>OZ005736.1:37067867-38267867 GCA_963930755.1 Eudasyphora cyanicolor
GATCTTGGTGATAATATAAAATTCGATCCTCATATGAATCCATTCGAGTGTAACCTGAAATACAAAAGTAACAAGAAATTAATTAGTATTATTTTTTATATTTGATATAATTGTGATATAATGTACTATTAAACCTTCCGATTTAATCGATTACTCCAATGGGCAAAAGGATTATAGTTGCCAACTGAAAAAATCTGCTAGATTTTCAAGTGGATTATCTCATAATATTAATAAACTTTCTACTGTGAATTGTGATATAATCTACTATTAAACCTAGTTGGTTATTTTAATCAGTTTACTAATTTAATCGATTACTCCAATGGTCAAAACGATTACAGTTGCCAACTGAAAGAATCTACTAGATTTCAAAGTAGATGATCTCTAGTGGAAACGTAGTATTACATTGTTTTTATCGGTTTGTAGACTAGAACATCATAATTAAAATAATTATAAAACTTAACTCAAAGTTCTTTAATATATAGTTTTACGTTCTGAAAGTACCAGTGCTTGCTTCGCAAGCGTCTTTAAAATAAATAGCCTAAGAAGAATCGAAGCTGCTGAATCGAATAACGATTATGATAGCTACAATCAAACAACACTAATATTCTCTTAGAAAACCTAATTGCAAATTTGCATTTTATCTAAAAACTTAACGTCACTGACAATTGGATTGGAATATATTAAAGACAAAAGCCGCTCTGCTTGCCTTTGTTTTTGTTATCTATTTCTAATTTTTTTTATTAAATTTTGAACTGATAACAACAAATTTCGGCAGCGGTCACATACCCCCCAGGGCGAACGTGCTAGAGGCTCGAGTCGGCAACACCGTCGACAAGTTCACTGATTCACCACCAAATTTGGATGAACAAAACAAAAATCGTACGATATTTTTATTTTCTGATATGTACTCGTACTTATTTATACGCTCAAGTATTCTTTTAGCGGGGCTAATTAAAATTTTGATTTATTCAACAACCTTTTGCGATAAGTTCAGTTGCAATTGTTTGTTTACTTTGTTAGTCCGTTTAGGTTAAGGTCGATTATTTTCAATTTGTTGCCAGGTACGACAAGAAAAAAACAACATCGTATGATTAGGAAAATTATGGAAAGTTTCTTATCTAATATTATTTGGAAAGTGCAGATCATTTGAGTTCTTTTGATAATTTCATTGACCGATTAGAGTAGTAGGCAATCCAGTATTTACTAGTTCTGTTCATACCTCTGTTGCCAAGAAGTTTAGTGGAAACATTTTTTGTTCAATATAAAAATAAACTTTACAAATTAATTTTAATATTCATATATATAAATAGATCAGAGAAATTGATAAGGAGTTGATGGATTCAATATGACGTACGTTTAAAAGATAAGATTAAGGGGGCTTTTGAAGTTGTTTTAAAATTTCTCCTTGATTCAGGAGCGAACGTGATTTTCTGCATAACACTGCTCATAAGGCATATTACTTATACACAGAATACGTGTTAAGTTTCATGTAGCAGCAAAATAAAAATATAAGCTTAAATCATATCATGTGTCAAACTCTATGCCGTGTCAAAACAGATGAGATGCCAGAAGGTCCCATTGCAGTCGCACCATAGAATGGGGGTATACTCATTTCGTCACTCCGTTTGTAACACCTCTTAATATTGATCTGAGACCCCATAAAGTATATATATTCTTAATCGTCCTAAAATTCTAAGACGTTTTAGCCGTTTCGGTCCGTCTGTGGTAATCACGTTACAGTAGGTATTCTGGATTTAGGTGAGTTCCTACCGTTAGGCTTAACCCCATCGTTCTCTAAACACCTGTGCATGAGTACCAAACAATTCCGTGTTTCTGGACACTTTTGCCCATCTCCTTGGTTAGGAGCGGAGCCCATCTAAATCTCCTTGCCATTGTAAGGATCATGACACCCGGTTGGTTTGCAACTCCGCATCCGAGAAGATTCTCTCCTAGCGATTTTGGCTTCAACCACAGCCACCACGTTGCACCCAATAGGGTCCTCGCCAATAGTCAGGCCGAAACCTGCATCCCGAGGGCTTTCCTGACTCCCGTGGTACCAGATCAAATTCTCTGGTCATACTACGTAGCCGAAGATTCTACCAGTTAGACTCCAGAAAATCTAGGACTTGTGACCAATCTGGGATCACTGTTCAGCCCCATCCTGGGAATAGATGGGAACTATAGGATTCGTAGATCCCCCGTAATCACGTTACGGTCTACAATAATTGAGCTATGTAGATGACTGTTACAGTCATAGGTCCATGTTTTGATATAGCCCCCATACAAGAATCCCTCTAGATTTGTCTTCGTAACGCCACAAATAAGCTTAACCCCATCGTGCTCTAAACACCTGTGCATGAGTACCAAACAATTCCGTGTTTCTGGACACTTTTGCCCATCTCCTTGGTTAGGAGCGGAGCCCATCTAAATCTCCTTGCCATTCTAAGGGTCATGGCACCCGGTTGGCTTGCAACTCCACATCCGAGAAGATTCTCTCCTAGCGATTTTGGCTTCAACCACAGCCACCACGTTGCACCCAATAGGGTCCTCGCCAATAGTCAGGCCGGAACCTGCATCCCGAGGGCTTTCCTGACCCCCGTGGTACCAGATCAAATTCTCTGGTCATACTACGTAGCCGAAGATTCTACCAGTTAGACTCCAGAAAATCTAGGACTTGTGACCAATCTGGGATCACTGTTCAGCCCCATCCTGGAAATAGATGGGATCTATAGGATTCGTAGATCCCCCGTAATCACGTTGTAGTCTACAATAATTGAGCTATGTAGATGACTGTCACAGTCATAGGTCCATGTTTTGATATAGCCCCCATACAAGAATCCCTCTAGATGGGATCGCATGTTGATCCGTCTTCACCTGCTGTTGATTTAAATTTTCTTTTTCCTGAAGTTTTGAAAAATAAATAAAATTTAACAAACAAAACCCACTGACTTCGAGCTCAATTAATTAAACATTAAAAAATATTAATATTTTGAATATCTGATGACTTATTTTATACTAGAGCCGACCTCTGTGCCCTTTCTCTATGCAAGAGTATATACAAGAGTCCTCTGATTATTTTCTCTATATGTGTAAGAGTTGACCTCTGAGGTGTTTCTCAATATAATAGTCGACATCTGAAGTATTTCTCTACACAAGAGTATTATCTGGACAAAACTCGTTCTCTGAGACCGTTTTCTACAGAATCACAATAGAGTCAACCTCTGATATACCAGGGTCAACCTCTGAGATACCACAGTCAATCTCTGAGATATTAGAGTCGACCTCTGAGGACTTTCACTATATGTATAATAGTAGACATCTCTATACAACTCGTCCTCTGAGATCGTTTTCTACAGAATCATACCAGAGTCAACCTCTGAGATACTACAGTCAACCTCTAAGATACAACAGTTAACCTCTGAGATATCAGAGTCGACCTCTGAGGACTTTCTCTATATGTATAATAGTCGACCTTTCTCTACAAGAGCCAGCCTCTTTCTCCACAGTATGAGGTATTCTATACTAGTCTAGTCGACATCAGAGGTCTTCCTCTATAATAGAGTCGATTTCAGAGGTCTTCTTCTATACTAGAGTCGACCTCAGAGGTCTTCTTCTATACTAGAGTCGACCTCAGAGGTCTTCCTCTATACTAGAGTCGACCTCAGAGGTCTTTCTCTATACTAAAGTCGACCTCAGAGGTCTTCCTCTATACTAGAGTCGACCTGAGAGGTCTTCCTCTATACTAGAGTCGACCTCAGAGGTCTTCCTCTATACTAGAGTCGACCTCAGAGGTCTTCCTCTATACTAGAGTCGACCTCTGAGTTCTTCCTCTATACTAAAGTCGACCTCTGAAGTATTCCTCTATACTATAGTCGACCTCTGGAATCTTCCTCTATACTAGAATCGACCTCTGAGGCCTTTCTCTATACTACAGTCGACTTCTGAGGTCTTCCTCTCTACTAGAGTCGACTTCTGAGGTCTTTCTCTATACTAGAGCGTTGAAACATGAAATCGAAGTTGCCATTAAAGAGATTCGATCCGAAACAATCTAAAATATACTGGGTTAACAATCTAAAATAAATTGGGTTAATCAGCTGAGGCACTGCCGTGCCAGTCGTGGTAGTCACATGAATGTTATCGTGTTCCATTATTATAACAAAGTTCAACCTTTCCAATAAAACCAGAAATTTTAAAAAATTATCTGAACTTTTTTATAGCCGATTCAAATTTAAAATATTAAGTGGCCCACCCCTACCGGAGTCTATCCCTAAAATTCTCAATTGCCGAGCCATTCGTGGTAGTCATATGAATAATTTTGTGTCCCATTATTAAATAAGAAAGTTCAACCCTTCCAATAAAACAAGAAATTTTAAAAAATTATCATTACTTTTTTTAGTCGATTAAAATTTAAAATTTTGAATAGCCCTGCCTTTATTAAGAAACTGACAATAAACACGTTTTATATGAGTAAATTTTTTAATATTAACTGTCTTTTAAATCTACTAATCTTAAACGTTTAAAGTTCCTTAAATATTCTTTCCACAATAAAAATTTAAATATCTAAACTATATTCATATTTTCGACTAAAGAAATGTAACTTTCTCAAATTAAAAATATTTTAAGAAAACATAAATTTAAAATTTCAATAAACCAATTTGGTTGGACATGTCAAAATGTAGTTGTATAATATTTCGTTCTTTCTTCTTGGGTTCAAAAGTACTTTACGAATACAATATCTTCGGAGTAAACCAAATCTAAGTTCTATTCTGACTTTCTAACTTACTTGGCTGCATTTCACTGCACAATATCACAACAATGGCAATTTTCAATATTTTACGTAAATCCTCGTGACTATACATGTTTTCAGTTTTTTTATTTTCTTAACTTTTTTTAATTAAAATAACTTCACTTCACTCTAAATTAATATTCCAATTTAACGAGCAAAAATAATGGCCAAAAACGGCACTTCCAACTTTTCGTACGCTCCGTTGACAATTGACTTTTGTAGAAAGTATTAAGCATTAAGAAAGCTTCGATGGATTTGCAAATTTGTGCTGCCTTAGGTTTTGTTTCGTTTTCTTTGGTTTGTTTTGTTTTGCTAAAAAATTTTCAACGTATTGATAAGAAAAACAACAATAAAAATAAGAACAAAACCAAAGTACACACAAAAAAAGCCTAAAACAAAAACCCAATAAAACAAATCATAAAAATAATGTCATCAACAGAAGAAAGAATTTGATCGTGTGAATTTTGGAAATCGTACGATCGATGGACGAACCAATCCACTCATATTATCTCGAAATACGAGTATGTATGAATTAATGCGGCTATAAAATACTAAACACTACCGTGAAAAATTGTGAAGTGAGAACTTTATTTATGATACTATATTATTTATGCGTAAACGATTGCACCGATATAGAAACTGAAACTTCACTGAAATAAGTTTCTTCTTTTAGTAGACTATTCAACAGCAGCTCAAGTTATTATCGCGTGAGAATTATAGTTCAATCACATCACATCTTCCCACAACAAGGCATTCAAACACTTTTCGTAAAGCTATGTACACAAGACTGTCAGGTCTAACAATATTGTCAGGAAAATGGCAGAAAAATGCAACCCTGTGAACTTACAACCGTGCGAACATACAATAGGCGTGTTTTCGTTACACCATAAGTGCTTAATTTGTATGGGGAGCTAAGCACTATTAGTTCCCGATGAAGTTTGGTGCTAGTGTTCCTGTCTTAAATGAGTATGATGTTGCCAGATTGGGCACCCTATATTTAGCAATATGGCATCCCATTTTTGGAGAGATTTTATCAATTATTGTGAATTAACGGGAAGAAGAAGAACAAAAATGGGAAATTATTTTAATATTTGCAAAAAGAGTGTAAACAATTGAACATAGAATAGTAAATATATGTTTTTATAATACTTTTTGTCTGTTTCGCACTGTTCTTTCTTCGCAACTCATGACACCATTGCTACCAGATAGTGAAAATCCGCCACTTATTGCTTATGTGTCAGTTAGTGGAAGTCAGTTGTTTTCGTTGCAAAGTGCTAAACTAAAATTGCTAGCTTGTAACGAAAACATGCCTAATGTTTCTCTTGCATCGTTGGCAGAAAAGTCATTGTAAGACAATTGTTTAAGTCCGCGCCCGATAGACGGGACTTAAAATAAAAACAAACAAAAAAATTACTTTATATTATTTATTTTAAATTATTTTATTTAGGCGGTGTGGTTTGATGTAATGGAAGTAATGAGTGAAGTAGGCGCAAGTGTGATGATCACCTCATTCACAATAGCGCTACGAACAACAGAGTGGTTACCACGCTGCTCCTATTGTTACCATCGGCTACGTAACCGGATTTATATGTGAACTGTTTAAGCGTAAGTCGCTTAAACAACAATTAAAGGGTCCGCCAAATAACTTTTTTTTTTGAAAATGCTATAAAAATCTACTGAATATTTTCTCAAATTTCTTTTTTTATTTGAAAGTACAATCCTTCAGGTTAATAATAATAAATAATTTCATTCAAATAGCCTGCCATGCTGCTGTATTTCACCAATGGCTTCACGAATATTGTCCTTTAAAGCGTCAATTGTCTCTGGCTTGTCGGCGTAACACTTATCTTTGAGGGCACCCCACAAATAATAGTCCAACGGTGGCCAAACGACATCAGCTCTGCGGCTGATAATGCGATCTGCAAACTGCAACATTACCATGATTTTCAAAGTAATGTCGCAATATTTCCCAGCGTTGTTCAAGCGTATACACAACCATATTCGTTCAGCGGAAGGATAAAACTAATTATCTGTCAAATCAGACATGAGCTAAGTGTTACCATTCACGAAATAAGCACCAGTTGATTGCTAGACATTTGGCAATCGTGTAACCACACATTGTGCCATTGTGAGATAATTTGTATACTCTTTTGATTGTCAGATGTGCGAAGTTTATGCATGTGAGAATGGCGCCATTGTCAGAGAGATATTGTATTGGCAACTCTGTCAATTTTCTTGCAATCGTCTGAACTGACAATTCAATTTTGCCTCACAATCTGTCATTATCCGTACATGTGCAGGACTTTAACAGGGTTCATTACGTTGTCCGATGTGATAATCGTGTGTACATAGCTGAAGTCTGTGCTAAGCATTTCTTCGGATTTGCTACCATTGCACAGTGAGATACTCCATACAAGTTAGGCGACAGAAATTAGTTAAAGATTTAAAATAAATGGATTTGGTGTAAAATGGAAAATTATAACAGGATCAAGGACCGATAAGACCTCCCGAGAGTTTCTTGAGAGCCATAGGGCCTATTTAAAGGGTCAATGAGATAAGAATTACTTCTTTACATTATTTTTCGATATTTTTCCAACGAAAATACTAGGTTGGGAGGTGGGAGGTCAAGAACGCAAAAAAACAACAACAAAAATGACCCGTTGTGATATACGCTGTAAATTTCCCTTTTGAATGTTTTTGAGAATCAAAGCAGTTTCTGGGTTTGACATTTGAGCTGTGTAGCACCATTCTGAATCAGAGCGTGACTCTAGCAAATCGCGCACTCTGTATCGCTTTGCACTTTCTTCACGGTCTTCAAAACTATTGATAGGTCTTCCACGTTTACATAGATGTCGACGGTTGTTCATACAATATCGACCTGTTTCTGTATTTCTAGCGAGAGTCTCTGCGAACGAAAGTCAGTCACTCACTTTTCACGTTTTCGTACGAGTTCATCATCGTGCGACTTGTCGTTGAGTTAGTGAAACTCAAATCAGCTGTTTGTCGTCTGTCAGGCGAACGAAAGCCAATTTTTAAGTTACAGAAACAGGTTGTATATCAACATTAGAGCTTTTGTCGCAATAAAATTCCACAACAAAATCTTTTTGAAGCCATGAATCATCGTTTTTCAAGAATCTAAAAAAGTTGAGCCGTTTCAAGTTGATAAACATATTTTAGATAAGCTTTTCTCAACATTTCTGCGAACAAAGCGCAGAAATTTTGTTTCTAACCTTTTTCTTTTCTTCATCACCAGCGTCAGAATTGATGAAAACGTTCCCTTTTAGAAGCGGCTATCCACATTTCAAACACCTCAGTGTTCGAAAATGTTAGTTTTCTTTGTTACATTTTATAATTATTAAATATTATTATTTTTTAATTTAATTTCAAAACTTAGTGCTTATTATTTGCCTTGCAAAGTGCACGCTTTATGAAAAAATTAAGACAAAACAAGTAAAAGCGTTAAGTTAGGCCATGCCGAATCTTATATATATATGGCAAAATCTTTGGATATGGAGTAAATCATGAAACAATCCCGTTTTTGTTTGTTTAAGTAAAATATTAAAAAACCAACGCTGCAATTTAGGCCGCAAATTCTTAAGCTTCACCTGAAAAATGTGGTATTTATGGTTTAAAACTGATTTTTTGAGAGCTACATCTACACGGGGACTACAACAAAATTTTTTTTTTATTTGCACGAGTATACGGTTAATTGAGATGAATTATTGCCAAACTAGAATATAAACTGCAAAGTTTCACCTGAATTTCATAGAAAATTTGGTGTTTATGGCTTAAAAAAGCCATTTTGGGAGCGACATCTATATGTGAACCATTACAAAATATGAACTGATTTAAAAATATTTTACTGTGATGAATTTTTGTCTGAATTAAATTCACACTGCAAAGATTCAGTTAAAATGGTTAGAAAATGTTGTATTTATGACTTAAATAAGTATATTTTGGTGCGACCTCTAAAGGAAAAAACAGAACATTATACTGTACAAAATTTCAAGTATTTTTATGAACTATTAATAAAGTTATAAGCAGCTCAACTTCGCAACTTCGCCCATTCTTCTCGAAGGGATAGCGACTAATAAAATAATGCAATGTGTGTACTTTCAGAATATTCTAATAAATAGTACGCAAGTTATTAAAGAATCAATATTTCCCTAAATGTTAACCCTTTGTGTGGGAGGTGCCAGAAGGAGTGGTCCAATATGGCCCATCTTCGAACTTAGCCGGAGATAGAAAATAATATTACCGTATACCAAATTCGAAGTCGATCGGTTACTCCTTGTGTGAGCGATCGTGCGCACCAGCCAGCAGACAGACGGACGGACATTTCTCATTCGACTTAAAATGACACAAAACGAATAACCGCCGAACCTACTTAGGGTCTTAGATCACTCCTTGGATGTGTTACACTTTTGGCCCGTAGCAAATGATATATACCCTCGTCTCACTAAAGTGAGGGTATAAAAAGGTTTTTAGGTCTCGAACACCAAAAAAAATTATTTTTGTTGCCTAGTGTTATAATTAGTTATATGGATGGGGAAAAAGAGTAGTTTGACCAAAATTTAAAAATTCATCACCCTCCAACCCGGACGGACAGTCCTTAACCGATCTCTTTGAAATTTTTGCCATAACTTGTATCCAATAGGACTAATCATGGTGCAAGTTTCATCCCGATCAAAGTCATCGCTTTTATAAACTGACTCACTTGTCAAAAAATCCCCCATAGGTATATTGATTTTTAAATTTTTTATGGATTTAATAAATTTCCGTCTTAGTAAAAAGACCTACCTATCTACCTATACCTCCCGAGCATAATTATAAGCAGGGTTACCATACGTCCTCCTTTGGGAGGACATGTCCTCCTTTTTTACAATAGTCCTCCCGTCCTCCCAACTTTTTCAAAAATGTCAGATTTGTCCTCCTTTTTAAACTGAATCAAATGTATTTTTTATAGTTGGATCAGTTTTGACTATTCAAAGTTTTGTTTGAATGGGTGACGCAACGGTGAGATTTATTAGTTAATCATGTGAGAAAATTCACTTTAAATTGATATTAATTTAATTAACAAAAAATAAATAAACAAATTTACGAATATTTTTTGGGAGTCAAGTTGAGGGGATTCATAAGTCGGGTTACCCGACTGAACTTTCTTACTTGTTTTTAATATCTTTTAAAAAGGTTTTTCGCTATACCAGGCACAAACAGCAGGGTGGACAGACTAATCTCCCTGAATAACGCACAATGGGCAGATGTAAGGAAACGGATATAAATTGAATCGGTAAAATCTAAAATTTGCACTAACAAAAGTACGCCACTTTAGAATTTTATAAGTATTTGTTCTCAAAGCCGTCTCTGCTAAAGCATATATCTTCATCAGCTAAATATTTAAAAGTAGACTGTATTAATTAAAGGGGTTTTCAACAGGGACGCTACAAAAGTAGACCGACAGGGACAGCAAACGACGCCATATTTTTTGCCGCAATTTTGACATTTCTCTTCAGTAAGGTTTGCCATTTCATAATGGAAAGATATACGAGCCAACAACGAGTCGAAATTATTAAAATGTACTACCGAAATTCGGAGTCAGTGGCCTCAACGTTAAGAGCGCTACGTCCAATTTATGGTCGATGAAGCTCATTTCTGGATGAATGGCTTCGTCAGTAAACAAAATATGCGTTATTGTTCAGACAGCAATCCACACGTACTCCATGAGTCATCATTGCATCCCGAAAAAATTACGGTTTGGTGCGGTTTATGGGCCGGCGGCGTCATTGGGCCGTACTTCTTCCGTGATGATCAAGACCGGCACGTTACTGTGAATGGGAATATTTTTGGCCCCAATTGGATGATATGGACTTGGAGGACATGTGGTTCCAACAGGACGGTGCCACAAGCCACACAGCGAATGCCACAATCAATTTATTGGAAACCAAGCTTGGAGAACGTGTTATCTCACGAAATGGTCCAGTCGATTGGCCGCCTCGGTCGTGCGATTTGACGTCTATGGTCTATGCCAACAAGCCAGCGACGATTGATGAAGATCGTACGAATATCGAACGCGAAATTGCAGCAGTATCGGCCAATTTATGCTTGAAAACCGTCGAAAATTGGGCTCAGCGTCTGGACTTCTGCAAGCGTGCCCGTGGTGGCCATGCAAAAGAAATCGAGTTCCATACATAATGGCATCGAACGTACTTTCACAGGAATAAAGAATTTCATTGATATCGAAACCCGTTTTTGTTTTATTTAAAAAAACTTTTGTAGCGCTCTTTTTGCAAAACCCGGTAAATGATCTCACTGGGAATATAATCACATATTTGTACTATAAATAGAATTTATTGATCTGCTGTTAAATTAATTTGTGTGTATGTTTTACAACGAATCTGGTCGATTGTTTTCTTATCCAAAGAATTGCTTTGTAACATTGACAACTTTTATCCTTATTTGCAATAAATACATACTTCATGTAGATATATAGTAAAAGACATTGTCCTTAAAAAAATTAATTTTTGATTATATATATTTTTTTAGATTACTGTTTTTATACCCTACACCACATTGTGGTACAGGGTATTATAAGTTTGTTTCACGGCAGATGTTTGTAACCGCTGAAAATAACACAGCTAGACCCATCTTAAAGTATACCGATCGACTCAGAATCACTAGCTGAGTCGATTTAACCATATCTGTCCGTCCGTCCGTCTGTCCATGTAAAGTTGTTCGTCGACTACAGGTCGCAATTTCACTCCGATCGTTGTGAAATTTTGCAGTTTAGAGTATTTCGCAGCTGTAAAGATCCCTATTGAATTTGGTTGAAATCTGTACCGATCGTCCGATCTTGCTCTTTAGTCCTATAGAAGCTGTATTTTACATCCAATCGTTTTGAAATTTAGAATGGTAGAGTTTCTTGATCCATGAACCAACACTACCGAATTTGAAGAAAATCGATTAAGATTTATCTATAGCTCCCATAAATATGTTTCGTCCGATTTTGCTCTTTAGTCCTGTAGAAGCTGTATTTTACATCCAATCATTTTGAAATTTAGAATGGTAGAGTTTCTTGATCCATGAACCGAATTTGAAGAAAAATATGTTTCATCCGATTTGGTTCTTCAGTCCTGTGTAAGCTGTATTTGACACCCAATCGTTTTTATACCCTACACCACACTATGGTACAGGGTATTATTTAAGCATAAAATGTCCCAAAAGTAAATTTATGTAGACAATTTATACATAAATTACAAAATTTATATTTCAGAGTTATTCAATATTACGAGAGTGGTGTAGGATATTATATAGTCGGCCCCGCCCGACTTTCTGCCTTTCCTTACTGGTTTATTTTAAAAAAGTGTCCTCCGATGGTTCCAAGAGCCCCCTGTAATTGTCACAAATGTCCTCCTTTTCTGGCACGAATGTCCTCCTTTCCGAAAAATGTTTAAGGTAACCCTGATTATAAGAAATATTGTGAATAAATTGCACCGCTTCCAGCTAGGCATACTAGTACAACTATTATTACCTGGGAAAATTACCGAAAGTATTTGATTGATAACATTCAGACATCATTATCTATAAACTATGTACTTGCATTTTATAGTTTTATTTATAGCCCATAGCAGACATTATTTTAGAATGTCATGCACGAGTACGTATTGGAAATTTTGCGTAAAAGATAACAATGCGAAATGTAACCGTTTTAGATCATTATCACCAACTCACGAGCCAATGTTAGTAAAACTTATTAAAAATCAATATTGGTTTTGCCAAGACAGTTTTAAATTGTGGGTCAATAATGTCTGCCCTCATATGAGTTCCTCTGGAAACGTGTGGAAATTGCTTAATATTTAATAAACTCCTCACGTAACAGCGGGACAAGTATACAAGTCTTGACTGTTTAGGCTGAGTATGAAAAATAGAGTCTTCTAAACGAGATATGAAGGCAACTTTGCAATAAATGTGCTTTTTCTACGCATTGAATACTTTCGTACGCTCTTCTCAGTAAATTATACATATATTAAAAATTAAGAAATGTCTATCTGTTTTATTTTTAAATACAATTGTAATCTCCAATAAAGCATAAATCAATTATAGATATTGTAATAACCATAAGATAAAATGCTAAAAATAATATTGGCACATTCACGAAACAAAAACGTGCAAATAGAAATTAAACAAAAGTGTTATCTTTCAATTTGTTAACAAAAAAAAGTTAAAATCACGATAACCCTTCCTTGAAAGGTGCATTCAATTCGATTAAATGGCAGTGGAACTTTGGACATTGTAAAAGCGAAATACCTATTAGTAATCTTATATTTGAGGTGGGTTATTAATCTGCAAAAAACCAGAACGAATTTGTACAGTAAAGCAATGTTTCTGTTTTCGAAAGTCAGGCAATGTTTGTATTCTTTGTTGCAAAGACAAACGTTTCGTTAACCGAAAAAAACTGTTTTAACCACTAAATTCCTCATTGAACCATCTATTAGTATGAACAAATTATTTTTTCTCGTTTTATTTGTTGGCTTCTGATAATACAATTACTTGGTTGAAACCATATTATGATAGCGGTTTCACTTACAAAGGTGAAGTAGACCATCAGCCAAATTTTTGCAAAATACAGCCCAGAAAATAATGTTCATAAATTCTTGTTGACCTTGGTTTAGATTTATGCTAAAAGTGGCAGGTATGGCCGATCCACCTCCATTTTCTATGCCACATCTGCTTCAGAGTAGGTTCCTCATTTTTCAAGTTCCATAGTTCTATGTTACTTATGGTGTTGGACCAGAATATTTTGCATATGATTCTGAGGCACTTGTTAATGAATACCTGTAACCTTTGAGTGATGCTGTTAGACACAAGCCAGCTTTCACTGTCGTACAAAACAACTGACTTTGCGTAGAATATTCTGAGCTTGGTTTTCCTGGATATATGTAAGCTTATCCATACTAACTGCAGTTGTTCAAATGTTGCTCTCGCTAGGTCTGCTTCTGCGCCACCGTTTGTTGCCATTGTACTTCCTAGATAACAGAAGTTATCTACATCATAAACACTCGACTACTAGATGTACTGTCCGACTCTTTAAAAAGTGACAGTTACGAAGGATTACAATTTTGACATTTCTTTGGCACTCTTCGAGCTATTTTTGCATTCTCTTGTTAGCTCTCAAGATTTAATTTGCAGATTTAAGGATGTGTTTTTGTTCGTAACCCGTGCTATTGTTGTTAGCTCGCATGTTCTGTGCTATTGTTGTTAGCTCGCATGGCTTTGGTTTTCTTGATATTTATCTCTAGGCCAACACTGCGAGCTATATCAAGTTCAACACTGCAAGCATTTTGGAGATCTTGAGATCGTTTCGGCATAGTCCAAGTCCTCGGATTGTCGTGAGAGGCTCCATGTTATGCCTGTTCTCTGAGAGAAGACTTCGATCATGATCTAATTTAGTCCGATGGTGAATAGTAGAGAGGAAAGTGGGCATCCCTACTTTACTCCAGCATTAATGTGGAATGGTTGGCTGGTGCTCTCGTTGTGAACAACTGAGAGTTCTGCATTCTAGTACATCGCTCTTATTATTCGGATTATTTTCTGGGGTTCTCCTTTTCTTCTCAATGCTTTCCATATGGCAGTTCGTTTGATGGTACAGAGGGGTACGCCATCTATAGATTGCTCTGTTATGGTGCGTAGAACGATGGCCTGGTCTACGCAACTTCTGTTTGGCCGGAAGCCTGCTTGTTCGTCTGCCAATATGTTCTCTATTTTGCTTTGAAGCCTTTCCTGTAGTATAACTGCTAGTAACAGGTGGCGCAAAAGTAATCCTCCTATCAGAAAATGCTATAAATTTTGCGATTGGCCCCTAATGTCAGTTCTGTTTTGACATTTGTGTAGTAAACACATGCGAAATACATGTTAATAAACAATGTAACGCTACACTGCTCTAGAACGCGGAATATTGCTGACTATTTATTTGACCAATAAAAACCAAGAGGAAGATGATTTTTCATCAAAAATAATCATGAGTGATGAGGCCCATTTCCATCTTAGCGGGTACGTAAATAAGCAAAATTTACGCTTCTGGGGCACTGAAAATCCGCGTGTAACCCACGAAGAGCCATTACACCCGCTCAAAGTCACTGTATGGTGTGCTGTTTTCGCTGGAGGAGTCATCGGACCTTTTTTCTTCGAAGACGTCGCGGGCCAAACGGTTACTGTGAATGGTGAGCGCTACAGAGCAATGATCAACGAGTTATTTTTGCCGCAACTTGATGAATTGGGGTTGGAAAACATGTGGTTCCAACAGGACGGTGCAACGGCACACACTGCACGTGCCACAACCGATATGCTGAAGGATGCATTTCCCGGGCGCCTAATCTCCCGTTTTGGCGATTTGCACTGGCCAGCAAGATCGCCTGATTTGACCGCTCCAGAATTCTTTTTGTGGGGCTTTTTGAAGTCGCGGGTTTATGTCAACAAGCCTCAGACTCTTGCAGCTCTTAAAGACAATATTTGTCAAGAATGTGAGGACCTATCGCCGGAAGTTTTGGCCAAAGTGATGGAAAATGCCATAAAAAGGACTCAAATGACAATCAACTGTGGCGGCGGCCATTTACATGACATCATATTCTCGACTTGATGAAAGGTTACTTTTGCGCCACCTTGTATCTTGTATATGGTGTTAAGCAGAGTGATTCCTTTCAAGTTGTTACAATCTTTCAAGTCGCCACTTTTTGGTAACTTAACATTGTCTGCTGCTCTGTTATTTTTCAATTTTTCTATTGCCTCTTTTATCTCAAAATTCAAATTGGGAGGGTTGCATGATATATTTAAGATGTTCTCTAAACTGTTGTTATGATCTATTTCGCTGTGCTCTGCGTCATCTCTGACTTTGCTAATTTTTTCGAAATTCTTTCTCCATCTGTGCTTCATTGTTCGTTAGTAGTGTACAACTGCGATTAGGGACTGCTTGGATTCTGCTACACATTCGATTTGTGAGACAATCTATAGTCTGGCGAAGTTTTCTCATGTTGTTTAGTCCAGCTGCTTCTTCTCCCGTTTTTGCTAGCCCTTCCAGGAACTTCCGTTTGTTTCTTCTTGCAGCTTTATTTACAATCACAATGGGTGCGTTGTTTCTAGGCGACGATATATGGCAGCCTCATCACCTTAGGACAGGCTACAGCTGACTAATCATTTACTTAGCTGGAAAAAAATATTGATTAACGAAACTAATATATACAAGACAAAATAATGAACAATAGGATCTTACGGCAACGACCTTTGACACACGAAATAGGACACTACAACGATCATACAGTCTTTTTGCAACATATTGCTCAAGTTCCTCGGAAAAGACACCAAAGCCCACTTGGTCCTTGAGTTCGGAACAGTCGGTATAGGAGAAGTTCACAAATTTCCTATAAGTGGTTCAGTCATAGTGGAATTAACAATGCCCGGAAGGTCAGGCATTGTGTCTAGAATGACACTTTATCCATTTGACCATTTTCTGACCAATGAGACAAATCTTTAGGTCTAATAGCAGTATGTAGATGCAGTATATTTTCTTGCTTTAATGTCGGCATTAAATGTAGTATGTTGAGTATGAGTATGACATTTAGTCAGTTGGTGTCCATCATTTTACTTAACTTTATTTAGTATTGCGCCGAAGGAGGATTTCTGCAGATCCGTCCACCAGACGACAATGCCTTGCAACATTATCGATCTTACTATTGCCGTATACAACTAATAAACTATACACCGGTTTATACCCCAGAGTTTTCTCATTGTCCTTTTCTGGTATATAGCGCCTTCACAGCCCATTTTACTCCTTCCAGAATGTTGGGTTTAAAGCTTAACTATCCGTCTAGAAAAATATCTAACTATTTTGTACTTCCAGCGATAATAAATAATATAATTGACTGGTGGTACCAAATTTCTGCTGGTGAAAAGAACTAGTTCCGTCTTGGTCGGGTTCAAACCAAGAGCATTATCGGAAGACAATTTTGCGGTTATATGAAAGGCCTGCTGTAGAATGTCTCTAAAAGTGCTTGGAAACTTCCCTCTAACCGCTATTGCCAAGACATCTGTATAGGCAATAAGCCCAACAATCTTCATCTTCGGAGAGAGCTCAATCTTGTTCATGCAGAGATTCCAGAGGAGACTGATTAATGGAGGTCAGTTGATCCAAAGCTAGCTGAGATGCGCCTCTTTATGAATGATCCTTCGTATATTGTTATTAACCCCCAGATCATAGGTTTAGATTTAATAAAGAGTGGCAGTCTGTATTACAGGCTCACTTAGACTATTTAGTTCATTGTGGTACTACATAGACGTAATGCAATACATACGTTTTTCCTAGACTTTGCTGTTAAACCAATGTGATTGCATTACAGTTGCTAAAGCCTTAACCATTGCGTCTGGTTTCCTTAGTTCCTGATTCACACTACGCAATTTTTTCCAAGCAAGTGTCAAAGTTTGTAGGAGAGAAAGGTAGACGGAAAGAGCTCTCTGCTTCCCTCTCCTACAAAATTTGACACTTGCTTAGAAAACATTTCCTCTTGTGATGCAGGCCTAACATATATAAACAGATCCTCCAATAAATCTAACTAGATCATGCAGGCTTGTTTTGGTGGATCAGACGTACAGTCGATCGGTATAATAAACAATGGGTATATCTCTTTTCCCTTTGGGTGTTACAAACATATGCACATAATCATGATAACCTGCACCACAGTGTGGGGTATGGTATACAAATAGTATTCCACATAACTAAAGGGTGGTTAAATTGTAAGGGCCGATGTTGAATGTGAACCACACCTAAACGTCAAGTTTTTTTCTGCATTTCATTTGACATTTCTCACTTTTAGACTAACTCAATTTGAACCATAGAAAGATACACAATCGAGCAACGCGTTAAAGTTTTTTTCGTGATGTTTTTTGATCAGCTTAATCGACCAAATGTGTCCACAATCGAGAGAATTCTGCGCAAATTTCAGCACACCGGGTCTGTAGGAGATGTGAAAATACCTTTACATGCTCGCCCAGTTCGTTTGGTGCGGCTTATGGGCTGGCGACGTCATCGGGCCATACTTCTTCGAAATGAGGCCGGTCTGGCAGTTACTGTGAATGGTGTTCGCTATCGTGAGATGATAACGAACTTTTAATGGCCCGAATTGGAAGATATGGATGTGGACAATATGTGGTTTTAATAGGACGGTGCCACTTGCCACATAGCTAACGAACCAATGGCTCTTTTGCGCAACAAATTCAATGACCGTGTTATCTCACGTCGTGGCGATGTCAATTGGCCGCCAAGATCATGTGATTTGACACCGTTGGATTTCTTTCTTTGGGGTTATTCGAAAGAAGAGGTGTACGTCTATAAGCCAGCAAAAATTCAATAGCTAAAGGATGAGATAATTCGGCACATTAAGGGCATAGAACCTCAATTATGCCTCAGCGTCATCGAAAATTTGGACCATCGGGATGGAGGTGTGCCGCTGAGGTCCATTTATATATTTTGTTCCATACATAATTGAACCATACCAATATTATCATAATAAAAATAAATGACAATAATTTCCTAAATAACTTGTGTTTAATTCAAAGTCAACATCGGCCCTTGAAATTTAACCACCCTTTATATACTTTATGGGGTATCAGACCAATATTAAGAGGTGTTACGTACTATCTATGGTGGAGGGTATAAAAATGGACCTCCCAAACAAAATTAACAAAATAAAAAATATGATAAATTATTATTTTGAATTTCCCTATTTTTACAATGAGGGTCATATTTTATACATTTATCCATAGATTTTTTATCATTGTTTCCTTCGTTAGGATGCTAGTTTTCAAAAAATTAATCAAACATTTTTTTGCGATTTTTTCCATTTTCAAAAGAAACATTTTTCTAATCGTTTTAGCGACAGTTATTAAACTTCCATTTCTATGTGAAAGTGCAATTTTCAGCGTTTCTAGCCCTTACAATTTCCTTTAGTTTAAATGGTATACCTTATACGTCAAAAAATATTGTTCAATTTTAGAAAAAAGCTAAATTGTTTTGGTTACATAAAATAGTATGCCTCAATCTAAAGAAAAAAAGTTTTTATATCCCTGACAAAGTAAAAATTTTTGTTGCATGGTGTAATCGTTTTAACAATTTCAGTTTATATCCATCTTTCATATAGCCTTATGCATGTTGACTTCCTGACGCTATATTACTTCCAAATTCCCTCCGATTGAAATAAAATTTCGTCATAATTGGTATACGCTTTGTTATAGCCTCCCTACGAAGATTCCTCCCGAGTTGACTTCTTGACGCCATATATATATCAAATATCAAGGAATTGTGGAAGCCATAGAAACCATTGATCTCAGCCGACGTTTGTCCATTTCAAACTTCAAAATTTTGGCAAATGAACAAGAATCCCGTCAATTAATGCCAATGCATGATAAGAAATAAATAAAAACACAATTTGGTCAGTTCAAAAAACAACAATCATAACCGTAAGTAAGCTTTATTTAAAGGATTTTGGTGGTAACAAGTTTACATTTTTGTACAACCATTTACGCGGGTGTAACAAAATACACTAAATGCAACGAGATGCTAGAGAGCAACAAGATGGTTTCGTTGTGAAGGATCGATGACGAGTTCAGACTACGAAGCCGAATCGGCGCGACTAGGCGGCTGGCCGCCGCAGGCTATTTTTGAGGTGCCGAAGCCGCCGCCGGCTTGAGCGGCTCAAGTCGGCTAAAAATCAGCCGCTGACATGATCGGCTCACTTCGACTGGAACTCAGCCTCCGAAAAATGTTTTGCGTCACGCGCAATCCAACCATGAATCTGAAGAAGCCAAATTTAGCATCTTTGGACATGGCGTCTAAAGGTAAGTACACCTGATTGCCAGATCGGACAACGTTATCAATCCTGTTAAAGTGCTGCAAATGTACGGACAATGACAGATTGTCAAGCAAAGATGAATTTACAGCACATACGATTGCAAGAAAACCTTACAATTTCATATATTTACAATACATTTTGTTGACAGTTAGTTGACAATGGCGGCGATGTTCATTGCATAAACTTCGCACATCTAACAATCTGCAAAATATCTCACAATGACTTTTCTGCTAACGTTGCAAGACAAAAATTGTATGTTCACACGGTTGTAAATTCACAGGGTTGCATTATTCCACCTTTTTCTGGTAATATTGTCCGACCTGCAAATGGTGTGTACTTAGCTTAACAAGTGGTACCCTTATTTTTCACACTCTTTCGTTGTAATTGCAAACAGTTTACTAAAGTCGAAAAATTACTCAAAAATATATTAAAAGATTTTTTTCAAATGCGGATTCCGATGAAGAACCACAGTCACAAGGAGTTCATTCAAGGAGCCGCCGATTTGTCAAAATTGGATCGGCTCAGCCGACGAGCCGCCGCCGACAATTTTGGGTCGACTTCGTAGTCTGGACGAGTGTTTTTGATGAAGAAAGCCGGCGTCGAAAGAGCAGAAGTAACAGCTTATTATTCGCTAGGATATCTCTTAAATAACAGTGAAAGCGTCCGTCGTCTGTCAAACTCAAATTTCATCCTATTTTTATACCCTCCACCATAGGATGGGGGGTATATTCATTTTGTCACTCCGTTTGTAACACCTCTAAATATTGATCGGAGACCCCATAAAGTATATATATTCTTAATCGTCGTAAAATTCTAAGACGATTTAGACATGTCCATCTGTCCGTCCGTCCGTCCGTCCGTCTGTCCATCCGTCCGTCTGTGGTAATCACGCTACAGTCCGCAATAATAGAGCTAGGTTGATCAAATTTGGTACAAATACTTCTTATAGTTGCAGGTTGTTTGGGATTGCAAATGGGCCAAATCGGTCCATATTTAGATATAGCTCCCATATATAGCATCTAACTTGTTGTGATTCCTACTGTTCTCATCTACTATAGGCATGTTTTCATTACAAACTAGCACTTTGCAACGAAAACAACTGACATCCACTAACTGGCACATAAGCAATAAGTGGCGGATTTTCACTATCTGGTAGTAATGGTGTCATGAGTTGCGAAGAAAGAACAGTGCGAAACAGACAAAAAATTCGTGAAAAGTATTTATAAAACATATATTTACTATTCTATGTTCAATTGTTTACACTCTTTTGCAAATATTAAAATAATTTCCCATTTTTGTTCTTCTTCTTCCCGTTAATTCACAATAATTGATAAAATCTCTCCAAAAATGGGATGCCATATTGCTAAATATAGGGTGCCCAATCTGGCAACATCATACTCGATTAAGACATGAACACAAGCACCAAACTTCATCGGGAACTAATAGTGCTTAAAAGTGCTTAGCTCCCCATACAAATTAAGCACTTATGGTGCAACGAAAACACGCCTTATATCTTTTGTGTTTTCGGTGTTATTTTCTTTAGGTTTGCGTTATTTTGTGAGGTCACATGCTATCCATGGTGGAGGGTATATAAGATTCGGCATGGCCGAACTTAACGCTTTTACTTGTTTTCTTTGCACACGACAACACTTTGACAGGCTTCATAACAATTTGACAAAACATACATACATTCCCTCCCTTCAATATAAATTTATTATCACACACGTGTCACCCAATATTTATTTAAAATTAAAAATAAATCAATCTTTATTGAAATATGTATGCCTAAAATAGTTTTATTTTTTTCTTCTTAGATTTCTTATCAGAATCACCTCATAATACTTACTATAGTCCAAGAAAGAAAGTCATATCAAACTTTTCTGCTGCGTAAATTATTTATGAAACGGAATTTCCATGATAAGAAAATCATAACAAAGCAAATCGTAAATACGTAAAGGAGTACATATGTGTGTATTTGTTTATGTTGTTATGAACATTATTTCCACCGAAAAATAACCTGTTTACGCAGTCAGTCGTTCATTATCATTGCAAATTTGGAAACTTTCAATGAGTTTCTCTTATCGCATTTCAAGTGAAAAGTAGGCAGATATTTCAACGAATTTGTTTAGCAGTTTGTTCCACGGTAAATTAAAGCTTTTTTATATGTTAGAAAAAGCTTTGGCATTGAGAATTTCAGCTTAAAGTATTAGAAAAGTATAAGAGTGGCATTTCCGTTTCATGTCTCAATTTGAATACGTTGGATTTCAAATGAAAAACTTTCGGCGAATTAACTTTAATTTGTTTCTTCTTACACTGTGGTTTACAAAAATTCTATTTTAGAAATAATTTTGTAGACATCGATATAAGTAAGACCTACTAAAGGGAGAAGGGAAATTATGTGGATCAGCAACTTCCATGAATGGACCGTTATTCGTGAAATTCTAAACATTCTAACATGTTGTTTAAACTGGGCAGTTTGGTCAGATATTTTTATTTTTATGAAGTACAGTAAGTATTCTAATCGAATTATAAGATAAATAATATAATAAATGTAATCGCAATTTGGTCGCCATTATATAAAACACGAATAGGCCAATAAAGAAGAAGAAGATTTCAATTGGTAAGCTTTGGGCGAATAGACTTTAAAATTTTCTTCTACTCTCACAGTGACTTAAGAATGTTTTATTTTGGAAATATGTATGTACTTTTCTATACTTTTATATAATACGTGGGGAGTTTTCAAGAAATGCCCCTAAATTTTTGGAAATTTTAGATTTGATATGACTCGTATATCGTCTAAGAACTTTACTACGATGAAGAGTACACTAACTTATATACCCTTCACCAAGGATCGCATTTCACAATACAATAATAAAAATTGGAAATTATATAAAATATCCAAATCAGGGATGACTTTTCTCTAGGAACTAACTTACAAAATTAATATTAAATAAAAATCTACACGAAAACATGGACATAAGACGATCGTTGTTCCTAGAATGCTTCCGGGTACAAATAAACAAGTATATTTCACATCTACTCATTGAAATTTCTGATTTATGGCGTTAAGTAGTCAAATCGAAGAGATGCTTTATATAGGAGCTATATAAAAAATGAACCGATATTGCCGATATTCAATCCGAAAGTACCTATAAATATCACTAGTTTACAAAATGTTTGTCGCAGAGCTGTATATGTATAACATATTCTGGTGTAATGTGGTGTCCTAAACTCGAAAAACTATTAAAACAAGTAAGAAAGTTCAGTCAGGTAAAACGACTTATAAATCCCCTCACCTTGAGCACCAAAAAATATTGCCCATGCCCATTTTTCACTGTATTGTAGGCACTATTAAACCATTACACTGTACAAAATTTCAGGTCTTTGTATGCATTGGTATAAAAGTTATAAGCTGGTAACTTTTGGTACAAAATTGGCCATTTGTGTGGGAGGTACCAAAGGAGCGTGGCAATAATGCCCATTTTTCACTGTAATGTAGGTACTATTTAACCATTACACTGTACAAAATTTCAGGCCTTTGAATGCACTGGTAATAAAGTTATAAGCTATTAACTTTTGGTTCAAAATTGTCCATTTGTGTGGGGGGTACCAAAAGGGACGTGGCATCTTCGCCTAATTTTCTCAAGGTAATAGTGACTAATAAACTAATACTATGTGTATTATTTCAGAGGATTCAAAAAAGTAGTATAGAAGTTATTAAATAATCAATATTTCACTAAATGTTAACCCTTTGTGGGGGAGGTACTAGAAGGAGTGGACCAATATGGCCCATCTTCGAACTTAGCCGGAGAAGAAGAAAATATTACCGGATAGAAGAAAATATTACCACATACCAAATTTGAAGTCAATCTGCTGGCTGGTGCGCACCAGCCAGCAGACAGACAGACGGACGGACATTGTTCATTCAACTTAAAATGACCCAAAACGGATATCCGCCGAACATACTTAGGGTCGTAGGTCACTCCTTCGATGTGTTACACTTTTGGCTCGTAGCAAATGATATATACACTCCTCTCTAAGGTGAGGGGATAAAAATGTATTGTAATTTTTTTTAATTCCAATTTTCTTGGATGATGTCTCGACAAAGCCGGGATAAATCAAATTATAAGTGCTACAAATGTTAAAAATATTACATTCAGTTAGAAACAGAAATTTAGTAACTGTCGTTAAAACAGCTAGAAAAAATTGATTTTATTTCCAAAAAAAATATTGAATTTCCAAAAAATGATTGAGTTAAAAAAAATGTTTTTTACAAGCACGAAAAAAACAATAAAAATAAAAAATCGCAAAAAGTATTTTTTTTTTCAATTTCTTAAGGCTCGCAGAACAACGCCGGCACTTTTATTCGATAAAAATAATGAAGCTATATTCGAAACTACGGAAAGAAAACATGTTTGGAACGAATATATAATAGAGTGGCGTCAAAAATGGTCGCGTTATTCAAAGCTTATATGAAAATCTGGTTAGTTTTAAGTATATTCACAAAATATTTCGTTTCTGCGATCGTGAAATTAGGAGATATTTGCGGTTTAAATAACCTCTAAATATCAGGTTTCCTTTAATAAAATTGTAAATTTGTACTACTTTTAGGAATTGACAACAGAACATTTAAATCTGGACCATTATTTATATGGCGACGTGACTTCCTTCCTAATTAAAATAAAGTAACCTGTTCTCAATTTTCGTCAATTTTTTACAAAATCGGAAATAAGTTCTAAAATTTTAGACCGATTTTCTGTTTTCATGTCTCGCTATAGAACTGCTGATATCTAGATTTAATTAGTATAAAAAATTAACCCTTTCAAGGCCGTAAACTCTTTATTTGATTGTTGGTCCCTAATTGGTTAAAGCGAACCTACCAATTAGGGATTCTAAATTTGGGAAATTATTGAGATAACCAAAAAAACGATTATTTATTAATATTTTTTCTGTTGTAGTAACCAATTATTCGTTGCAATAATAATCTTTGGTCTATGTATTGATACCATTTCTGTTGTCAAGAATAAAGCATTGGTTGTCACAATCAAAAATCGATCATATGGTACTATAATGAAAGTTTAAAATAGGTTACCACTACTAACCGAGTGTCAATGAAAAAAACACTCTTAATTCGATTGATACGACTATCGATTTAGTTGCAAGCAATTTTATTTGATCGTATCCATGTTGTTATTGTTGATTCAACTATTTTTATATAAATACAATCGACACACGGTGTATGCAATATACTTTTTGTTGCTGGTACTATTTTGTTATTGTTACAATCGAATTCCAGCCAATTATTTTCCTGTCTAACGGGAAGGCCAATTACAGAAGAGGCTTAGTATCCAAGTATTAATTCAAAACTGCCGAGATGTGCAAAAGGATGTCTTCTTATGCTTTGTCGACTTTCTCATAGCCTTTGATACGGTTCAACACGACAACACGAATGGAGATCTTGATTTCAATTGGAATTGACGAGAAGGAAATCAGGTTATCAGAAACCTATATTGGCAACAAACATCAAAAATTCAAGTTGATCGTGACCTGAGTGATACTGTGTCAATATCAAAGGGTGTTAGACGGGGATGCTTATTATCGCCCCAGTTATTCAACAAATACTCAGAGAAAATATGTCGAAAGTCATTGCAAGGATAAAAAATCGATATTAGGATTGGTATGCGAATAATAAACAATATACGGTATACCGACGACACAACGCTATTAGCAAGCAATTTAACTGACCTACAGAAGTAAGTTGATGCACCCACTCGTAAAAGTGAGCTATATGGTCTTAAAATAAACATAAATAGGTAAATATGTTAAGTCGGGTAAACCGACTTAAGAATCCCTTCACCTTCAGTCACAAAAAATATTCTTCAATTTATATATTTTTTGTTTGTTATTTTTTTATACGCTCCAGCCAGACAGGCGGACGGACATTCCTCAAATTACTTAAAATGGCCCAAATCGGATTTCCAACGAACGTACTTGGGGTCTTAGGTCACTCCTTCGATGTGTTACACTTTTTATACACTGATCGGGGTTAAACTTGCACGAAGTTTAGTCCTATTGGATAGTAGTTATGACACAAATTTCAACAAGATCGGTTAAGGACTGTTCGAGTTGGAGTTTGTAGATTTTGACATTTTGGCCAAACGGCACTCTTTTATAAAAACATAATAAATTTTTTGTAAAATTAAAACTTGTTTTGACGTTTTTGCCTAAAAAAAAGCTTTTTATCATCCCCTCATCTTACAGGGAGGAGTGTATATATCATTTGGTACGAGCTAAAAGTGTAAGACGTTCAAGGAGTTACCTAAGACCCCAATTATGTTTGGTGGAAATTCGATTTGGATAATTTTAGGTCATTTGAGCAATGTCCGTCCGTCCGTCTATCTATGTGTCTGCCTGCTGGCTGGTGCGCACGATAACTCTCGAAAGGAGTAACCGATTGACTTTAAATTTGGTATGCGGTAATATTTTTCTCCATCTCCGGCTAAGTTCGAAGATGGGCCAAATTGGCCCACTCCTTCTAGTGCCTCCCCCACAAAGGTTTAACATTTGGTGAAATATTGATTCTTTAATAACTTCTATACTACTTATTTGAATCTTCTGAATTTCAACACATGGGATTAGTTTACCAGTGCTTGCAAGTAAATACGTGACATTTTGTACAGTGTGATGATTTTAGAGTACCTACAGTCCAGTGATAAATGGGCCTCATTGTACGCCCATTTTGGTACCTTCCACACAATTGAACTATTCTGCACAAAAAGTTAACAGCTTATATCTTTAAAACCAGTGCATACTTGAAATATCGTACGGTGTAATGTCTTTTAAAGTACCTACAGTCAATAATAACAATTGATAATATATAGCTGACATATTGAAAAACTTGACAAAGAACTCACAATATAATGTTAGAGATGCCATAGATTTTAAATCAAAACTGAACGATATACGAATAGAAGAAGATGAAATACTTATATCTTTCGACGTGGTTTCCTTATTTCCTAGTATTCCAATAAACCTAGCATTAAGGATAATAGAAAGTAAATGGGAAGAAATAGATGTTTAACTCCGCGCCAAAGTGGCGGGAGTTACAAAAAAAGAAAACACAATAAATTCATTTATTTTTAAATTTTATATTTAGTTTGGCCGTGAGCCGTATGTGGTGCGGATGAGTTGACAACTGAATAAATGTCACAGTAATGGCGTTACCATCACTGCGATTTGACTCCCAATCGTCGTTGATAGAGGTCGATGTTGTTAACAACGAATCAATACATATAAAAGCTAGGGGGCGCTAGTTGAAGATCAGCTGTTGACGCTTCAACAATAGAAAAATTCACAAGAATACCAAATAACATATTTATGAAAATATTGACATTCTGCATTGAGGACTCAAGATATTTCAAATACCAAGATAATATATATGGACAATTAAAAGGTATGCCAATGGGTTCACCGGCCTCCCCAGTGCTATCTGACATTGTCATGGAAGAATTGTTAGACGTCTCGATACAGAAAATTAATCCGAAACCAAAGATTTTGACTAAATACGTGGACGGTATCTTCGCAGTAATTAATAAAAAGGATATTGACAATACACTACAAATTCTTAACTCATATCACAGACATATTCAATTCACGAAGGAAGAGGAACTTGACAATAAATTACCCTACTTGGATAAGACATGGAGACAATCTGATTACAAATTGGTATCAAAAATCAACGGCTACTGCACGACTTATTCATTATTACTCCAAACACCCTAGAAGGACAATTATTAACACAGCGAAAAATTTTATATCAAGAGTACTTATGATAAGCGATAAACATTTTCACGATGACAATAAACAGAAAATAATTAATATTTTAAGTATGAATGACTTCCCGATGACAACGATAAAGGATCTAATAAACCGGATTATACACAAAAAAGATAAGGATAAAGCAGAATCAACCCGAGCAAAGATATACAAACCTATGACAGTCATTCCAGGACTATCGGAGAGATTTCAACATTCGGACATATATAATAAGGATAAAATTGAACTTGCATAATACAAAAATCAATTATTTAGTAGAACAAAATCAAAAGTGATGAAAGAGGACAAATCCAATATAGTATACCAAATAAAATGTAATGGGGACGACACCGACATATGCCAAAAGGTATATGTCGGTACGACAAAGACTAATGGCGAATTCTTTTCTGCAAAAAAGTGCAACACTTGCATTGCCCTTTTTCCGAAAACTGCACTATAATATCGCTTTTTGAAATTTTTAAATTTTAGTTGTGCTAAATTCGAGTAACTTAATTACCAAATTTCAAAAAAGTATCACAAAAGTGCCGTTTTCGGAAAAAGGGCAATGAAAATGTTGCACTTTTTTGCAGAAAAGAATTCGCCAGAAGTTAAAAACTAGACTTTCATCACATATATCTGACCATAAAGCCATTGACAAACCTCTAGAACAAAAAACAGCACTCGCGGCCCACTGTACATTGACTGTACATACACCAAACTTTGACGACGTAAATGTATTAGTGGAAGAGAGAAATCCTTTCAGACGTTATACACTAGAGATGCTCTACATAACTGACGTTCCTGCAGAAAAGAGACTAAATTACAAAACCGACACTGACAAATGTTCTCAGATGTATAGACATGTAGTAAACAAGCACAGACAACATAAAGCTTAGTTGACGAATAACTTCCTAGAAGACAGTCGAGCTTTTTAATTTGTGATAATTTTTATGTAAATATTAATGTTTTGTATTCGTATTAACAACAACTGTAATTTGTGTGTATATTTCTAATAGATCCCTGAAGATGACTAACGATTTTAGTCGAAATATTGGATAAAAATAAATAAATTAAAAATCGAAAGTTAACGAGTTTTAATTTCCAACAAAGGAGCCGAACTATCCGAAAATCAAATTGATAATAATTTAATTAAAACAAAAAATAAATAAATTTACGAATATTTTTTGAGACTGAAGGTGACTGAACTTTCTAACTTCTTTATTTTTTTGTTGCCCAAACAAAAGCTTTGATCATTTCATTTAAGAATTTGTGGTCTATAAGTGTGATGGGATTTGTTTATCTATTAAAATAAAGATAAAAATATAAAAAAATAGTGGTTGAACCACATATTTGAGTATAACTCGAGAACGATATATCAAATCAGAGGTTCAGGAAAGCTTTAAATAATCCAAAATAATAATTTGGTTAATATCCATAACCAAATCGCAAAGTGGCTGCCCTATGTCCTCGATAGCCTCACTAATTCTATCTTTGAGGTCTTGAATCGACGCTGGGCTGTTGGCGTAGACCTTATCTTTCACGTGGCCTCAAAGGAAGAAGTCGCAAAGTGTTAAATCACAAGATCTCGGTGACCAATTCGAGAGCTAACACGGTCCGGAAACTTTTCCCGTAACAGAGTAATGGTTTCGTTGCTTGTGTGGCTCGTAGCGCCGTCTTGTTTAAAGTAAACGTTGTCCAGATCAATAGCATTCAACTCCGACCAAAAAAATCATTAATCATCTCTCGATAGCGCAATCCATTCACCGTAACTGTTTATCCAACCTCATATTCGAAAAAGTGAGGCCCAATGACCCCGCCGGACCATAAACCGCGCCAAACAGTCACACGTTGAGGATGGAGAGGCTACTCAACAATAACTCTTGGGTTTTCCAAGCCCCAGATGCGACCATTTTCACTTGTTGACGTAGCCACCGAGGTGGAAATGGGCCTCATCAGTCAAGATGATTTTTTTATCGTTCGTATCGTTTTTTTGTTCGATCGTTTTTGATCGTTTTGTATCGATGATCGATGATCGTGTATCGTTCCATTTTTAGCAATGGCGTAGTTTCTACTTGTCAAATGTCAAAGAATTAAAGCTTCAAAAGTGACAACTACCGAAATAACGGGTGATTCAAAATAACACCTCTTGTTGGAAATCCCTGTATAACGTCTGTAGTAATTTCTCTCTTCTGTTAGTATTTCTACATTGTCAATGTTGCTACGACGAAATCTAAATTGAAGACTCGACTTTCGTCACATAAATCAGACTTAAAAATAACCGACAAACCTCTTGAACAAAGGACAGCATTAGCTACCCATTTTGCGGTAACAGGACATAGACCAGACTTTGACAATGTACACCCAGGAAAATAATTGGTTGGATTTCGATTGTAACAATATAAAAATAGTACTAGCAACAAAAAGTATATTGCCTACACCGTCTGTCGGTTGTAGTTATACATAATTAGTTGAAACAACAATAATAACATGGATACTATCAAATGAAAATACTTGCAACTAAATCGATGGTTGCATCAATCGAATTAAGATTGTTTTTTTCATTGGCACTCGGTTAGTTGTCGTAACCAATTTTAAATTTTCATTATAGTACCATATGATCGATTTTTGGTTGTGACAATCAATGTTTTATTCTTGACAAAAGAAATTGTATCAATAGACCAAAGATTATTATTGCAACCAATAATTGGTTACTACAACAGAAAAAATATTAATAAATAATCGTTTATTGGTTATCCCAATCATTTTCCAAATTTAGATTAAATGTATTTTGGGAAATACAACCGAAAAATTGGTTGCTGTTCTTTTGCTGATACATGACAAACAAAAAATAAAATTACTCGACATTAAAAAAATCTTCAACATTTTGTTCAAGAACGGTATAGGTAATCAAAAATAATATCGTGTGGATAATAAAGTGTGGAATGCAGAATATGTTGTGCAAAATGTTTTACATAAAAAAAATAAAAGCAATAATCATGAAATTGAAAGCACAGGGTTAAGCGATATTTGCATACAAGTTATGTGTTTTTTGTGTACTAAAATGTGTGAGTGAATTTGTAATATGGAATTTTTAGTTTTGTTATGAATTGTTTTAGTTTTTGTTCAATAAATAAAATAAAAATTAATGAAAACTGTTTTTAATTAATTGTCGGTAGTATATGACTGACAAATTGTTAGAACAACCAATTTTTTAAAACAGTTGGTTGCGTCAACTACAACGGTTAATTTAAGCCACCATTTTCGTAGTTGGCCCAACCAAATATGATTGTTGTCAACATGGAAGCAGAAATATACCACAACCAAAATATGGGTTGTCCTGATGGAATCGCATGATAGTAGACAGAACTACCAAAATTCGGTTGGCAAATAATTCGGTTGAGGCAACCAAACTGTATTCTGTGTGTACAAAAACTACGGTCACATGAGGATATCAAAGTGTAGTGCTATGGTAACCGACCGAGTGGACTATATACCAACTGTGTACACCTTCGAGAGAAATTACATCACTATGATTCCCGCCAGAGATGAATGGGTTGGAAGAATACCAGGTAATAGAAACCATCTCCACTTTTACACGGATGGTTCGAAGCTTGATGAAAAGGTTGGCTTCGGAGTACACTGTGAAGAACTTATTTTCGATATAGCTCACAGACTACCAGATACCTGTAGTGTCCATCAAGCCGAAATAATGGCAATATGGGAAGTGGCTGAGTCGCAACATAGTAACCAACACTGGCGTTGTCATTTACTCGGACAGCCAGGCTGCCATCAATTCTCTGGAGCCAACATCCCTAAATTCACAAACAGCCCTCGACTGCCGCAGATCTCATAACGAGTTGGCTGGGCAGTTTAATATAAACCTCATATGGGTGCCTGGGCATAGGGATATCCCGGGAAACTGCAAAGCCGATGAACTTGCTAGGAAAGGGACGACATTACAAATTCTCGAATAATTGGTGCGCCACTATCCATGTGCAAGCTTTGGCTTAGGCAAGAGGCAATCAGGCAGTCCAACGAAAGATGGACAGAAATCGGCACCTGCAGGGTAGCTAGAAAAATCTGGCCAAGGTATGACCTGAGAAGATCAAAATATCTCCTCGCACTAGAGAGGCAAAGATTGTCTACGTTAGTATCAGTTCTGACGGGACACTGCTTGATCGGCGAACACGCCAAAAGATTGGGTATTGACTCTAATGACTTCTGCAGAAGCTGTGGAGATGAGGAAGAAATGGAGAGTATTGAGCACTTGCTATGCGACTGCCCCGCTCTGAGTAAACAACGACTGGACATACTGTGGTCGGCTTTTCTAGGCAGCCTAACAGATCTTTCCAGTACCGATATTCATACTATCGATAAATTTGTATATCAAACAGGTTGGTTTCGATGAGGGCATTTCAGCCCGTGGTAACACTAGGGACCTAAACTGGTCTATGTGAGCTTGTATAAAAAAAATACGGCTGCCACGCTAACCTAAACCTAGTAGTTGTGTTCGCAAAATTCGCAATTGGAAAACAAAAATGGATCGTATTTTTATTTCTCTAATTCGAGGGCTGCGATATTTTTACAGACATATCAATAGCGTATACGCATATACACCATTTTTTTTTATTGCATTATAAGATCGATTCTATAGCTGGTAAAAATTTGGTGGAATTCTACTTCCACAAAGTGGGTCAAAAGTTAAATTGTGAAAATAGTGTATATGTATATGTGGTATGGTACTTTTATCCCATTTATATACAATTAACGCAGTTTTAGACTAACAGAATATAATCAGGCTGTAGCCTGATTATATTCAGGCTGTAGCCTGCTTATATTCTATGCCACATACGAGTATTAAAATGACAAGAAATTGAAAACATCGATTATCTTCTAAAATATAAATATTTATCTTCCCAGAAGTCTAATTTCACAAAAACTTCAAATGTGATTTATAGTGGATAGATACATACGAATGTTATTTTTAACAAGTATAATTTTTAAAAATATTAGAGATTTATTTACAATTTTCCGACGACTACACTAAATACAACAAAAACTACAGCTAAAAATAGTGAACCATTATAATTGGACATTGAGCCATTACCACCTCCTCCAGTGGTACCATTTCCTCCACTGGTATAATTTCCTGCAAACGTGGGCAAGGTGCCATTATATTCGGCAGTCTTTTCCAAAATCCAATTCTTATAGAAAGCCACATCGGTATAAACTCCGGGCTTCAAGGGCTGCGCACAGCCACTACCCCACGAGGTAATGCCAGCCTGACGACCCAGACAAACCAATGGACCGCCCGAATCACCCTGACAGGCATCACGTTCACCCTCCAAATAGCCGGCACACATCATACCCACCGTAACGGAATCCTCGTAGGCAGATTGATTGCGGCAAACATCTAGTGGTATAAAGGGCACATCGACGGTCATCAACAAATCAGAAGTATAACCCTGAAAGATTGTAAAAAAAGGAAAATAAAATTAGAAACCTCAAAGGATCTGAATATGAACTTACTTCTTCGGTTACTCCCCAGCCGGTAACCTGACACACGGTGCTTGCATTAAGGGCTCCTTCATTTAGCACAATCGGTTGCACAGTGGGATGATCGGCGGGCACTGTACCATTTAGCATAACCAGTACCAGATCACCATCATACGTGGAGAAATTGAATATTTCAACGTGTTTCACAACTTTTCTAATGTCGAAAATCAATGTATTGTTGTTTCTCACAAAACGATCTAGATTTCCCATGACAACGATGAAATCTTCATCGGGTAAATAGCTGCCATTGAAGGCCACTTGACTAGATTATTGCGATGAAAAGAGAATAAAATAAATATTTAAAAAATTTATTCCGAATATGAAACAAATAAACACAAGGATTTTGGAAAATTCAAACTAATGGAGTTTGTGACATAAATTTCATGGCATTAATTTTGGGCCAATGTGTGTCACCAAACGGCTAGAGCTAAGATCATGAAATTGGCGATCGAACATTTAGGTCAAATTACGGTATTCAGAAATTCATCATTTTTGGAATAAAAGAGACTGAACCAGACTATGAAGCCGACCCGGCGCAGATCGGCGGCGCGCCGCAGCCGGCCATTTTTTTCCAGCCGGCGCCGCCGCCGATATCAGCGGCTCACATCGGCTGAAACTCAGCCGCCGAACATTATTTAGTTAGTCAAAAAGATTTATTTTATGCAACCATGAAAATTAAGAAAGTTACTACTAAGTAATACAATAGGGTCAGAAATTTTAACGAAGTTCATTTTTGCATAGAAATTTATAAAAAGTTTCTAACTTGATCTCGCTATCATTTATTTAAAGAAATCCATAATATATCGGATTTAAAATTTAAAAATGCGTTTTTAGGTTTTTACAGGATTTACAATAGCTCTTGAGAGGCCGAACCAATTTTTACAAAGTCTACGTCGTTTTAGAGAGAAAACAACAGTCACAATAAATTCTCTTTCCCAACAAAGACTAATAAGTAGAGACTTATTGAATCGATTTTCGACATTAATTCAAAACATTCTTAACTTTTCGTGTTAATTTTAGGTTTTTCATCTAATTGTAAATATCTTAAAGAGCCATTTTTGCCTGAGATTGACATTCGTGCGCCATCCTTTGTTGGAACTTTTTTGGCTCAGCCGATTGCTGAAATTTGATCGGCTAAGCCGATCAGCCGCCGCCGCCGATCTGCATTTTTCCAAGCGCCGCCGAAAATTTTGGTCGGCTTCATAGCCTGGACTGAACATCACACCCTCCGCTAGAATTATTGCATAAAATTAAAAACAAACAGGTAGTAAAGTCTAAAGGACGTAGCCGTCCTTTTTAGCGCAAAAAAATATCTGAAAGGATTACACTTAAAATCGAATACTATTTTTCAAGATTCATTCCAAATCAAGTGGTATATATATTGAGGATATGTATAAATCTAAACCGATTTTATGGAACTCAAACTTTTTGAATCTTAACAGTAGTCATGCTTAGTTCATGCAACTTCTTTGTATCTAATTTCATACAGTTTGGTTGGAAATTGTGGCTGCTGCAGCAATACATCTTTAAATCGCTGTCCTCACTGGGATGTGAGCTCTATGGAATCGTCCCTACATTTCAAAGAATCAACTATGGAAGCCTTTCATGATATAGAAGGGGTTTTCACAACATTCTCTCAGATGTGGTTATTGCGGCGTTGACACATCTAAAGGTGAACCCTAGCTTGATTAGACTAATTCAATACCTGCTCAACAAAAGACGCATAACAGATAGTCTCGGGTCCACAACTCCAACATGGTCTGTGAACAGATGTATCTCACAAGGAGGAGTTCTGTCTCACTATTAGGAACCTATCAGTTAATTGATTCCTGTTAGATCTAGAACGTTGTGTCTGCAAAGTCGTGGCATATGCGGATGACGAGGCCATCGCCGTAACTAGTTGCAAAATTCCTCGACGTCTTCAGAGACATCCTACAGGTGGCTCTGAACAAATTGGTTAGATGGTCCAGATGCTGTGGTTGGGGCGTTATCGCAACTGGGTCCACAACTCTTACAAGGTCTGTGGACAGAAGGACCCCACAATGAAGAGTACTGTCTACACTAATTAATAAGCTAGTAGTGAATTGAATCCCGTTAGATATAGAACGTTGTGGCTTCAAAGTCTTGGCATATGCGGATGACGTGGCCATCGCAGTAACCGGCTTGCAAATTCCTCGACGTTTTCAGAGACATCCTATAGATGGCTCTCAACAAATTTGCTAGATGGACCAGAAGTTGTGGTTTGGAAGTTAACCCAAAAAAAGACAGAATTGGTTCTATTTACTAGGAAGAATAAGGTTTCACATGTAACCCTCCTCTGTACAAGGAACAAGGTTTTAAGAGACATTCTAACTCTGAACAAATTGGTTAGAAGGGCGTTGTGGTTTGGGCTTTAACCCAAACAAGACAGAATTGGTTCTCTTTACTAGGAAGAATAATGTCTCACATTAGGACCCTCCTCGGTATAAGGAACAAGGTCTTTAGAGACATCCAAGAGGTGGCTCTGAACAAATTGGTTAGATGGGCCAGAAGCTGCGGTTTGGGCGTTAACACAAACAACACAGAATTTGTTCTATTTGCACTTTTCTGCAGGAAAAATTTAGGTTCGCGTTGGGGCCTCTTTCCTTAAATCTTCCACTGGATATATGTATATAACAGTAGTTCGCCCAATACTTTTGTACGGTGTTGTAGTGTGTTGGACATCAACTGACAAACGATCCATTAGCAACTAATTATCAATGGTTCAGAGAACTGCTTGCTTATGCATAAGTGGAGCTTAAAGCACTACCGCAACTGAGTCTCTACAAGTCCCACTCATAATCTGCCCAGTGATATTGTGGCGAGAGAAGTTGCCGCCAGAAAGGCATTACGATTGAACTGTCTATCAATGTGAAGCTATAATATCTATGGCCACATGAGGATATAACACTGTAATCCTATGGTAACCGACCGAGTGGACTATATACCAACAACGTACACCTTCGAGGGGAACTTAACCACTATGATATCTGCCAGAGAGGAATGGGTTGGCAGACGACCAGGTAATATAAAACATCTCCTCTTCTTCGAAGTACATTGTAAGGAATTCAGTCTTGGTACAGCTCACAGACTACCAGATAGATATCAGTGTCTATCAAACCGAAATAATGGCAATGAAGGAAAGTCGCAAAGTTACTGAGTCTCAACATAGTGACCAACACTGGCGTTGTTATTTACTGCGACAGTTATGCTGCCATCAATTCTCTGGAGGCCACATCCCTTATTTTACAAACAGACCGCGACTGCCGCAGATCTCTTAATGAGATGTCTGAGCAGTTTTATATAAACCTCATATGGGTACCTGGTCAAAGGTATATCCCGGGAACTCCAAAGCTGATGAACTTGTTAGGAAAGGGACGATTTTACAAATTACCGAAGAATTTGCGGCACTATCCACGTGCAAGAGGCAATCTTGAAGTGCAATGAAAGATAGTCAGAAATCGGCACCTGCAGGGAAGCTAAACAAATTTGGGCAAAATACGAACTGAGAAGGTCAAAATGTCTCCTCGCACTAGAGAGGAAAAAACTGTCTACGTTAGGGTAAGTTCTGACAGAACTTTGGCTGCTCGACGAACACGCCAGAAGGTTAGGTATTGAGTCCAATGACTTCTGCAGTAGTTGTGGTGATGAGGAAGAAGTGGAAAGCATTGCCCACCTGCTGCGCTACTGTCCCTCATCCCAAGTGAAAGACGTCTGGATCTACGAATGTCGAACTTTCTAGGAAGTCTGACAGATTTTTCGGGTACAGATATTCTTTCGAGGGCACCCAAAAGTATGCCGTCTCAGTGAAATTGTAAACATGGAAAAAATTGGTCATCCAACCAATATTAAAATCGAGCTAGATTCTACTTTGGGATGGGGTCTGCTTCTTCGTTTACAACTATAAAATATTGGGTGGCAGAGTTTAAACGGAGCCATACAAGATGCCAAGACGAACACCATAGTGGTCGACCAATTGAAGAAATTGATGACCAAAATGATACTGAATGACCATCGGTTGAAGGTTCGTGAGCTAAATGTAGTCATTGCCATTTCAGAAAGTCGCATATTGACCGAAAATTGGTGATAAGAAAGCTGTGCGCAAGACGGGTGCCGTGTTTGTAAGTTCTGACGGGACTTTGGCTGCTCGACGAACACGCCAGAAAGTAAGGTATTGAGTCCGATGACTTGTGCAGGAGCTGTGGTGACGAGGAAGAAGTGGAAAGCATTGATCACCTGCTTTGATACTGTCCCTCATTAAGTAAAAGACGTCTGAATATGATGGGATCGCCCTTTCAAGGAAGTCTGACAGATCTTCAGCGGTCCTAACATTAGCCGACCTGACATATAGGAGGTGGTATTAGTTTGAATAAAATTACGTTCGTAGTCCAGAGTTTAAACGGAGCCATACGAGCAGCCAAGACGAACACCGTAGTGGTCGACAATTGATGACCAAAATGATATGGAATGACCGTCGGTTGAAGGTTCGTGAGCTAGCTGAAGTCATATGCATTTGAAAAAGTGCTATGCATCGCACATTGACGGAAAAATTTGTGATAAGAAAGCTGGGCGCAAGATGGGTGCCGCGTTTGCTCACAATCAAGACAATGCACCAGTTCACACGTTAGTTTAAGTTCTGACGGGACTTTGGCTGCTCGACGAACACGCTAGAAGGTTAGGTATTGAGTCCAAGACCTCTGTATGAGGAAGACGGAAAAATTATTGATCTCCTGCTTTACTAGGGTTGCCCTTTGTAGGAAGTCTGACGGATCTCTCCGGTACCGATATTCGTACGAGGGCGGTCCCAAAATTAGCCGAATTGACATATACTCGTAAATGTCGGTAGTAGTTTGAAAAAAATTCCTTTCGTGAAAAGTGGCAAAATGTTAAAACATATATTTTATGTTTCAAGGCTGTTAAGTAGTTAAGTTTTTTTTTGAGCGCTCAAAAGAAAACGATCTTAGTTAATTTGTAAACATGGAAAAAATTGGTCACCGATATGTAATACAATGCTTTCATTTGAAAGGTCTTAGCCCAACCAATATTAAAATCAAGGTAGATTCTACTTTGGGACGAGGTATCTGCTCCTTCGTTTACAACTATAAAGTATTGGGCGGCAGAGATTAAACGGGGCCATACGTGCTGCCTAGACGAACACCGTAGTGGTCGACCAATTGTTGACCAAAATGATATGGAATGACCGTCGGTTGAAGGTTCGTGAGCTAGCTGAAGTCATATGCATTTCAAAAAGTGCTATGCATCGCACATTGGCGAGAAATTTGTGATATGAAAGCTGGGCGCAAGATGGGTCCCGCGTTTGCTCACAATCAAGACAATGCAACAGTTCACACGTTAGTGTAAGTTCTGACGGGACTTCGGCTGCTCGACAAACACGCCAGAAGGTTAGGTATTGAGTCCAATGACTTCTGCAGGAGCTGTGGTGATGAGGAAGAAGGGGAAATTGTTTATCTCCTGCTTTGCTAGGGTCGCCCTTTGTAGGAAGTCTGACGGATCTCTCCGGTACCGATATTCGTACGAGGGCGGTCCCAAAATTAGCCGAATTGACATATAAATGTCGGTAGTAGTTTGAAAAAAATTCCTTTCGTGAAAAGTGGCAAACTGTTAAAACATATATTTTATGTTTCAAGGCTGTTAAGTAGTTAAGTTTTTTTTTGAGCGCTCAAAAGAAAACGATCTTAGTTAATTTGTAAACATGGAAAAAATTGGTCACCGATATGTAATACTTTCATTTGAAAGGTCTTAGCCCAACCAATATTAAAATCAAAGTAGATTCTTCTTTGGGACGAGGTGTCTGCTCCTTCGTTTGCAACTATAAAGTATTGGGCGGCAGAGTTTAAGCGGGGCCTTACGTGCTGCCTAGACGAACACCGTAGTGGTCGACCAATTGTTGACCAAAATGATATGGAATGACCGTCGGTTGAAGGTTCGTGAGCTAGCTGAAGTCATATGCATTTCAAAAAGTGCTATGCATCGCACATTGGCGAGAAATTTGTGATATGAAAGCTGGGCGCAAGATGAGTCCCGCGTTTGCTCACAATCAAGACAATGCAACAGTTCACACGTTAGTGTAAGTTCTGACGGGACTTCGGCTGCTCGACAAACACGCCAGAAGGTTAGGTATTGAGTCCAATGACTTCTGCAGGAGCTGTGTTGATGAGGAAGATGGGGAAATTATTGATCTCCTGCTTTGCTAGGGTCGCCCTTTGTAGGAAGTCTGGCGGATCTCTCCGGTATCGATATTCGTACGAGGGTGGTCCCAAAATTAGCCGAATTGACATATAAATGTCGGTAGTAGTTTGAAAAAAATTCCTTTCGTGAAAAGTGGCAAACTGTTAAAACATATATTTTATGTTTCAAGGCGCCACGTTGTTAAGTTTTTTTTTTGAGCGCTCAAAAGAAAACGATCTTAGTTAATTTGTAAACATGGAAAAAATTGGTCACCGATATGTAATACAATACTTTCATTTGAAAGGTCTTAGCCCAACCAATATTAAAATCAAGGTACATTCTACTTTGGGACGAGGTGTCTGCTCCTTCGTTTACAACTATAAAGTATTGGGCGGCAGAGTTTAAGCGGGGTCTTACGTTCTGCCTAGACGAACACCGTAGTGGTCGACCAATTGATGACCAAAATGATATGGAATGACCGTCAGTTGAAGGTTCGTGAGCTAGCTGAAGTCATATTCATTTCAAAAAGTGCTATACATCGCACATTGGCGAGAAATTTTGTGATAAGAAAGCTGGGCGCAAGATGGGTGCCGCGTTCCCTCACAATCAAGACAATGCACCAGTTCACACGTTAGTGTAAGTTCTGACGGGACTTTGGCTTCTCGACGAACACGCTAGAAGATTAGGTATTGAGTCCAAGACCTCTGTAGGGGCTGTGGTGATGAGGAAGACGGAGAAATTATTGATCTCCTGCTTTACTAGGGTTGCCCTTTGTAGGAAGTCTGACGGATCTCTCCGGCACCGATATTCGTACGAGGACGGTCCCAAAATTAGCCGAATTGACATATAAATGTCGGTAGTAGTTTGAAAAAAATTCCTTTTGTGAAAAGTGGCAAACTGTTAAAACATATATTTTATTTCAAGGCGCCACGTTGTTCAGATTTTTTTTGAGCAACCAAAAGAAAACGATCATAGTTAATTTGTAAACATGGAAAAAATTGGTCACCGATATGTATTACAATACTTTCATTTGAAAGGTCTCAGTCCAACCAATATTAAAATCAAGGTAGATTCTACTTTGGGACGAGGTGTCTGCTCCTTCGTTTACAACTATAAAGTATTGGGCGGCAGAGTTTAAGCGGGGCCTTACGTGCTGCCTAGACGAACACCGTAGTGGTCGACCAATTGTTGACCAAAATGATATGGAATGACCTTCGGTTGAAGGTTCGTGAGGTAGCTGAAGTCATATGCATTTCAAAAAGTGCTATGCATCGCACATTGGCGAGAAATTTGTGATATGAAAGCTGGGCGCAAGATGGGTCCCGCGTTTGCTCACAATCGAGACAATGCAACAGTTCACACGTTACTCTAAGTTCTGACGGGACTTCGGCTGCTCGACAAACACGCCAGAAGGTTAGGTATTGAGTCCAATAACTTCTGCAGGAGCTGTGGTGATGAGGAAGGAGGATCTCTCCGCCACGTTGTTTAGATTTTTTTAACAACCAAAATTAAACGATCTCAGAGAACTTGTAAACATAGAACAAATTGGTCACCGATATGTATTACAATATTTTCATTTGAAAGGTCTCAGATCAACCAATTTTAAAACCAAGCTAGATTCTACTTTGGGTGGACGTCTGCTCCTCGTTTACAACTAAAAAATATTGGCTGGCTGGGTTTAAACGGGCCCACACGAGCTACCAAGTTGAAAACCGTAGTGGTCAACAAATTGAGGTGTCCAAACCAGAACTGGTTAAAAATCCACAAAATGGTACTGGATGACTGTCGGTTGAAGGTTCGAGACCTAGCTGAAGTCATAGGCATTTCAAAAAATACTGTACATTGCAAATTTGTTGATGAGAAAGCTGTGCGCAAGATGGGTGCCGCGTTTGCTCACAATCAAGACAATGCATCAGTTCACTCATCCACTATTGCGATGATCAAAATCCGTGACTTAAAGTTCGAATTGCTTTAGCACGCACCTTATTCCCCAGTCTTAGCTCCCTAGGATTATTTTTTGTTTCCAAACTTGAAAAATGACTCGGCGGGAAAATATATGCCAGCAATGAAGAGGTGGAGGTTGCTGTTGATGACCATTTTCAGGAGCTAGACAGTTCATATGGTTCGACGACAATAGATAAGCCAGCAATGGAGGGGTGGAGGATGCGGTTGATGGCTATTTTTTGGAGCTGGACAGTTCTTACTATAAAAAGGGTATCGATGTTATTGAAAATAGCTAGAAAATGTGTATAGAGCTAAAAGGAGTTTATGTTGAGAAATAATAAATAATGATTGATAACTTCCGCCCTGGTGCTATTGATAACTTCGTTAAAAAAACAGGTTGGTTTCGATGAGGGGCATCTGAGCCCGTTCCATCACTACGCCCCTACGTTGGTTTATATGAGCTGGCAACGCTGATTGCCACTCTAGCCTAAAATTAAAATAGGCGTCTTCGTCTAGCCACATACAAATTGACAGATTCATTCGAACACAACATTCCCATAACTTCTGCCACAATCATCTAAATGTTTTCATATTTTGGACAACATTTCCAATGACTATATGTAGACTGACAAAAAAAGAAAACACGTTTATTCAATGTTCTGGCAAATTTTATGATTCAGTCTAGCCGTTTCAAGTGTTTTTAGATAAACATAAAGCACGAAAGTATAAATCATGTATTATTGTCAATAAGTGATAGACATTATAAATGCAAATTGTAATGATAATTTTGTAACCACTCCATGCAGCAGTTATGGATGGAGGACGCAGATGGATGGATGACCAAAAGTGTTCTGAAAGGGATTTCCGCGAAATATTCATAAGGTATTTAGTCACTCCTTCGATGTGTAAAACTTTTGACCATTCACTAAAGTGAGGTTATAATAACGAACGCTAATTTCTTAAGCTATTTCAAACCCCTGCCCATACTTACTCGGTAAAGCAATGAGCTGCACACAGGACAACATCTTCGGAAATCAGCGAACCACCACAAATGTGGCCCGTTCCAAAGAAATAGCCGTCATTTAATCGACGTCTAATTGAAACTTGATGTTTGGTGTTATTCAAAATAGCCTCAGTGCCATTAATAATACGAGGATCCTGGCTGTCGAAAGATCTTAAGAAGTTCGCCGGAGGAGCACATACTGAAATTTCACATTTAGATTTTATTTATTAAAATTCTCTTTTTAATCGACAACACTAAGAGCCCCACTCTCCCACCCTCTTGTTCGTAAACTCACTTGAATGGCCAATAAGAACTGCAGCAATGAACAGACACAATAGCCACGAAAACTTCTGAAATCCCATTACGACTCGTAACTTAACAGACCGAACGATCAACCTTTTCCCGCAAAGAGTTGAAATACAAATGATTGGCGATATGACATTTTTGGCCAACCCAATGCGTCTTAAATGAAAATAAATAATATATTATTTTTGAATTCCTGCAATAAATAATCTAAGAACTAATAACAAATAGAATATTTATTGATATGCACGAGTAGCTATAGGGCGAGTTTGTTATAGTGCGATAATCAATGACGGAAAATAGATATATTTTCAAATTCGGAACATTATTCGGAACACATTTTAATCTAATCAGAGGGAATTCTGATTGGATTGGAACAAGTGGCAGAGAATGCATAGATTTCTTCTATTTCAAAATCAAATTTATGATTATCATACGAGTATAACAATTGTTTGCTAATGGTGTTTCTATTTCAGAGAAATGATTACATTCTATTTAGACCCTTCCCATATTTAGTTTAAGGTGTGGATGAGGTCAATACATTTGTAATTTTCTGATAATTTCAAGGTTAAATGCTTTTAAACATTTAAAAGGATGACATGTGTACGAGTTGATGGCCTACATTCTGACCTACGGCGGTCCAAAAATAGCCAACCTAACAACAAAAAAACGCAAGAAATTTTGGAAAATGTTTTTTTATTTCTCAACATAATCTCCTTTATGATCGAAAAGCTTTCTCATGCGATTTTCAATAGCTTCTGTTTATAGAAAGAACTATCAAACTCCAGAAAATAGCCATCAACCATAACCTCCATCTCTTCATTGTTGGTACAACTTGTTCCACCGAGCCATTTTTTCAAGTTTAGCAACAAATAATAGTCGGAGAGAGCTAAATCTGGTGAATACGGTGCGTGCTTAAGCAGTTAGAACTTTAATTCATTGATTTTTGGCCATCGTCTGGATTGGGAGCAAACGCGGCACCCATCTTGCGCACACTTTTCCCATCATCACATTTTCCGCCAATATGCGATGTATAGCACTTTTTGAAATGCCTATGACTTCAGCTAGCTCACGAACCTTCAACGGACGGTCTTCCAATACCATTTTGGGGATTTTTTACACCAATTCTGGAGTGGACACCTCAATTGGTCGACCACTACGGCGTTCGTCTTGGCAGATCAACTCTGTCACCCAATATTTTATAGTTCTAAACGAAGGAGCAGACTACGCAAAGTTGAATCTAGATCGGTTTTAATATTGGTTGGACTGAGACCTTTCAAATGAAAGTATTTTATTATATATCGGTGACCAATTTTTTCCAAGTTTAGAAATTCACTGAGATCGTTTACTTTTGAGTGTTCAAAAGTTTACTAAAGAAGGCTGCAGCTTGAAACTCGACACAGCGTACTTCGAGTGCTAACAAGTTTGTATAGTTTGACGCCAAAAACTGTTAATTAGGTTTTGTTCAGGATCATCCCCTCTACTCAACTGCGAAGAGATCAAAATTGGATCGGGTGATCCAAGTAGAGATACTTTTCTCAATAGCCTTTTTTTGACAGATCACGTGTGAGTCGTGTCATGCTGTCATCTTATTTTTGTTAAGTATTGTTTGGCATTTCATCATGGAAAGACTTACGTCTAAACAACGTTTACAAATCGTTCAACTTTATTACGAAAATTCACGTTCTGTGAGGAATATGTTTCGTGCACTTTGCTCAACTTATGGTCAACACAATCGGCCTACTGAGCGTACTATTCGCAACACCATCACCCATCTTGATACCCAGCATTCATTATTGGATAATATTCTACCGAATAGACCACGTCCAGCACGCAGTGAAGAAAATGTAGCGGCCGAAGCTGAGCTGATTCGGCGCCGTTCGCAGCAACTCGGACTGACGTATGGAACGACTTGGCGCATTTTACGTCGAGATCTTAAATTGAAAGCAAAACAAAACACAGCTTGTGCAAGAACTGAAGCCTCGATTCAAGCATGGAGCAAAACATCACGCGTGTCATTCGTCAGTTCGAAATGCTCGAAAGAGTCATTGAAAATTTGACTCAACGCATGGACCATCTGAGACGTAGCCTCGGTCAACATTTGATAGACATAATCCGCAAAAAAAAATGCCTAAGAATGTTCTTTCAAATGATAAAAAAAACAGTCCCCATTCAATTTGAATTTTCTGTGTTTTTTTTTTCTTTAAAAGAATAGGGAACCTCGAAATGGATCACGCTATATTATATATTTCTCAGCAAATATATAAAATCAATAAAATTTATACAAATTTTCGCAAGATAATTTTCTCAAATAAAATACGTGTTTATGTACAAATACAATTAATGTTTAGGAATTTCTCCAAATATATTTTGTTTAAAAAAGAATTTCAAAACGTTGCAGATTTTTGGAATTTAATTTTTCATCGATTTCTAGTTATATCTTATAATTTAAAATGGCATATGTATGTAGCAATAGCATTGTTGTTAAAGCAATAATTTTAAAATTTATAATAATAAGGAAGATGAAGATATGAAGATGAGAGGTCATCACTTCAGTATGATGAAATGAATAGACTCGTACATATTTGTATACCCTCCACCCTGGGATGGGGGGTATATTCAATTTGTCAATCTGTTTGTAACTCCTCTAAATATTGATCAGAGACCGCATAAAGAATATATATTCTTAATCGTCGTAAAATTCTAAGAGGATTTAGCCATGTCTGTCTGTCCATCCGTGCAATCACGCTACAACCTACTATACTCAAGCTAGTTGTCTGAAATTTGGTATAGATACTTCTTTTAGCTACAGGTAACTTGGGATTGAAAATGGGGAATATCGGTCCATATAAATATATTTTGATATAGCCCCCATATACAACATCTGCCCGATTTGACTTCTTAACGCCGTAGAGACCACAAATGTCAACTGATCGTGCTGAAAATTGGTAACTGGGGTTTATTTATACCCGGGACATTTCACACGAACAACGGTAGTCATGGGTCCATGTTTTGAATAGTCCCCATACAAAGGTCCCTCTAGATTGGATTTCGTAACGCTATAAGACCACAAATTCCAACTGATCGGTCCGAAAATTGGTAAATAGGGTTTATTTATACCCGGAACATTTCACACGAACAACGGTAGTAATCGGTCCATGTTTTGATATAGCCCCCGTACAAAGGTCCCTCTAGATTGGACTTCTTAACGCAGTTCGTTCGAGATAGAGAACCCCAAATTTGTGTGGGAAAGGCTTACATTTTCGTCCGGCTTGCCGTGTGCGTTTACTTTCGCATTTAGAGAAACCCAAATTGATTTTCATTCCCTTAGAATGCGACAACTGTAACAATTCAAATACACAGGCGTAATGTCGTTAGACATTTAATGGTCGTTAGACATTTAATTTTTTACATTTGAAAGCATTTTTATACCCTCCATCATAGAATGGGGGGTATATTCATTTTGTCACTCCGTTTGTAACGCCTATAAATATTGATCTGAGAACCCATAAAGAATATATATTCTTAATCGTCGTAAAATTCTAAGACGATTTAGCCATGTTGTAATCACGCTACAATCCGTACTAATAGAGCTAGGTTTATCAAATTTGCTAGAAATATTTCTTAAGGTAAGTACAGACGATTTGCAGATCGGACAACATTGCCAGACAAATGGCGGAAAAATGCAACCCTGTGAATTTACAACCGTGTGAGCATACAATTTTTGTTTTGCAACGTTAGCAGAAAAGTCATTGCGAGATAATTTGCTGATTGTTATATGAGCGAAGTTTATGCATGTGACAACGGCGCCATTGCCAGAAAATCATTTTATTTGCAACACTGTCTATAACATATTTTTATTGGCAATCCTGCATATAAATATTTACAAACAAGTAAGAAAGTTTCAGTCGGGTAAACCGACTAAGGTATACCCTCACTTTGTGAGTAATGTAATATTGAATATTACTCGAATTATTCTGTCAATTTGTGTGGGAGTTACCAGAAGGGGTTTATCAAATACACCTTTTTTTTGCTGAACATTAGATACTTTAAATTCATTGCACTGTGCCGACTTATAAGCATTTATGTGTACTGGTATAAACGTTATGAGACATTAAATTGTGGTATGATTTGGGCATTTTGTGTGGGAGGTACAAAGAGGGGCGTGGCAATAACGCCCATTTTTCACAGGGCTATAGACACTATAAAAACATCACACTGTACAAAATTTCAAGTATTTTTATACACTGGTTTTAATGTTATAAGCTGTTAACTTTTGGTGCAAAAAGGTACCTTTGTGTGGGAGGTACCAAAAGGGGCGTGACAACAACACCCATTTTTCCCTGCACTGTAGACAATATAAAAGCATAATACTGTACAAAATTTCAAGTATTTTTATACACTGTTATTAATGTTATAAGCTGTTAACTTTTGGTGCAAAATGGTGCATTTGTGTGGGAGGTACCAAAAGGGACGTGGCGGCTTCGCCCATTTTTCTCGAGTTGATAACGACTAATAAGCTAATACTATGTGTGGAATTTCAAGCAGTAGTATAGCAGTTATTAAAGGTTCAATATTTCACATCATTTTAACCCTTTGTGGGGGAGGTACTAGAAGGAGTGGACCAATATGGCCCATCTTCGAACTTAGCCGGAGATAGAAAAAAATATTACCACATACCAAATTTGAGGTCAATCGGTTACTCCTTTCGAGAGTTATCGTGCGCACCAGCCAGCAGACAGACAGACACACAGACAGACAGACAGACGGACGAACATTGCTCATTCGACTTAAAATGACCCAAAACGGATTTCCTCCGAACATACTTGGGGTCTTAGGTCACTCATTCGACGTGTTACACTTTTTTCCGTAGCAAATGATATATACCCTCGTCACACTAAAGTGAGGGTATAAATATATAGTAAATATATGAAATTGTAATGTTTTCTTGCAATCGTCTGAACTCTCAATTCACCTTTGCCTAACAATTTGTCATTGTCCGTATATTTGCAGCACTTTAGCAGGGTTGATAACGTTTGCCGATCTGGCAATCGTCTATACTCAGCTTTATAGTTGCAGGTTGTTTGCGATTGCAACTGGGCCATATCGGTCAATGTTTTGATATAGCACCCCTATAGAGGTCGCTCTAAAATACGCTCTTGACAACAATTCATCGCAGCAAACATTTTACAAATTGGCTCATATTTTGTTATATTCACCCTATAGAGGTCGCTGCAAAATATACGTATCTAAGCATTTTAACTGAAAATTTCATCGCAGTAATGTGATGAGTTTGGTTAAAGAATTTGCGAACTAAAAAGTGGCTAAAAATTGCCAGATTCGTTGTTATACCCTCAATTTACTGATACGAGGGTATATATCATTTGCTACGGCCAAAAGTGTAACACATCGAAGGAGTGACCTAAGACCCTAAGTATGTTCGGCGGATATCCGTTTTGGGTCATTTTAAGTCGAGCAATGTCCGTCCGTCTGTCTGCCTGTCTGCTGGCTGGTGCGCACGATAACTCTCGAAAGGAGTAACCGTTTGACTTAAAATTTGGTATGTGGTAAACTTTTTTTTCTGTCTCCGATTAAGTTTGAAGATGGACCATATTGGTCCACTCCTTCTAGTACCTCCCCCACTAAGGGTTAATATTTAGTGAATTATTGTTTATTTAATAACATCTATAGGAGTACTACTTATTTGAATCCTCTGAAATTCTACTTATAGTATTACTTTATTAGTCACTACCACCTCGTGAAAAAAGGGCGAAGTTGACACGACCCTTTTGGTACCTCCCACACAAATGGACCCTTTTGAATCAAAAGTTGCCTCCTTATAGCTTTAATATCACTTCATGCAATTACTTGAATTTTTGTACAGTGTAATGCTTTTATAGTACCAAGAGTACAGTGAAAGGTGGGCGTAATTGGCACGCCCCTTTTGGTACCTCCCACACAAATGTACTCTTTTGCACTAAAAGTTGAGATCTTATAACAGTGCATACAACGACTTAAAATTGTGTACAGTGTAATGGTTTTATAGTACCTACAATCCAGTGAAAAATTGGTGTTATAGCCATGCCTCTTTCGGTACCTCTCACACAAAGGTACCATTTTGTACGAGAAGTTTACAGCTTATAACTTTAATACTAGTGCCTACAAATACTTAAAAAGTTGTACAGTGTAATGTTTTTATACCATACCACACAAATGTACCATTTTGTACAAAACGTTAACAGCCTATATCATGAATATTAATTCATACTCAACTGTGTATAGATTTTAAAATTCGGACAGTCCTGTTAGAAATGAGAGTTATCACCACACCCGTTTTAGTACCTCCCATACAAAGGAGCCAAGTTTAAATAGCCAAAATTAAATAGCTCATAATATTAGTATATACGCAGTATGTTCAAAAAATATCACGAATTTTGTATTTTTTTAAAAAGGTATTTATTTATTCATGAATATCTATTTTGTCCCCTTCAAAGTAATTCCCCTCGGATATAATACATTTCTGCCAACGTTTTTTCCATTCCTCGAAGCACTTCAAATAATCATTTTTTGTGATCTTGTTCAGCTCCTCCTTCGATGCCGTCTTTATCTCCTCAATCGTGGCGTAGCGTCGTCCTTTCATGGGCCTTTTCAGTTTTGGAAACAAAAAATAGTGCAAAAGCCACTTTTTTTCCACAAATCCGGGCGTTTTTGGCGGATTGCTTCGCGCAATTTGCGCATAACTTGCAGGTAATATTCTTTATTGACCGTACTACCCTGTGGCAAGAACTCATGATGCACCACACCCCTGCAATCAAAGAAAACTGTGAGAAAAACCTTTACGTTCGACCGAACTTGGCGCACTTTTTTCGGTCTTGGTTCATGCGGCAGCTTCCATTGGGATGATTGAGCTTTAGTTTCCACATTTTATTCGAAAATTGAAATTAAAAACCATCCACATTTTTAATGCTTTTTTGAAAGAAGAAACCCAAAAAATAGTATTACTACTAATGTTACCTATAATTACAAATTAAATAAGTATTAAGTAATAAGTATTTTCGAAAAAAAAACGTAAAAAAACGTGTTTTTTAAAGAACTCACAAATAAAACACATCTACTGTACATCAGGGGGCCAATAAGTGTGTACCTTGTTGATAGCAATTCGTCTCCTTATTAGCTCTTCAGAAGTACATAGTACAAAATCACCTAAATTAGACTATAGTTTCGCGGTTATAAAATTTATTGTTTTTATTTTAAGAATATTCATTCCGTGGTATTTAGTGGGTTTTACCATCTTTTCGTATATTCCCATCGCGTTTGCTGTCATGACCAAAAATTAATTCGAAATTTTTATTCTCAAGTACTCGCAACTGCCCACTGATAACTGATAACGTGTTCAAAATTGCGACCACACTTCAACTAAATTGATTCTGAACATTAAAACTGGGAAATCAAATATTATCTGACATTACTTAGTCGAAAATCAGTCGTCATGATTGCTCCCCTTTCGCACAAGAAATGTGAAAAAATAAAACTAAATACGATAAGAATTGGGAAATCTATTTTGAAGTAAATAAATAATGTAAAGGGTCATTAAACAGGAAAGCGTTTGGCGTGACATATGAATGGAAGTCGGTTTATTAAATGATATTTCCCGTTAAGTGTATTACTGTTCTAAGACTAAGTTAAAAATACAAATTACAGCAGCAGAGTGGTAATATGGTTGTAGTGACAAAATTCGATGAACGTAACGACATGGCTGTTAGCAACAATAATAACATTATCATGTAATTTTGCATGATGATCATAATATGACCATGAACATACACAATGTTTATCCTAGAGCGTTAAAAAGCGAAATAAGTATAATTGTACACTGAAAAAAACGTTTCATCGCATCAACGTAACTGTCATCAGATCTGCATTCTTCAATCAAGAATGAACTCTGACAGATTAAAAAAAAACAATTAAAATATATACAGGATGGTTTCTTTTTTAATCCTATGCAATTTGGAAAGCGGCATTTTTTTTTTTAATTTATTTATTTGTACTACATTACATTCATTAATATTCGGCCTCAGCGCTATATAGGCATTTTTGAGGCAGTTGAAAACATATTATAATTCAGTTATACAAATAAATTCCGCCTGAAATCTTAACAGGAAGTCAGTTTCATATCACCGTGGTACGAAATCAACTTTACGCTTAAACAAAACAACGTTGGGACAAGGAGTAGGCAAAGGATTTCAGACCAATTAGTCGACCAATTATCGATGTGCCTATTCGACAAAAGATGAGTAGTTCAAACAACATATCCACTAGCCAACATGCCTATCTAAAGGTACGCTCGACAGACACAGTTGTCAGGACAATCCAGAAATCCATTGAACATAAACAATACACCTTAGCTGCCTTCTTAGATATAGAAGGCTCCTTCAAAACATACCTCGGCAGTAGGACATGCAATAGGTAACAACTATATAGCATACAAAGATCTGCATACATTGGGGTGACAGGAGCAATGCGTACGTGTCGTGCCGAAGCCCTTAACACGATGATGCAGGTATTGCCAATAAATCGAAACATTAAAGCTAGTGCGGCATGCACGGTCTCAAGATTACACGCTCTTGGAATGAGGAAAGCTAGAACATACGGACATGTTTGTATCCTTCATAAACTCCCCGGAGGAACAGTAACTACAGTAGACTATTGCACTGCCGCAATGACCTTCGAACAGCCATTTGAAGTCAAATTGCCGAAATGACTGTCATCAGATCTTCATTCTTCAATCAAGAACTCTGACAGATTTAAAAAAACAATTAAAATATATACAGGATGGTTTCTTTTTTAATCCCATGCAATTTGGAAAGCGGCAGATAATTTTTTTTTAGTTTATTTATTTGTACTACATAACATTCATTAATATTCGGCCTCAGCGCTATATAGGCATTTTTGAGGCAGTTGAAAACATATTATAATTCAGTTATACAAATAAATTCTGCCCGAAATCTTAACAGGAAGTCAGTTTCATATCACCGTGGTACGAAATCAACTTTACGCTTAAACAAAACAACGTTGGGACAAGGAGTTTTGCCCGAAATGAGGTACTCACCATGTCTACTCTACACAAAATTGTGAAAAAATTCCGTTAGACTAGCATGCTAATGGACAACACATACGGTCCTGTCATCTAACGGTGCGCACTGACGAAAATGTGGCTACCGTAGACCATCGTGCGCTGGTCAGTCCAGGAAAATCGTCTCGACATCGAGCTCAACACCTCAACATGGCACAATCAATCTTTTACGCTGCAAGTTTGGAAATAGTGTTATCAGCCGGCTCGACGATGTCAAGTGGCCACCTCGGAGCTGCGAGGTGAAGCCGTTAGACTATGTTTAGAGGGTACAGTTAACGACCGATGTTATGCTAACAATCCATTAACGACTCACGACCTTTATGTTTAGGTTAGGGTGGCATACAACAGGGTGGCAGACAACCTCTTATAAAACAGTTTAAGTCCCTAATATTACCACGGGCTGAAATGATCCTCATAGAAACCTATCTGTTTGATATACAAAGTTATCGATAGTACGAATATCGGTACCGGAAAGATCTGTTAGACCGCCAAGAAAGGCCGACCCCTGCTGGCAAATCTATGAAAGGCTAAGTTCATCCTCAACAACATTGGCAAGAATGTAGCAAATGGCACAGTGCATGAACGTGATGAGGCGGACAAGAAAACATACACGCAAATTGTTGAGGAGTACGAGAAAAAGAAAAACTCACAACAGGGTAGTCAACCTTCAACCTCAAAGCGAGAAAGGTCCCAGACGGAGGCTGCTAATCCCGCTAAGCGCAAGAAGGTCAAAGATACCACAATGCCAGTCTCATCAACCACGAAACGGCCCTTCAAGGAGGTCGTGAAGCATAACCTGTGGTTTACCCATGCTAACGACAAAAAGGTAGGTCTGTGCCCTGTAACAACCTCTGAATGGGGTAAAAGTGACTCTATTTTGTCCACACTTGTTATGGAACATGTGCTCGCCAACAAGTACCCCATTATGACTCTAGTGAGATTCATTGAGGCTTCAGGATAGTCAAATGAATGCGAGTTTTCAAAGGTATTTCTAGCATAGTGCATCGCTGAGGTTAGTAATGCATGGAAAGACATCGGCCTGAGGATGATCCCGGCCCAAGACATCCCGATGAGACCTCGAGCCAGAGCTTGGCTACCCAAGATGCAGTGCGATGACCCTAAACTCCTGGAGGGTCTCGCAGAAATGATTAATAGTGTTCCAATGGATGATTGGTCCGTAATCGCCACAGAGCCGCCAAACAACAGCAGCTTGATCTTGGTTCTTTCATTTTCGGAATCCGGAGTAGAAGCTCTGGAGAAATTGGGAAATAAGCTCTATTTTGGCATGAGGGAAGCCAAAATTAAAATACTACGCCCATCCGGTCCAGATAGTGAAGACGATGTAGACGACATCATGTAGCTCGATGGACCTTCCACATCCTCACCCAAAACGAATGATGCTGAAAGTCGTGCAGATTAATTTGAAACACTTACAAGAGGCTTCAGATAACCTGCGGCTTCTTCAAGCAGAGGGCGATCTAGACGTAGGCATCATCCAGAAACCCAACGTTTATGAGAACGAGGTAAAGGGTTTCCAGAGCAGCGGTTATAAGACATTATACGTCAAGGATAACAGTACGCCAAGATCGTGCCTAATCGTAACAATAAACGTGTTCTTATGTCCCAAATTTAGCACAACAGACTACACCCTAGCAAGAGTTGAATTAAAAAGTGGTAAGCAGTTCCTCGTCGCCTCTTGCTGCATGGCTCACTCATGTGATGCCACACCAAGCGAGGTATGGATCGCAATGAAAGCCATTCACCCACTTGACATCTTTAGGTGTCCTTTGCGAAAAGGCAAAGGATTTCAGACCAATTAGTCGACAAATTATCAATGTGCCTATTCGACAAAAGATGAATAGTTCAAACAACATATCCACTAGCCAACATACCTATGTATCTAAAGGTACGCTCGACAGACACAGCCTTACATGAAGTTGTCAGGACAATCGAGAAATCCATTGAACATAAACAATACACCTTAGCTGCCTTCTTAGATATAGAAGGCTCCTTCAATAACGTACATACCTCGGCAATAGGACATGCACTAGGTAACAACTATATAGCATACAAAGATCTGCATACATTGGGGTGGCAGGAGCAATGCGTACGTTGTCGTGCCGAAGCCCTTAACACGATGATGCACGTATTGCCAATAAATCGACACATTAAAGCTAGTGCGGCATGCACGGCCTCAAGATTATACGCTCTTGGAATGAGGAAAGCTAGAACATACGGACATGCTTGTATCCTTCATAAACTCCCCGGAGGAACAGTAACTACAGTAGACTACTGCACTGCCGCAATGACCTTCGAACAGCCATTTGAAGTCAAATTCCCTAGCAGAACATAATGCGATAGCGGAATTCCGTTGACGGCACACGACACTCGCCACCAAGGTATACACGGACGGCACCAACATGAGTTGTGGAGTTTGTTCAGGTGTCTTCTCCGAGGAATCGCACATATCAATCTAAATACAACTTTCTGATTATTGCAGTGTTTTTCAGGAGGACATACTGGCCATAAAGGAAGCATGTAATGTACTACGGCAGAATCGTACAATATATCGCATAGGAATATTTGTCGATAGTCAAGCGGCTCTCCTTGCTTTAAAAAACAACATCGCCACATCAAAACTTCTGACAGAAGTTTTTTATAGCGGCTTTATATATGTGGTTGAAGGCCCATCTATATCTATGAACATAGTATATTCCTTAACAGAGCGGGATCCTTAAATAAAGCTGACTAGATCATGCAGAGCGGTTCGGTGGACCTGCCCTTGCTGTTGGGCCACAGTATCCTGCTATCAATTATTGTCCTAAGGTAACTATCTTTTAATCATTCCAGAGCTTTAAGCAGAAATGAAGATAGACTAATTGGGCGGAAATCCTTAGCTCCAGTATGGTATGTCTTTCCCGCTTTTGGGATGAAAACTACCTTGGCATCTCTCCATTTTGTTGGTATGTAGGCGTGATTGATACAGCATGTGTATATCGCTCTCTGACCCAGGGAACACCGCCTATGGTATTAGTATACAATTTGTCATTTTCGATTTTTTTTTGCATAAAATTTTACTCATTGCCAACATAAAAGTCATCAATTTCAGGACAATTATTTTGCCCACATCCATTCACTAGTGAAGGTGTTTTGGTTGCTTTACGTTTGGATGTAGGACCCATGCAAAGATCCTTTTTTATTCATATATAGAATTTATATATATTATAAAAACCAGTAAGGAAAGGCAGAAAGTCGGGCGGGGCCGACTATATAATACCCTACACCTCCCTAACAATGCGATAAGGGTCATTGTCATAATAATTTGGAATAATTGGTAAATGGGTAGAAACATATTATTTAATTCTGAAACGATAATCGCTAAATTAAGCAATATTCGTTCCTAAATTGAGAAACATCTTTCTGGAAAATTTTAATGATCGGAAGTAAAATAGAACTTCTATAGCGGTTTGATACCTAAATCTGAACCGATTTTCTCCGAATTTGGCAGTATTCCTTCATGTAATAAGAAACCTCTTTCTACCAAATTTCGCACTGATCGGATATAAAATACAGTTTTTACAGCACTTACAGGTCAAATCGGGGGTAACATATATATGGGTGTTATATCTAAATCTAAACAGAGTTTCTCCGAATTTGGCAGTATTCCTTCATGTAGAAAGAAACCTCTTTTTGCCGACTTTCGCTCTGAATGGATATAAAATAACATTTTTACAGCGCTCACATGTCAAATCGGGGGTAACGTATATATAGGGGGGATATATCTAAATCTGAACCGATTTCTTCCAAATTTAAAAGTGTTCATTCATATAAAAGGAAACCTCTTTCTGACGAATTTCATACTGATCGGATATCAAATACTGTTTTTACAGCGCTTACATGTGAAATCGGGGGTAACATATATATGGGTGTTATATCTAAATCTAAACGGAGTTTCTCCGAATTTGGCAGTTTTCCTTCATGTAATAAGAAACCTCTTTCTGCCAAATTTCGCACTGATCGGATATAAAATACAGTTTTTACAGCGCTTACATGTGAAATCGGGGGTAACATATATATGGGTGTTATATGTAAATCTAAACAGAGTTTCTCCGAATTTGGCAGTATTCCTTCATGTAATAAGAAACCTCTTTCTGCCGAATTTCGCACTGATCGGATATAAAATACAGTTTTTACAGCGCTTACATGTCAAATCGGGGTTAACATATATATGGGGGCTATATGTAAATCTGAACCGATTTTCTCCGAATTTAGCAGTATTCCTTCATGTAATAAGAAACCTCTCTTTGTCGAATTTCGCACTGATCGGATATAAAATAACATTTTTACAAAGCTTACATGTCAAATCGGGGGTAACGAATATATGGGGCTATATCTAAATCTGAACCGATTTCTTCCAAATTTAACAGTGTTCATTCATATAATAAGAAACCTCTTTCTGCCAAATTTCATACTGATCGGATATAAAATAAAGTTTTTACAGCGCTTACATGTCAAATCGGGGCTAACATATATATGGGGGCTATATCTAAATCTGAACCGATTTTAACCAAATTCAATAGGGATCGTCCTTGGGCCAAAAAAAAGATATGTGTAAAGTTTCGTCGAGATCGGACCATAATTGCGACCTGTACTTTGATTACAAGAATACATGCACAGACGGACAGACGGACAGACGGACAGACAGACGGACAGACAGACAGACGGACATAGCTAAATCAACTCAGAATGTGATTCTAAGTCGATCGGTATAATAAACGATGGGTCTATTTCTTCTCCTTTTGGGTGTTACAAACAAATGCACAAAGTTATAATACCCTGTACCACAGTGTGGTGTAGGGTATAAAAATATTATATATGTATTAAATATTCATTTATATACATAACCAATTAAATTATTATTATTAAAATTCAAATCTAAATTATTATTATTAAAAATCAAAATAACAATAACAATTCTATATTGTGTTGTTCGAAACATTGTTAAAATATAGATCATATTCATTTACGATAAATATTTAATATAGTAAAATATCACAATTCCCTAAAGGAAGCTTCTTGATGTGAAAAAATACACACATATTGTGTGATCTACCCTAATATAGAAACATTTGATCTAAAACAAATAATAACAAATAAACATACTAAGTGCCAGCAAAATATTAGTACAAGAGCATCTCAAATCTATGGCACTATTCCTATACAAAGTATAGTTAAAAGTGTTATTAACATTTACAATCCAATTGCGATACAGCGATACATTTGTATAAACACCGGGATTATTAGGCTCAGCACAGCCCACACCCCAGGAGACGACACCAACGAGGTTACCACTGCAGGCCAAAGGTCCACCCGAATCACCTTGACAGGCATCAATACCACCCGTTGCCATATAACCGGCACAAATCATGCTCTCGGGTACTCTGCCATAAGCACTGTCACATTGTTGGTAGGAAATAATGGGTACAGTGGCGGCCAAAAGTGTGCTAGAGAGGCGTCCCTAAAGGAACAAATGCGACAGACATTAATTAAAGAGCCAAAATCAAACACATTAGTCTTACTTACCGATGCGGTTTTTCCCCAACCACTTATTTTGCATTTAGTATCTGCTGCCACCTGCAAAGCATTCAGTTCGATAGACTTGGCCGTTGGCCAATTCCAGGGTATATAACCGTTAATGAAAATCACAGCTATATCATTGACCAAAGTTGCGGGATCATAAGCGGCATTTTTAACAATCTCTTGCACGTAATACTGTAGAATATTGGCATCTTTCACATAGAGGTTTGTGGAGCCCACCACCACTTTGAATTCACCCGCTGAACGATCCGACACGGGATTTGTATTGGAACTGGAAATTTTTGAAAATTTAGACATTTGTTTAAAAATTAGATTTTATAAATTGTTTCTCATTAAAATGATTGGTTGCGTTTATGAGATATCCTCCCAAAAAGTTTGCTAAAATATGGAATAAGTTAATAATTTTAGAGTTGAATTCCATGAGGAATTCTTTCAAATACATGTTTATGTCTGAGAAAGAAATCTATAGGAGTCTTGAGAAAAAAAGCATTTTTAAAGAACCGAAACCTCTATCTTTACCCATTACCTATACGACAATTGATAAAATGTCAGTCGGGTAAACCAAAAACTCAACCACAAACAAGGATGAGCATCCATACAACTAATGACCTACTGCATTTAGAAAATTTTGTTACCACATCTGACTGAATGTTGTTAAAAGCCCCTTCTATGTCAAAAAATTCCACCATAGTGAATTCGTGAAATGTAGGGACGATTCGACAATGCCCACAAGTACGAGCAGGGCAGATTCTGTAGACTGTCCCTTGTTGTAGACATGTTGGTTCCCCGACAGGAGTTTTGTATCCAGGTACTCCCTAATGAAATAATCGAAAAGTGTTTCCAGACCTTTCTATAGGTTAATTGGTCTGAAGTCTTTAGGCCTAGTGTGCGATATCTTTCCCGCTTTGGTTATGAATACCACTTTGGCATCCCGCCATCGATTGGGGATATATAAGAGCCTGACACAAAATTCATAAATGTAATCCATGCAGGGTATTATGTACTTCAAGATTCTCTGCATTTCCGCCGGCGCAATGCCGCCGGAGCAGTCTCTATATGTACTGCCAATGCAGTACATATAGAGACTGCTCGCTGTTTTTTGTCCATTTATTTGCCTGCAGTGGATAATGTCTTACGCAGGCTTGCGACATCCGAGACCTTTTCCACTTCCCCACAGAACGCATTTGCGCTTTTCGAAGCTCCTTCTTTTAGATTTTGAGTTGCTCGTTATATGCATCCCAGTCATTAGTGACCCCAGTATACTTGGGCTTATTGAATAGCTTGTCGCAGGTCTTTTTCCTAAACTTTAACGCAGAAGTCCACCACTGTGATTTAGTTCTGCCCTTGCACCTTGGTTTTGGACAGGCTTCTTCAAGGGAACTATTAAATGATAGGGTGATATGCTCGACCAGATTATAGAGTCCGGCTTTGCCATTCGGTTCGTACAGATGTTTAAAGATGAGGACTTTTTCTTCCCATACATGTGCCACTTTGTCTTCCTCATATTTCTGTGCACGGCAGGTTTAGGTGATTTTTCAGCGAGTTTGAAGTCTATATGATGGAGAACTGAGAGTGGGTCGTCCAGTCCGGTACATTCCACACAATAATTTGGTCTCACAGCCGGTCGGTAGCAAACGTTACCTCGGGTATGTACTTATTGTCTGTCTTTAATCGTAAAGGTCTTGGATTAATAAAAGTTCTAGTGACGTAGGTCCGAACCTGCGTTACAAATAGTTAGGTTGATAGTTAGAATAAAGTCAAAAGTCAAGTGACTCACCCCTGATGAGCGTACGTGTCTGCGTCAATAATCAGCTCACGCTCGTCAGAAGTTGCTTCTTCTGCTACTTCCCTGAAGAGATCTGTCAGTACTAAAGCGTATTAAAGCAAGTTACTGGAGATCATCCAATATATAGTATTACCGATCTCTGAACTAGCAGCTGTTTGCTCTCACCACCGACATTATGGAAGATAAAAATGCTTAGATCTTTCCTACAGAAAATACAGGTTCTTGCTGTACTTTCAAAGTTGGCCAGAAATAACTAAAACCTGATACCACAAACCTTTCCTCCTACTATGTAGGGGTCCTGTATTGGACGATGTCTACTGCACTTGTAGGCAGGCGCAGCAATAGAGCCGCTGATGCTGCTTTAGCTTGATGGAGGATAATGTATAGAATTCTTACCATCATTGATACCGGACAGATTAACCTCCACCCATTATCGAACTTCGCGTCCGTATCATCGAGGATCTCCATCAGATGCGTCAAGAATCCAGAATCCTCTTCAGCCCCTCAGTGACCGAAGTAATGCTCTCGTCCGCAGATAGAGGAGTTACTGGTTTTGTGCTTGGATCTGAGGCTCTAGAAATTATGCGCGTGGATAGTTCTGCACTTCCGTAGGGCTAAGTGTCCACTCACCTTCCGCAATGGAAGCTATATCCTACTTGTATAGCTTCAAAACTATAGTCTCGAAACCATATCGCACGGTTTTACAACGAACAAGTATGGGGGGAGCGGAGGTTTGGATTCAACATTAAGGATCAGATTGACCTGTCTGTCGTTTTTACCATCCGCCTGTCCAATATTGCTAATTCTCTAATTATTGGTCGGCAGATCTGGATTGCAATTCTTTATTATCTCAAGTATATCAGCCGAGTTGTATGGTTCTTCTATAACCCAGGTGAGAACTCTGGGGTGACTAGCGATGTTGTCCGGGACTGGTGGCCTATAATTCAAAATTTGTTTCTTCAAACAGCAACCAAACAAATAATGAACAACACATACAGCACAACAATTAACACAGTCATCCTCACGGATGACTCACCGGTCACCGTCGTGATGCCGCTCCGGAAAAAAAAAACACAGCCACTGTGCAGTGCAGTGACCCACAAACATAAAACAACAATAACCACGAACACCCTCATAGGTCATGTTTTCATATATCCCCCATTCCATGTTGCCTCTAGAAAAAAATCGTATGGCCATTAAATTATTAATTGAGCTAACTTGACTAAACGAATGATGCAGAAATTCTTATTTTTGGGGCTACTTTCACGTCCAATTCTCAGAATTGAGTCCCAAAATCATGTGTTGTACTGTGTTAGCTTCTTCGGATGTGTTGTTGAGTTTGCTTCTTTGAAAATTTGAAGAGGTTACGAAAAATGGGTGATATCAACAAAACTGGAACAGAATTGTTTTATGAGGAACGTTTCTGTCACAAGAAAATTTCCACGACTTCTACGATTTTTAGCGATACGGAAATAGCTAGAGCGTCGAATCGTTTTAAACATTTAAGTTTGTATCGTTTGTAACAATTAAGACATAATTAGGCAAATCTAGTTAATATTAAAGAAATTGTCCTATTTCAAAGTCCTGAATCACACGATGCAATTTTTTGCAAACAAGTGTCAAAGTCTCTCTCCTACAAATTTTTCCAACTTGATTGGAAAAATTGCCTCGTGCGATTCAGAACTAAGTACTCAATTTTCTTAGTACAAACTGTTGTTATTTGAAAAGGACTCGACTTACATGGTTGCCTTTGGAAATAAACCTTTAAAACTAAGTACAGTATAACCTCTCCAATCCGGACACTCGATAGTCCGGACTATCCAGTAATCCGGGCAGCTTAATGATTCGGACAGTTTAGAAAATTAACCTGTGTAGTCCGGACATCAATATGTTTTTGTGATTGTTTTTAAGATGATCGTTTTAACAGAAACATGTAGTTGTTCTGGGTAATGATAATCTTTTTTTGAAAGTAACCGGTGGTTGTAAAACTTCGAAATTTGTAATGAAATTGGTGCTTGGAAATATGAGGCGAACAATTATAAAGTGATATTTCTGCAGTATTATTTTTGAAAGCGGTCGAGGAAGTGGATCTTGATGAGTTCCAAAAATTTACAGTGCAGATGAATCTGCTCGATTTTTGAGGGCACTTCCAATAACAACATGATTTTAATTGAGCTCCAGGCTGAAAAATGTCAGCAGATAGATTTACCTTCATGGTAAAGAGTCTGGATCTCATACGTTGCCTCTCCTTTTAATAGGTAAGCATGAAAATCCATGAGCGCTTTAACAATTTTAACTTCCAAGTGTATACAAGTCTACCAAAAAAGGCTGAATATCGACTTCCGTTTTTGAAGATTGAAGATATTTCTGATAAATGCTAAGAAGCCGCTGATAGTTCTTCAGTTATTGGGTAAGGATCCATCACAAGAAAATGAAATCAATACGGAGGATTCCACAGAATGAAAATGGGACCAAAAAATCATTGTTTATAGGGCAGCCACTTTGCGATTTGGTTATGGAAAATTTCATGAAAAGGATATGGTCCTGTACGCGTGGTCGTGGTGGCCATTTGGCTGATGTTGTTTTTCATTATTAACGGCATACCTTCCTCTTTATTATGAAATAAACATCCGATCATTTATCTCAAAAGATGGCATTATTCATTGAATACTAAAATAACACCTCTTGTTGGAAACCACTTTATAACGTATATCAGTTTAGAATATTCTTATTTTCTTTCTAAGACATAAAATGTATATTTTTTTAGGTTTCGATTTCATGACTAACTTGTTTTTAAATGACTCACTTTTTTTCTTAATGCCAAATCATTCGCTTCATTCGATTAATAACATCGAAATTATGCGCCATAAATTGGTTTCAATAAGAGTACTATTTACAATACAGATATGGTTATCTGTAGTGTATAGCTCTCACCCGACATATGAGTACTTACTTTACCACACAATGAGCGGCAGTTAGTATCGCTCTTTGTGTTATAATGGATCCACCGCATATGTGACCATAACCGAAACCGCTAGACTTCTCCGATGAAACTAAGCGCAAAGAGGCTTGGTAATTGGCCTCTGTAATGGAAATTGCCGATCCTCCTATAATTTTGGACTCTTTCGAGGGAATAGCTTCGGCAAGCACAGTATTTGGTGGTATAGTTGCTGAAATTAAAGAGATGAATGCAAATTAAACATTTAAGAACTGAATTGTTCTCTTCTTCAATGATTGAAGTGAGACACTTTAATGTACATCATCAAAACGTACTCATAAGAACTGAATATTTTCTCTTCCGCAATGATTGTGAAGTGAGACACTTTAATGTACAGCCACACATACTCGTATCTTCAATCAAGTGAAGTGTCTCAGTTCATACGCGTTTTTGAACAAGTGTCATTCAAAAAATATTAATTATATATTATCGCGAAAGTTAATCATCGATTAGAATACAAATGGCAGTGAACTATTTTTGAGGGAACTTGACACAAATATGTATAACATACAACATATATGCATACATACAACAGAAGCCAACATAAGTACACGTGTATTAGGGTAGATCATTTTTGAGCTATCCAACAACCAGTGAAACGTAATGCAATGATAGTTGCTGTAGAACAGTAAAATGGTTGTAGCAATCATTCTAGAGCTCTCGAAATACGTTGTAATGAATTATGACTATAATATGACATGAAGGCACATTACAATCCATGTGAATAATACCATAATAATGAAGCAATGAGACCGTGTTATGATTATGGTGACCATGTTATGATCAAGAGTTCATAGTACACTGAAAAAAATTTGTCATAAAATTAAAGAAATGCTCCAAAGACGTCCTTAGTCTTCGAAATAAGTACATTTTGTACTTAAAATATAGATAATTTTAATAATATTATGTAATTTTAATAATATTATGTAATTTTCTTAATTTTAAGTAAATTTTCTTAATTTTAAGTACAAAATGTACTTATTTTGAAGACTAAGGACGTCTTTGGAGCATTTCTTTAATTTTATGACAAATTTTTTTTTCAGTGTAGGGTTTAACAAATACTTACACAGTTATGATTTAAAAGAATCATATCATTGTAAATTCTAATAAATGAAGACTGATTAGAATAGAATAATTTATGATCTGTTAACCTCAAAAAGCAAACAAAAATTACACAGTACAGCATTTGTCAGCTCATTGATTTGGGACTCAATTATAAGAACTGAAAGTGAAGGAAGCCCCAAAAAAAATAACTTCTGCATCATTCGTTTAGTCAAGTTGGCTCAATTAATAATTTAATGGTCATACGAATTATTTTGCTCAAGCGGATTTTTACTTTTACTTGAGCTACAATAATTACGCTCTTCGAAATTTCATTCTTAAGTGCACGGAACTGCAACTTTATCATAGTTTTTATTTTAAATTCTCCCACTGTGATACTTTTTGTTTTTCTGAATCATAATACGACTCGGGCAATATTATTTCACATAATGTTGGTAATTTTTATGATTCTGCAGCACAAAATTCAAGATAATAAATAAAGCAGAAACCTATGGTAGTATTCTTGTTCAGTATCAAAAAATATTACCCTTACCTAGTTTGTATCCGAGATAGGTTAGAAACGGTAAAAGACTTTTTGACATGAAAATAAAACTAATTGAAAAGGTGAGAATCTTCGATAGAGGAAATGGCTTTTTATACCCGGCACCACACTGTTGTACAGGGTATCAATACTTTGTGAATTAGTTTGTAGCGCCTAAAAAGAGAATCACATTTTAAGACGTCTGCCTGTCCATGTATTCTTAGGATCAAATTGCAGGTCGCTAATATGAAGCGATCTGTACGAAACTTGGTACAGAAATTATAGACTAAGGACGATCCTTAAGGAACACATTTTTCAATTGATCTGACAGAAGTTTAAGAATTTACATTTTATATTGGACCTGATCGTCCCTACTTGGATCAAAAACCTCATTTACCGATTACACTATGCAAACACAATTTTTGTCGAGGGCTGTGCATAACATTTCCTGGTGTAATATGGTGTCTTAAACCCGAAAAAATATTAAAAAAAATTATCGTAAATGTCGTTAATCTTATTTGGACCATAAGTGTATATACTCGACAAAGTCCGGGTATATATACATTAAATTGAAACAAATTATGAGCACTACAAATGCTAGAATTCGGAGAAAATAATGCCTATTTGAAGAAAATCCAGAAACTGTATAAATGTAGAAATTATAGCACTTTTGCTAGAAATAAGGAAATTTCAACGCAGCCGTATTTCTTTTTATACAAGCTCACATAGACCAGTTTAGGTCCCTAGTGTTACCACGGGCTGAAATGCCCCTCATCGAAACCAATCTGCTTGATATACAAATTTATCGATAGTACGAATGTCGGTACTGGAAAGATCTGTTAGTCTGCCTAGAAAGGCCGACCCCAGTATGTCCAGTCGTCGTTTACTCAGAGCGGGGCCGTCGCATAGCAAGTGCTCAATGCTCTCCACTTCTTCCTCATCTCCACACGCTGAAAAAAAATCGCCTCTGTAGTATATTGTCCCAAACATATTCTGCTTGAAACATATATATTTTTAGAGTGCACTCCAAATATACAATATTTGACACATACAAATATTATATGTTTGGGAGGATGTTGTTCTAAACAAAACTATGTTTACATCCTAATATTTTTTATTTGGATATGTTTTTTCCCAAACAAAGATATAATTGCGTGAATATACATATGTATGTATATCTATTCTTTTATTGTTTTAACTTGTCAGCAATTGATGGGTAATTTTTAGAAAGTTTTAATGTTAGTAAAATTTCTTTATAATTCAAAATAATGACTTGGAACAGTTAGAAAAAAAAATAAATAGTTTCAAATAGAAGTTAATGCTAAGTATACCATTTTTAATAATTTTAATAGCATAATTCGAAAACAAAGAAAAAATTAAAACTAAAATTCGAAAAATTCAGCAAAGTTTTGAAAATCTTTTTTTAATAAAATATATTTGGAAATATTCATAAACAATAATTTAATTTGTATTCAAACACATACTTTATTTGAGAAAATTAGTTCGCAAATATATTTTATTCTAATATATTAACATATGGGTTCTAAATACATATTATTGATTTTCAAATAAAATTTATTTGCTCAAAAATATATAATATTTAAAAATTTGTATTGCAAGTATATTATCTTTCGATTCAAACATATCAAAAAAGGCGATTTTGCCCCGTGCACAGCTTCTGCAGAAGTCATTAGAGTCAATACCCAATCTTTTGGCGATCAAGCTGTTTCCCGTCAGAACTGATACTGTTCGAGGAAATATTTTGATCTCCTCAGGTCATACCCTGGTCAGATTTGTCTAGCTACCATGCAGGAGCCGATTTCTGTCCTTCTTTCGTTGGACTGCCTGATTGCCTCTTGCCTAAGCCAAAGCTTGCACGTGGATAGTGGCGCACCAATATATGCAAATTCTTCGAGAATTTGTAATGTCGTCCCTTTCCTAGCAAGTTCATCGGCTTTGCAGTTCCCCGGGATATCCCTATGCCCAGGCACTCATATGAGGTTTATATTCAACTGCTCAGCCATCTCAGATCTGCGGCAGTCGAGGGTTGTTTGTGAATTTAGGGATGTTGCCTCCATAGAATTGATGGCAACCTGGTTGTCCGAGTAAATGACAACACCAGTTTTGGTTACTATGTTGCGACTCAGCCACTTGGCTACTTCCCATATTGCCATTATTTCGGCTTGATAGACACTGAAGGTATCTGGTAGTCTGTGAGCTATATTCAAACTAAGCTCTGCACAGTGTACTCCGAAGCCAACCTTTTCATTAAGCTTCGAACCATCCGTGTAATAGTGGAGATATTTTCTATTAACTGGTATTCTTCCAACCCATTCATCTCTGGCGGGTATCATAGTGATGTAATTTCTCTCGAAGGTGTACACAGTTGGTATATAGTCCACTCGGTCGTTTACCATAGCACTACACATTGATATCCTCATGTGGCCGTAGTTTTTGTACCTCCACATTGATAGGCAGTATAATCTTATTGCCGCTTTGGTTGCAACTTCTCTCGCCACAATATTAATCGGCAGCCTATGGAGTAGGACTTGTAGAGACTCGGTCTCTGCAGTCCTTAAGGCTCCGCTTATGCTCAGGCAGGCTGTTCTCTGAACTTTTGTTAGTAGGTTGGTGATGATTAGTTTGTCAGTTGCCAGTTGCCGTCCACCATACCACAATGCCGTACAGCAGTATAGGACGAACTACTGCTATATATATCCAGTGGATGATTTTAGGAGAGAGGCTCTACCGCGACCCTACAGCCTTTTTGCAGGAATATAAGGCGACGTTGGCCTTCCTTACACGTTCCAATACGTTAAGTCTAAATAACAGTTTTCTATCTAGAATTATTCCTAAAAATTTTGCACTTTCAGAAAAGACAAGAACTGTTCCATTTATCCGAGGTGGAGGGTCCACATGTGGGACTTTATTCATCCTAGTAAAGAGAACCAATTCTGTCTTGTTTGGATTAACGCCCAAACCGCTGCTTCTGGCCCATCTAGCCAATTTGTTCAGAGCCACCTGTAGGATGTCTCTGAGGACGTTTTCGAATTTGCCACTCACTGCGATTGCCACGTCGTCCGCATATGCCACGACCTTGCAGCCACAACGTTCTAGATCTAGCAGGATTTCATTCACCGCTAGGTTCCAAATTAGTGGAGACGGTACTCCTCCTTGTGGGGTCCCTCTGTTTAAAAACCTTGTTAGAGGTGTGGACCCAAGACATGCTGTTATGCGTCTTCTGTTGAGCAGACTTTTAATTAGTCTAATCAAATCATATAAGGAATAGCATCAACGAAAAAAACGAAAATTATTAACAACTTAAAAAAAACTTTAATAAAAATAAATCACACCAAGTAATATATTTGCAAACACTGCTTGAACGAGTAACGAATTGGATATGGTTGCGCACAAATGTTTATACATATACATCTCGTCGATTTATATGTGTGTGTGTTTGATGTTTCGTCAGCCAAATTAAACCACTTAAATGAGAGTGATTGAGAGGGTAATTTTATTGTGCTCTATAATGGTTCTGTCTCTCAGAGATTAAAGTAAGCTTATTCATCTTACTTTAAGCCATATTCTGCTTAATTTTCCTTTTTAAAGAATTGTCTACTTGATTTCAAGCATAATAATCTTATTGTAATCCTTTCAGCGCTTGATTTTTTCCAATTTAAGCCGATTTATACTTGTTTCAAGAAAAACTTACTACGAACGTACTTAAATTTTTAAGTACGACTTCGGCTTAAATTAATAACTTTTTACTTGAATTTAGTATGGTATTTTTCTTTCTGTGTGGAGTAACCCCATTTTTATACCCTACACCACACTGTAGAACAGGTTATTATATCTTTGTGCATTTGTTTGCAACACACAAAACGAGAAGAAATAGGCCCATTGTTTATTATATCGATCACTTTCTGAGTTGATTTAGCTATGTCCGTCCGTCTATGCATGTATTCTTGTAATCAAAGTACAGGTCGCAATTATGGTCCGATCTCATAGAAAATTTGATTAAAATCGGTTCAGATTTACCTATATGTAGCTCCCATATAGGTATATGTGCCTCCGATTTGGCATATATGCACTGTATAAGCAACATTTTTAACCGATCTTTAAAAGATCTTTAAATTGACAGAGTCTCTTGAGACACTTAGAGATAACAAAATTTGGCGAAAATATAGAAAAGGTGCAATAAATCCACCTTGAGCAAAATCAAGTAAAAACGTTAAGTTCGGCCATGCCGAATCTTATATTCCCTCCACCATGGATAGCATGTGGCCTCACAAAATAACTTAAACCTAAAGAAAATTACACCGAAAAACACAAAAAATATAGTAGATGAGAACAGTAGGAAACATACAGTGGTCAAAAAAGTATTCGACAAATGATGTAATTTTCACAAATCTCCTTTTAATGTCGATGTTATTGTGAATTTCGCATATGGAATCATGCTATATCGTAAAATTAAAGTGTTCTTTGTTCCACAAAACGAAAAAAATCATAAATATCGGTAAATTTAAGCGATTGTGTCTATTTCATAAAATGTACTATAAATTCGAAGCAAAAAAAGTATTCGACAAGCATAGTTTTTCTTCTCTCTTTCGCATACATTTTTTAGCTTTTTGTTTTGTTGTTGTTATTAAAACCGTTAGACTTCCAGTTATTTACTTTGGCACACTTTCATTTCATTCACTTGTACCCGATCGCAAACATGGGACGTAAAGGAAAAGAATCTTCTGTCGATATAAGAAATTTAATTATTCATAATTTTAAAGTGGGAAGTGGGATCTGAAAAAACAGTAGTAAACAAGCCTAAAACTGGACGTCCTCGCAAACTTATGGACGCAGATGAGCGCAGAATCTTACATGAAGTGAAAAAGAACCCAAGAATTAACGCTCCTGCATTAGCCAAAACTACAAAGGAATACTTAGACATATCAGTAACTCCTCAGACCATAAGAAATGTTCTAAAAAAACACGATTTCCATGCTTGATCGGCTAGGAAGAAACCCCACATCTCAAAGAAAAAGAAAAGTGTAAGGTTAGAGCTCAAAAAGAGCACGTGAGTAAGCCATCGGAATACTGGACGGATGTTATTTTTGCTGATGAAAGAAAATACAATCTTTTCGGCTGCGGTGGAAAAGTTGTAGTATATCGGAAACAAAACACAGAATTAGAGGAGCAAAATATGATACCAACTGTAAAACACGATGGTGGGGTTATGTTCTGGGGGTGCATGGCTGCATCTGGTGTAGGTAATTTAGTTTTTATTAATGGGATTAAGGATCACCGATATGAAATCCTGCTGGATTTCTTTCAGGAGTGGAACAAAATTGACCCAGAATACACACGAACATTGGTCAAATCTATGCCAGATCGTTTGAAGGAGGTTATTATACGCAACGGAAAAGCAACTCGTTTCTAAACTAACAATAAGTATTACATATTTAAAGAAACTTATCGACGTTGAATACTTTTTTCGCCCTTATTTTTTGGTATATTTTTTAAGCATTGACTTTTTTGTAAAAGTTCCTTTTGAGATCTCATTTTTTGTACTGAATATAATTCGTTGTTTTTTAATGAACTCATTTTTATGTTACTTTTTTCACAAAATTCAATGTTTGCTTTTTTATTTAATAATTCGATACATGTGGAATACTTTTTTTACCACTGTATAGTAGATGGGCACAGTAGGAATCACAATAAGTAAGATGCTATATATGGCGGCTATAGCAAAACATTGACCGATATGGCCCATTTGCAATCCCACACAACCTGCAACTATAAGAAGTATTTGTACCAAATTTGACCAACCTAGCTCTATTATTGCGGGCTGTAGCGTGATTACCACAGATGGACGGACAGACAGACGGACATGGCTTAATCGTCTTAGAATTTTACGACGATTAAGAATATATATACTTTATGGGGTCTCAGATCAATATTTAGAGGTGTTACAAACGGAGTGACAAAATGAATATACCCCCCATCCTATGGTGGAGGGTATACAAATCGTATGGCCAATAAATGATTAATTGAGCTAAACGAATTTGCTAAACGAATTTGCTAAACGAATGATGCAGAAGTTCATATTTTTGGGGCTACTTTCATTTGTTGTACTGTGATATTTGTTTTTAATCTGAGTTTTTGTTTTTAATCACGGTAAAAATATGGAACCTGACATAGCCCGGTATAAGCACACTAGTATTTTATATAATTTGAATAATATTTGTTTATCCGACCTGTATTGTGATTTAAAAACATTGTTTGAATGGAACTCAAGCTCAAGGAAATTATATAATTTCCAATTTTCGTCATTTTGCTGATCGATATAGGAGGGTATATACATACATATTAAAGAAGTTAATGCCAGTTTTTAAGTAGTAATAGTAGCATAATTTAAGTAATTGCAGATTTATTTATACAGGGTTTTCCAACAAGAGGTGTTATTTTGAATCACCCGGAAGCTTTTATTCTTTGTCACTTTTGAAGCTTTTATTCTTTGACATTTGACAAGTAGAAACTACGCCATTACTAAATGGAAATGGACTGATACATGATTCAACAACGCATTGAAATTATTAAAATTCACTACAAAAAGCATGAAAATCTTCACAGTCACAGTTCGCAAAACTAAAGCATTTTTGGGTCGTTGTGAAGCACCTTGTCGGACCGCAATACAGAAATTGGTGGAACAATTCGAGCTGTTGGGACAAGGTACTGATGTGAAGAATAAAACCCGTACACATCGCTCAAGAACAACTGAGAATATTGCTGCTGTAGCCCAAAGTTTTGAAGAAAACCAAGGATCGTCCATTCCTCGTCGTTCTTTGGAATTGGGCATTCCACAAACGTCATTACACCGTATCTTTCATAAAGACTTGGGTCTTAAGGCTTATAAAGTTCAGTTAACACAAGAACTCAAGCCGGCCGATCATCAACAACGTCGTGTCTTTGCTGATTGGGTCCTTGCAATGCATGAAAATGATCCGTAATTCCATCGAAAAATCATCTTGACTGATGAGGCCCATTTCCACCTCGGGGGCTACGTCAACAAGCAAATTTGTCGCATCTGGGGCTCGGAAAACTCCATCCTCAACGTGTGACTGTTTGGTGCGGTTTATGGTCCGGCGGGGTCATTGGACGTTACTTTTTCGAAAATGAGGTTGAATCAACAGTTACGGTGAATGGATTGCGCTATCGAGAGATGATTAATGATTTTTTATAGTCGGAGTTGGATGGTATTGATCTGGACAACGTTTACTTTCAACAAGACGGCGCTACGTGCCACACAAGCAACGAAACCTCTGTTACGGGAAAAGTTTCCGGACCTTGCTATCACTCGAAGAGGTGATCACAATTGGCCACCGAGATCTTGTGATTTAACACCTTGCGACTTCTTCCTTTGGGGCCACGTGAGAGATAAGGTCTACGCCCAGCGTCGATTCAAGACCTCAAAGATAGAATTAGTGAGGCTATAGAGGACATAGGGCAGCCACTTTGCGATTTGGTTAAGGAAAATTTCGTGGTCCTGATAGCGTGGTCGTGGTGGCCATTTGGCTGATGTTGTTTTTCGCTATTAATGGCATACCCTCCTCTTTATTATGAAATAAACATCCGATCATTTATCTCAAAAAATTGCATTTTTCTTTGAATACCAAAATAACACCTCTTGTTGGAAACCCTTTATTTTGTTTTTATTCTCCCACTGTTCGATGTATGAGCAATGCGCCTTATCAAGATCATAAGAAAATGTTACTCATTCATAACAATGGTTGATAACAGCGGTAATCTGTGTTTTTTTTGTGTTTGCATCAACCTCACTCTCTCTCATGAAGCATAAACATGCTGACTCAGAAAGAGTGTACAACAAAAAGAGACTTACCAAGCGATTACTTAGTTGATGTACTCGTATCAACGTTTTCGACAGATGCAGTATAACATAAATTATTATCTTTTCTTGTGTTTGCATCAGTCTCACTCTCTCTGTCACATGAAGCATAAACATTTTCACTCAGGAAGAGTGTTAAACAATAAGAGACTTGCCAAGCAATTAGCCAATATATGTATCAATTTTTCGACAGCTTCAATATGACATTAAAAAAAATTTGCTGTTAAAATTCACAATATTTACAATAAGCTTAAAATTTTTCGACATTTTAAAGTATAGGAAAAGATTGGCTTTCTTTAATACTACTACTTAATAGTTACACTTTCGTTGATCACGTTTTAAGTACTTTAAAAGGCGATGATATCAACATACTACCACTTATCTTAATTTAGTATTTCAAAGAGAGGAAATCTGCAACTCAACATTTTTAATACTATCCATCTCTCCCTCTCTGTTATCATCGTTTTCATATGACAACTTAAATGGAAATTTGTTTTAAATTTCCTTTATTAATTTACTATAACATCACTTATTTATGTACTTACTGCCACAGATATCGGGTATTATAAATGAAATCAGCAAAATACTTGGTAATACCAAATTAGTTTTTAAATTATTTATCATTTTTTAGTCGAGTTCTCGATTTGTGTAAAATATGTAAACAATAAGTTCGCGTCCGACGAAAACCAAATCTCAAACTAAACTGGTGTTCCTTTGCATTCGCTGAATTTTAATGCCAAACAAATGCGATTGATTCGTTATAAGTGACGCCACTTATCGCCATATCTTATCAAAAAAAATAAACAATAAAACATAAAAAAGAACATAAAACCGTTAAAAATCACAATAAAGAGCTCACCAAAAAAAGCTGGAAACACACAAAATATATGTATGGACAAATATCAAACTATAGACAGGTATCAAAAAATGTGGTTCGTTGGGTAACTATTTTAGAGTACGATGGTCTTGAAATGACAAGAAGTTAATTAATTAGAAGTACTACATTATCATTTAATCAATGTAACGAAACGTTGGCTAAAAATGTATACAAAACATGTAAAAACGGCATTAAGTTCGGCCGGGTCGAATCTTATGAACCCTACACCATTGTTCGCATTACACTTTATAATAACGTAAATATAAATTATATGAAATATTTAAATAATGGAAGATCTTTGTATGGGAGGTACATATATCTAAACGTTAGCCAATATAAGTTGTTCCATTGCTGATTATAAAGGCTGATTCATCGTGAGGTTTGATTTTAAATATGCCTTTTTTACAGATCAGTTATGACTCATATCAAACTGCTTTGTCATTTTTGTTCAGTAGCGTTTTGGCAAGTCATCATGGAAACTCACACCACTACATCGTCTTATTTTCAGTTAATGAACTCTGGAACAACTCAATTAAAATCCGGAGTTTAATCGTGAAATTTTGTTCAGTGATGAAGCACATTTCTGGCTCAATGGATATGATATTAAACAAAATTTCCGTATTTGGGCTGATGAGCAACCCGAAGAGTACGTTGAGCTACCATTACATCAACTAAAATCCAGTAAGGAATGACAGAAAGTCGGGCGGGGCCGACTATATAATACCCTACACCTCCCTAACAATGCAAAAATGGACATTGCAATAAGAAAACTTCCTCTACCGAATTTCGTATTGATCGGATATACAACACAGTTACTGCAGCGCTTACATGTCAAATCGGGTGAAACATATATATGCGGGCTATATCTAAATCTAAACTAAATTTCCCCGAATTTGATAGTTTTCATTCATGTAATAAGAAAACTCTCTCTGCCGAATTTCGTACTTATCGGATATAAAATGCGGTTTCTACTGCGCTAACATGTCAAATCGGGTGTAACATATATATTGGGACTATGTTTAAATCTGAACCGATTTTCCCCGAATTTGGCAGCGTTCATACATGTAATAGGAAAAACTATCCCTGTTAAATAACGTACTGATCGGATATAAAATACGGTTTCTACAGTGCATACATATCAAATCGGGTGTAACAAATATATGGGGACTACATCTAAATCTGAACCGATTTTTCCCGAATTTGGCAGTATTCATTCATGTAATAAGAGAACTCTCTCTGCCAAATTTCGTACTGATCTGACATAAAATACAGTTCCTACTGCGCTTACATGTCAAATCGGGGGTAACATATATATGGGGGCTATATCTAAATCTGAACCGATTTTGACCAATTTCAATAGGGATCGTCCTTGGGCCAAAAAAGAGCACAGTGCTAAATTTTATCACAATCGGACCATAAATACGAGCTGCACTTTGATTACAAGAATACATGGACAGACAGACAGTCGGACATGGCTAAATCGCCTCAGAAAGTGATTCCAAGTCGATCGGTATAACAAACGATAGGTCTATCTCTTCTCCTTTTGGGCGTTACACACAAATGCACAAAGTCATAATACCATGTACCACTGTTTGGTGTGGGGTATAACAACATTGGTGCATATTTCTACAAAAATGAATAAAATCAGAATGTTACCGTCAATGGTAACCGTTATCGCACCATGTTAACAGATAATATGTTGTGCTTCCTGAAGTTCAAGCGCATGGTCTCGGTGAGCTCTGTAAATGTCATTCCAATAATAAAAATTTTAAGTTTACGATACTTTCAAATTTATGTGTTTTATTTTGCATTATAAATCAAACCTCACGATGAATCACCCGTTATTTGAGCAAGATATGTGGGACCTTTGTATGAGAGCTATATCAAAACATGAACCTACATATGACGACCGTTGTTCGTGTGTGATGATTTCAGTTTACAAATTCATTTTTACAAGGTTTTGGTTGGTTCGGGAAAAAACAGCATAAGTATATTTCTCGAATGAAGTTAACGAATATCAATATATTTTAGGAAATAGGTGGAAAACTGAAAAAAATCAAGAATAACCGACCTAAACATTATATTGAAAAGAGTTCTGCTTATAATATTCTAGCAGGACCCACAGCGTATTCTACTTTAGAAATTATTTTTTTGTAGAAAATAAAAAATAACATTGTCTTAAACATTGATACAAAAGAAGAAGAGTTTTAAAGATGTCAAAACTTGTTTTTGGCAACGAATTTTTTATTTGTAAGTTTTTACTCTAGTGATAAAGAAAGTTGGCAATATGAATATGATTTAGTGAATAAAACGACTTGGATTTTGTTTTTCACAGAAAAAAAAGCTAGTTTATTAGATGCATGTTGGCTAACAAATCCTGGACAATATTTCGTTCTACTTAGTACTCCTCCAGATTGGGACTATGTCACATCCGTTACATTGGCATGTCACACATATATTTACTACAAATTAAATAATAATTTAAATTATTTGGAATGGAGTCTACAATATACACTATACAATTTTTTTTTGTTGGCAGCACGTACAAAATTTTTACAGTATGCAATAAAGAAAGCGGCTTATCAAGATTTCATCAAAACATAAGATCACACCCGTTACAGTGATATATCAACCATATTTTTTATTATTATTATTATTATATTTCCTTGCATGTCAAGAGGTAACACTTAAGTATATCTGCATTAACCACCCTTTGTGAATTGTCGTTATAAATTATATAGATCAAAATCAGGAATATACTCAGTAAGAATGTCACACCCGTTCCGTTGGAATCACCCCTACTTATTATACCCTTAATATTCTGGAGGAAGGTATACTCGTACATAATTTTCTTAGGACCAAAAGTGTAACACATCGAAAGAGTGACCCAAAACCCTACGTGACCCAAGTTCGGCCGAAATACGGTTTAGGACATTTAAGGTCATTTGAGCACTGTCCGTCTGTCTGTCTGTCCATATATTATTATTTGGTAGGTGATCATATTTTTTCAATAAGTTCAAAGATAGACCATATTGGCCTACTCCTTTTAGTACCTCCCCCGCAAACGGTTAGAAGTTACAGAAATGTTAATACTCTAATAACCTCTATATAACCTATCCGAATCCCTTGTAATTCCACACCTAGTAATGATTTATCTGTTGCTATCGCCTTGAGAAAAATGGGCTAAGTGGCCCCGCATTTTTGGTATAAAGGAACCATTTTGTTCAAGAAACCACCACTGGAACAAATAGACCCATCGATTATTATACCGATCGATTCAGAATCACATTCTGAGTTGATTATAACCGATCGGTGCAAAAATTACAGCGAGAAGTCTCTTAACACACTTAGAGACAATACTAAATTTGAGGAAAATCGGTTTAGATATAGCATAAAATGCATTTCGTGCACTTCGTGAGGTTTTTTTGATTAGCATAATCGACCACATGTGTCCACAATCGGGAGAATTGTGCGCAAATTTCAGCAAACCGGGTCTGTAGGAGATGTGAAAACACCTGTGCATTCTCGCCCAGTTCGTTTGGTGCGGCTTATGGGCTAGCGACGTCATCGGGCCATACTTCTTCGAAATGAGGCCGGTCAGGCAGTTACTGTGAATGGTGTTCGTTATCGTGAGATGATAACGAACTTTTTATGGCCCGAATTGGAAGATATGGATGTGGACAATATGTGGTTTCAACAGGTGCCACTTGCCACACAGCTAACGAAACAATGGCTATTTTGCGCAACAAATCTGTTATCTCTTGTCGTGGCGATGTCAATTGGCCGCCAAGATCACGTGATTTGACACTGTTGGACTTCTTTCTTTGTGGTTATTTGAAACAAAAGAAATTACAATAATTTCCTAAATAATTTGTGTTTTATTCAAAATCAACATCGGCCCTTCAAATTTAACCACCCTTTATATGTTACACCCGATTTGACATGTAAGCGTATATAAACTGTATTTTATATCCGATTAGTACGAAATTCGACAGAAAAAGGTTTCTTATTATACAAATAGACACTGCCAAATTTTGTGAAAATCGGTTCAGATTTAGATATAGCCCCCATATAAATGTTACACCAGATTTGAGATGTAAGCTCTGTAGAAACTGTATTTTCCATCCAATCAGTACAAAATTCTTATTACGTAAACGAACACTGCCAAATTTTAGATTTGCCACAAAAATCGGTTTAGATTTAGATATAGCCCCCATATATATGTATGTTATCCCCGATTTGAAATGTAAGCACTGTAGAAACGACATAAAGAGGTCTCTTAAAACATGAAAGAAGACTACCGAATTCGGGAAAATCTGTTCAGTTTTTTTACATATCCCCCATATATATTCCTCTCGATTTTGTATCAAAGCGTAAGTTGTACTGGTAGACCTAAGTACTTTATTAACTGACCTACCGATTTGTTGTCTTTCCTTACTGTTTTTTTTGTGTCCGAGACCTAAAAGCTTTTTTTTTTGTATAGATTGAGGCATACTATTTTATAAAACCAAAAGACAAATTTTTTATGGTAAAGTTTATTTTAATTTTTTTTTATAAAATTCCAATTTTCATTAAATGTACCTTTAGTATTTTGGACCATATTTTTTAAGTATATGCTCGATAAAGACGAGATACTATTTAAATTAAAGGAAATATGCGAGGGCTACAAATGCAGAGAACGCCACTTTCATGTCGAAAGAGAAATTTAGTAACTGTGGTTAAAACAATTATTTTTTTTAAAAAACTGGTTTTTCCTGGCACAAAAAAAATAGACAAAAAAGTCGTAAAGAAATCTGTTTGTTGCATTTTTTAAGCTAGCATCCTAACGAAGAAAACAATGATTATTTGCAAAAAAGTTTATGTATAATTTAGGACCTATATTGTTAAAATAGGAAAATACCAAAAAATAATTTTTTATATTGGTAATTTTGTTTGTGAGGTATACCAAAAGGGGCGTGGCAACACCTCCAATTTGTACAAAATTCCCTGTACAAAATTCCAAGTGTTTAGGAATGGAAGTTGTAAGCCGTTAACTTATTGTGCAACATGATCCATTTATATGGGAGGCACCAAAAGGGGCGTGGTTTTTCATGGGGCTATCGGTACTGTAAAGGCATTACACTCCACAACATTTGAAGTATTTGTATGTTAACTTTTTGTGCAAAATGGTCCTTTTGTATGGGAGGTACCAAAAGGGGCGTCGCAAGAAGGCCCATTTTTTACGGGGCTGTAGGTACTATAAGAGCATTACACTTCACATAATTTCAATTATTTGTATGGACCGGAATCAAAGTTATAAGGCGTTAACTTTTTGTGCAAAACGGTCGATTTGTATGGGAAGTACCAAAAGGGGCGTGACAACTTCGTCCATATTTCTTAAGAAGATAGAGACCAAGAAACTAATACATACTATGTGTGGAATTCATAAAGATTCTGAGAAGTAAATGAGTTATTAGATAACCAAAATTTCACAACATTTGACCCTTCGTGGGGGTACTTGATGGAGTAGACCAATATAGTCCTTCTTTGACCTTAGCCTGAGATAGAAAATATTTTTGACTGTAATGGAAAATATAAGAATTCGAAGTCAATCGGTTAATTCGAAATGTCGAAGGTTATAGTGCTCACCAACCAGACAGACAGACGGACAAGCTGGTGGACATTGCTTAAATGACTTAAAATGGTCCAAAACGGATTTCCGCCATATATTCTTGGGATCTCTTAAGTCACTCCATCCATGTGTTACACTTTTGGCCTGCAGCTTCTGGCATATATATAACCTTGTTCACAATAGTGGGGGTATAAAAACCGGATTTTGTTCAAATTCTAATATTTCTTCCAAAAGTGCTATAATTTCAACATTTTACATTATTTTCGTTAGGAATTGTACTTTCAAAAATTGGAACATACTAGTTTTTGCGACTTTTTTTCAATTTTTTTCCGGGTTTTTCGGGCCAAAATTTTTTTTTTAATAAAAAAAATAATAGTTTTAACGACCGTTACTAAACTTATGTTTCCACGAAAAAGTGTCATTATTAACATTTGTAATCCTCATAATTTCCTTTATGTTAAAGTGCATCTTGGTTTTATAGACCATATACTTCAAAAAATATGGCCCAACCAAGAAGATTAGAATTAAAAAAAAATACGATACAATTTTTTTTATATATATTTTTCGTGTTTAGGGCACCATATTACCCCAAAAAATGTTAAGCACATCCCTGCGACAAAAATGTTGTTACGAGCGCCCCAGTAGGTGAGTTGGTAGCGAGCTCGCCTATGAGTATGGGGGTCGTGGGTTCGATTCACACCAGAGACTCTGGTCTGTAGCAACACAAATTAACAAACAACATGTACTTTGTATTGTAATTCATATGAATAAAAAAATAAAATTCAAAAATGTTGTTGCATAGTGTAATTTGACCGAAATGAGGTTTCTGATCCAATTGATGAAAATCTGTTTAGATTATGTGTAATTGAAAGAATAGTGCGCATTTTAAGGTTATTATTTCAGATCTAGTTTATTATGATCAAAATCTCCAACTCCTCTTTGGAATAAGACTTGATGAGGAGGTGCAGCTAAGTATTTTGTTAACTAAAACGAAACCAATTAAACCAAATTATTATCGCAATGCCCCTTTTCGCATTGTTAGGGAGGTGTCTTTCCTTACTGGTTTTTTAAATGTTGGTCAAAAAAATTTTAGATAGGACAATTAACAATAAATAAATAAACTAGGTTTAAGGGCTAACTACCGGTTATAGCTGTCAAATGCTATACAATTAATAACATTCGTTAGCTCTAACGCTCGGTTATTTTGTTTTCTGTTAATGGGGGTTAGTCATTCAAATTCTTTCCCTTAAACCTGTGTACGTATGATTGTTATTTTGCTTTTTAAAATTACTCATACGACACCGTAACCAGAGGGTCAGCATTTTTAATATCGACCTTAATTCAGTGATTTTCTTGAATAACAACCTATGTATGTCAGAAATTTTCTATTTTAAGATTTATTTCAGCTTTTCTTTATCTATAGTTCGATATATGACACTCCTAGATAAGTCCAATTTCTACCAACACTCAACTATGCACATTTTGGCTCACCTGAACATATTAATCTTTTGAGATACGCTGTTATTCCTGAAAACCACAGAATTGTAGGTTTACATATAGATTGTAGATGGCCGAAGGAATGTTTCATATATTAAAAAAAAATCGTTTGTCCGTTTTATTCGATCGTTAACAGGTGTTCCAAATCTAAGATTATTTTTAAAAAATAAAACAATGGACGAAAATCAATTATTATTCGAGAAAGCAAACATTCCAATTACACTGTGCTAGTCCAAAAATGTTACAGAAAGTAGACCCTAAGAGACCTGCAACAAGCTATTCAATAAGGCTAAATCTACTGGGGTCGCTAATGATTGGGATGCCTATAAAGAGCAACTCAAGATCTATAAGAAGGAGCTTAGAAAGGCGCAAAGGCGCTCTTGGTATACCTTCTGTGGTGAAGTGGAAAAGGTCTCCGACGCCGCAAGGCTGAGGAAGATATTATCTGCTTCACCCTGTACAGTGGGATATTTACAGGATGAGGCAAATAACTGGACCAAAAACAGCGAGCAGTCGCTCAATGTACTGCTCGACACACATTTCCCGTGGAACTCTATAACAGAACCCGAGGATCAGCAGGACCAACAAGAGTGCGAGTGGACTGCGAGCCTCGCTAGCTTCTTGACTGAGAGATCCAGAATAAGCTGGGCTATTAACAGCTTTGAGCCCTTCAAGTCACCTGGACCAGATGGCATCACTCCAGCAGAAATGCAGAAAATGTTAAAGTACATTATCCCCTGGCTGGAGAAAATTTATGTAGGCTGTATCAGGCTTTCATACGTCCCGAATCGATGGAGGGATACCAAAGTGGTATTCATACCTAAAGCGGGAAAGATATCACACACTAGGCCAAAAGACTTCAGACCAATTAGCCTATCCTCCTTCCTATTGAAAGGTCTGGAAAGACTTTTAGATCATTTCATTAGGGAAAACCTGGATACAAAACTCCTGTCGGGGAACCAACATGCTTACAATAAGGGCAAGTCTACAGAATCAGCCCTGCACGAACTTGTGAGCAATATCGAATCGTCCCTGCATTTCAAGGAATTCACCATGGTGGCATTTCTTGACATAGAAGGGGCTTTTAACAACATTCACTCAGATGCGGTAATTGCGGCACTCTCACATCTAAAAGTTAACACTAGTTTGATTAGACTAATTCAAAGTCTGCTCACCAGAAGACGCATAACAGCATGTCTAGGATCCACAACTCTAACAAGGTTTGTAAACAGAGGGACCCCGCAAGGAGGAGTACTGTCTCCACTAATTTGGAACCTAGCGGTGAATGAAATCCTGCTAGATCTAGAACGTAGTGGCTGCAAGGTCGTGGCATATGCGGACGACGTGGCAATCGCAGTGAGTGGCAAATTCGTAAACGTCCTCAGAGACATCCTACAGGTGGCTCTGAACAAGTTGGCTAGACGGGCCAGAAGCAGCGGTTTGGGCGTTAACCCCAACAAGACTGAATTGGTTCTCTTTACTAGGATGAATAATGTCCCACATGTGGACCCTCCACCTCGCATAAATGGAACAGATCTAGTCTTTTCTGAAAGTGCAAAATTTTTAGGAATAATTCTAGATAGGAAAATGTAATTTAGACTTAACGTATTGGAACGTGTAAGGAAGGCCAACGTCGCCTTATATTCCTGCAAAAAGGCTGTTGGGTCGCGGTGGGGACTCTCTCCTAAAATCGTCCAATGGATATATGTAGCAGTAGTTCGTCCAATACTGTTATACGGTATTGTGGTACTAACTAACTGACAAACTAACCATCACCAACCTACGGCAACTGACAAACTAACCATCACCATCCTACTAACAAAGGTTCAGAGAACTGCCAGCCTGAGCATAAGCGGAGCCTTAAGGACTACAGCGACCGAGTCTCTACAAGCCCTACTCCATATACTGCCGATTAATATTGTGGCGGGAGAAGTTGCAACCAAAGCGGCAATAAGGACTACAGCGACCGAGTCTCTACAAGCCCTACTCCATATACTGCCGATTAATATTGTGGCGGGAGAAGTTGCAACCAAAGCGGCAATAAGATTAAACTTCCTATCAATGTGGGGGTACAAGAACTATGGTCACATGAGGATATCTAAGTGTAGTGCTATGGTAACCGACCGAGTGGACTATATACCAACTGTGTACATTAGAAAATTACATCACTATGATTCCCACCAGAGATGAATGGGTCGGCAGAATACCAGGTAATAGAAACCATCTCCACTTTTACACGGATGGTTCGAAGCTTGATGAAAAGGTTGGCTTCGGAGTACACTGTGAAGAACTTAGTCTGGATATAGCTCACAGACTACCAGATAGCTGCAGTGTCTATCAAGCCGAAATAATGGCAATATGGGAAGTCGCCAAGTGGCTAAGTCGGAACATAGTAACCAACACTGGCGTTGTCATTTACTCGGACAGCCAGGCTGCCATCAATTCTCTGGAGGCAACATCCCTATATTCACAAACAGCCCTCGACTGCCGCAGATCTCTTAACGAGATGGCTGAGCAGTTTAATATACACCTCATATGGATGCCCGGGCATAGGGATATCCCGGGGAACTGCAAAGCCGATGAACTTGCTAATGAAAGGACGACATTACAAATTCTCGAAGAATTTGCATATATTGGTGCGCCACTATCCACCTGCAAGCTTTGGCTTAGGCAAGAGGCAATCAGGCAGTCCAACGAAAGATGGACAGAAATCGGCACCTGCAGGGTAGCTAGACAAATCTGGCGAAGGTATGACCTGAGAAGGTCAAAATATCTCCTCGCACTAGAGAGGAAACGATTGTCTACGTTAGTACAGGTTCTGACGGGACACTGCTTGATCAGCGAACACGCCAAAAGATTGGGTATTGACTTCTGCCGAAGCTGTGAAGATGAGGAAGAAGTGGAGAGCATTGAGCACTTGCTTTACGACTGTCCCGCTTTGAGTAAACGACGACTGGACATACTGTGGTCGGCCTTTTTAGGCAGCCTAACAGATCTTTCCAGTACTGATATTCGTACTATCGATAAATTTATATATCAAACAGGTTGGTTTCGATGAGGGGCATTTCAGCCCGTGGTAACACTAGGGACCTAAACTGGTCTATGTGAGCTTGTAAAAAAATACGGCTTCCACCCTAACCTAAACCTAAACCTAAAAGTAGACCCTATGGATAGAACAATTTCGGCAACGCTGAATCCAGTGGCATTAGCCGATTTTCTAAGTTAGCTTTTGTTTTCGCGATAGAGGTAAGTTATCTCGGAGGTGCTTTTGAAGAATTATTTCTCTCAAAACACTAGTACCAGCTTCTCTCTCAATTATCCTTAAAAAATTGCATTTAAATATTATTATATGTCAAAAGACATAAATATCGTCGACATTTTATGTTGGCGCCTTTGAGAAAAATATTCCTCGCAAAAAATACTATGGGTCCTTTCACAACGCTTTTTTGAGAAATAAACAGATTTCGAGTTATAACATAATTTCGAATTATAACATAATTCGTGCAGAAAATATTTATTGATATTAGTTTTTGAATTCAATTTTTGTAAATTATTGTTCTGTTAGAGTCTAGCTTTGTTCCTTTACCTACTACAAGTTACTAGTTTTACCACTTTTACCAGTTTTACTCCAAAAAGCGTTCCTTTACTCAAAAAACTAGTAAAAATAGTAGACAAATTTAAGAGAGAACTTTCAAAATGTCTTTCTCTTTTACTACTTTTTAACTAGTTTTTACTCGACAAATTTTTCCGAGTAAAAGTAGTAGCATTCAAAATACATTGAAAGTAATATAACAGAAACTTCAAATAGAAGAGATTTGTCTGTGCTTGCTATTTTTACCAGATTTCCATTCCCGTACTTTTTTAAAACATATTTACTCAGAGAGAATTTTGAATTATTTCTCTTTTGCTAGTTTTACTATAAAAAAGTAAAGGAACAAATCTTCTATGGAAATTACAAAGCTAACCGACAAAACCTATGAAATTATGAAACCTGTTGATTTTTCATAAATAAATTAAAAGGGGCTCATAATAATTTTTCGCTAGGAATATTTTTTATGAAGATACAATCTAAAAAAAAAATTTCTTGGATAAAGGGGTGTGAAGCGTGGACGACTGTTTTGAGAGAAATAATTCTTCAAAGGTTCCCTTTATATCGTTCTTTGGATTGAAGCATGTATTCCGAAGTATTCCCTTTCAAAATCAACGCCAAAATAACGAACCTCTCCGATTTCTCAACAAATTTTGTAATCAAATATTGCGAAAACAAGAGCTAAACTAGAAAAACGGATAATACCACTGGATTCAGCAAGGTCGAAATAGGTATATGGGCAAATCCCAGAAACAAGAGCTAAACTAGAAAAACGGCTAATACCACTGGATTCAGCAAGGTCGAAATAGGTATATGGGCAAATCCCAGAAACAGTCCACCAACCAAAAAATTTTAAAATTGATCCAACTTTAGTTTGGTTAATGGAATATAAGACTAGATGTTAAAAAAATATTTGTGGGTGTCCATTAATACAAAAAGTATTAAAAAATGGTTTCTCACATCATATTTCTTAATTTTATTAGAAAAAATTACTTTTTAAGGTGTTTATATCATTATTTGTAGTGGTAAAATAGATAACCCATAACATTCATTCATAAACATATATATTCATTCATAAATACATTTATAAATATAAATGTATTTATGCGATGCGAACCCAAGCAAAAAACAAAAATGTATTGGTATGAGAGTTTTAGTATGTTGACTTAGTTCGGCAAAATACGGGTTTGGTTAGCAGTTCTTGTTAAATTCAATTTACAGCTTCCTCAAGTATTTCAGCTGATTTAAGTTAAAGACATACACTATTGCTACTGAATTCTGAAGATGATAGAGTGGTGTCTATCGAAACTGCAGTCAATTCTACCAAGCAATTAAAACTCTCTACCAATTTTTGTATTTGTTTCTATTACTTTCTTGGAATAGACAGAAAGTAAATGGAACATATGGTCTCAAACCAAATAAATTCTGACTGAATAATATAAAAAAAATTTATTAAAAATAATGAAATTTGATTTTTGAAAATAAACAAAGTTTCTACTATAAAAAGTTTGGTATATGCCGCAGCTTCTGACATATACCCTTGTTCACAATAGTGGGGGTATAAAAACCGGATTTTGTTCAAATTCTGATATTTCTTCCAAAAGTGCTATAATTTCAACATTTTACATTACTTCCGTCAGGAATTGTGCTTTCAAAAATTGGAATACTAGTTTTTGTGACTTTTTTTTAATTTTCTTTTGGTTTTTTCGGGCCAAAAAATTTTTTTTAAAAAAATAATATTTGTTCTAATAGTTTTAACGACCGTTACTAAACTTCTGTTTCCACGAAAAAGTGTCATTATTAACATTTGTAATCCTCATAATTTCCTTTATGTTAAAGTGTATCTTGTTAAAATAAACAAAATTTCTACTATAAAAAGTTTGACTGGAAAAAATGTAGCGTGTGTCACATAAAATTCGCGGCTTTTGATAAAAAACTACAACAATTTTTGGCTGCAAATAATTTTTTTAGAATTCTCTTATATTCATCTTTCTATAGGTATTTAATTTTGGGTGCTTTATTATGCAAAATTTGCTAAAAATTATGAAAACTTACCTTAACCTTCAAAGCTACTTCCATTTTTTGTAGCGTGCGTCACAATAATTTGTGATACATTTTTTCGCAACTTATACCTGTTACAAAATTTTTTTTATAGCATTCGAAAGAATCCCACTAAACACTATGTATATGTTGAAGGTATCTCTTTTGAAAGACCAAAAAAATATTATATTTTAATCCGAAACGTTGTAACGTTCGTCACGCAGGATTTGCCCATATACCTAAGGTCTCTTTTCTGTTACATTTTCAAAGTGTAAATTTCGAGCACAGTGTTATTATTCGAAAAATCAAACATTCCCATTGTTAATGGCACATGCTTTCATTCACGTGGCTACCGCGGCTGAAAAATAAGAAATAATTGAATTTAATATTAAAGTCCATAGTTTAGTTAGAAGTTTCAATCATCAAATTTGCTCTTAGACCTTTGTGTTCTGCTAATTTCACAATCAAACTTGGTATATACAGCAAAAGAAATAACTTCTTAACACTAATATTTATTTATAACATTATTATTTACAATTTTATTTCAAATATTTTGCAACAATTAACGAAAATGCCACGCTTAAAAATAAACTCAATTTATCCAAATATTTAACACTGGCCCCATTATAAAAACTATAATTAAACGATTGATTATTTGTGACAATCCAATTGTCATAGTAGGACACATTCGTGTATATGCCAGGATATCCGGGTAGAGCACAGCTATTACCCCACGACACAATACCGGCCAAGTAACCGCCACACACCAAAGGGCCACCCGAGTCACCTTGACAGGCATCGACACCACCAGTGGTCATATAACCGGCACACAACATGCCCATGGTTATATTCCCATAATTGGTATCACACGTAGCATAGCCCACAATGGGTACGGTGGCCTCCATAAGTATGCCGGAAACAACGTCCTTTAAAAAGTTGGAGAAAATTAAATATAAATTTAAAAAAAAAACATTAAATCTTTGTTCTTTGAACTTACAGTATTAACACTTGTTTTACCCCAACCGGAAACGGAACACATTGTGCCATTTGTTTCGACCATTGTATTCAATGGTATCGCTTGCACAGTGGGCCACGTCCACGGTATATAACCATTTATCATAAACAAGGCCACATCATTGTCCATTGTATTCAAATTGAAACCCATATGTACGGCAATCTGCAGGACATCATATTGCAGGGTGTACGGTGGTATCTGATACAAATAGGCTGAACCCATTACCAGAGTGAATTCACTGGGGCTGCGATAGGCCATCGGTTGAACATTTTGACTGAAAGTAATAAAAAAAACAGAAATATTGGTGACTTGAAGATGATAATAGCAAAATAAAATTGTAACAATATCTAAAATCATTGTGAATAAAACAAATATTTATTGCACATATATTATTTAAATTATTAAAATTAATATTTATATATTATTTTACTTTCATAATGTAGAACACTTTAATTTTAGAGAGCAAATGTTGAAGAATTCTATAAGAATTTAAGAGTATACAAGAAAAGTTTTTTGTATTGACATACTTATGACACCAACTGTATTTTATAAGAATTTTAAAAATATTTTAGAATTATAATAGAGGCTAAAACTGAAATTCGTTTAAATCAGGCCTTCCCAAACGGGGAGCCTCACGTACATTTAATAAATTTGTGTATTAATATTTTTTGTGAATGTTACATTTAAAATATTTTATTTATTTTATTTATTTCTTGTTTTTGGTTTTTTTTTTATTTATATATTTATATGAATTACAATGCAAAGTAAATTTATATTCTAATTTTAAGGTCCAGGGAAAGGCCGGGTTACAAAGACCATATGGCTGAATTTTGCAGCGACAGACCAGAGCCTCTGGTGGGAATCGAACCCACGACCCCCAAACTCATAGGCGAGTACGCTACCAACTCGCCTACTGGGGCGCTCATTAAAATATTTTAATTGGTAATTTTTATGGGGATTTTGACTTTTGAAAATTTCTATAAATTACTTGAGAATGTCTTACGAAAAAGTAATGAATTAAACATTTCAAATGGAAATTGTGCAATTTTAGACGCCATAAGGGATAATTTTAAAACATAGTTTTTAAACATTTCTTAAAATATTTTTCAACCTTTTTTAATTCATTTTTTTTAATTAAAAATAAAAAATTCTTGCTTAAAATCCATTGCAGAATAGCTTTAACTTATTTATATCCCCCCGGATTTGCCCTTAAGATATGCTATTTAATTTGATTATTTTGTCTCGTATTTTCCGGTATAAGTCCCGCTCTAGAAAAGTTCGACGAAATATGATTTTATTGAAAATTTAATAGAAATTGTAATTTTATTGAAAATTGTATAGAAATTGCAATTTTTAGAAAATTTCATCCAATTGTACTTTTATAGAAAGTCATCTCGAAATTAAATTTTATTGAATATTCCTTCAAAATTTACGAAATTGTATTTCTCTACAAAACTTTGCATAAATTAATATTCTCTTGCAAATTTCATCAAAATTACATGTTTATGTAAATTTAATGGAAATTGCATTTTTATAGAAATTTTCAGAAAAATTAAATTTGTATACATAATTTTCGTTGAAATGCATCTTCATTGAATAGAAATCTCATTTTTATAGAAAACTTTGTCAACATTTTTATTTTTTAATAAATTTGTCAAAATTGTAGTTTTCTAAAAAAAAAGAAATTCTAAATTACATTTTCCTAGAAAAAAAGCGCCGAAATTTATTTTCTTTTTAATATTGTCGAAAATACATTTTTATTGAAAATTACGTTCATTTGCAGAAGTTTCACATTTCCATATAAAATTCCATATATTTTCAATAATAATTTCAATAAATTATTTCGAAATTGAATGATATTGAAAATTCCTTCAAAATTCGCGAAATTGTATTTTTCCTTAGTTAAATCTTAAATTTTTATTGAAAATTTCCGTTTTTGTAGAAAACTCGATATATTTAAAAAAATTACTTCGAAACTGAATTTTATAAAAATTCCTACAAAATTAGCGAAATAGTATTTTTTTACAAAATTTTGTCTAAATATCTAAATGATATTATCATCTTGAAAATTTCATCAAAATTACATGTGTATTGTAAATTTTGTGGAAATTGCATTTTGATAGACATTTTCAGCAATATTTAGTTTTTTATCGTGGAATAGAAAGCACATTTTTAAAGAATTTTTTTTGTCAAATTCGGTTTTTTTTAAATTATTTTGGTCACATTAGCATTTTTCTAAACAACTTCTTCAATATTGGATTTTGTTAAAAAATTATAAAAATTTCACTTTTTTTTCAAAATTTTGTCAAAAATTCTTTTTGGAAAATTTTTTCAAAAATAAATTTTTATTAATAATTCCTTTTTTTTAAGAAAATTCCATATTTCTAGAAAATTTCTTTAAAATTAATTTTTTTTTAGAAAATTTCATGGATATTGAATTTTTCTGTTAAATTTATTCGAATTTATTTTTTTCCTAAAATTTCATTCATTGTCTTTTATAAATACCATGAATGAAAATTCATGGTATTTTTTAAAAATTTCAAAATTTAATTTTTCTAAAAAACTAGTTGGAAATTTCAATTTCCTATAAAATTTCTTGATTTTTTTCATTAATTTTGTCAAAATTGTATTATTCTAAAAAGAACCATGATTTTTCTATGAAATTTCTTTGAAATTGCATTTTTCGTCGACATTGAATGTTGTTGAATTATAGAAAATATTTTTTTATTGAACATTTTGTCAGAATTGTATATCTCTAGAAATTTTTTTTAGAAATTAAAATTTTTTTCTTGTAAATTTAATGGAAATTGCATTTGTATAGAAATGTTCAGCAAAAATTTAATTTTTATAAAAAAAAATTCTACAACTTTTCATTGAAATGCTTCATTGAATTGAAACGCTTCATCGAATGGAAGCGAATTTTATAGGAAATGTTAGCAATATTGGTATTTTTTAAATTTTTTTGGTCAAAATTGAAGTTTTTTAAAAAAAATTATTTGTGATTGGATTTTACTTTGCATTAAATAATATTCTCTTGCTAATTTCAACAAAATTACACGTTTATTGTGAATTGATGAAAATTGAATTTTTATAAAAATTTTCTACAAAATTTTATTTTTATAAAAATTTTCTAAAAAATTTTATTTTTATAAAAAAAATTCTAAAAATAAATTTATTAATAGAAAAAGCTTTTTGATAAAATAAGTACTTTAAAAAAATTTATCCAAATTGCATTTTTCTAAAAAAAACTTCGAATTTTCAATTACCTAGAAATTTTTTTCAAAATTGCAAATTGATAGAAATTTCATGTTTATAGAAGTTTCCCGAAAAATTTAATTTTTATAAAAAATTTTATAAAAAAATTGAGTATAAATCTCATTTTTATACAAATCTTTGTCAACATTTTTATTTTATAATAAATTTGTCAAAATTTCATTTTTCTAAAAAAAGCATCGAAATTTCAACATTTTTTTAAATTTTGTCGAAAATAAATTTTTAGTTGAAAATTTCGTTTATTTGTAGAAGATTTATTACATTTCCATATAAAATTCCATATGTTTAAATAAATTATTTCAAAATTTAATTTTATTGAAAATTCCTTCAAAATTGGCAAAATTGTATTTTTTCCAAGTTAAATCGTCGCATTTTCAGTTTTTCTTAATTTTTTCTCAAATTTTTATTGAAAATTTTCTTTTTTGTAGAAAACCCCACATATTTAAATAAATTACTTCGAAACTGAATTTTTTAAAAAATTACTTCAAAATTGAATAGTATTTTTCTAGAAAATTTTGTCTAAATAATATCAGCTTTGAAGTTTCCTTAAAAGTTACATGTTTATTGTAAATTTTGAGGAAATTGCATTTTGATAAACATTCTATTATATTCATTTTTAAAGAATTTTTTTTGTCAAATTTGGTATTTTTAATTTTGCATTTTTCTAAACAATTTCTTCGAAGTTGCATTTTGTTAAAAAATTATCAAAACTTAATTTTTTAAATTGTGTCAAAAATAAATTTTTAGTAAAAATTCCGTTTTTTGAAGAAAAGTCCACATTTTCAGAACATTTCATTGAAATTAAAATTTTCTAAAAATTTCATTGAAATTAAAATTTTCTAAAAATTTCATTGAAATTAAAATTTTCTAAAAATTTCATGGAAATTAAAATTTTCTAGAAAATTTCATGAATATTAAAATTTTCTAGAAAATTTCATGGAATTTTAAATTTTCTAGAAAATTTCATGGAATTTTAAATTTTCTAGAAAATTTCATAGAAGTTAAAATGTTCTAGAAATTTTCATGGAAATTAAATTATTCTTTTAAATTTCTTCGAATTAATTTTTTTCCTGAAAATTTCATTCATTCATCAGCTTTAATAAAAGCACTTTCATTCATGGTATTTTTTAAAATTTCAAAATTTAATTTTTCTAAAAAAATAGTTGAAAATTTCATGGATTTTTTCTTTAATATGGTCAAAATTGTATTATTCTAAAAAAATCTTAGATTTTTCTATGAAATTTCATCGAAATTGTATTTTTCGTCGACATTGAATTATGTTGAATTATCTTTTATTATTCTAAAAAATCGTTGCTTTTTCTATAAAATTTCTTCGAAAATACATTTTTCGTCGCCATTGAATTATTCTGAATTATCGAAAATAATTTTTATCGAAAATTTTCTCACATTTTCATATCTCTAACATTTGTTAGAAATTTATATTTTTATTGTTAATTTGTTGGAAATTGCATTTGTATAGAAATTTTCAGCAATATTTAAATAAAAACAAATACTAAAAAATTTTCATTGAATCAAAGCGAATTTTTATAGAAAATTTTATTAAAATTGGTATTTTAAAATTTTTTGGTCAAAATTAAATTTTTCTAAAAATCTTCGAAATTTAATTTTTCCAGAAAACCAAATTCCATAGTTGTAGAAAATTTCCTTGAAATTAGTTTTTCTGTAAAATTTCATTGGAATTTAAATTTTCTTCGAATTTGTTTTTTCCTGAAATTTTCCTTCATTGGCATTTAATACATAGTCAACGTGGAAATGCTTTTTCATTCATGGTATTTTTTTTATAAATTTGGACAAAATTGCATTTTTCTAAAAAATTAGTTGAAAATGTAATTTTTTTATAAAATTTCGTGGATTTTTTATTCAAATCTTCAACTGTCAAATTCTATATTTTAAATTTTTCTTCAAAATTTCATATTCTAGAAAATGTCTTCGAAATTAAATTTTATCGAAAATAAATGTTTGGTGAAAATTCAATTTTCCTAGGAAATTTCTATTCTAATTTCTAGTAAAGGTCTTCGAAATTAAATTTTTTTGAAAATTTTATCGAAAATAAATGTTTATTGAAAATTACATTTTTCTAGGAAATTTCGTTGAAATTTAATGTTTCTATAATTTTTTTTCGAAATTGCTTCTTTCTGGAAATTTTCTTTAAAATTGTTTTTTTTCAGAACATTTCCTTCATCGGCCAAAAATTTCTTAGTCAACATTTTCATTGTACATTTAGTAGATACCGCAGTTTTATAGAAAATTTTGTCAAAATTTATATTTTTTTAAAAAAAAATTTTAACAAAATTATATTTTCCTAAAAAAATATTTTTCAATAACATTTCATTTTTATTGAAAATTTGTATTTTCCTAAAAAAAAATGCGAAATTTCATTTACTGGGGGATTTACATGTTGTACATCTCTAACTCCACTTATCCTGACCTGACCACTATACCTGGTTGTTCCATGTTTCTGTTAAGATTTGCAGTGAACAGTGTTGTGGAGGATGAAAGCCAGTCCCGCACCGCTACGGCCCTTGCTACAGTGACCCTTTGGACACTGCACGTATTAGTATTATAAGTTTGCTACTCATAATCATAAAATCCCTTTGACCACTATACGTATAAGTACTGTTTACAAATAAGTTATTCATACGTCACGCTGGACCCAACTAATCAAACAGAAGATTTTTCCTTAAACTTGATAATTATTTCGGCTTCTTCAAAAGGAAAATGAAAAAATCGTTTATTTAAAATATAACAAATTATTCTAATAATAAAGATACACGTAATTCGAAACACTTTACTTAAAATACTTTCTCAGTTCAGAAAGTATACATCACAATCAATATCAACTTCTTTCCAACTCGATTACTCACTTAAGTATACAATGGGCCGCCGTTACAACCACACGTTGTGATATCACCGATCCACCGCATATATGACCGTAGCCATACATTTCCGCTTCGTAGATCTTGAGACGTACGGAAACCTGCCACGGGGCCATTTGTATTGAGATGGCTTGACCTCCAATTATTTTCGGGTCTTTTTCGACTTTTTTCGTTGAGGCAGAAGCTGAAATAAAAGAAAATCACATATTTCATTTAAAAATTTGAATCACAGAAATCGTGTACATAGAACTAAAATGATTCAGCTAATTTCTTCCCCATCATTGGAGGTATCCCAGAAAACAGTGACATTGCTTATCAAACGATTTTTTTGGGAATCACCCTCGACGGGCGGATTCATTTATTTGATGCGTCATGCAAATAGATATGTGATTGATTTGATAAGAGAACGCGTTGCTGATATCGATGATAAAAAACAATTTATTGTTATAAAAGAATGACCAAACAAAATGAAAATTTTTCACAACACAGATAAAGACTTTCTAATACAAAACACTGTTTTTCCAAGAACCTAAGGAAATCTGTGCCAAAATATACCTGATATTAGAATCGATTAGTACAGGCACTCGAAGGACATACAAAGGAACAGTTTGTTTTGAAAGTGGCGTAATTCCATTTGTTTTTAACATAACACATAAAGCATTTTTTTGTTTCAATATGTTTAAAAATCTTCTTAAAAAATATAAATAAAATATTTACATACTCTTTATCGTAAAACTTCATTGCAGAGTAACATTTTTAGCGTTTGAGTCCTATTAATCCATGTGATGGTAAGTGCATTTAAGCCACTTTAAAAACAAACATTTTCCACGCAATACATTCTTTTTCACCATTTAGCTGTGCAAAAACATTTTATTCATTGATTTCTACGGCTTTTGATATATCATTATTTTTGGTGGGACATTTTTCGGGGTAAGGGGATACTTACTTACTATTCCATACACCGTGTGCCGGTTGTATTTATCTTTAAATAGTTGAAACAACAATAATAACATGGATACGATCAAATTAAAATGTTTGCAACTAAATCGATGGTTGTATCAATCAGTTTAAGATTGTTTTTTGCATTGACACTCGGTTAGTTGTGGTAACTGCTTTTAAATTTTCATTATAGTACCATATGATCAATTTTTGGTTGTGAAAACCAATGTTTTCTTCTTGACAACAGAAAAGTATCAACAGATCAAATATTATTATTGCAACCAATAACGCTATGCAACAAAATATAATTTTGTGTCCTAGACCTAAAATCAAAACCAAAAATTTTTTTATGGATACATTTTATTTTAATTTATTAGAACCAGTAAGGAAAGGCAGAAAGTCGGGTGGGGCCGACTTTATAATACCCTACACCTCCCTAACAATGCCAAAGGGTCATTGCGATACTAATTTGTAATAATTTGTGAATGGGTAGGAACATATTATTTAATTCTGAACCGATAATCGCTAAATTAAGAAATATTCGTTGCTAAATTGAGAATTGTCGGAAGTAAGGTACAACTTCTATAGCGCTTTGAAACCAAATCAGGAGGAACATATATATGGAGGTTATATATATATAACTGTGCCGATTTTCTCCGAATTTGGCAGTATTCCTTCATGTAGAAATAAACCTCTTTTTGCCGAATTTCTCACTGATCGGATATAAAGTAACATTTTACAGCGCTTACATGTCAAATCGGGGGTAACGTATATATGGGGGATATATCTAAATCTGAACCGATTTCTTCCAAATTTAACATTGTTCATTCATATAATAAGAAACCTCTTTCTGCCGAATTTCATACTGATCGGATATAAAATAACATATTTATGTGAAATCAGGGGGAAACGCATATATGGGGGCTATATCTAAATCTGAACCGATTTCATCCAAATTTCACAGTGTTCATTTATATAATAAGAAACCTCTTTCTGCCGAATTTCATACTGATCGGATATAAAATACTGTTTCTATAGCGCTTACATGTAAAATCGGATGAAACATATATATGGGGGCTATATCTAAATCTGAACGGATTTTCTCCGAATTTGGTAGTGTTCATTCACGTAACAAGAAAACTCTCTCTGCCGAATTTCGTACAGATCGGATATAAAATACGGTTTCTATAGCGCTAACATGTCAAATCGGGTGAAACATATATATGGGGACTATATCTAAATCTGAACCGATTTTCCCCGAATTTAATAGTGTTCATTCATGTAATAAGGGAACTCTCTCTGCCAAATTTCGTACTGATCTGATATAAAATACAGTTTCTACACCGCTTACATGTCAACTCGGGAGTAACATATACATATGTATATGGGGGCTATATCTAAATCTGAACCGATTTTGACCAATTTCAATAGGGATCGTCCTTGGGCCAAACAAGAGCATTGTGCTAAATTTCATCACAATCGGACCATAAATACTACCTGCACTTTGATTACAAGAATACATGGACAGACAGACGGACATGGCTAAATCGACTCAAAAATTGATTCTATGACGATCGGTATAATAAACTATGGTTCTATTTCTTCTCTTTTTGGGCGTTACAAACAAATGCCCAAAGTCATAATACCCTGTACCACAGTGTGGTGTAGGGTTAGGGTTATTAAAAAACCGCACCGGTTAATCGGTTTCTCTTTAAAAACCGCCTATCGGTTTTTGGTTTTTCTGCATTTTCGAATAACTCGAACCGTCGGTTTTTACAACTCGGTTTATTCGACTTTTCGGTTTTTTGAAACCATTATAAATTGATAAAGCAAATATTATTTTTGAAATAGGAACCTACCTAAAATTTTGAAAACATCAGTATAAAAACCGTTGACTTCATTTGTGCATATCCATCGATTTCAAAATGCAGTTTTACATATATGTATGTATTTATACTGCATTTTTTATCGAGGGTCTAGGTGATTATTGCGGTATAGAAATTAATTAACAATCCTTTCTAATTGAAATGTAGGTATAAATAAAAATGCATTTGTCCAGTTTCACATTTCGACAAGTTTTCATCTCTATAGTATGCTCAAGTCAGAATCCGCTACTACTGATAATATATGTATATAATCGGTTTGGCATTTGAGCCATTCATATGATGCTAAAACCTAAGATTTTGCCGATCTTCACTTATAAAAATCATAATCAATTTTTTTGTAAAGAAATCTTTTTAAAAATTGTACATAAATATTATAAATATCGCAGATATTATAATATTATATCATAATAAAAAATATGAAGTTTTTAAAATACAATTTCCAAATAAATCTTAATTTAATTGAAATATGGCTGCGTATTGAATTTGCACTACGCTTATTTTACGTCATCTAACAAAATTTTGAGCATTATTTATGCATTTTTATTAAAAAAAGAAAAAACCGAAAACAACCGGTTTTTTATTTTCGGTTAAACCGAAAACCGGTTTTAGAGTTAACTTAATTTTCGAAGAAACCGAAAACCGTATTTTCAAAATAACCGGTTTTTTGATCACGCTATGTAGGGTATAAATACTATTATCGTCGAAGGTACCCTTAGTATTTGCACTATATTTTTTGGAGTATATGCCCGATCAGGTCGACTTATACGTTAAATTGAAGCTATTAATGTGGGCTACCAATGTTGGAAATATCTCTTTCACTTAGAAACACTGGTTTAGTAACAGTCATTAAACAAATTGGAAAAAGTAGATTTTTTCAAAAAAAACCTGGGACAAAAAAACATAAAAATAGAAAAAAATCGAAAAAACAATATTTTATTTTATTTTTTAAAAGTTTGCATCCTAGCCAAGAAAAAAATGCCAATTTGAAAAAATCTATGGATAAATGTAGAAATTATAGCCCTTTTGGTAGAGGTAAGAGAATTTCAAAAAATCTTTTTTTTTATATTTCTGTTTAAATAGCGATTTTATTTATTACTTTTATTTCTTTCATCCCAGTGCCCTTGGTAACGCTGCTCGATGGACTTCATTTCTTGGTGAAACCTTTCGCCATGTTCGTCGCTTACGTCGCCAAGATTCTCGGGGGAAAAAGTTTAAATGATAATGCAAGAAATACATTTTTAGGGACATATTTATACCTGTTGGAATACATAAAACGAAAAATAAGTTAGAAGAATACATACATATGTGTTATATAAACGGTCCGCCAAATAAGTTTTTTTTTAAACATCGCGCAAAACATCAAGTGTAGCTTCGCCTGTGTGGCACGTAGCGCCGTCCTGTTGAAACCAAATGTTGCCAATATCCTCCTCTTCAATTTTTGTGAACAAAAATTCGTTCAACATGGCCCGATAACGATCGCCATTGACTGTAACGGCCACTTGTTCATTTTCGAAGAAAAATGGCCCAATTATGCCTCTGGACCAAAATCCGCACCAAACAGTGACTCGTTTTGGGTGTATCGGCTTTTCAATGTATGCGTGCGGGTTTTCTGTGCCACAAATGCGTCAATTTTGCTTGTTTACATACCCGCCAAGATCAAAATGAGCTTCATCTGAAAAGATGATTTTTTTTGGCAAAATCGGCATCTTCTGTAAGTCGATCGCAGGCCCACTTGTTCAAGCGTATATACACAACCATATTCGTTCAGTGGAAGGATAAAACTAATTATCTGTCAAATCAGACATGAGCTAAGTGTTACCATTCACGAAATAAGCACTAGATGAAAAAAAACGTTAGATAGCGGACCCTTTACATAAATATAGAAAAATATATTTCTTACCAATTTTTTCATAATGTTTTAAACAATATAAACAAATCATTAATCATTGTTTCATATTGCGGGCTTTTATTGGATCCAAGGAAATTTGAAACTACAAGCTTAAACGACCTCCATGCTGCAATTCCATCCGACGTCAAATATTACTCGAACTTCACATCTTTCATCAGTTTCCTTATTTTAGGCCTATCAAAAACTCCTTCTTCGATTGGGTATCGACGGTTTCTGATTTCCATTGTGTAAAAGTACTACTTTCAAACTATCTTTAGTGCTGTCAACAAGTAACCGCCATTCCTTTGAATTGTATGTTCGATTAAGTTCCTCGAACAATCCGGGAATGTCCTTTCAAAAGCATCTGTTAGCCACAGTTGTATACAATTGTTTGTAAGGTATATCACGGACTCTATATTTTGATATGTTAACATCTGGGGCCAAAATATTGTACTGTTTCCTCCCAGATGCAAGTAGTTCTGCCTTATCTTTGGTCAGTTCCAAATGTCTCACTAGATAAATGAGTTGAAACTGAGTTAAAAGCGATGACTTCTGACTAAAACTTGAATCACTCAGAATTGAGTACTAAGTTGAACTTGATGATGTTTCCGTAATTAGGCTGTTAACTTGGACTTGGACACTTCCTACTTCAATCTATTAACTTAGACAAAAATAGCAGTCCGTATCGTGAATAAATGGTTGTACCCAAATCATTGGCATTCCAAATTGCACGTAAAGTCTAAAATTAAAACGTTTTATTCCACAAAACATTGTAATACATTAATTTTAAAGTACTTACCGCATTCTTCCACTAGTCCATCGAGTAAGATTTACATGGCACGAATTACACAAAATACTAGGTGTCCCCGGTTCGTTCATATTTTTAACTCGTATACCAAAATATTACACATATATTTATTTTATTATTTACCTAAACGCACGTCGATTTTTTTAATTACATGTTTTCCGCAGATGTAGCAGAAATTGTCGGGATCATTTACACATTGAAAAGTTCTTTGCGATTTACTCATACTTCGTACAAATATAACTTGTAATATTTTTCAGAAAATCGACTTATATCTTTAAGGCGCTGAATTACACTAATTTATTAATAAGAAATTTCATTCATAAATTCCGGGTTTAAGGTTCATAAGTTGCAGTACCTGTAGCTGGCATATAGTTTGCTTCGAAAGTAGACACCCAACATTTTCAAGACTGCCGCGTACTACTTTGTATTGCATACATATAATTTTACTACATGTATATACGACTGGGATGTCCATGCCCCTAAAAGGCGTAACTGAATGAAAACCTCATAAATAAAAAAACCACAAATATTGTTGAATGACCCTCTATCTGAGCGGATCTCATCCAATATAACTCTCACATTGCATATCATGTTTTATGGAGGGTTACGAACGGCCATAAAAACTCGTCCTCTCTATAATTTTATAATGTCTGACATCAATTCTCATAAAATAAAATGCATGTGCAATGTCTCTTATATGTCTCTCTCACATATGGCGAATTCAATATAAGCCGAAACATCATTTAAAAACGAAAAAATATGAAACAAGATTTTTTGGAATTTCCATAACATTTACAAAATGGCTCATAACTTTTACATCTATCCATAGATTTTTTGCTTCGTTAGCATGCTGGCTTTTTAAAAATGTGATAAAATAATTTTTTAATTTTTTTTTTATTTTTTATGTTTTTTTTGTACCAGGAAAAAGTGTTGTTTTTTTTAAAGCGATATTTACAGCATATGTAGCCCTCATAATTCCCTTTAATTTGAGGCATAACACGGCTCAATCAGGCTTATACTTGAAAAATTATGGTCCAAATACTGAATATACACTCCATGAAAGCTGGAATTTAAAAAAAAAATCCCATGCATTTTTTTTAATATTTTTTTCGTGTTTGTGACACCTAATTGCACCAGAAACTGTTATCCACATCCCTTGGACAAAATTTTTGTTGCATAGTGTAATTGGTTAGTACAAAAATAATAATAAATAATCGTTTTTTGGTTATCCCAAGAATTTCCCAAATTTAGAATAATTAAATGTTTTTTTTGGGAATACAACCGAAAGATTGGTTGCTGTTCTTCTGCTGATACATGACAAACAAAAAATAAAATTACTCGACATAAATAAATCTTCAACATTTTGTTCAAGAACGGTATGTATATGTAGTCAAAAAAATCTCGTGTAGATAATAATGTGTGGAATGCAGAATATGTTGTGCAAAATGTTTTACATAAATAAAAAATAACAGCAACAATCGTGAAATTGCACGGAGCACGGAGTTAAGCAATATTTGCCTAATAGTGTTTTTTTCGTGTACTTAAATTTGTGTCAAATATTTCCAGAATTCATCACTATTAAATTTGTAATGTGGGATTTTTAATTTTGTTACGAATTGCTTAGTTTTTTTGTTCAATAAATAGAATAAAAATTTTTTAATTAATTGTCGGTAGTATACGACTGACAAATTGTCAGAACAATAAAGTTTTTAAAACAATTGGTTGTGGAAAAATACGACAGATAATTTTAGCCACAATTTTCGTAGTTGGCGCAACTAAATATGATCGTTGTCAACATGGAATCAGAAGTATACCACAACCAAGAACTACCAAAATTCGGTTGGCAAATAATTCGGTTGAGGCAAACAAACTGTATGATGTGCGTGCTATTCGACACAGAATGAAATTGCAAGGCCAGCCCGGCAACCATATGAATGAAGTGGTGTTCCCGCCATTAACCGAATTGTTGAGGCATTATTGAATAAAGACTAAATCATTGAAAGATACTTATCCGTCTTTTCTATAACAATTTTAAAATGCAACTTTTTCGTGAGACATCGTAAATACACCAAAAAAAAGTTTGCTGTTAATAACAAACAACGTCTGCTAATTTTCAGCAAACATTTTTTCTGTTAATACAGCAAATTTTCTGCTGTAATAGCAAAAAGTTTATAAAGTCCTGATTCACACAAGGCAATTTTTTTCAAGCAAGTGTCAAAGTTTGTAGGACAGAGTGGCAGAGAGCTCTTTCCGCCAGCCTCTCTCTCCTACAAATTTGGTCACTTGCTTGGAAAAAATTGCCTCATGGGATCCAGGACTAGTCTTGTGTATGCAAAAACACAAGATCACAGGACGGCAAATACTTGTGAAATTTTCGGTTTAAAATGGAAAGTCTCGATTTACGCGGGGCGATTTTTATATTCTCTAATTCTCTTTTGAACTTGCCTTTGCGTTCCCACGGCTATTCCAATTGTATTGTTGTTGTTTCAAAGTGCGAATGAAAAACAAAACGTCCGATTGATTCCAAGGAGGTTTTCCCCTCCCTTTCCAACTTTCCAACTGCGACCCCTACAAACACCGTTAAGCCGCTGATAAAATTGCCTCGTGTAAAGCGGGAAGAACATAGACCACATCAACACACGCGGCAATTTTCCAAGGAAATTCGGTGTTTGAAGAAAATAGGCATGCGGAAGTTAATGGGGAAAGTAGATTCTTGTTGCTGCCTTTATCTTCTATAAACACCGAATTCCCTCGCTTGAATCGGGACATAGACATGCTTCATTAGGCCTGATTCACATTAGACAATTTTTCCAGGCAAGTGTCATAGTTTGCAGGAGAGAGAGGCAGATTTTTTCCTCCTGCCTCTCCTAAAAAATTTGACACTTGCTTGGAAAAAATTGTCTCGTGTGAATCTGCACTTACAGAAAAAAGAAATTAAAACCAGTAAGGAAAGGCAGAAAGTCGGGCGGGGCCGACTATATAATACCCTACACCTCCCTAACAATGCGATAAGGGTTATTGCGATAATAATTTGGAATAATTGGTAAATGGGTAGGAACATATATATGCGGATATATCTAATTCTGAACAGATAATCGCTAAATTAAGCAATATTCGTTCCTAAATTGAGAAACATCTTTCTGGAGAATTTTGTAATGATCGGAAGTAAAGTACTACTTCTATAGCGCTTTGTAACCAAATCAGGAGGAACATATATATGGAGCTTATATATAAATCTGAATCGATTTTCCCTGAATACTCATTCATGTAAAAGAGAAACCTCTTTCTGCCGAATTTCGCTGTGATCGGATATAAAATACAGTCTCTACATCGCATGAATGTCAAATCGGTGCTAACATATATATGGGGGCTATATCTAAATCTGAACCGATTTCCCCCAAATTTTGTATTGTATCTAAGTGTATCACGAGACTACTCTCTGTCAATTTTTGTACAAATCGGTTACAAAATGTTGCTTATTATGCACTATATAAGCAACATTTTGTATGCCAAATCGGAGGTACATATATATGGGAGCTATATGTAAATCTGAACCGATTTTAACCAAATTCAATAGGGATCGTCCTTGGGCCTAAAAAAAGATATGTGCAAAGTTTCGTTGAGATCGGACCATAATTGCGACCTGTACTTTGATTACAAGAATACGTCTACAGACGGACAGACAGACGGACAGACAGACGGACAGACAGACGGACATAGCTAAATCGACTCAGAAAGTGATTACAAGTCGATCGGTATAATAAACAATGGGTCTATCTCTTCTCCTTTTGGGTGTTACAAACAAATGCACAAAGTCATAATACCCTGTACCACAGTGTGGTGTATATAGTCGGCCCCGCCCGACTTTCTGCCATTCCTTACTGGTTTTCCATTAAAATGTGCTTGTGATAAGTTATATATTTGTGCAGATGACAAAATCTCATATTAAATGTTTCGCATATCAAAAAATATTGACAGACGTAATATGCTTTCACTAACATTCAAGAGTAGGCCTCTTTGACAGACATCGTGCGCCGACGTCGGCTATTTAAGTAGCACCCTTTGAAGTGTAAAATATTTGACGCCAAATAAAATTTAAATTTTCGTTCTGTTTGATAATTACAAAGGCATTACGCTGGAGGAGTAAAGAAATCTTTTTGGCAAAGAGATCACATTCATCAATGAAGATAATACAAATGATTTTATTGAGTAAAACTATTCCGGGGGACAGCTTCGACCATGCTTACAAATGGCTAAAGAAAGAAATCGGTTTAATATTTCCCGAAAAGGCGAAATTGTTTATGCCCTGGAGGATAGAAGACAGGACTGAAAATATTGGACGGTGGGTGGGTGTTTACGATTTCTTAATGATACTCATAAGGGATGTGGCACATACAGAACCACGTTATCAATTTATCAAGTCGCAACAGGTAAGCGTACACAAATTGCAAATTAAATTCACTATGATTGTGAAAGACTTATTTCTGGTTGTTTTCACGATTCTCAGCAAGCAGTGCCCTATTAAAACCCTCTACTTAAATACGACTACAAAAGATGAACTTAAATTTCATAGCAAATATATCCTGTCCATACGGAGAAGTTGTGAAAGCGATGGGCTAGCAATTTATTTCCTTGTCCACTTTTCCAAATCGCATACACCTCTTGGAAGTGTGACCCTAATGAAAATACCTGCAAAACAACTCGTAAGTAATTTTTTTCCTTTTTGTGATTCGTTTAACGAAAAGGCAACATTGATTTCTTACTCCATATGCTCCAACGATGGTCGCTAATATCCGAATCACGAAGCAACATTTTGGCTCAAAAAAACTCGGAATAATGTAGTCTAATTTGGATGTAATCCATGGATAAGATAATTTTGCCCAATGATTTGGCTCTGGACATGTACAATTACCGTGTCTATAGGTTGAACCCAACACATTGGCCAACATTGACAGGGTTCGCGTCGATGTCGTACGATTTATGTTCTTTATATTAATGCTTCGGACAAAAAGAAGATAATTGTTAATGCCAGTGATTGCTATTCAATTTTACTAAATGATTTCTTTTTCATTTATATTTTTAGATCAGGTGTACATACAGATTTCACAGTTCGAAACGCTTATCAATACATGGGCTGAATAACTTCAGGTTGGAATCCTGATTGATATACTCTTCTCAAATATCAGGAAAATATAAAATTTGTATTTCTTTTATTAAAATAAAAAAGAAAAACACGTATGCAAGAAAAACAAAAATAGTTTGTTTTTCCAACCGCTTTTTTCTGTTACATAATGGCAAAATTATTTGTTAAAACGACGGTTTTAGTTTGCTATAGTAGCAGGCAAATTTGTGTGCTAGAATAGCAACCATTGGGTTGCTAAAATAACAGACGAAGTCTGCTTTCCCTTTTTCAGCAGACACAGACTGTTGAAACAACAAACATTTTTGCTAATGCTACAGCTTTAGTTTCATTTTTACAAGAATTTCTTACAAAATTCCTGACTTGTTTCTCTTCAACTTCAAAGATTTTTCCGGTAATAGAATTTAATGCAATCCATGGTAAATAAGGTAATGTAAGGTTCAGTCAGGCCAAACATACTAGTTCGAATTAAACTTAAACTTAACGAAAAGGCAACATTGAATTTTTACTCCATATGCTCCAACGATGGTCGCTAATATCCGAATCACAAAGCAACATTTTGGCTCAAAAAAAACTCGGAATAATGTAGTCTAATTTGGATGTAATCCATGGATAAGATAATTTTGCCCAATGATTTGGCTCTGGACATGTACAATTACCGTGTCTATAGGTTGAACCCAACACATTGGCCAACATTGACAGGGTTCGCGTCGATGTCGTACGATTTATGTTCTTTATATTTATCCTTCGGACAAAAAGAAGCTAATTGTTAATGCCAGTGATTGCTATTCAATTTTACTAAATGATTTCTTTTTCATTTATATTTTTAGATCAGGTGTACATACAGATTTCACAGTTCGAAACGCTTATCAATACATGGGCTGAATAACTTCAGGTTGGAATCCTGATTGATATACTCTTCTCAAATATCAGAAAAATATAAAATTTGTATTTCTTTTATTAAAATAAAAAAGAAAAACACGTATGCAAGAATAACAAAAATAGTTTGTTTTTCCAGCCGCTTTTTTCTGTTAAATAATGGCAAAATTATTTGTTAAACGGTTTTAGTTTGCTATAGTAGCTGGCAAATTTGTGTGCTAGAATAGCAACCATAGGGTTGCTAAAATAACAGACGAAGTCTGCTTTCCCTTTTTCAGCAGACACAGACTGTTGAAACAACAAACATTTTTGCTAATGCTACAGCTTTAGTTTCATTTTTACAAGAATTTCTTACAAAATTCCTGACTTGTTTCTCTTCAACTTCAAAGATTTTTCCGGTAATAGAATTTAATGCAATCCATGGTAAATAAGGTAATGTAAGGTTCAGTCAGGCCAAACATACTAGTTCGAATTAAACTTGAAAATTGTGAGTTTTTAAATTTTGATTTTTTTTTCATTTTTTTCTTTCAAAGGGAATTATTGATTTTCAATTGATATTTTTGAAAATTTTCAAAACAAAATTTAGTTTAATATATCGAATTTTTACATCCTGATTGTCGCCGCCCATGGTGATCTAGTAATTGTTATCATTTTGAAAAAAAAACATTACTTTAAAATATCGAATTATTTTTTTTTAATTAAAATAGTTTCAATTGAGGTTTTTTTTAATTTGTGACGGCGATTTTTATTTTAGTTTCGCCTTTTATTTGAATTTCAATTTACGTGTTTCGATTGATGGACGTCTTTTGAATTTCATTAGGTTTTTTGACTTTTTTAAATATGTAGAATATTTGATTTTCAATTTCTGTGGATATTTTTCAAATAAAAGTTATAAATTAACTAGATATAAAGAGTTTTTCGTTCTTAAGAATTTTCACATGTTCCTGATTGTCGACGCCCTTGGTGATTCACTAATTGTCATTATCAACTCTTTTTTTCTTTGTTTGCATTTAATTTTCATTGATTTATAGCTACAAATCCTTGGCACACTTACACGTCGCTCCAATAACATTTGCACACAAATGTAGACAGATTATCACAAAAATTAACACTTTCGAATTCATTATTTTTGTTTCAATTCACTTGTTACAGAATTTCTTTTAGACTGGACTGAGTAGACAGAACTTCACTAAATATCGTCAAAGTATATTTTAATGAATTCAATTGCAGTGATATCGAAACTCGAATTTCTGTGTGTCGTTTGCCAATGAATAATTAATTTCGTTATGAACACATCGCAACAACCGAATTCACAAACAGTAGTAGTAATTCTAATGTCGAACATCGAACATACATCCCCACATTTTATCAATTTATCGTCTATCATATGATAACAAATAAATTTGATATCTTATCTATTTTACGATATTTCCAATGGATGTGCCTACAAATCAAAAGGATTATGATAAATTCCATAAAATAAATACAAAAATTTTAAATACATTCATAAATGCAACACCATTTTACAATGTAATTTGAAAACTATAAATTCGTTTTCAAATAAGAACAATTGAATTTCAAAAAGTAAAAGCGTTAAGATTGGCCATGCCGAATCTTATACATATACCCTCCACCATGGATAGCATGTGACCTCACAAAATAACTCAAACCTAAAGAAAACCAGTAAGGAAAGGCTGAAGTCGGGCGGTGCCAACTATATAATACCCTACACTACTCCCGTAATATTAAATAACTCTGATATATAAATTTTGTAATTCATGTATAAATTGTATACATAAATTTACTTTTGGAACATTTTATACTTAAAAAATACCCTGTTTGGATATAAAGAGCCAAATCGGATGAAACATATATATGGGAGCTATAGCTAAATCTTAACCGATTTTCTTCAAATTCGGTAGTGTTGGTTCATGGATCAAGCCATTCTAAATTTCAAAATAATGATTGGATGGAAAATACAGCTTCTACAGGACTAAAGAGCAAAATCGGACGAAACATATTTATATGAGAGCTATAGCTAAATCTTAACCGATTTTCTTCAAATTCGGCAATGTTGGTTCATGGATCAAGAAACTCTAGCATTCTAAATTTCAAAACGATTGGATGTAAAATACAGCTTCTATAGAACTAAAGGGCCAAATCGGACGAAACATATATATGGGAGCTATAGCTAAATCTTAACCGATTTTCTTCAAATTCGGTAGTGTTGGTTCATGGATCAAGAAACTCTACCATTCTAAATTTCAAAATAATTGGATGTAAAATACAGCTTCTGCAGGACTAAAGAGCAAAATCGGACGAAACATATATATGGGAGCTATAGCTAAATCTTAACCAATTGTCTTCAAATTCGGCAATGTTGGTTCATGGATCAAGAAACTCTAGCATTCTAAATTTCAAAACGATTGGATGTAAAATACAGCTTCTATAGAACTAAAGGGCCAAATCGGACGAAACATATATATGAGAGCTATAGCTAAATCTTAAACAATTTTCTTCAAATTCGGCAATGTTGGTTCATGGATCAAAAAACTCTAGCATTCTAAATTTCAAAATGATTGGATGTAAAATACAGTTTCTACAGGACTAAAAAGCAAAATCGGACGAAACATATATATAGGAGCAATAGCTAAATCTTAACCGATTTTCTTCAAATTCGGTAGTGTTGGTTCATGGATCAAGAAACTTCACCATTCTAAATTTCAAAACGATTGGATTAAAAATACAGCTTCTATAGGACTAAATGGCCAAATCGGACGTAAGATATATATGGGAGCTATATCTAAATCTGAACCGAGTTCAACCAAATTCAATAGGGATATTTACAACTGCAAAATTTCAGAACGATCGGAGTGAAATTGCGACCCGTAGTCGACGAACAACTTTACATGGACAGACGGACGGACAGACATGGTTAAATCGACTCAGCTAGTGTTTCTGAGTCGATCGGTATACTAAGGTGGGTCTAGCTGTGTTATTTTCAGGTATTACAAACATCTGCCGTGAAACAAACTTATAGTACCACAGTGTGGTGTAGGGTATAATAACACCGAAAAACACAATAAAATATAGTAGATGAGAACAGTAGGAAACATATAGTGAATGAGAACAGTAGGAACAACAACAAGATAGATATAAATATATATGGGAGCTATATCTAAATATGGACCGATATCGCCTATTTCCAATCCCAAACAACCTGCAAATATAAGAAGTATTTGTACCAAATTTGATCAAACTAGCTCTATTATTGCGGACTGTAGCGTGATTACCACAGACGGACGGACGGACTGACGGACATGGCTAAATCGTCATAAAATTTTACGACGATTAAGAATATATAGGGCCTTATTCATAAAAAGTTAAAGAAGGTTTGAGGAACGCTTTGGCAGTGTTAAAGTATTCTTCAAACCTTCATTAAATTTTTATGAATAAGGGCCATATACTTTATGGGGTCTCAGATCAATATTTATAGGTGTTTCAAACGGAGTGACAAAATGAATATACCCCCCATCCTATGGTGGAAGGTATACAAATTCCACTTGAAAACGCTATGCAACAAATTATGTTTGTGTAGATTGAGAGATATAATTCCATGAAATTAAGAACAAAAATTTGTTTAATGTAAAGTTTTTTTTTAATTCCAATTGTCAAGGAAGGTAGCTTTAGTATGTTGAATATATTTTTATACCCTCACTTTAGTGATACGAGGGTATACATCATTTGCTATGGACCAAAAGTGTAACACATCGAAGGAGTGATCTAAGACCCTAAGTATGTTCGGCGGATATTCGTTATGGGTCATTTTAAGTCGAATGGGAAATGTCCGTCCGTCCGTCTGTCTGTCTGTATGTCTTCTGGCCGGTGCGCACGATAACTCTCAAAAGGAGTAACCGATTGCCTTGAAATTTGGTATGTGGTACTATTTTTTTCTATCTCCAAAAAAAGCAATGATATTTAGGTAAAATCTGAAAATGGAGCATTCGCTCTATGTTTCGATATAGTCTCCATTGAAGAATCCCAAACGACTTTGTGTCTTTACGCAATACATGTAGCAATTGGGACATTTTGTAACATGCGTTTAAGTTTACATAGAACTACTCATACCTAAAAAGGTCATCGTAGGTCCAATTTGAATTATTGGCACCTTTGTAACAACAAATATAAATCTTTTGGCCTGCAATTCGGCAATTATTTTACCAGATTTTTATATAGCCCTCATATACATATGTAAATGTCAAACCAGATTTGCCTTATTGATGCCTTAACAATCATATATCCCAGGATATTGAGCTAATATTTGGCGTATTTGAGTGTCAATCCATGATGTAGAGTATATTCGATTCGGATGGGCCACTTTCCCAAACTTGTTTCCTCAAAATATGAAATTGTTGTCACCAAACTACTTACACGAGGGTTGCTATTTATATTTCGGACCTGGCAATGCTGGTGTTGCCAGGTGAAAACTGGAACTTTCATTGGAAAGTATGACTTTTTTATCATAACTTCACTCAGACCGTTTTGTCATTTGAGCGCGAGTTGTTTTATGTTGAAAATTCACCTCTAAAACATGGTTTCTGAACGCATCGACAGCTGCTTCAGGCGTCGAAAAACGTTGACCAAGCAGTTTTTTCTTGATCTGAGTGAATAAGAATAAGTCATTGGGTGTCAAATCAGGGCTGTACGGCGGATGACCCATCAATTCGACGTTTTTGGCCGGTTAAAAAGGCGCTGGTTTGAGTCAATGTGTGAGAGCTCGCATTGTCATGGTGCACAATGATTCGTCTTCTCTTGTTCGTTCATCGATGCACCCTTGTCGTGATAATCCACGTCGAAAGTTGTGAAAAATGATCGCACAAAAATGTTCAGGATTTAATTCCATTTTTTTGCCAAATTGAAAATCAAAACGTTCTGAGTACGTTTATGCTAAAAATGTGAAACTTTCCAATGGAAATGTCAGATGGCGCCAGGCAACACTCAGTGTTGCCTAGGCCAGAAATATATATAGCAATATACAACAGATTTTGGTCGGCTTTAGGGAAAATTTTGGTCGGGCAAAATATTATCATGTTGCAACACTGCTGGATAAGCCATATGCTAAGGAATAGATGGATAAATTGCGGGTCACACGACTTAAAAATATGAGACAGTGTAACACAGGGAACACCACAGGGCGGTATATTATCACCACTCCTGTGGGTCACTACTATAAATAGTCTCCTAAGGATCCAAACGGTTGAAGGACTTAAACCAGTCTGTTACGCAGACGACGTTACAATACTTCTGAGGGGAAAGAATCCTAATCAACTTTGTAGAAGGGCCGAAACGGCTATAAAATGCATATGACTGGGCTCGACCGAGAGGTCTAAATGTAAACCCAGAAAAAACAGCTATTACACCGTGCGACAAATTCGAACTTTTTTTCCCTCCCAAGAACGGGACTGTGTAGAAATAAAACTATAGGCCAACAGTAGATAAACTGCATACTCAGTTTTTTATTTCGTGATCGTTTGTCCTTTTTACAGGATTTTGAAAATTTCAAGGATAGCAATTTTAAAATGTTTTTATTTGCACTTACAACAATGCGAATTGATAAATATGGGTATCCAATAAAAGAGGAGAATTCCCGCTATTTAATAAAATTTTTGGAAAAAATTCCAAGGACGAAGGCTACAAAAAATGTCCTTTTAAACTTTAATCCTTTAATATACTTCAAAGTTGTGCAATTAAAAATCGTAAAAAAAATACATGTTACGGAACTCTAACTGCCACAACACATATTACAATTTCAGCCTTCTATCTTTAACGGTTAAGGAATAACAATTATTTGAATTTCACAGCCTATATAGCATGTTTAGGACACCGATACAAAAAAAATATTTTATTCCCTCCCATGAAAGGCACTATATAAAATTTAAAAAATAGGGCACTAGTAGGAGAATAACGTACTAACTTCCTTATTTCGTGATCGTTTGTCCTTTTCACAGGACTTTTAAAATTACAAGGTTAACAATTTTGATATAACTTGTTTACACATTTTAAAATGTGAATAACATCAATATGCATATCAAATGAAAGGGGAAAATTCCTGCTATTCACTAAAATTTTAGGAAAAATTTTCCAAGGACGAGTAATGTTTAAAAATGTCCTTTTAATTGTTATCCATTAATATCCTTTAAAGTTGTGAATAGAACAATTTAATCAAACAAAATCAGCCTTCTATCAGTGTGAGTTAAGGAATGGGAATTTTTTTAAATTTGCAATCTTAAGAAAAATATCAAAAAACAAATATCGTAAAGAAAACGCGAAGTATTTAAAACAGAAAGGAAAATACACGCGCACCGTACAAAGACAATATGCTACGTGCGTTTATTCAATATATTAATATTTTTCATGTTTACATATCGCACCTGTTCCACAAAAGGGTAACAACTCAACATTTTTAAATTTTGCTTTTTTGCAAGAAAACAACGTACAATGGCAATTTCTACCCACTGCAAAAAATGTTCAGTTACATTTTGAATTGTCTCCAAGTGTTGAAGTAAATGGGACCGTTGATTTATCATCTAAAGAGTAATATTTTTTGTTGTGACCTTTTCAACTTATAATCCGAATAAGATTTTTCAGTTAAAAAGGTACAACTCAAAATAATAGCACTATTTATATACAAACTTTTTTCATGAAAAGAGTAACAACTCCAAAAAGTTGTTCTTATTCTAAAATCAATAAAAAAATAAAAAGGAAAATAGTGTTATTATTTTTTTCTATGATATTTTATTCCAACGACATATTATTTTTTTTGTAATATACCATTGATATTAACGGAAATAGTTTTTGGCCTCTACTGACATTTTTTAAATTTTGAGTTGTTACCCTTTTGTGGAACAATTGCGATATATTGTATGTATTTTATATATTTTAAATGTTTATGTTAAATAATATTCTTTCAGTTGGTTGAAATGAACTCTTTTGCATTGCCGTTATTGTTGGTAATCTGAATCGCGACATATAGACCACAGGTATTCCAACAGCATATGACAATCGGTTTTTCCACTAAATCGCTTTCAATGGTGGCGAGGTCTTGGTGAAACCGTTCACCGTGTTCGTCGCTGAAATTTCCCAAATTGTCGGGGAAGAAATCGAAATGGCTCGCAATAAAGTGTATTTTTAGCGACATGTTAACACCCATTTCTCGGAAACTTTCCAGCATGTTGCGAACAATGTCTTCATAATTTTCATCTTTTTTGTTCCCTAGGAAATTCTCTACTACTACTGGAAACATACAAATGCCCTTTTCTCAACAGGCCAGAGACAACAGGTATCGGTGTCCTAAATATATTATACGAGTATAGGCTCTGAAATTCAAATATTTGTTATTCCTTAACCGTTAAAGATAGAAAGCTGAAATTTTAATATGTGTTGTGTCAGTTAGAGTTCTGTAACATGTATTTTTGTACGATTTTTAATTGCATAACTTTGAAGGATATTAAAGGATTAAATTTTAAAAGTACATTTTTTGTAGCCTTCGTCCTTGGAATTTTTTTCCAAAAATTTTATTAAATAGCGGGAATTCTCCCCTTTCATTTGATACCCATATTTATCAATTCGCATTGTTGTAAGTGCAAATAAAAATATTTGCAAACTGTTTTCCTTGAAATTTTCAAAGTCCTGTAAAAAGGACAAACGATCACGAAATAAAAAACTGAGTATGCAGCTTATCTACTGTTGGGCTATAGTTTCATTCCTATATAGTCTCGTTCTTGGGAGGGAAGTTGTGTCGCACAGTGTATTTAATCCTGTTGGATACTGGAATTGTTTTGTTTAGGAAAAGTGGGTCATTATATTGACCAATCTTCGTTTACCTTTTGAACAATAATTATCATTATATTGACTTTTGCCTTTTGAACAATAATTATTGTTCAAAAGGTAAACGAAGATTGGTCAATATAATGACCCACTTTTCCTAAACAAAACAATTCCAGTATCCAACAGGATTAAATACTTAGGTGTAATCCTGGACAGGAAACTAAATTGGAAGTGCCACAAAAAGAACGAGCAAACAAAGCTCACATATGATGGGCACTATGTAGAAGAGCCATAGGCTCAAAATGGGGCCTTAATCCAAGGATGACACACTGGCTCTACAAGAGCATTATCAGACCTATTCTAACTTACGCATCACTAGTGTGGTGGACATCAATGAAAAAGAAGTGCAACATAATAATATTACAAAAGGTCCAACGAATGTGTTGTCTCGGCGTAAGCGGGGCAATGAGGACCACTTCTACAAGGGCATTGGAGACGATCTTAAATATCCAACCAATAGAACTACAGATTAGATATGAAGCAGCCCTCACGGCGACGAGACCCAAAGTGATGGCTGAATGGATCGAAAGCGATCACAAGTCATATCATCAAAAGATAGCTGAGGTAGTGACGGTGGATTTAACTGACGTAGCATCAATATCCGACAGAATACCTGAAAAATCAATAGGTGCTGAGTGTAAGATCATGATACCAGACAGACAATCTTGGATTGATGGAACCGAAGTGCAGACAACATCTGGAACTTGCTGTTATACAGAGGGATCGAAACTAGGGGAGAGAACGGAGCTGGGACTTTACATCCAGGAACCGGAAAAATAACTCTTATTCCGTCTGCCAGACCATAACACAGTCCTGCAGACCGAAGTCCGAGCAATTACAAAATGTGTGAGCTGGCTTGGCGCTAACACAAGACCAACAAATGTGAATAATTTCACTGATAGACAAATGACTATCAGGGCAATAACGTCTAGAACGGTGAAGTCGAGGACAGTTTTAGATTTTAAAATGGCGATTAACGCCAACTCCTAACGGAGTAAGGGGAAACGAGAATGCAAATGCCTTGGCATTTAGAGCGAGGGACTTGCAAATAACAACCCTAGAGAATGCAAGCCCCTTCGGCGCGTTCTGAACTAAAAATATGGGCAAAGAAGATGCCAGCGTATGCAGGGAATGCGGGGAGGATGACGAAACGTTGGAGCATTTTCTCTGCCGGTGCCCAGCGTTCGCGAACAGTAGATCCCGTTTCTTAATAAATGATACTATACCAGACCAACTTAGGGGCGTAGACTGGACAACAATTATGGACTATGTCGAGTTCCTAAAATAACTTTCCAAGGACCAATCATTAACAAGGCCGAATATTGGCTTACTTTCATGTCCAAGGACATGAGGTGGAGTTTGACTGCATCCTCCTTTCAATCTAACCTAGCCTAAACTAAGAGAATTTTAGAAAAAAAATCTCTTTTTATACCCTCACTGTTGTGAACGAGTGTATACTTATATCATTCGCTACGGGCCAAAAGTATAACACATGGAAGGAATGAACTAAGACCTCAAGTATATTTGTCGGAAATCCGTTTTGTGCCATTTTAAGTCAGTTGAGTTATGTCCGTCCGTCCGTCTGCCTGGTGCGCACGGTTACTCTCAAAAGGAGTTATCGTGCGCAATTCAAATTTGGTATGTGGTAATATCTGGTACTATCTCTTGCTTATTTCCGAGATGAGCCATATTGCTCCACTCCTTTTAGTATCCACCAAAAAAGTGTTAACATTTAGTGAAACATTTTAATAACTCCTATACTATTTATTCGAATCTGCTGACCTTGTGAAAAAATGGACAAAGTGACCCGGTACCATTTTGTACAAAATGTTAAAGTTATACAACATTAAAACCAAAGCATATAAATGCTTGGTGGATATTTTCAGGAGTTAGACAGTTCTAACTATAAACAGGGGATCGAAGCTGTTAAAGATTGGGTATCAAAGATTATGTTGAAAAATAAAGAAAATGTTCCCAATTTGTTGTGTTTTCTTTGTTAGGTCGGCTAATTTTGGGACCGCCCTCATACGTATCTTATAGCGCTTAGAATTAAAATCGAGATATACATGTTAGGATGTCTTCTGATCGGGATGAAATTTGCACCAAGTTTAGTTAGTCCTATTGGATAGTAGTTATGGCACAAAATAACAACGAGATCGGTTAAAGACCTTCCGAGTTGGAGGGTGTTGCATTCTGACATTTTGGTCAAATGGTCCTTTTGTCCCATCCATACAACTAATTATTGTATTTAGAAAATTGTGCCCAAAGTGTTTTAGATACCTTTTTCTTTAATCTTTAAAAAATATATAAAACTTGTTTTGGCATTTTTGTCTTTTTTTGGATTCTGGGAATGTGATGGCGATACAACATAGGTATCATACGCCAGGTTAGTACTACGAGCGATGTTCCCCAAGAGACTTCTTCCATTTAGAGTAAGATTCAGCGATAACCTTGACCTCCAGGGTCAAGGGTAGATTTCTTCAAAAGTTGGCTTCTCAGCAAATTATTTTGAGGTTTACGAGTGCACACTGTCCATGTAAGTAAAGTGTACAAAAAGATATCGAGCGGGAAGATTCCCTGTTAGTCATTGATAGGTGATGGGCTGTTTGATGATATTGATATTGAAGTCCTTGTTGATTCCACCGATGTTGAGAGTGCTGTTCTCAGAGCAGTGAGCTAAAGAGAGGAAGACAAGAAAGGAGAAAAAAATGGACGGGAAGGGGGAAAAGGTTCGGAGAGTTTAATCAGTAAATGTTCTTAACATCATTATTTTCCTTATACATAGGTATTATGTAAATATACTCTTATTTCCTAATTATCACAGATGTAGTTAAACGATTATCCAGGTGGATTGATATCACATTTGATATAATGTTAGCCTCTTTAATAAATTCTATGAGAGACTTGTATGTATCGGGATCTTATCCAACGTTCTTAACATCATTATTTTCCTTATACATAGGTATTATGTTAATATACTCTTATTTCCTAATTATCACAGATGTAGTTAAACGATTATCCAGGTGGATTGATATCACATTTGATATAATGTTAGCCTCTTTAATAAATTCTATGAGAGACTTGTATGTATCGGGATCTTATCCAACGTTCTTAACATCATTATTTTCCTTATACATAGGTATTATGTAAATATACTCTTATTTCCTAATTATCACAGATGTAGTTAAACGATTATCCAGGTGGATTGATATCACATTTGATATAATGTTAGCCTCTTTAATAAATTCTATGAGAGACTTGTATGTATCGGGATCTTTCGTTTTGAGAAGATCTTTGATATCACAGCTTGTGTTGAAAAATTAATTTTTCCTTCTAATTTTGTTATATTTATTGAACTCATATATCAGTTGATGAGCATCTTTAGGTACAAGGCCAGAGTTGCCAAACGAGAAATTTTTTTCCGACCAAAATTTTCCCTAAAACCGACCAAAATCCATTGTAGCCGACCAAATTTACAAAATTAAAGTTGTTGGTATTTTGAAAATTGTGGGGGATGTATTAATGATGTTGACAAATACTGTCTGAAATGTTTTGAGATACGACACTTTTTGTAAGCAGTTCTCAATTAATTTATATTGAGCTGCTCTTATATTGTGCCAATTATTGACGTATTTGTGTATTTGCTCATGTTGCCGATGAGATTGCTTGGTAGCTTTCGAAACGATATCGTCCACCAACCAGTGGCCAGCCTTAAACAAACCATCTCGAACTCGATAGTCAAAACAAAACTATTAAACGTCCCAACAGACCGAGTAACAAAAACAAAAAACAAGAGTTTGGTGACAACATTTCAGATTTTAATTAAACTTGGAATGTTTGAAAAAATTTATTTACCTAGAAAATATTGCTAGTTTTAACAGAAAATAAAATACATGTATTAATAATACTGAAAAGTATTTTAAACAAGTACAAATGTGGCTAGTCACAATCGTATATACCCTACATCATAGATCTTTTTCAATGTTATAACAGGTCAAATACCTTGAATTGCTTGTTTAAATGAGAGGAGCATGGCTACATCGTACATTCATAAATGTACGTATATTTTTGTATTTTAAACCTCGTCTTAATATTTAAGCTACCGTCTTCTCCAAATTTCCAAGACAATCATTGTTGTCACATTTTCTTCTCAATGTGCTTAAAAGTCAAGTTGTAAATTGCAAAAAATAATGTATAAAAATAAAAAGGAAATTTTTTTCATATTTTCTTTGTGATTGTTTCCATTTACTGTTATCAATGCATTCCCATGTTAGTGTAAAACTTTCAATTCAAATTTGAACATATGGGAATTTGTATCGAGTTTTTTTTAATACAATTACGACGCCTGAAAACAAAGAAAACCCTAAAGTGGTATGACCTAGTTTTGTCAAAAGGCACTGAATCAGTTTACCGACGATATCAACTGTGGATGAACAATTTTACATAGAAGGCATAACAAATAATGATTTCTTGAACTGATTCCAACGCTGAAATGAAATTTAAAATTTCCATAATTTATGACTAAGTTCTACAATAAAATAATATGAAATTTCATTACTTAAAAGATTTTAAAACTTGAGTAAATTAGTGAAGTTCCGATATTTACAAAATGTCAGCAAAATACCTGGAGTCAAAATTCCGTAATAATGGTGAGATTTGTAAAATACAGGACTGGAGTGGAAGCAACAATTCTTTCCCTATGCCCGATATTTTAGCCAACTACTAACCACATTTCTGGTAAAGAAATTTCCTTTGTCGAAAATGAAATACGGGCCTGTTCTGTAATCACGCGATTTGATATCACGGTGATTTCAAAACACCATCGATTTTAAAATCATTATTGGTGCTCGAAAATGGTACGATTTATTGTTTAAAGTAAACAACAATCAATTTAAACCAACTATACCAAAAAACGGTGAAAAGCTTTGACTTTCAGTAATTTACTTTGATATATAACTTAAAATTATTTTGAATTATTGTATTTTATAATACAAATTAAATATTCTAGAATAAAACCGACCAAATTTAAATTGGTCCGACCATCCGACCAAAAAGACAAATTTTAAATCCATCCGACCAAATTTGGTCGGAAATGACCAAAACGGCAACGCTGTACAAGGCAGTAATCACAGTTAGCGGACTCACTTACACCAATCCGATGTATGTGAGCCTTGTCGTATGTGTGTCCAATTAAGAGGCGATTTATTAACTTGGTATCCCTCGGGCCGAGGTTGGACTTTTGATACCAAGCCTTGTCAAAAACGTTGTTAACTATTTGTGCAAAATGTTTTCCTTTTTCTCTGGATTTTGCTATGTACTCCATGTTCCTTTCCTTTTTAAGGCGATATTCAACTTGATTTAGAAATTCTCCTGGTGTAAGCTTAGCTTCTAAGGGAGCCCCATACTCCGCTGCTAACTTGGCAATCTGATCTGCCTCCCTATGGCTTGGGGTCCACACAATATGACACTTGCTTATCTTCGAAATTTCCAGGGCCTCAAGGAATTTGGCCACTATATAATTGTCTCGTTTGCCACTGACTAAGGCTTTGCACGCCGAAAGACTGTCAGTGAAAACAACACATTTGTCAACTCCATCCTCTATCGCAATTTGCTGTGCCTTTAGGAGTGCCCAAAGTTCACCAAACATTGATGAGGATTTGAAATCAATTCTGAAGTAAAATTTGTGTTCTTTAGTAGCGTTGTATATACCGCACCCTGTCGACAAAGAGGAGACAGATGCGTCGGTGGCAAATATTGTATACTTCTCCTTTTTATAATCATTGATTTCTCTTCTATATATGGCATTGATTACTTCGGCAGATGCATCATTTTTTTTGACAGGCAGAGTATTGAGTCTCAGTGAGCTTGTTTTTTCCCGTGAATTGGGGGATGTCCGCAAAATTGTCGAACAAGTCCTTGAATTCATTGTAGATGTTACTGTAACTTGACTTGACTAGCGGAGAAGTTTCATGATCCTGTTAACATACTTTGGGGAGTTGGCAGTTGAGGTCCTGCCATATTCAATTTTGGAACGGATTAAGCTTCTATAGATGTTTAGGGCTACTTTTGGTTGAAGGCCTCCTCTTATTGGGGTCAAGCATTTCAATAGGTTAGGTCTCCTATGAATTTCTCCGGCTATTTTGTCGTAATGATCTCTTACGGTTAAAGAGTTTGTAATTACTCTTCCCAGGAAAGTAAGTTTTCTTTGTTGGACAATATCATATCCACCAACATTCATCGTGATTTTTTTAATGCTGTTTTTGGCGAAGTACATTGTGTTGGACTTAGCAGGGTTGAAAGATAGATTTAGATTATTACACTTGTTCTTGAAGCGCATAACTTTATTTTTTAGATTTGCTAGAGCTAAGTCAAAATCTGTGTCATACGACATGATGACGACTTTTTAGTCGTCCGCATATTGAAAAAGCATAGTTTTGTAGTCCTCAATCTCATGTAGATCCGCTGTGTAGAGGTTGAACAAAACTGGTGACAAACAGCTACCCTTTGGGAGCCCATTCGTCACATTGACTTCCTCTGTACCCAACTTTAAAACGCGAGATGATAGAAAGTTTAGAATATTATTTATTATTTAGTTTTGTACCAAGTTGATCTAGTTTTACACAGTTATACGCATTACTGATGTCCAACGTGAAAACCAGTACTTTGAATCTATTCTCCTTTAAGAGGGCAATCCTGTGAAAGAGTTCATTAAGACATGTTGATGTGGACGAATTGTTCTTGTATGCAAAGGATCATGCTGGAATAAGGCCATGTTGCTCTATGAACTCATTCAATCTATCCTTCATCATTGGGTTGATGCATTTTATGAATACACATATGGGGCGAAAATTCTCAATATCACTATGATCTTTGTTTGGTTTCGGGATTGGAATAACTTTTATTGTCCTCCAGTTACTTCTGATGTTGTTGTTCGTTATTGCTTCATTCATTGCAGTAAGAACTGCTCTTTTAGAAGCACCTGACAAAGCTTTTACCATGGTATAAGTTATGCCATCATATCCGCCTGCCGAGGCTCTTTTTTTTTATTGTGGAGACATCTTTCCAGCTCCTCAAAATCAAAACCATTAAAATTTCCACTCCCTTGACTCTGTTTTATCATCATCGAGCTACAACTATCATTCGGGACCTGGTCTTTAAGAAAATTCAAATATGCCGCATTGTTCTCCGGGTTCCAAATTGCCTTCGGAGTATCATTCCTACCCCTGATGCTATTTACAAACTTCCACGCACTGTGTGTATTTGTGGCATCATTAACCTCTGTTATCTTTAAGTTGTAACTATCTATTTTCGCATTCTTAACCTCTTTTTTCCATTCCTCTATCAAAATTCTGGCCCTCTCCAGATTTTCATAGCTCGGGTACTTCTTAGCTTTTTTAGCTTCAGCCTGTTGCCTTCTAAATAGCGCTAGTAGAGACTCATTCCACCAAAACTTAGGACAGCGAGCTCCAGTTAGTGTTATTGTCGCATCTTGCAGTTCTCCTGCCATTGTACTTTCAATTTCATTAAAATCCGGTTCTAGCGCAACCGAGTTTAATGATCTCATGAGCTTGTGTTTCGAGATAAATTTTCTGTTTCCTAGTCTCTGCGTTTTAATATCAACAATGATCGGAAAATGCCTGCTGCCACCCAAATATGCTTCCGAAGTATTCCAATCTGCTTCTAAACCCGCGCTGATGAATGTTAAATCTATTCTAATCTGCTTCTAAACCCGCGCTGATGAATGTTAAATCTAAAACTGATCCAACTGAGTCATTATTCCTTCTGAAGGTCGGTTTCCCATTATTGATGCACTTAAGTTGTGTTTCCATAATAATTTTTTTCAATTCTATTCCCTTAGTGAAAGTTTGGGTATCGCCCCAAATGGTGTTCCTAGCATTAAAGTCCCCCATGAGCACAATATTCTCAAACGGCTCAATAAAGTACATAATTTTCGTTAATTCTTCTTTAAAGTCCTCCAGGGGCATCGCCGGGGGGAAATATAATGATACAATTGTAAGATTTTTGCTAAGATTCATAGTTTTAATTATCAAAACATCTCTTGTAGTACTATACTCAATGTTCTTAAAATTGATTCCTTTTCTCAGTCCAATGGCCACTCCTCCGTACCCATCGGATCTGAATTTTTGAATTAGATTGAAGTTGATGAGCTTATTCCTTTTGCCTTTGTGCTCAGAATAGATTTACGACAGCACAACCATATCAAAATCATTATTGTTTAGAAAAATTTCCATATAATCTTTGTTGCAAGCAAACGACTGAACATTACATATACTGACATATTTTGACCATTGTTACTATAGTTATTGTTGTTATTAGATATTACTGACTGTAGGTTAACGCCACATTTTTGAATTCTAGTGGAAAAGTGATTAACCGCTTCAAGAGCTATTGTATTCCCATTCATGTTGAAAAAATCCCTCATGAATTTAACCAATTCACACGTGATCTTTTCATTCTCACTTATTCTCATTTCTTCCCTCATATAAACAGGCCAAGAGGGACTAGGGGCTTCGAACATCCTTGGGTGCATCTGTGCACCAGGTTGGTGCACGTATGGCTTTTTCGCCACAGAATTGTACGTGTAGGGGGTGAGGATCTCGTTAACCTATCTGTCCCTATTTGTATTGTTGCCTTCATTCATCTTACTATTCTTATTTTCAGGGAGAGATGGGAAACTCTCATCATCCCAAAGTATGTCGAACCTATTTTGATTTCTATATTCTTGTAGAACTTCTCTCTTAGACATCTTCTTTTTGGTCATAATCTTATTTGTAGCAATTTCCTCTGACCATTTCTGACAGTTCAACTTGTCAGTTGCGACATGTACCTCCTTGTTACATAAAATGCATTTAATCACGTTGCAGTTGCCCCCACAGATCTCCTCCTCACTACCACATTTGATACATCTCTTCTTTGATCTGCATCCATTTTGCGTGTGCCCCAGTCTACCACATTTGTGACCGCCGGATAATAAGTTTCAACTACCAGTACCGTATGGTTAAAAATAACCCAGTCAGGGTGAGTACTACCATAGAATCCTACTTTGACTGTTTCCAGTTGGTCAAACTTATCTTTGTCAATAGCATTACGTCTAGTGAACCTCTTCACAGACGCAATCTTGTTCTTCGATCTCGTATCTCGCATAATTTCTTCTTCGGACCAACAGAGCGGAACATCCCTAATCACTCCATAGGTCTCGGTGAAGTTTTTTGGAATGAAGGCCCTCAACTTTCTTTTCTTTAATTCATCATTGCACACAAATTTGTTTGCCGACTCAATATCATGAAATGCCACCTTGTACAAAGTTACACCAATCGCATCTACTCTTTTTGTTTTTCCAAACTCACCACTTTTAATGCCTTTTATTTTTTCAATAAAATATAGACCGTTTTTTATTCTCCTATTTCTAACATTTTCCGCCTCAGACGTATCTACTAATACAATAGCCTCACCTGAGTGCTCATCGGTGTATCTCACCTCTAATTCATTCACCCTCCTCTTCTTGTTGCCAGATTCCATGAGCTCATCACTCCCTCGAGGGCGCCTTCCAGCCTCACTGCTCTGCCTTACACCATCCATCTCCACTGTCACATCCATACCGCCATCACCATTCACATTATCCACTGCCATAACCTCCAAATCTGCCTCCATATTCTGCGTCACATCATGCGCATTTGTCAAAATGTCTCTACCTTAGTAGCTGCTCTCGTTGTCATTCTACCTCAATTTTTCCGAACTTCATCACTGTTTAATTACAGAACAATTAACTATCTTGACGCCGCAGCGTCCGCCGCCTCGTTCATCTTGGCCGACACACTGGCCTCACACGTTGTATCACCACCTTCTGCAGAAAAATGTATTTTTCTTAGCACTTAGCAGAATAGTTTTAAAATACCTGGTATAAAGATTTTCTGAATTATGCTCGCTTCACTTAGTGACTAAAAATAATAGCCGATGTATTTCAATTACTTTTACTTTTCACAGGGAACTATGTGCTGTACAGCCAAAAGCCAAAACGGAAGTGGCATTTTTGTCAAAAAACATTTTTTTTCCATCTCAATATTTTTGAAATAAAATTCAAAATTGAATTTTTTTTTTTTATTTTTATGTATTTTTATTTGCAATCTATTTACAAGGGAAATAATAAGCACATTTTTTAACATATTAAATTTACAGATATGTTAAGTTCTTATAAACTAAACATAGATTTAAACCAGTAAGGAAAGGCTAAAGTCGGGCGGTGCCGACTATATAATACCCTACACCACTCTCGTAATATTGAATAACTCTGATATATAAATTTTGTAATTCATGTATAAATTGTTTACATAAATTTACTTTTGGGACATTTTATACTTAAATAATACCCTGTACCACAGTGTGGTGTAGGGTATAAAAACGATTGGATCTAAAGAGCCAAATCGGATGAAACATATATATGGGAGCTATAGTTAATCTTAACCGATTTTCTTCAAATTCGGCAATGTTGGTTCATGGATCAAGAAACTCTACCATTCTAAATTTCAACACGATTGGATGTAAAATACAGCTTTTATAGGACTAAAGGGCCAAATCGGACGAAACATATATATGGGAGCTATTGCTAAATCTTAACCGATTTTCTTCAAATTCGGCAATGTTGGTTCATGGATCAAGAAACTCTACCATTCTAAATTTCAAAACGATCGGATGTAAAATACAGCTTCTATAGGACTAAAGGGCCAAATCGGACGAAACATATATATGGGAGCTATAGCTAAATCTTAACCGATTTTCTTCAAATTTGGCAATGTTGGTTCATGGATCAAGAAACTCTACCATTCTAAATTTCAAAACGATCGGATGTAAAATACAGCTTCTATAGGACTAAAGGACCAAATCGGACGAAAGATATATATGGGAGCTATATCTAAATCTGCACCGATTTTCTTCAAATTCGGCAATGTTGGTCCATGGATCAAGAAACTCTACCATTCTAAATTTCAAAATGATCGGATGTAAAATACAGCTTCTATAGGACTAAAGGGCCAAATCGGACGAAACATATATATGGGAGCTATAGCTAAATCTTAACCGATTTTCTCCAAATTCGCAATGTTGGTTCATGGATCAAGAAACTCTACCATTCTAAATTTCAAAACGATCGGATGTAAAATACAGCTTCTATAGGACTAAAGGACCAAATCGGACGAAAGATATATATGGGAGCTATATCTAAATCTGAACCGATTTTCTTCAAATTCGGCAATCTTGGTTCATGGATCAAGAAACTCTACCATTCTAAATTTCAAAACGATCGGATGTAAAATACAACTTCTATAGGACAAAAGGGCCAAATCGGACGAAACATATATTTGGGAGCTATAGCTAAATCTTAACCGATTTTCTTCAAATTCAGCAATGTTGGTTCATGGATCAAGAAACTCTACCATTCTAAATTTCAAAACGATCGGATGTAAAATACAGCTTCTATAGGACTAAAGGACCAAATCGGACGAAAGATATATATGGGAGCTATATCTAAATCTGAACCGAATTTCTTCAAATTCGGCAATCTTGGTTCATGGATCAAGAAACTCTACCATTCTAAATTTCAAAACGATCGGATGTAAAATACAGCTTCTATAGGACTAAAGGGCCAAATCGGACGAAACATATATATGGGAGCTATAGCTAAATCTTAACCGATTTTCTTCAAATTCAGCAATGTTGGTTCATGGATCAAGAAACTCTACCATTCTAAATTTCAAAACGATCGGATGTAAAATACAGCTTCTATAGGACTAAAGGGCCAAATCGGACGAAAGATATATATGGGAGCTATATCTAAATCTGAACCGATTTCAACCAAATTCAATAGCGATCTTAACAGCCGCGAAATACACTATACTGCAAAATTTCAGAACGATCGGAGTGAAATTGCGACCTGTAGTCGACGAACAACTTTACATGGACACACGGACGGACAGGCATCGCTAAATCGACTCAGCTAGTGATTCTGAGTCGATCGGTATACTTTAAGGTGGGTCTAGATGTGTTATTTTAAGGTGTTACAAACATCTGCCGCGAAACAAACTTATAATACCCTGTACCACAGTGTGGTGTAGGGTATAATTTAATACATGAGTACATATTTCATAGGTCTATTTCTACTATCTCTCTCTACTACCTCTCTCTACTATCTCTACTGATCTCAATTTTAAAATGGGAGATCAAGAATATGCGGTCGTTTTAGTCTTCTAATTTCATGGGTGTCATCTAGTAAAGTTATTGCTAATAAATTGGAATGATTACTTATTCGATCGAGGTAATTAGTGCTATATCTTTTTATTTCTTCTTTGACAAAAGGTGTTTTTAAATCATTATGAATAGTGCTATTTCTCACAAACCAAGGAGCATTCGTTATTTGTCTCAGAATTTTAGACTGATATTTTTGTATAATATCAATATTAGAATATGAAGCAGTACCCCAGAGTTGGATTCCATAAGTCCATACAGGTTTCAAAATAGATTTATAAATAAGTAGCTTGTTCTCCAAAGACAGCTGAGATTTGGGACCCAAAAGCCAGAACATTTTCTTGGTTTTGATGTCAAGATAGGTTCTTTTGGATTTAATATGATCTTTCCATGTTAACCGCTTGTCTAAGTGCAAACCTAGGTATTTCACACAGTTGGATTGGGGAATAGAAACGGAAGGGCAGTCGTCCTTGTTGAGAGTAAAAGTAACATGTGTTGACTTTTCAGCATTTACTTCAATGTTCCATTTATCTAACCATAATTATGTCACGTTAAGTTGTTTTTGCAAAATTCGGGATGCTTCCACAGGTGTTGATCTAGCAACAAGCATTGCTGTGTCATCAGCATAGGTTGCAACAGTTACATCATTGTTGGTAGGCAAATCAGCTGTAAATAATGTGTATAATACAGGCCCCAAAACACTTCCTTGTGGGACACCAGATTCGATATTGGCTATATCCGATACTTCATCATTAACACAAACATAAAATTTCCTTTCGTTCAGATATGATTTCAATATGAGGTAGAATGGAGTAGGTAATAAGTTCTTTAACTTCAATAATAGTCCTTTATGCCACACCTTGTCAAAGGCTTGTTTGACGTCTAAAAATACGGATGAGCAAAAATGTTTATTTTCTAAAGATTCTCTTATTGTTTTTACTACTCTGTGGCATTGCTCCGGAGTACCATGTCCTTGACGAAATCCAAATTGGTGATCTGGCATTAATTGCTGGGCTTCAAGAATGGGAAAGAGTCTTTTTTTGAAAAGCCGTTCAAACAATTTTGAGATTGTAGGTAGTAAGCTAATGGGTCTATAAGAGCTAATAATGTTTTCAGGCTTATTAGGCTTTAATATCATTATTATTTTTGCGTATTTCCATTGAGCCGGGATATGTGATAATCTTAGGACCGCATTAAAAATGATTGTAAGATAAATTAATCCTTTTTTAGGCAATGCTTTGATAACCCTAGAGTCAATATTGTCATATCCTGGTGTTTTTTTGGGATTCATCATTTTTATTTCGTTTTCAACTTCTCGAACTGTAAAGCATTTTATAGGGCGAAACATTTGACATGGAACATCGAGATAATCGCTAATTTGTTTTGATTGGACATTGCTGCATGTAGAATTCGGTTTGAATGTATTCTCCAGATGTGTCTTAAAAGCTTCAGCTTTGATTTTATCTGTTCTACACCATAATCCATTAATATCTTTAATTGGAACGTTTCTCTTTTGAGGTCGTTTTAAATATTTCGTTGCCTTCCACAGATTGTACTCGTTGTTATTTTCTGGTTTTAAAGACCTAGGAAATTTCGCTGTGCTATCATTTTTGAGTTCTTTTAATCGATTATTCAGATAATTTGTAGCTCGATTTAATTTTAATTTTTCACTTGGATGTCTCGATTTTTGCCAACTCTTTCTCAGACGCCGTTTTGCTTTTATAAGATGTCTTATTTCAAACGAAAGCCGAATATTTGAATGACTAGATTGAGATTCAAGTGGGGTAGATCTGTATGAAGCTTCATGTATGATTTCGTTAAAGGATTCCACTGCATCTTCTAGTTCGTCACCGCTTCTTATATTAATATTCAAATTGAGATTTGATGCGATCCAATCCTTAAAAACACTCATGTCGGTATTTTTAGTTATGAGTTTAGGAATAAATGTTCGCTTATGAATATTAGTCCGAAAATTGACTATAATTGGGCTATGATCGGAGCTTAGATCATAACTCGCTGCAATATCTAAGGAAGATCTTGGTATACCCTTGTAAACTATAAAATCAAGTAAGTGTGGAATCGTTGCAGTATCACTGGGCCAGTATGTAGGCGATCCAGTTGAGAGTGTGTTATATTTGTTCTTACAGATGCACATATATAATTTATTTCCTTTTGGATTTGCTAGTCTTGAACCCCACCAAGGATGCTTAGCGTTGAAATCACCTCCGACTATAAATTTATTACCCAGTTTTTGGAAAAAGCTGTCATACTGCTCACAATCAACACTGTACCTTGGAGGGAAGGGATATGCTGTGATATTGATGCTTTACTATTATCACACGTGATTTGAATTCCAGCGGTTTGCAAAAATTTTTCAGTTATCGATTCAGCGACCTCATATTTTATAGTACTTTTAATTATTATTGCTGACCCTGCATGGGACCTATTATCAGGTTGGTTGGCTGTTATGACATCGTAGTCTCTTATTCGAACATAAGACCTATTAGTGAGATGTGCTTCTGATATTAAAAGTATGTCTATATAGTTTAGTTTTAGGAATGTTTCTATTTCATTTACATGACTTAGAATGCCGTTGGCATTCCATTCAGCAATTATAAGATCTAATTGCATAGCTTGGCCATTAACATATACATCATATTCATCAATGTGTTGGTAAGTTCAATTTGTTTAGAAAGCATGGCTTCAATCTTATGAAGCACATTGTTAATATTTGAATCAGTGCCTCTAACTGCTTCAGAATATGATAAGGATCCCATCTGCTGATTTGGATTAACATGGTTATTAATGGGGTAGTTAAGTGGAACTCGATTTGTATTAGAATCTCTGTTGGTTCTTGTCGGTCTTTTGTTAATGAGATTTTGATAAACTTGACATCCTCTATAGTTAGCAGTGTGATTGTTTGCTACATAACGTAGTTGAGTGTCCTTGACCACATTTGACGCACCTGTATAGTTTTCTGCAATAAGATTTTGTATGACCAAACTCTTGGCATCGGTGGCATTGTACGATATCTTCAATTTTCCTTGGTTGTTCAACTTTAATTACTGCATTTTCAAAAGAGCGCAACTCAAAAATATCTTTATTGTTTTGTTTTGGGTCAATATCTACGAAAAACATGGGCAAAGGCTCGTTATTTTTACGGCTTCTAATGTTCCTTACACTTCTGACATCGTGTCCTGAAATCAAGAGCTTTTTAAATGAGGCAATTACAAAAAATTCGGGAAAAACGGTCTGAAAATCCGCGAAAAACCTCACTCGTTGGAATCAAATTCCTATTCGTTCGTAACTGACAATTACTCGCTACAGGAAGGAATGTCTTCTTAAATTATATTGTTTTTGGAAGACATTCCTTCGGCGTTAGCGGCGTATTATTAAAAATGGTGAATTTATTAACGAAATTCAAAAGGGCCTAACAACAAATTATTTCTTTTTTCATATTTACAAAATATTATTTCACGCAATATTCACAAACAAGTTATAAATCATGTTTGTGTGATTCTATATATGCATCATTATGTTTAGATATTATCCTGAAAACTACGTTTTTCTAACGGCAAAACTTTTCATTTTATTTAGTTTTTTTGCTTTTCCTGTAAAATTTTCAAACATGATGGTAGGCCCTTTTTCGTTTCTGATGACGATATGTACGTTTACTAAAGCGAGGGTATTAAAATACATTACCACCTCCACATGAAAAATCGTTTTGCACCTCGAGATTTTCTTTTCATTACAGTTTGACTTTTGGTTTCAGACGCTTTTGGTGGATCTTTTAAATCCAATTTGTTATTTGTTTGCAGACTCTTCAGCAGATTGACTTTGACTACTACTCTCATATTCGAGCACTTCCCGGTTTTATTCGAAAATTAATATAAAAAAGCAATTGCAATATTATTAAAATGTTACTATACTTAGGATGTAATCAAATTACCTTTGTTCTCGACTCCACACATTTAATATTTCTGGAGATTTTGTTTCCTTATTGGACCGCATTCAACATGATGTAGTTTGTTGTTTGCTTCCTCCATTAAAACAGAATACATCGAACCAAGTTTTTTCTTTAATTACCCTCTGGCTTTCGCAGAAATATTATAACTCTCAAAGTTATTCAATCTAACTACACAGGCGGTGAAAAGTTCCTCTTTATTAATTGATTTTTCTTATAAGAAAAAAAATATAATTTGAAACAATTTTGTTTTGTATAATATAATTACAAATTATAAAATTAAAATATGTAGTATATTGCAGAAGTACTATGTATGGGTTTGTGTTTTTAGTGGTTATCTATTATTAAATACTAAAATTGGTCGTATATGGATGTTGGTAACTAAGCTTTACAGGTGCGGTGTTTTAAATCGGCCAAACGTAAAGCTTCTAAACATTCCAATTCCTTTCGTATGGTCTCCAGCTGTGTTGAAATTTCCCCAATGACCAATGGTGCTTCAGCATTGCCAGAAGCCCCTCTATTGTTTCCAGCTGCTTTTGTGGGAGATTTCAAGGAACAACGCACCTCATCACTAATCTTAGGAGTTGACAAAACTTGTGGTGATGAACGAGTTATACGAGATTTAATTGAAAATGCCGCAGAAGGAGACTCTGGGGTGGCAGGGGTTCTTTTTCGCAATCTGGATGCGGCCTGATGTTGTTCATTGCATTCAGAATCTGTAGAAATTTCAACAATATATTGGGGAGCTTCATCTGTGTCCGTGCTTTTTCTTAGCGGCACGTCTTTCTTCTCCTTCACCTTTTCCTTAGACGGCGTTGATTTTTTGGTTGGAGAACGACTGGTCAAACTAAGGTTTTTTCTTTTTCGTGGCGTTCTTAGGATTTCTTCATCACTTTCAGAGTCGCTTATGTCAAGTGAGAGTACAGTCATTTCTTTTGTGTTTTCTTTATCATTTTTATTAAGAGCAAGTGGGCTGTTGCTTATTGATTGTCTAGTCGAACTCTTTCTCCGCTTTCGTCGTGGTGTCATTACAATTACTTCAACACCATCAGAATCACTTGTAGTCACAACATGTGTAAAATTCTCTTGTGACTTCTTTTCACATTTAGAGGATTCTTTATTGTGATTCTTTGTGGTTTCCTTATCTTTTACATTATTATTGTGAGATTTTCCAACTGTCTCATCTAGTTTACTTGTGGCATCTCCAGAAGACTCGAGAGCCGTGGCGGGTGTAAATTTCTCTTGTGGCTTATGTTCACATGTAGAGGGTTCTTCTACTTTCTTTGTGATTTCCTTATCATTTACATTAGTGTTGTTTAACTTCCCACTTGCCTCGCCTGGTCTAGGAGATTTGAAAGTCATGTCATCATTGTCTTTAGCTTTATTTCCATCGCGTTTTGGTGACATCGGCTTCTGCGTCTCTTTCAGATTGTCTCTGACAGTGTCTTTACTTTCCGCATCCTTGCCTTTATCATCATTTTCTGTGTTCTCATCTTGCGATTGACTACACAATTGTTTAGATTGTCTTCTTCGCGGTGCAATCAAAACAGATGCATCACTTTCGCTTTCACTTTTATCGTCAGTGGCTTTCTTTTCGATTTTTTCTGTCAGCGGAACAACACATCGAGAAGATCTTCTATTCATTATGGCTTCACTTTTGTTTTCAGGCGCTACCGGTGGATCTTTTGAAACTAATTTTTTTGTATTTGTCACAGTCTCTTCTGAGGATTGATTTTGACTACTACTTTCATATTGGAACACTGCTGGTTTGCTCATCGTAGTTTTCTCCAACTGCGGTGTAGGCAAATTTTTTAATTTTCTGTAATGAAAAAGCAATATTATTAAGATGGTTATTTTTCTCCGGCATCGATGTAATGGAATCACTTTTGTCCTGGTTTCCACACATTTGTTTTTTCTGGAGATTTTGGTTCCATTTTGTCTTCCTCCCTGTTTGTCTGTATTTTACATGTAGTAGGTTTTTTTGCTGCCTCCTTAGATTCAACATGTAACAAAGCCTTCCTTTTCTTTATGACCGGGCTGCTGCGTTCGCTTTTATCTGGGGTTTGTTTGATATCCAAATTGTTTTCATCTGGTAGTGGCTCTTCGGGCGATTGACTGCCACTCAACGACTGACTTTGGCTATTTTCGTATTCCAAGGTTTTTGCACGAGTATGCAATGCGGTTTCCAGCAATTGCTGTTTTAGCACTTTTCGTTTTCTGAAAAATTAAATACTTTCTTTTAGTATTGTATTTCATCGAAATCTAGAATAAATTCACCTTTGCCCTGGACTTGTGGCTGCTAATTTGTCGGTTGTTTTGGTTTCCTCTTGTGGTTCCTGTTTCTCAATTTTATTTTTGGTGGCTTGTTGATGTTTTTCGGGCTGGGAATTTGCTAAGAGCTGACCCAATTCACTGAAATCGCACACGATTTTATTTCTGACTTCATACTTTTTAGCAAATTCTTCGAAATCAAATAATTTGGTAGCCAATGTTTCTATAAAATAAAAATAAAAGATTTGTACGATAAAATGTTTTTAACGAGAAAAACCAAATATACTCGTAAGTATGTTCATTATTGGTTCCCTAATCAATATTTACGTATTTTCATTCGTTTATTTACATATGTTTTTAATAAGTTTTAAAAAAGGTGTCCGATACATTTTTCTGTTTTCATACATCCTTAGAAACATTGTTATTTCTCTATGACAAATTTGTTGCCAATACTTGTTCACCGCAATGCGATCATACTCATACATACTTTTCCCAGTAACAACCACATACCTGTTGCTGCTGGCGCCGTCCGAAAGCCTTGAGCGGGCACCAAGCATACCCATGTATAGGCACACAAACACACACACAAGGGTGGGTAAGTAAACTCTGTTTGAAAATTACGTTACAACTCGAACGAAGCACGCGGGAAAACGTGGATATGGATATTTATCTTTGTTAACAACAACATGGTACAGTGCTTGAGAGGCAACACGAATTATACATATATGATAAAAGTATTGCAGGGTAATAGTGCACTGGTAAATTTGAAAAAATTACATATTTCAAAAAATCCGCTTATTTACTTACTTCTTCCCAATATAGCTCCTTCTCTGCGATATTGTAGAATTTCAGCATCCTTCTTTCTCAGACCGTCAGTCAATATATCGATTTGCTCCTTACATCCGATCAATGCGGTAAACATTGGTCTTACAAAAGTTTCCTGAAACTGAAAAAGCATTTTTGCAATTTACAACAACTCCTTAAGATTTTGGGGGGAAAGTACCTGCAGCAGTGTTTGTTTTTTCAAGGACCACTCGTATTGAAAGGGACAGTTCATAACTTTATACTTCAGCTTCAACAACAATGACTCTTCCTTGCCCTTTTCCAAGGTCGCCGTCTCCAGTTCACCTTCGGTGAACGAAAACGTTTTGCGTATATTCTCCTCATTGAAGTCATAACGGCGGTTCATTTGCTAAGGTGTAAACAAAAAGTTAAGTGCATTTTTTGCTCAATACACATTCATTGCATCTATTGCATTTTTCCATGTTTACCTTCACTTTTCGTTTAATCTCATCAAGTGAGAGTGTTTCGCTCCAAGACTCTTTGTGGTCGTATAAAATACATGTAACTTTGTTATCCGAATTGAAATTGCATTTTATAAAATAGGATTTTTCTAAAATTTGTATTTCCTTCCACATTACTTTAAAATAAATATTACCAATTCATGAAATTTTTTGTGTACGAACAAGAGGAGGCAATGTAATTGGACGTTATTTTCGATTGTCAAACTCAGCTGTTTATGTTTGGGTGTGGCCAATTCATATAAATCGCATGGTTGGCAACAACTAACAATTATGTTGTATACCAAAGCTGAATACTCTGAAAATATTTTCCACGGGCGGAGTTCGCTTTTCTACGCCCTACATTACACGAGGCAACTTTTCCAAGCAAATGTCAAAGTTTGTAGGAGAGGAAGCGGCAAGCGTCCCAAAGACAAGTACTGCTGCAGTTCATGTCAATGAATCTGACACAAATAACAGATAAAAATAAATATTTCACGGATAAAAAATAAATAATGTTGATCTAATTGATTTGAAAATCAATCAGTTTTTTTTCATACTGCATTGTAAATAAATAAGGCAGATACAAAACGTTGTTTCCAGTCCAGATTTACACAGGATATTTTTTCAGCAGCTTCTCTTCTAATTCTCTTTTCAACTTGCCTCTGCGTTTAGACGACTTAATTTTGTTTCGGATATTCCTGTGTGAATTGTTGTTGTTTCAAAACAACAACAATTCACACAGCAACTCGTTGCCTCGTCTGAATCATGACTAGGCAGGGTTCATTTTCGCAATTTAAGACTTCAGACAATGACGAAGGATAACTTTTCTACATTATTATTTCTATTCGAATAGGCTGTGCTTTGTATTCCTCCTCTGAATCCGAAGATTAGGAATACAAAATAACATTGGATCTATTTAATGTTTAAAATAAACTTCACTGCATTTATATTTATTCTTATTTCTTTAAGCTGTTCGTTTCGCCGTTCACACTTGTTTATATAATTATACTTCTTCTTAACTATTTGACGTAGCCATTCCACACAAAATGATAACAGAAAATTAAAATTGTCGATCGATTCCCGTGATCCAAAGAAGTCGTTGCTGCGATAACTTTTTCGACACGAAAACGATTTCATTAACGGATGCCGTGATTAGCCCACTGGCTTTATATCTTTTGATATTTATTCATGTGAATTAAATAACAAAGTAAATTTATATTATAATCTTACAGTCCAGGAAAAATCGGGTTACAGAGACCATGTGGCTAGATTTTGCAGACAAACTAGATCCTCTGGTGGGAATCGAACCCACGACCCCAAAATCCATAGGCGAGCACGCTACCAACTCATCTTCGTTTGTCTTTATGGTATACACCCATTTGCAGCCAATAGCTTTCTTTCATTTCAGAAAAAAACTGCTCAAATAAATAATAAAAATTTAAATAATAAAATAAAAATAAATACTTATATTTATAAATATCAAAATAAATAAAATTAAAAGAAGGCAAGAGGTTTTTAATTAGATAAAAAAAGTAATTTTCCCTTACAAAATCTACTCCTATTTTTCTACAACACTGCTTTGTACTCCCGTTGTTGGTTGGCAACACTTGCTTTGCGGCCACTTTATAAATAGTGACAGTTGCTCGGAATTCTTTCAATCGTTCTTGAATCGTAAAGCAGCAGCAGGGCATCATTTCGACCGCGTGTGTATTGTTTCCAAAAAAGAAATTCTGAATTGAATCCATAACTGTACTATTAATCTATAACGCAACTATTTATTCTATACAGGGCTCCTATTTTGTGTTCACTTCTAGTTCTCATCTAAATTTGCAAAAATTAACAAAAAACGCAAAATGTCGAAACCATCCTACAAAGTCGGTAAGTTCTCACAACATAAAAAGCGCAGCAAGATTTGCTGCATTTTTGTTTCTAAGCTAACATGGAGATTACAGATTTCTAGATTTTGTTATCTGCTGGTCATCTTGATTTATATTACGAGATATTTCTGAGCATTTTGTGAGCACGTTTTTTTCAAATACTAAATCTAATGTTTTCTTTGTGTTTTTCTTTTCGCCGACATTCGTACATCTGCCGAACTGTCTTTGCCTGTGTCTGCCCCCCGCCCCCATTTGACGACATTCAACAGCTGATATTAAGTTAGCGGATTGGGGCCGCAAAGCTATTATTATTGCCGAGAATGAAATGCCCGGTCTGATGGCTTGCCGCAAGAAGTACGGTCCTTCGAAAATTTTGAAAGGTGCCCGTATAGCCGGTTGTTTGCACATGACTGTTCAAACTGCTGTGCTCATTGAAACTTTGGTCGAATTGGGAGCTGAGGTAAGTGGAACTGGTGCGATGTGGATTGATTGGTTATAAACTTGAAAACTTTGCAAACATTTCCGTACTCCTTTTTTTGAAAATTAAACCTTTTAAACGGCGGAATCTAATCGTACAATGTCCATGGTTACATGAGACTGAAATCTGAAAATGTTGTTATATTTCATTTCATTTCTATATCGGAAATTCTATACTTCTATAATTCTATCGCGCAAAACACAAAATCAAAAAAGTGGACAACGAAAACGTTCTTCCATGTTTTGACATTATATTCGTCTATATACATATAGCCTGGCAAAGAATATATTACATTATTATATTACCTATACAGTATTATTTATAACACCTATATAGTACTGAAAACTTTTGTGGCTTTATATTCGAAATTTTGTATTTCCTTAGAAAAATCGAAAATTGGCTAAAAAGGCGAAATAATGTGATCACTTATAATTATTAAATGGCTACAACTCGTCAAATATCCACCTTGGATAAAAAGTGGGCTAAATAAATATCTTTTTTTTTTTAATTTCCTCATCAAATCCCCATCATAAATTTCCCTAGCAAAGCTTCAAAAGCCAATAGCCCTTAAGCAAAATTAACGATATTTTTAATGAAAATATACAAATTTTTAGACAAAAATTAGAATGCATATGGCTCGTTCAATAAATGATTTAAGGAGAAATATATGAAATGTGTATGACTAATTTCTAGACCTCGTATTTTTGTATATTTGTCATTTATCATCCGATTGGAATCAATGTAACTTTAATTCGTGCAAAATTATTGTGACGACACTATTAAGATCTTTCGGTTAATAATTGTGTACAAAATTCATTTTCTGGTTGTGTAGGTTATGTTATGCGGAAGGTAAGATTATTATTTCAACGAGTTTTGCGATATGTTTATACTGTGAAGTGGTATGATCACATTTCCCAATATGTAACCGATTTTCTTGGGTGCTCATTTGCTAACTACATCAAAATAACTACATAATAATAATTTTGTTGCACTTCTATAAAGTGCATAAGTTGCAAACGCCGCGATTTATGTTGGATCTTTTTAGCTTTGGTAGATCAACAAGAAATACCCAAATTGTTATGCCGAGGTTAACTGCTACCTTAGATAGGTCATTTCTTGTGAGAGTGGCACGCATTTACAACCATCTACCGGTATCGCTTAGAACTTTCAGTTTTTCGTTGCATACATATAAATATAAGCTCTTTCAATATGCTCAGCTTCATGATTTTTGATTTTTTTTTTCTTGTTTATTATTTTTTCTATTGCCTAATTGGATGATATAGCCTGTCAGAGTAGTTTTTTTGCGCGTAGTAGGGATGTTTATTATAACTCAATATTTTTTTTCAGTCGCCTCGTAATTTGATTTTGTATTTTCTTTAAATTTTATAGTTTTTTTTTAATTATTTTTATTATTTATTGCATTAAATTGTTAAGCTTGTACGTATGTTTGTTTTTATGAAATTAAATTATGAATTATGAATCTTTATACTGTGAAAGTTAGGAGAAAATTGTTTACTCGGTTGTTTACTACTCTTTCTATTGTTTTCTGTTTTATTTTATAATTTAGTCATTTTATTTATTTAGATATTTAAGATTTTTGAGTAGTCTACATATTGTTATTTTTTGTAACTGTAAAAGGCCATATAGGCTCGGTTACTATGATGGAAAATAAATTAAATTAAATTAAAATTAAAAAATGTGGCAATGGCAGCGGAGTTCATCATAATTAGGTGATGGCTTATACGAAATCAAAAAACCCAAAATTATTTCGATAGATAATCGTTTTCCCCAGGCAACGCTGTGAGGATTTTTCGATGTTTCAACTTTTAAATTTTACAGAAAACATTGAAGTGAAAACGCATTTGCAAAAAAAAAGGCTAATTTATTATTGTAAAATTTCAAATATTAACAAACTTTGAAACATCTCCAAATTTACCTCGTAAATTATACAGAAATAGTGTTAAAAATTTCAAAACGATCGGTGTAGTTTTGAATTTATGATGGACACCGTCTTTGAAAACGTGGGTTGTGGTAAAACGCTTTTTTATGTACTGATGTACTGAGTCTTCGTTAGTTTGCTGCGATTCTTCTGAAATTCACACAATATTTTTAAGGGGTTCTCCATTCAAAAATTAAAATAAAAAAAGTTTACAAACATTACCCACCGGAAATAGTTTTAGTAAATTTTTAGTATGTAATTTGAAAAATGTCCGTCCGTCTGTTCTTAATTTCTTTAGCTAAACTTAAACTTGGCTCCAAAAATTAGTTCAAACGAATTGTAACAATTTTTGGGATTTCAAAAATTGTTCGCTTTCCGATTTTTTATACCCACATTTTAGCGTAACGAGGGTGACACATCGATGGAGTGACCTAAGACGCCAAGTATGTTCGGCGAAAATCCGTTTTGGGCCATTTTAAGTCATTTGAGAAATGTCCGTCCTTTACCAAATCTTAAGCTTGGTTGGCTCCAAAAATTAATTAAAATTAATTGTAATGTAAAAATTTTTTGAATTTAAAAATTTTTCGTTTTCCGATTTTGTACAGCCTCACTTTAGTGTAACGATGGTAACACACCGAAGTAGTGAACTAAGACCCCAAGTATGTCCGGCGGAAATCCGTTTTGGGTAATATTAAGTCATGTGCAATGACTGTCCGTCATTGAGCAATGTCTGTCCGCTGGATGCGGCTCACGATAACTCCCAAAGGCAGTAACCGATTGAGTTCAAATTTGATATGTGGTAATATTTTAACTATCTCAGGCCAGGTTCGAAGATGGGCCATATTGGTCCACTACATCTATTACCTCCCTCACAAAGTATTAAAATTGATTCTTTAATAAGTCCAGATTTACACTATGCAAGTTTTTTCAGCAGATTATCATCAAATTCTCTTTTGAACTTACACGAAGAACTCAAAACGTCTAGGGAGAGTTTTTCCCCCCTCTTGTCAATTGCCTCTCCTACAAAACGCCCATAATCTGCTGAACATATAGCCAGTGTAAATCGGGACTATCTTATATACTACTTATCTGAATGTTCTGGGCAAATTTGCCATGCCCCTTTTGGTACCTCCCACATAAATGGACTATTTTGCACAAATCGTTAATAGGTTATAACTTTATAGCCCCTTTATGTCCCACTTTTGGTACTTCCCACATAAAATGGCGATATCAACCCAGAATTTAATAGGTCATAACTTTATTGACAATGCACGTAAACATGTAAAATTCGGCACAGTGCAATGTCTTTGATTGTCTCAAACCCATTCTTGTATCCCCACACAAATTGACAGATTTATTCGAAAACCATTTCCCCATAACTTATATTGTCATCATTCTAAATAACTAAACTAATAAATAACTATTCATTTCATTTATTTCGTACAAACCTGTAATTCAAAGCCGTCTGGTCTGGCTATTCTGTGTATTAGACAACCTTTCCAATGACTATAGACTGACAAAGAAGGAGAAAAATGTTTTCCACCTTTCTGGTATTTCGCACTCGAATTGCCATAATCCATATTACATTACTCACAAAGTTTACCGGACTGAACTTTTCATACTTTTTATAAACTATAAATGGGCTTTGATCAATGTCTGTCCTTCTGTTTTTAGTTCCTTAACTAAATTTAAAAATGTATTCAAATTATTTGAATTTGCAAAATCGATATCTAATAATTTCCATACCACTGCACATAATAAACACTTAGAATTCGGTACAGTGTCTTTGGAAAATCTAATTTTCAACGCAAAATAGGGGCATTTGTCAAGCCCCATCTGTTGAACAGATTCATTACATTTGTAGCAATAATAAAAATGTTTTCATATTCTGTATTTTTTGGAAAGACTATTGGCTGAGTAGTTAATGTACGAGACACCTTTTAGGCTCCCACGCGTATTGGCAACCAAAAATATTTTTTTTTACGAAAATACACTGGAGATCGGAACTTGAATGACCGGAAAACCAAATATTCTCGTAATTACATTGTCAATGCGCTTCTGTCCCAAAACCGCGTTTTCGGGGAAGCTAAGTACATATTTGTTTAGGCTCTGTTAATTTCCTTAAATAAATTCGGTATTTTTGACAGTAAAATGATAAAAATTTGTGAGGATGTGTATATGATCCAATGTATAAATGTCACAGATAGGAGACGCTATGAATATACATATACTGAATCAGTGGTGGTAGCAGTTTTTCAAGTTTAGCTTTTCTTTTCGATATATTTGATCACAAAGTTTGCAGAGAAATCAGCAAGGTTAGTTTTCACGGTGTGTATTTTAAAGTGGAAGACTTCGGACTACATGCGGAATACATCAGGACAAAGAATGCTACAAAGGAAAAGCTGGGAAATTTTGTTCTATCAAAACAGTCGCCATTTGTTTCTCATAAAACAATAAAAAACTTATCATATGTTTTTCGAAAGCATGCAAATGGTCGTGGCATCTTTAAAAATATATTCTGCACAATTTTCAATTCATTGTTTCTATTATACCTCAGGCGATGATGATCGATCGATTAGACTAATGACGATTTTGATTCTGGAAAAATGGCAACATTTTCTTTGCCCTTTTCCCGAAACTTCACTTTTGTAAAACATTTTGGAAATTTTGTAATTAGAGTTCGTTAAATTCGAGGGTCTACATCATTTCGACTTAAAAAGTGCAAATATTTTCTAGTATTTCACGTTAACGGGGTGTCATTTTTTCCAGAAACGAAATCCCCAAAAAAAATTATTTTCGTTGTTACCATAATTCTCTTAAAAATCACTGAAGCGCTAAGGGGTATTCTCCTGCTGTGTTAATACTTTTATTAAAATATGCTATATCCACAATTTAACAATATTTAAAAATAATACAATAATTATTACGCTTGGTAACTGCATTTATTCTTTATTTCTTTCATCATCTTCAATTTCACAATCGCACATGTGATGGCAATCGCGTTTCGCCTAAAATTTGCGATTATCGTTTCAAAACGCAAAATAGATGCTGAATTTTTTTGTAGCAAAATATTTTGGTATTATTAGCTTTAAATTATTAATTATAGAGAATAATAACTACATCCACGTGATTGTCTCATTATAATTAATCAAAGACCAATAACATTGGAGGAGTAAACTTGACGTTTTGCGATTTCTACTCACACGATTGTCATCACATGGGCGAATATTTAAAAATAATAATTGTTACACTGCATTGTATAAAATCTATAAATGGAATTGTTTTTTACATCAACGTTTCCAAAAGTTTTGCTATTCTAATTTTCTAATTTTCTACTTTTTGGTTATTGTTCTATTGTGACAAAAACTTGTTCAAGTTTAATGATTTTCTTTCTACTCATGCTAGAGGGGTCATCTCTTAAAGACCTTCACATTTGTTATCAGAAATCATGCTGCTTTTGTTTGTAGAATAGAAAAACTGTTGCGTGATATACGATTTCATTAACAAACAAAAACATGGGCGGACATAGTTACATTACGATTTCTAATCTAATGTACTCATGCGTACAATGTACAACAATCCTTGGGGGGTCATCTCTTAAAGGCACGCCTTCAATGTTATCAATGATGTTTTGTCAAAAACACTTGCGCGAACATTGCAATAAAATTATGACGACGTTATGATTAGAAACTCTAAGCAAGTCAAGGGGGGTCATGATTCTCTTTATCTCTTGGAAATGTGTGTGTAATCTGTTCTAATTCGAGGCCATCGATTGACGTTTTATTTACTTCCGTGTTCTTCTTGTATATTATGTTTCTTTTTTTTAGGTTCAATGGTCCAGCTGTAACATCTTCAGTACCCAAGATCATGCTGCTGCTGCTATTGCCGCCACTGGCGTTCCCGTTTATGCCTGGAAGGGTGAAACCGAGGAAGAATACCAATGGTGCATTGAACAAACTTTGGTCTTTGCCGATGGCAAACCTTTGAATATGATTTTGGATGATGGTGGCGATTTGACCAACTTGGTCCATGAAAAATATCCCCAATACTTGAAGGACATCAAGGGTTTGTCGGAAGAAACCACCACTGGTGTTCACAATTTGTACAAGATGTTCAAAGAAGGTCGTTTGGGTGTACCAGCCATTAATGTCAATGACTCTGTGACCAAGGTTAGTACTTAGTATTAAATCGCTTTCGAGTTTTAAATATCTCTAATTTATATTATTTATCTTTTAGAGCAAATTCGACAACTTGTATGGTTGCCGCGAATCTCTGATCGATGGCATTAAGCGCGCCACCGATGTCATGATTGCTGGAAAAGTATGCGTAGTAGCTGGCTACGGTGATGTTGGCAAGGGTTGCGCCCAAGCCTTGAAGGGTTTCGGTGGTCGCGTTATCATCACCGAAATTGATCCCATCAATGCTCTGCAGGCTGCCATGGAAGGCTACGAAGTCACCACCATGGAGGAAGCCAGCAAAGAAGCCACCATCTTCGTTACCACCACCGGTTGCGTTGACATCATCACTGGTGAACATTTCCTCAACATGAATGACGATGCCATCGTCTGCAACATTGGTCACTTTGATTGCGAAATCGATGTTGCCTGGTTGAATACCAACGCTGTGGAAAAGATCAGTGTTAAACCCCAAGTAGATCGTTACACTCTGCCCAATGGTCGCCACGTCATCGTTTTGGCCGAAGGCCGTTTGGTCAATTTGGGCTGTGCTCACGGTCATCCCAGTTTTGTCATGTCCAACTCTTTCACCAATCAAGTGTTGGCTCAAATCGAATTGTGGACCAAATCCGATCAATATGCTGTCGGTGTTCATGTATTGCCTAAGCTTTTGGACGAAGAAGTCGCCAGTCTGCATTTGGAGAAATTGGGCGTCAAGTTGACTAAATTATCAGAGAAACAGGCCACATACTTGGGCATTCCTCAGACCGGTCCCTTCAAACCTGATCATTATAGATATTAATTTTAAAAATTTTTTTTACTTTATTTTTTAGTTCATTTATATTTTGAGAAAATTTTATTTCTTTATTAATGTAAAGTTTTGCATGTTTCGCAAATTTTTTTCGTTTAAGTAAAAACAAAATAAAATCATGGTTTTTTGACAAACTCTTGGAAACTATAAAAGAAGTGTGTTATTTTGTGGATGACGTCGTATTTTTGGAGCAATAAGTTTTATTTTTATTAATGCTTGAAGGTCCATACAACCAATGATAACCATAAGTGATAACCTTTGCGTATGAAAATAATGAGAAAGCAATAGGAGGAATCTAAATAGATTCGAAAAAACTAAACATGTGCTGGCATTTTCTACTATTTCCGCTGTTTATTCCTTATGATAGACATATATAAGCTATGATTAAAGTTATTTCAATACAAAAAATGTATCTTACCAAAACAATTTGGCTGTTGTTATTGTCACGGTCTTATGCTCTTCCTAGGAACGATGGAAAAATATATATATATTACATGTGAAAGATCAGGGGTGAAATCACGGCATTCGATATCGAGAATATGTCGATCGAAAATGCATATTAATTTTCGTTAAAAAGAAAAGGTAAATATTGGAACTAACTGAGAACTTATCAGACATACGCCATAAGAATATATGAACAAAATGTACTTAAATTCGACGGATGTTTATGCTTTAACGACAATAAAAGTCGCATTTCGATCGTAAAATACTCGATATCGAACAGGCAAAAGCTGGAAAGAGATAAAAACACTGGCATCAAACAGAAACGTTTGGAACGAATTTGTTATGGCCCTATGCTCCTTATGGATACGACGGGAACATATATGGGTGGTTTCAACATTACGGACCAAATTTTTTTTGCTGAATTCAATACTTGAGATAGTGAGATATAATCAATTTAAGAATAACTACTCTATTATCGAGGGCACACGTATTTTTTTTAATTTTAAGAGTAGTGTGAGAGTATAATATCCGAGGCCCCTCGATCATCCATAAAAATAGTAATTATTATCCATAAAAATAAATTGGAAACATTTATAGAAAACATAAATCACTAAATATTATATTATACATTGAACCAATTTTATAAAATATTTACTGTTTTGTTAAATTTTTTTTAAAAAATTAAGTGAAAGTAGATTTGGGGACAGCCAGTGGAATGACATTTGAGCACTTTGGTAGCCAACATTTTCATAAAAAAAAACAAAATTGTTCAACAAAATATTTTAGTGACCGCAAAGGACCTATATACCTATAAAGCTTTGTAATAAAGTAAATACCTAAAGTTGAATATATTTTATTTTTCCTAATTTAAAAACACAAAGAAAGCAAATTATCTGGTAATGTCGAAATCACCCATATATAAATATCAAAATTTCTCTCCGTTTTGGACGTATTTTTAATAATTTTCAAACGATGGAGACATTTGTATTACAACCAAGATATAAGTTGTATGGTGTGTCGTACTCCTCTTTGTCCCAACTGCTACTTATAATTTTATAACGATTAGACTCTTAACTATAATTGTTATTTAATAATAGGTTTTAATAACTAATGTAAGTGTAATTTCACGGTATCATAAATGTTATGACTAAGCTTCGATAATTTAATTCATAGCTTGCATATTGGTGAAACAGACATATGTTATTTCTAGTTAAACTTTACTTCCAACTGGTTAGCAACAGTCTATTACAGTGGTTGTTTATTAAATTGGATGAAACTGGGGGTTTTCATTCTACTTATTTCTATGCAACACATTTTTATAACCTCACTTTTGTAAAACGAGGGTATACGAGTATATAATTTGCTACGGCCCAAAAGTGTAACACCTCGAATGAGTGACCTAAGACCCCAAGTATGTTTGGTGGAAAATCGATATGGGCAATTTTAACTCATTTGAGCAATGTCCGTCCGTCTGTCTGTCTGCTAAGGACAAGTTTCGAAAAGAGTAAGCGATTGACATTAAATATGGTATGCTGTAATACTTTTCCCCATCACATGCTATGTATGCAGATGGGCCATATTGGCCACTCCCTCTAGTGCCTCCCCCACAAAAGGTTATAATTTAGTGAAATATTGATTCTTTAATAGAATATTCTGAAATTAGTTTATTAGTCGCTATCCCCTCAAGAAATATATCTTTAATAATATTTTTAATATCAGTTCATACAAATACTTGAAAATTTAGACAGTGTAATGCTTTTATTGTACCTACAGCCCAGTGAAAAATTGTACATCCCACAGAACCGTACCATTTTTTCAAAAAGTCAAAAGCTTATATCGCATAAGCCAATTCATATAAATACATTAAAATTCCTAGTCCTGTTAAAAATGGGAGTTATCAACACACCCGTTTAGTTCCCGACATACAAGAGAGTCAAGACATACCAAAATTAAATAGCTCATAATATAAATACAAAGTGAGGGTATACCTTAGTCGGAAATTTTTTACTTTTTATACAACATATAAACGTCATAGGCCCGGCCCTATAAAAAAGGCGTGTTTTCGTTACACCGTAAGTGCTTAATTTGTATGGGGAGCTAAGCACTTTTAAGCACTATTAGTTCCCGATGAAGTTTGGTGCTTGTGTTCATGTCTTAATCGTGTATGATGTTGCCAGATTGGGAACCCTATATTTAGCAATATGGCATCCCATTTTTGGAGAGATTTTATCAATTATTGTGAATTAAATATTTGCAAAAGAGTGTAAACAATTGAACATAGAATAGTAAATATATGTTTTATAAATACTTTTCACGAATTTTTTGTCTGTTTCGCACTGTTTTTTCTTCGCAACTCATGACACCATTGCTACCAGATAGTGAAAATCCGCCACTTCTTGCTTATGTGCCAGTTAGTGGAAGTCAGTTGTTTTCGTTGCAAAGTGCTAAACTAAAAGTGCTAGCTTGTAACGAAAACATGCCTAAAAAGTATAAACATTAAATTGCCTCGATTTGTATAAGCCAAAAATAAGTTGCAAATGTACCCCTCAGAAATGAAGATTGATATGTTTTAGAGTGATTCCCAAAATAGTTTGCTTCTAGCCGATTCCCGATATTATACATATGGGCATTTCCCTGGGGTTCTTAAAAAAAGCCGTACAATTTTGCAACACTTTCTTGAGTATTTTTTTAGCAATGTACTCAAAGTTTCTGCGCCACATTTACGCATTATGTAAATAAAAAAAATTAACAATCTTGGCATGAAATTATTGCTTTAGACCATGTCGATCTTTCTACGTAAAAAAAATTGAGAAGTATTGTATAATATTGACATTAAAAGACATATTTTAATAACCACTTTTCTATATGAATTATGTGCTGTCCGGATCATGCCGTCCGAAAATCAACAAAAATCTAAGGCCTTATTCATAATCATTTAATGAAGGTTTGAAGAACGCTTTAACACTGCTAAAGCGTTCCTCAAACCTTCTTTAACTTTTTATGAATAAGGCCCTATATATCTGAAAAAAATTTTATTTTTAGAGTAAATAGTAAAAAAAGCATTGCCTCTAGTACATGCAAGCACAAAGTTAGGTATTATTTATATAAGTTCATTGAGATTTTTAAATCACTCAATATACCTCAGGAATCGTGTTTTTTCGTGCCGTCCATTTTTCGATTTTATGCAAAATTCTATAAATTCTGTGTTATTAAGTTCGAGAGACTTTACAAATAAGATCAATATCAATATATTAAGATTAATATCAAGGAAGTTATGGGGAAAAAACTAATGAAATTCCTGCCGTCCGCAACGCAGGAAATACCCATATATATTTATGGGTTCATACAAATTTCAACTAATTAGGCAAAAACTGTGTTATTAAAATGATCTCTCTCGACTTTACATCTTAATCATTACAGATACTTTTCCAACCAATGCTATCCTTTGTTAACTTTTATAAAGATGGCCCTAAATAAAATCTATCTAATGGCGGTTTCGTTTGAATATTTCACCTCATTAGTTGAGATAAAATATTCAAAAGGTTAAAATATTTCCTAGCAATTCACGTCGACGGTGTAAAATTTTTTTAGAAACGAAATCGCTATAAGCTTTATAATACGGCAACCCCATTTCCGTTTTTACGGATCAACCGTTAGGTTTCAGTAACTACGACTTAAACATCTCTCAGAACATAACGCTCTCTTTGAATCACACAAAGTTGAATTTGCTGTGTTGTTTTGTTTTGAAAGAAAATAATCCGCGATCAGTACAGTATAACGATTGGCATTTCATAAAGTATCTGGAATCCATAAAATGTTGTAAATAAAGCAAAGTGTGATAAGAAAATAACAAAGTTTCTGCAATTTACATGGAATAAAATGAAAATACTGTAGTATCAAACAAGAAACTCTAGAAAATGTGTGCAATTAGCCAGTTTCCAACTACCACTAAACGAGTACCAGTAGTGTACTTTCTAAAAACTGCTCTCATATGGTTTATATCGATAGCGGTGTTGTCTGCATTCAATTCGGCGACTTTGACAGAAGCAAGTAACGAACAACAAAGAGCCGCTGCCTCCTTAAGTTTACGGACACAGCCACAGTGGAATGTAAAATTCACACCAACTAACATAACAGCTCGCATGGGCACTGTTATCAACACCCAAGTGGAAATAACGAGTCAGTAAAAATTTATTGTTTTGAAAACTAATTTGAGCGTAATATTCGGAAAAACCCGAATGTTGGAATTACCAAAAGCCAAAAAAAATAACTAACAAATAAGAAAGATCTGTCGGGCAAACCGACTTACGAATATTTTTTTGTTTTAATTAAATTGTTATTTAAATGGCATTTAATAACTTTGAAGTATAAGCTTTTAATTTTAGGTTCAAGGGGTGAGGCAACTTCGTCCAATTTTCTCAAGGTCTATAGCGACTAATAAACCAATTTCAGAAGATTTGAATAAGTAATAAAGAAGGTGTTAAAGAATCAATATTTCACTAAATGTTAACCCTTTGTGGGGAAGGTACTAGAAGGAATGGACCAATATGTCCCATCTTCGAACTTAACCGGAGATAGAGCAAAATAGTGTATTTCGAGAGAGCTATCGTGCGCACCAGCCAACAGGTACACAAACAGACGGACGGACATATTCCCGAATTTAATAGCGCTCGTTTTTGGATAAAAAATTGATATGTGCTAAATGTTATAAAAATCAGATGCGCTTAGTTGATATATACATACATTTATATATTTACTAGCTGGACCCGGTCCACTTCGTTGCCCCAGACTTCAGATTTCCGATCCCGTTCATTTTTGGACTAAATACGTAGACTGACACCAAATATGTATGCACAAAATTACATTGATCTCTCTAACAAATTGCTCAAGATATATCAAACACAAAATTACAGCAGTCTCGCTAACAAATTGTGAAAGATATATCAATTTAAAATATTGACTTATATGGCCGGGGCCACGCCCAGTGACCATATACCGCCCATTTTTGGGTCAATCACGTTGACAACCACCAGGACCATATACACAAAATTACAGCACTATCGCTAACAAATATATGCAAGATATTCCAATTTCAAAACTTGATTCACTCGGTCGGTGCCACGCCCATTAGTCTGATCCCGCCCATTTTTGGACCAATCACGTAGACTGCCACCGGATACATATACGCAAAATTTCACCACTCTCGCTAACAAATCGTGTAATATATCTCAATATCAAAATTTGGCTTATATGGGCTGGGCCAAAAACGCCAAAAACGTAGACTGCCACCGGATACATACATATGAACTAAATTGCAGCACTCTCGATAATAAATTGTCTAAGATATCTCAATTTCAAAATTTGGCTTATATGGGCGGGACCACGCCCATGGGTCCGATCCCGCCCATTTTTACCAATAACGTAGACTGTCGCTGGATAAATATGCACTAAATTGCAGCACTAACGCTAAAAAATTGTTCAAGATATCACAATTCTAAAATTTGGCATACAGGGGCGGGGCCACGCCCTTTGGTCCGATCCCGCCCATTTTTGGACCAAACACGTAGACTGCTATCAGATACATATACACAAAATTATAGCACTCTCGCTAATAAATTGAGCAAGATATCTCAATTTCAAAATTAAATTTGGCTTATATGGGCGGTGCCACGCCCATTGGTCCGATCCCGCCAATTTTTGGACCAATCACGTGGACTGTCACCAGATACATATGTACAACATTACAGCACTCTAGGTAGCAAATTGTGCATGATATATCAATTTCAAAATTTGGCTTATATGGGCGGGGCCACGACTATTGGTCAGATCCCGCCCATTTTTTGACCAGTCGCGTAGACTGCCACCATACACATATACACAAAATTCCACCTCTCTCGCTAACAAACTGTGGAATATATTTCAATTTAAAAATTTGGCTTATATGGGCGAGGCCACGCCTATTGGTTCGTACCCGCCCATTTTTGGACCAATCACGTAGATCGCCAACGGATATATATATGCAATTCCAGGTCTCTCGCTAACAAATTGTGCACAATATCTCAATTTTCAAATTTGGCTTATATGGGCGGGGCTACGCACATTTTTTGACCAATTTTTGGAACAAACACGAAGGCTGCCACCAGATACATATGTACAAAATTTCATCACTCTCGCTAATAAATTGTGCTAGATATCTCAATTTCAAAATTTGGCCTATATGGGCGGTGCCACGCCCATTGGTCCGAACCAGCCTATTTTTGGACCAATTACGTAGAATGCCACCAGATACATACACGCAACATTGCAGCACTCCCGCTAGCAAATTGTGCAAGATTTCAAAATTTGGTCTATGTGTGCGGGGCCACGCCCATTGGGTCGATCCCGGCCATTTTTGGGCCAATCACGAAGACTGCCACCATATACATATACACAAAATTCCAGCACTCTCGCTAACAAATTGTGCAAAATATCTCAATTTCAAAATTTGACTTATATGGGCGTGGCCACGCCCATTGGTCCGATTCCGCCCATTTTTGGAAAATTCACATAATCTGCCACTAAATGCATACACACAAAATTTCAGCACTCTAGCTAAAAATTTTTCTCAATATCAAAATTGGACCCCTACACATGTACATTCTGTGAAAATTTCAAGATGATCGGTCTAGCCGTTTAGACGTCTATACGGAACAAACAAACCCACAAACAGACACTCTCTTTTATATATATAGATATATTTATAAAGACCCTTGGGATATGAGGATTCCATAATGAAATATAAAATTTCACCATGGCCCTTTACCATTTTTAGCTAAAATGGGTCATATTGGTCTATGTTTTCGCATGACCCCTATCTGTCCCTTCGTATTTGACTTCCCGATTCCCTAGATCCCGCATATTTTAACCGATTAGCCGAACTATTATCAGTCACATTTTATAGTACCTAAAATTATACCTATAGGACCATACATAACCATGTTTCGATATAGCTCCCTTGTTAAGGTCGCTTCCGCGTTGACTTTGATGGTACTAAAAGTGTAACACATCGAAGGAGTGACCTGAGAATCTAATGGCGATTTCGTTTCTGAAAAAAAAGTTGCCCCGTCGACGTGAAATATTAGAAAATATTTGCCCCCATTTAAGTCGAAATGATGTTTATGAATTTTCCAAAATGTATTAAAAAAGTAAATTTTTCTGGAAAAGTGCAAAGAAAATGCTGCATATTTTTCAGAAAAGAAATCGCCATAAGTACGTTCGGCGGAAATCCAACTTAGGACATTTTAAGTCGTTGGAGCAATTTCCGTCCGTCTGTCTGGTACGCATGATAACTTTCGAAAGAAGTAACGATTTTAATTAAAATTTGATATGTGATAATAATTTTTCCACTCCTTCTAGTACCTCCCTCACAAAGCATTCAGTAAAATATTACATTACTCACAAAGTGAAGGTATACCTTAGTCGACTTACCCGACATTTTCTTACTTGTTATTTTTAATTTCAAATAAACTTTTGTTTAATTTTCAATGGAAAAATATGAATTCCAAATTCATATTTTTTAACTAAAATATTCGTGTTTTGAATTTCAATTAGGATATTTTAAATTTCAAATGCCATTATTTAATATCATTTGATATCCCTTTGAAATTCAATTAAATTACACAGTGCAACACATGATTTTGGGACTCAATTCTTAGAATTCTCAAAAATAAGAACTTCCGCATCATTCGTTTAGTCAAGTTGGCTCAATTATTAATTTAATGGTCATACGAATTTTTTGCTCAAGGTGTATTTTGTGCACTTTTTCTATAATTGTTTCTCGGTCTGAAGGAGAAAAAAATTCGGAACAAACCTGTCCAAAAAAGGTGCATCCAGTGCCTTAAAAATCACAAAAATGCCCACAAAATCATAAAATATCTGTCAGTAAAATATTGAAAAATACGTAACACGCATACATATAAAACAAAACATAACATTTTTTGCAATTTTTAAGTCACTGGATGCACTTTTTCGGGTATGTTTTTTCGCATTTTTTTTTCTCCTTTTATATATCTACAACTTTGCTTCAGACACAAAAGAGATATTATTTACGGTATACTGAAAAAATATAGAAAAAGTGCTAAAAATCCACCTTGAGTAGAAATAAATCGTATGGCCATTAAATTATTAATTGAGCTAACTTGACAAAACGAATAATGCAGAAGTTCTTATGTTTGGGGCTACTTTCACGTCCAATCAATGAGCTGAAAAATGCGTGTTTATTTTTTTTTAAACAAATTTCTTTATTTTTTATCTTTACAGATATTGACGTCAGTAATTTAAAAGACATCAGTTTTCGTTTTTATAGCGACAATGAACGCTTGGCTCAAGTTGATGACATTGTCCTGGGTTCACACATAGATCCATTAACTCGAAAATGGCGTGGAGATATTACAATCAACATAAAATTGTTAGGCTTTGCACGAATTTATGTAGAAATGCTTAATGCGATGGATAATACAAAAGAGGCCAGTGCCGAGTCTTTCCCCTTGATAATAATACGCAAGTCACGCATAATCGATCATATATTTACGGGATCGGTGGCTTTATTGGTTTCATTGCTGTACATCAATTTTGGTGCAGCCCTGGATTTGTCGGTTTTAAGGGGTCTAATAATAAAACCAGTGGTAAGTATAAAACGTAATTTATTTTTAATTTGGAGATTATTAATGAAAAATATTTATCTTATTTCTAGGGCCCATCAATTGGTTTTGTAGCGCAATTTATGTTGATGCCTTTGATAAGTTTTGCTGTGGGTTATTTTCTATTTCCGCATAGTGTGGAAATGCAGTTGGGCCTATTTTTCACCGGAGTTTCACCAAGTGGTGGAGCTTCAAATATTTGGACTGTTATCTTGGGTGGCAATGTGAATTTATCTGTCTTGATGACAGCCATCAGTAATATAGCGGCCTTTGGCATGATGCCATTGTGGATTTTCACTTTGGGTCATTTGATTTTTGCTCGAAGTAATATGGCAATCCCTTATGCAAAAATAGCAACATTTGCCGTGGCTTTAATTGTGCCCTTGGCCATTGGTATTGGAATACAGAAATGCTCCCCGAGATTGACAAGGATTTTAGTGCGATTGCTAAAGCCTATATCGACATGTTTAGTATTGTTTATAATCGTCTTTGCAACGGCGACAAATTTATATCTATTTCAATTGTTCTCCTGGCAGGTAAGATTATTTTGAGATGAGTTAAACCCAACACTTCCTACTAAAGACTTTGTCATGTGACATTCAGAAAATTGGATGACAACATTTTTTGCATTTCATAGTACTATTTTTTTTTTAATGTCTGATAGTTGGACGTGGACTTTATTACATTATAAATCAATTGTCTATTTTTATTTGTTTTCAGATCGTTTTAGCTGGTTTATTATTGCCCTGGTTAGGATATGCATTTGCATGGTGTTTGGCCAAGAGCTTGAAACAAAATCCCACCGATGCTTTGACTATAGCCATAGAGACGGGTATTCAAAATACCGGCATTGCCATATTTCTTCTGCGGAGTTTACCTCAACCCCAAGCCGACTTAACTACTGTCATTCCCGTATCTGTGGCCATAATGACACCGTTTCCTCTATTGGCTCTGTATCTATACAAAAAATTCACCCGACCTAATGTTAAATATGGGCTTTTGACCCAACAACATCATATAAGAAGTTGTTAAAGTTTAGAAGAAATATATATATATATATAAATATACATATATAAATATATATATATGTGTATAGTGAACAATTAGATATCTGTATTAATTTCAAACATTATATACGTTTCATATAACGCACAAGAAAACAAATTACAAATAAGAAAAGAACTAAATTCGGAATCTTATATATCATCAACCATAGATTGCATTAAATTATGTAATAGGAAAAATCTTTGAGGTGAAAAAGAAGCAAAACATGGAGTGAAATGTTTATTTTTTTAAGCGAATTATTTTAAAAATAAAACGAAAACTGCAAAGATTCGGCCAAATTGTTTAGAAACTGCGGTCTCTACGGCTTAAACAACTATATCTAAGAGCGGCCTCTCTATGGAGATTACATCAAAAGAACACCAGCGTGGTCAAATATTGTTGAGCAGAATTTTTTATAAATAAAATTCAAACTGCAAAATTTTAGACAAATCAACTGTAAAATGTGGTATTTGTGACATAAAGGATAACATTTTAAAGCGACCTCTATACGATAACTATATCATAACATGTACCGATATGATACATTTTCATTGTACAGAATTTAAGTACATTTCATAAATTACAAAATTTCAGCTTAATCGTTAGAAAAATTTGATATTTATGGCTATAATCGGATATCGCGATAATCGGATATATGTCGAATCGAAGTCTGTAAGAAAAAATTTACTTATCACAGCATTTTCTCAAAGCTGCTACAACAACAACATACAGGGACTATACACTTTTATTGGAAATTATATCGAAATTGAATTTTATTGAAAATTCCTTCAAAATTGACAAACTTGTATTTTTCCAAAAACATGTCGAAATTTAAATTTAGTGAGAATTCCTTCAAAACTGATGAAAAATTCAACAAAATTGGTTTTGTGCAAAAAATGCTATAAACAAGGCACTTTTTTTTAGAAAATTTTGATGCAAATGCATTTTTTAAATTATCCAGAAAATTTAGTCGAAATTGTATTCTTTTAAAAATTTAGCCGAAAATATACTTTTTTGAAAATTTCATTATTTCTCGAAAATTTTGTCAAATCTCAATTTTTCCAGGAAATTGACTATAGAATTGCATTTTCGACTATAGGCGAAGTTACATTTTTATTGCAAAATTCCGTCAAATATAAAGTTAAATCTAAATTGAATTTTTTATAAAATTTTTCAAAATTTCGTTTTTCTGAATTTCGACGAAATTGCGTTTTTCTAGAAAATTGGTCGAAAAGTACATTTTCTAGAAAATTTTTTTTCATACATATAGTGAACAATTAGATATCTGTATTAATTTCAAACATTATATACGTTTCATATAACGCACAAGAAAACAAATTACAAATAAGAAAAGAACTAAATTCGGAATCTTATATATCATCAACCATAGATTGCATTAAATTATGTAATAGGAAAAATCTTTGAGGTGAAAAAGAAGCAAAACATGGAGTGAAATGTTTATTTTGTTAAGCGAATTATTTTAAAAATAAAACGAAAACTGCAAAGATTCGGCCAAATTGTTTAGAAACTGCGGTCTCTACGGCTTAAACAACTATATCTAAGAGCGGCCTCTCTATGGAGATTACATCAAAAGAACACCAGCGTGGTCAAATATTGTTGAGCAGAATTTTTTATAAATAAAATTCAAACTGCAAAATTTTAGACAAATCAACTGTAAAATGTGGTATTTGTGACATAAAGGATAACATTTTAAAGCGACCTCTATACGATAACTATATCATAACATGTACCGATATGATACATTTTCATTGTACAGAATTTAAGTACATTTCATAAATTACAAAATTTCAGCTTAATCGTTAGAAAAATTTGATATTTATGGCTATAATCGGATATCGCGATAATCGGATATATGTCGAATCGAAGTCTGTAAGAAAAAATTTACTTATCACAGCATCTTCACAAAGCTGCTACAACAACATCATACAGGGACTATACACTTTTATTGGAAATTATATCGAAATTGAATTTTATTGAAAATTCCTTCAAAATTGACAAACTTGTATTTTTCCAAAAACATGTCGAAATTTAAATTTAGTGAGAATTCCTTCAAAACTGATGAAAAATTCAACAAAATTGGTTTTGTGCAAAAAATGCTATAAACAAGGCACTTTTTTTTAGAAAATTTTGATGCAAATGCATTTTTTAAATTATCCAGAAAATTTAGTCGAAATTGTATTCTTTTAAAAATTTAGCCGAAAATATACTTTTTTGAAAATTTCATTATTTCTCGAAAATTTTGTCAAATCTCAATTTTTCCAGGAAATTGACTATAGAATTGCATTTTCGACTATAGGCGAAGTTACATTTTTATTGCAAAATTCCGTCAAATATAAAGTTAAATCTAAATTGAATTTTTTATAAAATTTTTCAAAATTTCGTTTTTCTGAATTTCGACGAAATTGCGTTTTTCTAGAAAATTGGTCGAAAAGTAAATTTTCTAGAAAATTTTTTTTAAAATACATTTTCTAAAAAATTTCGCTGAAGCTTTATTTTTCCAGAAAATTTAATTTCTGTTTTTAAATTTCGTATATATTTAATTTGTCTACATAGTTTTTTTTTAGAAAATTCCGTCAAAATTAAATTTTTTTTAGAAAATTGTTGAAAATTAATTATTCTACAAAATTTCGATAGAATTGTGTTTTTCTGGAAAACTTCATCAAAGTTTAATTTTTCTGGAACATTTTGTTGAAATTTGCTTTTTTTCTACATAGTTTCGTTGAATTTACATTCCTGAAAATGATTTCCGCTGAAATTGCATTTTTCTAGAAATATCGTTAAAATTTACTTTTTCTATAAAAAAAATGTATTGGATTTTTCTAAAAAAAATTTTGAAAATATATTTTTGTTGATATTTAATTTTTCTAAGAAAAAATTATTGAAATAACCTGTGACTGAATTAAAGGGTTTTAGGCGGAAATATTCAACAAGAAAAATCAATTTGGACGATATATTGTAAAAAAAATCAATTTCAACAAGATTTTGTAGAAAAGTGCTATTTCAAGAAAAATTCAATATTTAGAATTTATTTATATTTGATATAAACGAAAATTAAATTAAATCTATAAAAATGAAATTTCAACGACATTTAGAAGAAGAACGCAATTCCAACGTACTTTTATAGAGAAATGAAATTTCAAAGATATTTTTATCAACTTTGACAACACTTTTTGGAAAAATGCAATTTTGACGAAATGTTGTTGAAAAATCAAATTTTGACCAAACTTTGTGGAAAAATTCAGTTTTGAAGAAATTTTCCATAAAAACTCAATTTCGAATAAGCTTCTACAAGAATGCAATTTTGACAAAATATGCCATACAAATGTAATTTCGCCAATTGTAGAAAAATACAATTTTGGCGTAATTGTCAATAAAATGCTGTTTTTGACAATTACTAACTATAAAAGTACATTTTGATAAAAGTTCAATTACAAAGGCCTTCCCAGACGGAGGGGCTTTCCTGAAAACTTAACTATATATATTCAATTTTTTGAGGATATTTAAAATATTTTAATTGGTAATTTTTATTTGGATTTTTGAAATGTAAAACAGATCGAAAGGTCTTACAAAAAAGCTACTTTTAGACAAAACAACGGATTATTTTTAGATTTATGTAGGTTTTTTTACATATTCTTTAATCAACTTTAAATTCAATTTTGAAAACATTTCGAAACATTATTGCTGAATAAATATGTTTTACAAACAAAGAATATTTGATTTAGTAGTGTGATGTTATTATGATGTTATGTTATTTAACAAATCTACCAATCACACAAATTAGCAAAAAAAACAGAATGTAGCATAACATTATGTTATGCTACATTTGTTTTTTTTTTTGATAATTTGTGGGTTATGCTACATTTTTTTTGTTGATAATTTGTGGGTTTGGTAGATTTGCTAAATTAGCTACAACTTTTTAAATTATGCATCGATTTTTTCGGAATGATAAATAATAAAATAAAAATATAATTGTGAATAGAATAGAATTTGTTTCGCAATATCTTGAAATATAGCGTGATCCATTTCGAGGAAACCAGTAAGGAAAGGCAGAAAGTCGGGGGGGGCCGACTATATAATACCCTACACCACCCTAACAATGCGATAAAGGTCATTGCGATAATAATTTGTAATAATTGGTAAATGGGAGGAACATATTATCTAATTCTGAACCGATAATCGCTAAATTAAGCAATATTGGTTCCTAAATTGAGAAACATCTTTCTGGAAAATTTTAATGACCGAAGGTAAAATACAACTTCTACAGCGTTTTGATACCAAATCAGGAGGAACATATATGTTGAGGTTATATATAAATCTGAACCGATTTTTCCTGAATACTCATTCATGTAAAAAGACATTTTTCTGCCGAATTTCGCACTGATCGGATATAAAATACAGTTTCTACAGCGATTACATGTCAAATCCGAATTTGTCAGTATTCCTTCATGTAGAAAGATACCTCTTTTTGCCTAATTTCGACCTGATCGGATATGAAATAACATGTTTACAGTGCTTACATGTCAAATCGGGGGTAACGTATATGTATATGGGGGCTATATTTAAATCTGAACCGTTTTTTTTTCCAAATTTAAAAGTGTTCATTAATGTAATAGGAAACCTCTTTATGCCGAATTTCGCATTGATCGGATATAAAATAACATTTTTACAGCGATCACATGTCAAATCGGGGGTAACGTATATATGGGGGCTATATCTATATCTGAACCGATTTCTTCCAAATTTAACAGTGTTAATTAATATAATAAGAAACCTCTTTCTACCGAATTTCATACTGATCGGATATAAAATAAAGTTTTTACAGCGCTTACATGTCAAATCGGGGTAAAATATATATGGGGGCTATATCTAAATCTGAACCGATTTTAACCAACTTCAGTAGGGATCGTCCTTGGGCCAAAAAAAATATTTGTAAAGTTTCGTCGAGATCGGACCATAATTGCGACCTGTGCTTTGATTAGAAGAATACATGCACAGACAGACGGACATACGGACAGACGGACATAGCTAAAGCAACTAAGAAAGTGATTCTAAGTCGATCGGTATAATAAACAATTTCAAATTGAATGGGGAATGTTTATTTTCATTTGAAAGAACATTCTTTGGAATTTATTTTTTGAAGATTATGTCTATCAAATGTTGGCCGCGGCTACGTCTCACGTGGTCCATCCGTTGAGTCGAATTTCCGAGCATTTCGACTGGTAACTGGCGAATGACACGCGTGATGTTTTGCTCCAAGGTCTGAATCGAAGCTTGTCCACATTACATATCCCCACAGAAAAAGTCTAACGGTGTGATATCACACGATCTTAGTGGCCAATCGACCGGCCCAAAACGTGAAATTATCTGCTCACCGAAATGTTCTATCAATAAATCCATTGATTGATGCGATGTGTGGGAAGTGGCGCCGTCTTGTTGAAACCAAATGTCGCCGAGATCACGAGCTTTAATTGTATGCATCAAATAATCGGTTATCATGGCTCGATAACGGTCGACATTGACGGTTACGTTCTCACGGCATAATTTTTGAAGAAATATGGACCGATGATTCCACCGGCCCACAAACCAAACCGTTGTTTTTTCTGGATGAAGTGGCAGCTCTTGAATCTCTTCAGGTTGCTCTTCGTCCCAAATGCGCAATTTTGCTTGTTTACATACCCATTGAGCCAGAAATGGGCCTCATCGCTGAACAAAATTTGGCTCGAAAACGTCGGATCTTCTTGGAACTGTTCAAGAGCCCATAGAGCGAAGCGATGTCGCTTGGGAAGGTCGGTCGGCTTCAGTTCTAGCACAAGCTGTATTTTGTATGCTTTCAATTTAAGATCTCGACGTAAAATGGGCCAAGTCGTTCCATACGTCAGTCCGAGTTGCTGCGAACTGCGCCGAATAGACTCTCCACGGTCTTCGTGTCGTCTTCCGCTACATTTTCTTCACTGCGTGCTGGACGTGGTCTATTCGGTCGAATATTATCCAATAATGAATGCTGGATCTCAAGATGGATGATGGTGTTGCGAATAGTACGCTCAGTAGGCCGATTATGTTGACCATAAGTTGAGCGAAGTGCACGAAACACATTCCTCACAGAACGTGAATTTTCGTAATAAAGTTGAACGATTTGTAAACGTTGTTCAGGCGTAAGTCTTTCCATGATGAAATGCCAAACAATACTTAACAAAAATAACATGACAGCATGACACGACTCACATATGATCTGTCAAAAAAAGGCTATTGAAAAAAGTATCTCTACTTGGATCACCCGTTATATCTTTAAAACAGCTGATGGAATGAAAAGGCGATATTAGAAGAATATGAAGGCTGCTTAATTTAGGATTCTTTTAAACTTTTCTAAATTAATTATAATAATTTTTTCACGAGTTATGATAAAATCTGCTTTTCAACCTCTATTTTTTTTTATTACAAAAAATATCTTTTTTTATATTTTTTTTAAGGATTGAAGAAAAACCTAAATACAATAGGTAAGTAGTTGTATGGATGGGAAAAAAGAACCGTTTGACCAAAATGTCAATATTCAACACCGTCGAACTCGGGCATTGACTATTGACTGTCTGTCCCTATATATATGTTACACCCGATTTGACATGTATGCGTTGTACAAAGTGCATTTTATATCCGATCAGTACTAAATTCGACAGAAAAATGATTCTTATTACTTGAATAAACACAGAAAATTTTGGGAAAATCGGTTCAGATTTAGATATACCCCTCATATATATGTTCCTCCCGATTTTGTATCAAAGCGTTATAATTTATTGTTAATAACATCTTCAACTCCTCCTTGGAATAACTCTTGTTGAGGAGATGGAGCTAAGTACTTTGTACGAAACTAATTATTTCAAATGACATATTATCGCAATGCCCCTTTGCGCATTGTTAGGGAGGTGTAGGATATTATTCATATTCCCCAATTTAATTTTCGCCAAAGCATGGTCCATAATTGCAGCTTCGTCTCTTTATTTTCTTTGTATTTAATTGGACAATTCTTCTCTTAGTTTCTTTAATTCATATTAGAGTAAAACACACCAAAAGGCATATTTTTCGACCCACATTCATAAAAATCGCAATAAATAAAATCAAAATCGACACGAGCTAATGTAGCAATATACGTCCACAATTTATTGTGAAGATTTAAAAACATGATCATAGCAGCAATGTTGCATTTCCAAAAAAATTTCTTAGATTAATAAATGTTGAAATTAATCCGTTTGGTTTTTAAGCCACTATGCATTTCAACAACATTGATCTCTCACTTTTGCGCTTACCAAAGAGCCCACTATTTTATACGCACAGAGCACAACCCACTTTCTCCCAAATTAACTTACTCAGGTTTCTCAACAAAGTTGTTTTGTGTTCTGCCCAAAGAGTGACAGTAGAATCTCAATTGCAAAAGCGTTCGGTTGCGCTGTAGACGGTAGAGACAAATATTTCAAATTGAGCTGAAAGCTTAATTACCAGCGCATTAATAATAAAAATAAAAGTATCTTCAAAAATGTCGTGAAACTGAATTTGTTGTGATAAGAATATAAAAATCTCACCTATCTACATATGTACAATGTAAATACGCATCTTTTTCTAAAGAAAGATTAAAAAGCAAAGTGTGAATTTAAAAGAAAATCTCGGCACATTCAAGCAAAAAGATAACAAAAAAAATTACAAAAAATTAGTGCATTTAACACACACATAGCTCGCACTTCCAAGTAACCGAACCGATCAGCAGCAATGCACTTTCCCAATAATGTACTGAAGTTCATACTAATTTTCGCGATGACGTTGTTGCCGGCATTCGTAGATAACACAGCGGGGGAGTTGGAACAGCCAGCATCATCAACAGGTTTGATAGCTTCATGGGTTACCGGGAATGGAGAGCCGCAGTGGCATGTCAATTTTACCCCTCCCAATACGACGGCTCACATGGATACGTTCATCAAGATTCTAGTGGAAATTACGAGTAAGTTACTCATGTTAACGTGTCGGGGTGCGGGACGACCACTATAGTTTGCAAAATTATTGCAATTTGTATAAAGTTAATGTATGAGAGAAACAAAAAACAATTTAAAAACAAAGTGGGGATAGTCAAAAGTCGCACAGTGGAGGATTTTCAAAACAAAAAGTGGAAATATATTTGACGAACTTTAAATAAACAAGAAATTATCTTTTTGTTACCGACACTTAAAAACTTTTTTGTATAGATTAGGCAAACTATTTTATGAAACCAAAAAAAAAAATTGTTATGAAAAAATTTTTGAATTTTTTTTTCTAAAATTCCAATTTTCATGGACCTTTTTTTTAGTATAAGCTCGATAAAACCGCGATACCATAAAAATTTTGAAAAATATTTACTATTATTATTAAACAATGTTTAGAAAAGAGAAAAATGTAACGAATATTCAAATTACGCTATTTTACAAAAAAATTTGTTCAATTCATATTAGCAGGAGATATAAATTGAGATTGGGCGTCTCCTTCAGATCCATCAGAGTCCTCAGGAATAATTGGTTGCATGTGAGAAACTCTTCGATTATGAAATTTATTCATTGTAGCTTCAATTAGAATACTATCAACATCTTCCTCTGATTAATGGAAATTATGAGAGCTAGCAATGTTGAAAACATGACTTTCAAGTAAGTTTAGTAACTGTCGTTAAAACAATTTTAATTTAATTTTTAATTTATTTCCCATCATAGTAACCGAGCCTATATGGCCTTTTACAGTTACAAAAAACAACAATATGTAGACTACTCAAAAATCTTAAATATCTAAATAAATAAAATGATTAAATCTATATATATAAAAATGGAAAAATGTTTGTATGCATTTTATAGACGCTTAAACTACTGGACCGATTTTAATTTTTTTCTTTTGTTTGAAAGCTATTTTGTCTGAGATGGTTTTGGAAAAAAAAATTTGCAAATAGTGGACCAACGAAGTGAACCGGGTCCATTTTATATATAAGGCAATTTTTTAAGTGATTCCTACTGTTCATACCTACTAATAGATTCCTACTGTTCGTACCTACGAATAGATTCCTACTGTTCGTACCTACGAATAGATTCCTACTGTTCGTACCTACGAATAGATTAATGAGATTCCTACTGTCGGAAATCTGAAGTGTGGGGGCAACGAAGTGGACCGGGTCCAGCTATCTATATATATAAAAATGGAAAAATGTTTGTATGCATTTTATAGACGCTTAAACTACTGGACCGATTTTAAATTTTTTTCTTTTGTTTGAAAGCTATTTTGTCTGAGATGGTTTTGGAAAAAAAAAATTGCAAATAGTGGACCAACGAAGTGAACCGGGTCCATTTTATATATAAGGCAATTTTTTAAGTGATTCATACTGTTCGTACCTACTAATAGATTCCTACTGTTCGTACCTACGAATAGATTCCTACTGTTCGTACCTACGAATAGATTCCTACTGTTCGTACCTACGAATAGATTCCTACTGTTCGTACCTACGAATAGATTAATGAGATTCCTACTGTCGGAAATCTGAAGTGTGGGGGCAACGAAGTGGACCGGGTCCAGCTATATATAATAAAAATGGAAAAATGTTTGTATGTATGTATGTATGTATGTGTTTTATAGACGCTCAAACCACTGGACCGATTTTAAAATTTTTTCTTTTGTTTGAAAGCTATTTTGTCTGAGATGGTTTTGGAAAAAAAAATTTGCAAATAGTGGACCAACGAAGTGAACCGGGTCCATTTTATATATAAGGCAATTTTTTAAGTGATTCCTACTGTTCGTACCTACTAATAGATTCCTACTGTTCGTACCTACGAATAGATTCCTACTGTTCGTACCTACGAATAGATTAAAGAGAGTCCTACTGTCGGAAATCTGAAGTGTGGGGGCAACGAAGTGGACCGGGTCCATCTAGTTATAAAATAAAACAGAAAACAATAGAAAGAGTAGTAAACAACCGAGTAAACAATTTTCTCCTAACTTTCACAGTATATATAAACAGTTATAGAGCATCTAACAATAAGAAAAACAACTCACACACTGTGAGAAAAAAAAATTTACAAAAATCAACTTAATTTCATAAAAACAACATACGTACAAGCTTAACAATTTAATGCAATAAATAATAAAAATAATTAAAAAAAGCTATAAAATTTAAAGAAAATACTAAATCAAATTACGAGGCGACTGAAAAAAAAAAATATTGAGTTATAATAAACATCCCTACTACTCGCGCAAAAAAAACTACTCTGACAGGCTATATCATCCAATTAGGCAATAGAAAAAATAATAAACAAGAAAAAAAATCAAAAATCATGAAGCTGAGCATATTCAAAGAGCTTATATTTATATGTATGCAACGAAAAACTGAAAGTTCTAAGCGATACCGGTAGATTGTTGTAAATGCGTGCCACTCTCACAAGAAATGACCTATCTAAGGTAGCAGTTAACCTCGGCATAACAATTTGGGTATTTCTTGTTGATCTACCAAAGCTAAAAAGATCCAACATAAATCGCGGTGTTTGCAACTTATGCACTTTATAGAAGTGCAACAAAATTCGTATTTTGATGTAGTTAGAAAATGAGCACCCAAGAAAATCGGTTACATATTGGGAAATGTGATCATACCACTTCACAGTATAAACATATCGCAAAACTCGTTGAAATAATAATCTTACCTTCCGCATAACATAACCTACACAACCAGAAAATACCTCAAGACCATACAAAAAAATAGGCATTATCAGAGCATGAACAACACGAATCTTAACACTACGAGGAAGTACCAAATCCAGGTTGTATAACTTTCGTAAAATAAAGTTAACTCTGGAAATGATTGAATTAACATGCACATCAAAAGACAAATCATTGTCAAGCATTACACCAAGACACTTAAAATTGCTTACAACTTCTATAGCTGTGCTACAGATTGAAACAGATAAAGCACCTGCTGGTATATTGCCAAAAAACATAGCTTTGGTCTTAGAGGCATTTATCGATAAGCCATTATCCCTCATCCAACTGACTAACAAGTTAATAGTAAAGTCAATTGTATTCTGCAGTATATCTAAAAACACAAAATCGCCGTTAAATAAGATCTGTAGATCATCTGCAAACGCATATACGAGGCTAAATTAATAAAAAAAATTATTTTTTTTTCAAAAAATCGTTTTTATCAAATCTTGTTTTTATCTAGCACGTGAAAGAACATAAAAAAACTATCCCTATTTGAAAAAATATGTGTATAAATGTATAAATTATGAACAATTGTAAAAGTAAGGGAAATTAGAAAAATCATTTTTCATATTTTTTTATTTTGGCCATTTTGTTTGGGAGGTACTAAAATGGGCGTGTCAATTGCGACCATTTCTCAATAGACTATCGGTACTGTAAAAGAATTACGCTTACATTGAATCCAATCAAAGACAGAATAAAATTAGATGGCACATTACCATTTATAACTTTCAGCACCATGGTGGTGTTCACCATAATATGTCTACTCTTAAGTGTCTTATCAAATTCAAACTTCTAGTATAGGGTGGAAGACTAAAATCACTATTCCAATGAAGATGTCTTAAAACGTAAGTCCCGTATTGTGGGTCCCACACTACAGACCCATATTCTAGAATAAGTCTAACTAGAGTAGGCAGTCTTATCAAACTCAAGCTGTTATTATAGGGTGGAAGACTTAAATCACTATTCCAATGAAGATGTCTTAAAGTGAATAATTAAAATTGTTTTTGAACCGATTCAATCTTATCAACGTAAATCCCGTATTGGGGGTCCCACACTACAGACCCATTTTCGTCAATCGCGTATTGCAACCGTCAATCGCGTATTGCAACCGAGCACGCCATAAGCTTTACTCACCATTGTAATTATGTGATTATTGAAATTGAGTTTAGGATCCATCAATATATCAAGATCCACAAAGGATTCAACAGTATCTAAATTGGAACCATGAAGACTAAACCTAGATGGAATCGCCCTCGACCTAGAGATAAAGGTCCATGCAATTTATATCACACCAATTTCCAAAACTAAGCAAATCATTTTGAAGCAGCATTAAAACTTCAGATGTTTTATAAGAATAAAATATCTTAGCATCATCTGCATACATCAGTAAATTAGAACTAGAAATTTAATCTGGCAAATCGTTGATGAATAGCAGAAACAGAATGGGACCAATATGGCTACCTTGGGTAACCCCAGATGGAATCAAAATCGGATCAGAACAGGATCTACCAATTTCACAATCTGAGTACGACTATCAAGATAAGACCAACGCAATAAGTTCTTACTAAAACCAATAAGATCCAGCTTATGTATTAAGAGTTTGTGATTGACTCTATCGAAAGCTTTACTAAAATCTGTTTAAATCACGTCTGTCTGATTACCAAGAACAAACTCGTTAATAACCTGGGAAAAAAATTTGCACTAAATGTGTCAACGTTGAAAGACTTTTACGAAATCCATGTTGGAATGGACTTAGAATAGACTAGAGAATGCGATAAAATCTCAGTAACCATTTTCTCAAAAAGTTTTGGAATTTTACTTAATTTTGCGATTCCACTATAATTATGGAAGATGTTAAGTAAGATGTTCTCCAAATGGATGGGAAATAGCCATATTTTAACGAAATATTAAATAGCAATGTAAGCGGAACAGCAAGACTTCGAGCACAATATTTGAGGTTTATACTAGGTACACCAACAGGACCAACACTACCCAGCAAAAAATAAAAGAAGTACTTCCAAAAGAATAACATTATAAGTACTTCCAAATCATAAGTATGAAAATTTTTTCTGCATTTAATGAAGTTCTTCTAAATAACTTACGAAAATGTAATTTTGGAGTATACATTATTAAACTTCAATGTATAATTCCAAAAATTATCAAAAAACTTTGAAGTTTTATAATCAAGGATCGGGATAGACATATCGCTCACTTACTTCAAGAGTGCCATAACTCAACATTGAAAATTGTCAAGGTGTGTAACTTTAAGTCTATATAAAAAGATAAGTAACCTGAAATAAGATATTTAAAAACGCTGGGATAATCCGAAATATGGTTGTTTACTTATAAACTAAATTTCGCTGAGATTAATTTATGGATATTTTCCAAATTCGCATTTCTGTAAGGCAACTTATTTTTTTTAATTTTATTATTTTTTATTTATTTTATTTTTTTTATTTATTTTATTTTTTTTATTTATTTTAAATTTTGAGTTATGTCACTCTTGAAGTGAGTGAACGATATGTATATACGAGTATTAGGGCTATATGTAAATCCGAACCGATTTTCTTGAAACTCGGCAATGTAGGTCATAGTATTAAGACACCCTACCCTGCTAAATTTAAAAATAATTGAAATAATTAATCAAATATTTTGTTTCCCGTCATTATGAAAATTTGCTGAGGGGAGTTCCATCATTTTTTTAGATTTAGAGCAACAATTTATATTTTTATTCTGTTCATTTAAAAGAAGAGAATTATTACTGCACCCAGATATGTTAATAAGAATGACATACATTCATCAAATAAATACAACACCAAAAAATCAAATATTACAGTGTATTAAAAGGAGTGGTGAAAAAGTGGTGTCAAATAAGTACTTTACCGGCGCGACAAGCCCTTGTTAAATTCATTGATGAAAATCCAAAATAGAACCACCTCCGGATCATTTCGCAGTGCAGAATTTTTTACACAAACGAAAACAAAAATGGCGAAATGCAGAAAAAATTTAGTATTTTTGGGCACAACATGTAACATGTAAAAACATTAAAGAGTATGAAACCTTATAACAGGTGGCGCAAAAGTAACCTTTCGATGTTTTGTGCCAAAGTCACCGACCGATTATTGGTCAAATAAATAGTCAGCAATATTCCGCGTTCTGGAGCGGTGTAGCGTAACATTGTTTATTAACGTGTATTTCGCATGACATTAGGCATGACATTAGGGGCCAATCGCTAAATTTATAGCATTTTCTGATAGGAGGATTACTTTTGCGCCATTTATAGCATTTTCTAATAGGAGGATTACTTTTGCGCCACCTTGTATTAGTAGTACCTATCTTATGTTTGATTAGTAAACTCTTCATAATTCAATTAATTTAGCACAAACTCTGTTGTTATGGCAAGCTGTTTTACTCTCGCTACCAACAAATATCTTTCAGTGTACATATTGCACTAAATATCTCATTAAAATCGGTGAGATTGAAAATTTGAAAGCAATTCAAGCGTATACAGTAGCCATGCATATGTATGTATGCTACTGTTAGATGTCGACATTTACGAATTACATATTTGATTTTTTTAAACTCTTTGTTCTTCCCATATCACGGTATATAAATACGAGTTTCGTGGTTTTTCGTATAGGTCGATCCATTCGTCTGACTTCTTTGAGTTAATCTAATAGAGGTTATTCCCTTTTCAATTCAATTATCTTTTGATGACTGATACTGTTTTGCGGAATACAAAATCCATTGTTGTTCATCGCAAATTTTTGACTGCGTAAGTCGTCAATGTTTATTTAATGTTTTTTTTATCAGTGCGTTTTGGACGAATGACCATCGGAACTGACATGCAAATGTGTACTCTTGTACAAAAAATTACACAGGGCTGAACTGTAAATTATAATATTTTGCATTTTTCGATACTACGTTAATTTTAGTAGTAATTTTTCGCGTGGAATATTTTTGTCAAAAGAAACAACAAACTAGTAAGGAAAGACAGAAAGTCGGGCATTGAGATAATAATTTTGAAGAATTAGTTTCGTTGCAGCTAAAAAAATACTTAGCTCCACCTCCTTTCTCATCAAGACTTATACCAAGGAGGAGTTGAAGAAGTTGGTCATAGTAAACTAAATCAGAAACGATAATCTTAAAATGCGCAGTATTCTTTCATAGATCAAGAATCGGAAGGACACATAGAAGGGATTATATATAATCTCAACAGATTTTAATCAACTTGGATCGAAAACCTCATTTCTGCCAAATAATATAAAGTTCGGACGTAAAATACAGTTTCAATAGCGCTTAAATATTAAATAGGTAGGAACATAGTATATACAGGGTTTTCCAATAAGTGTGATATGATTTCTTTGAAAAAACACACTTGTTGTTAAGGAAATTCAAAAGTTTTTTTATAATACCCAATATTCGAGCACTTTTTCCACTAAATCAAGTCGTATGTCATGAATGGCACTTTCAATATTGACTTGTAAAGCTTGAAGGGTCTTGTTTATTTCGAAAGACCAATGACTTCAAATAACCCCACAAGAAATAGTCTAATGGTGTTAAATCACAACTTCTTGGAGGCCATTCAATATCACAATTTCTTGAAATAATCGAATCTCCAAACTTTTCTCGCAACAATTCAATTGTTTCATTTGCTGTGTGGCACGTAGCCACAATCGGCCAAGGGCAAAAATATAGCTTTTAACGAGAGCTAAAATATTGCTCATGGGTGTCAAGGTCGTCGGTCGACTGGAAAGTGTTTTTTTTTTTTGGATTTAAAAAAAATGGTCTTAGCATCATTTTCAAATGTGAACGGAAAGTTTATTTTTGCTCTAGCTCCATAACGCCGGATCGGGAATCGGTCAATGGCAAAAAGATAGCTCTTAACGAGAGCTAAAATATTGCTCATGGGTGTCAAGGTCGTAGGTCGACTGGAAAGTGTTTTTTTGGATTTATAAAAAAATGGACTTAGCGCACGAAAAGTTGCAATTGGAGAACGATTATTTTGTTAATAAAACTGAATAATTTGTAAACGTTGTTCTTGCGAATATCTCTCCATGATGAAATTGTAAACACTACTGAATACAATGAAAAACAAGTGACAGATCATGACATATTACAAATGGCCGAAACGTCACTTCAAAATCATATCATCCCTATTGGAAAACCCGTTATGTAGCTATATCCGATTAATCCAAATTTAAGCAGTATTCGTTCCTAAATTAAGAAACCTTATTCTTGCCAAATGTTGCAATGATAGAAAGTAAAGTACAACTTCTACAACAAATCGGGCGAACATATATATGGAGGCTATATCTAAATCTGAACCGTTTTTCTCCAATTCTCTGCGTTTACATGTTACATCGGGTGTAAAATTTATATGGGGGCAATATCTAAATCTGAACCGATTTTCCACAATTCTGCAGTGTTTGTTGTTGTTGTAGCAGCTTGGAGACGCTGAGTTAATAATCCTCAAGTCTATTTCTATTAAAGATTCGTTCCGGCACAAATGTGATTATCGCGGAAGCCTTATGTTGTTTTCATCTACTCAATGTTGTCCGGTTGTAAATTAACATTCGTCTGTTAATTTCAGGGAATGGATGTTATTTGAGTGTTACCGTTTCTATTCTCCACTAGAAGCGCTGCATTTTCTGCATGGTGTTATGTATTTTTTTAGCCTCCCTGTTGACTTATGTGTGTGATGTTTTTGTAGTGGTAGTGCGCCCGGAGAGTTATTTTTAGCTGCAGAAACTCGAACTATGATGAAAACACAAAATGTTGGTGTTAAATTTTTCCAGTGCCCTGGCTGGGAATCGAGCCCAGCTCCTTCGGGATCCAAGACTAATGCACTAACCACTGAGCTACCGAAGGCCAGATTCTGCAGTGCTCATTGCACTAACCACTGAGCTACCGAAGGCCAGATTCTGCAGTGTTCATTCGTTCTGCCGAATTTTAAACTGATCGGATATAAAATACTGTTTTTATGGCGCTTACATGTGAAATCTATATATTGGGGCTATAACTACATCTAAACCGATTTAGTATTATCTCTAAGTGCATCAAGATACTTCTTTGTGTCAATTTTTATTCAGATCGGTTAAAAATGTTGCTTATACAGTGCATATATGCGAAATCGGAGGTACATATGTATATACGGGAGCTATATGTAAATCTGAACCGATTCTGAAAAATTTTAATAGGGATCGGCCTTGGGCCAATAAAGAGTACTGTGCTAAATTGTATTACAATCGGACCATAAATACGACCTGCACTTTGATTACAACGATACATCTACAGACGGGCAGACTGATGAACGGACAGACAGACAGACATGGTTAAATGGAATCAGCAAGTGATTCCATCTTCTCTTCTTCCTTTGGACTACCCTGGACCACAGAGTGGTATAGGCTATAACAAGTAAAAGCATTATGTTCGGCCATGCCGAATCTTATATACCCTCCAGCATGGTTTGCATTAAATTTTATTACTGGAAAAATCTTTGGATATGGAGCAAATCCGGAAACGATTGTTCAAGTAAATTATAAAAAAAACGAACGCTGCAATTTTAGGCCGCAAAGTCTTTAGCCAAACTCTTCACCTGAAAACTGTGGTATTTATGGCTTAAAATAGCTTTTTTGAGAGCTACATCTACACGGGGACTACAACAAAATAAAATTTTATTTGTATAAAATTTATTGAGACGTATTCTTGCCAAAATAGAATATAAACTGCAAAGTTTCAGCTAAATTTCTTAAAAAAACGTGGGGTTTATGGCTTAAATAAGCCTTTTTGGGAGCGGCATCTAAAGGTGGACTATAACAAAATATGAACTGATTTAAAGAATGTTTACTGCGATGAATTTTAATCTTAATTAAATACGAACTGAAAAGATTCAGTTAAAATGCTTAGAATGTATGTTATTTATGGCTTAAATTTGTATAATTTGGAGCGACCTCTATAGAGGGACTATAACAAAATATGAACCGATTTGTAAAATTTTTGCTGTGATGAATTCTTGTCAAAATAAAATACAAACTGCAAATTTTCTGCTAAATTGCTTTAAAAATGTGGTATCTATGGCTTAAAAACCGCTTTTGGAGCGACCTCTATAGGGGAGCTATATCAAAACATTGACCGATATGGCCCATTTGCAATTCCAAACAACCTGCAAGTATAAGAAATATTTCTACCAAATTTGATCAACCTAGTTCTATTATTATGGACTGTAGCGTGATTACAACAGACGGACGGACAAATGGACATGGCTAAATCGTCTTATAATTTTATGACGATTAAGAATATAAATACTTTATGGGGTCTTATTTAGAGGTGTTACAAACGGAGTGACAAAATGAATATACCCCCCATCCTATGGTGGAAAAAAATAGTATATAGTATAAAAAATACCATCGCCAGACCTTAGCTCAATTTTATCATATTGGCGCTTTTAAATCTCTTTATCCCACTGCCTGACGATGGTTCACAGCGCTTTCCCAATGTTAACCCGATCAGTTTGTATGGCGTTAAGGAGTAAAATCATTATTACTATTAACAGTTACAGGTTAAATAGAGTACCTTTTTTAAATTCCAGGCACATATGTTAAAAAACGTGGCCTTCATGAGGTGCTTATACTTATCAAAACACGGACCGTCATACTCCATTTTCACTAGAGATGATTTAATTCAATATGTAGTACAAAAGCTTAAATTTGCTCATGATGGATTAAAAAAGCCTCCCCTGAAACGCCATGAAGTCTTATCGGAAGGAACCTTCATATGGGAGCAATATCAAAACCATGGACCATTGTTTCCCATTTCCATTAGGAACGACTAAGTGCAATATAAAGTATAAATTCATTCTACAAAAACATGGACCGATGTGCCCCATTTTTACTAGGGAAGATTAGGTTCAATATAAAGTGTAAATTCTTAAATTTCAGCCAGATCCATTAAAAAATGTGTTCTCTAGGTTATGAAGAAATGACATCGATGGGGACCTTTATATGGGGGCTATAGCAAAACATGGACCGGTATGCCCCATTTTCAATATGGATCGTCTCTAGTTTGCATCTATGGATCGTCTACAGAAATGCATCTGTATAAATTGTCGTAAAGATTGCTTTATATTTACGACCTGCACTTTGATAACAAGAATACATGGACAGAGAGACGGACATGGCTAAATCGAATCAAAAAGTGATTCTATGCCGTTTGGTATAATAAACCGCGGGTCTATCTCTTTAGTTGTTTAGGCGTTACAAACAAATGCACAAAGCCATAATACCATGTACCACTGTGTGATGTCGGTGATAAAAATGAATTGATATTGTCAATTTCAAATGGGTGGGACTTACATATGTAGATAAACCAATTCAATTTGGATAGGTTTTATGTGAAGTAAAACAAAATATCAGTTGTTAGAAAAATATTGCGGAATCTCAAAACTTGACATGGCCCATTTTCAGTACCTCGTGAGTAGCAATTATAAAAAGTGTCAGTACCAAATTTCAGCCATATGACTCAATAGTTTTATATTGTGAGTGATTACAACAGACAGAAAGGACAAGGCTAAACCATCTCAAAATTTTGCAACCACTACGAATTTATGTTTTATCTTGAGTCTCTGTTCATAATTTTGAGGTTTTACGAATGGAGTGATAAAACAAGTTAAAAATGTCAGTCGAGTAAACCGTGTTACTTCAATCATAACTTTTTGAGAAATAGAATCTGGTAGTTTGAGTGCGAGATCTGAGAACTTTGGAAAACTTTTGTTCATTATTTGGTGCAGAAGTTATAAGGAATTTATTTTCATATAAATGGCTTTTTCTTTTGAGCCAAAAAATGCTAAAACTCTTCTGCCTTTCGCCCCAAAAAAGCCTTTTTGTTTTGGTTTGTAAAAAAATTCGTTTTCTTTAGTGAAAAATTCAGTATTTTTTTCTAATGAAGTTTGGACATATGCTTTAGGTGGCGCCTTGTAGTATTCTTTGTTTTTAGTTTTTTTAGTGAGTTACAAAGCTAGTTTTTGCATTTCGGTTTTCGATTCCGACCATTAAAAATGCAGCAGTACAAGAGGGTATAGGCGACATTATGAAAATGCTGGTCTCTGACGGGTCACCATCTTTTTTTTTGGAGTAGAAAACACCATAAGATTAAGTAATTTCACCGATTTTTATTTTACTAACTATTGTACTAAAAAACTGCTCTTTTTTCCAGATATTAATGTGGCGAATTTGAATGACACCATATTTCGTTTCCAAAGCGAAAACAATAATTTGGCCCAATCTGATGAAATCGTTCAGGGTTCACAGATAGATCCTGTTGCTCGCACATGGCGGGGAAAAATTACAATTAGTGTAAAGTTTTTGGGATTTACACAATTTCATGTCGAAATGATTAATGAAAAGGAAAATATCCGAGAGTTCAGTAAAGAGTCATTCCCCCTGATAATTATACGAAAGCCTCGTGTAATTGATCATATATTTACGGGATCGGTGGCATTATTGGTTTCATTGCTGTACATTAATTTTGGTGCTGCTCTCGATTTGTCAGTCTTGAGGGGTCTGATAATAAAACCAGTGGTAAGTGTTGTATGCAATTAATTGTTAATCATATTAAAGTAAAATATTTTTATCTTCAAGGGTCCCTCAATAGGTTTTGTATCGCAATTTATTTTGATGCCCTTGATAAGTTTTGCTGTGGGTTATTTTGTTTTTCCTGATAGCGTGGAAATGCAATTGGGTTTGTTTTTCACCGGTGTTTCTCCAAGTGGTGGTGCTTCCAATATTTGGTCTGTTATCTTGGGTGGCAATATTAATTTGTCTGTCTTGATGACAACCATCAGTAATATAGCGGCCTTTGGCATGATGCCTTTGTGGATTTTTACCTTGGGTCATTTGATTTTTGCCCGAGGTAATATGGCAATTCCCTATACAAACATAGCAACATTTGCTGTGGCTTTAGTTGTACCTCTGGCCATTGGTATCGGAATACAAAAATGCTCACCAAGATTGACAAGAATTTTAGTGCGTTTCCTCAAACCCATATCAACCTGTTTGATCTTGTTTATAATTATATTTGCTATAGTAACAAATTTGTATATGTTTCAGTTATTTTCATGGCAGGTAAGAGATGTGTTTTATACTATATCGAGAATTTATTAACTGTCTTTTTCTCTTATTTACAGATTATCTTAGCTGGTTTATTACTGCCCTGGTTAGGCTATTTATTTGCCTGGTGTTTGGCCAAGACCTTGAAACAAATTCCCGCCGATGCTTTAACCATAGCCATAGAGACGGGCATTCAAAATACCGGCATTGCCATATTTCTTCTGCGGAGCTTACCTCAACCCCAGGCAGACTTAACTACTGTCATACCCGTGTCGGTGGCCATAATGACACCGTTTCCTTTGTTAGCTTTATATCTATACAATAAATGCACTGGTCATAATATTAAAGATGGTACTGCTTTGACGGAAGAACAACAAAATATAAGAACGCCATCATAGGATTTTTCCGGTAACATCAAACACTTAGTGCAATAATTTACATCACGTCTTCCGGTGCAATGTTTTCCCCTCTTTTTCTATACATATAGTGAATACATGTTAAACATATTCAAATTCATACACACCTTTTTATTTGTTCATTTAAATAAATTATATAATTTGTTTTTCAGTTGATTTGCTTTGCTTAAGAGTAGGGAGAGGTAGTGCCTTTCAGGCACTTGTAGCTTGTAAAATTTTCAACAAACATTGTGTGGTGTTCGGCTCCAAATTAAGTTTTCGAAATTCTTTCATATAACCCATATAGTTGGTAGGTCTTTGTGCCAGTGTATTCAATAGATTCGGCGTTAGCTGATAGCAGATCACCACAGCTACCAAATGTATCAAGTCCTGTTGTGACAAATTTGCAATTATGTGAGATTCAAAATCTCGTGAACTTACAAATTGCCTTATAGGCGCTGACAATTTGTGGCGACAAGTTTCAATAAACGATTTAAATTGCTCAATATACGCAGATATCAGTTCTTTGGGGAATAATATGTGTGGATGAGAATACTGATCGAGATAACAGTTTAACAATTTCAATTGCCAAACATCATAGGATGTGGGATCATGGGTGGTGGTGAGACGCAAAACATGCTGTAAGGAATGAATGAAAAATATATATCAAAACTAATTCAATAACAAAAATAAGGATAATCGTGTAATACCCACATTATAGGTGGCCATGTAGATTGGCAAGACATGCATTTTATCTTTAACCACTGCATTATAGAATAACATTGTTAAATGTTGTTTCAGAGCCAATTCACTATTCGAAGATTGTGATTCATCCAAGTGCAAAAAGCGATCGGTGAAACCTATGACATAGGGTTCATTGGAGAAACGTTCTAATGTCTTCGGATCAATTTCCCAGCAAATATATTGTTCTGTTGTCAGTGTTTGAGAAAATAAACTTTTCAAACGATCTGGATCTTCTAGGTGTGAGAGACAACCGGAACGTTTTTTAATCTCTATGCAGGCGGAATTTTCCAAGGCTTTACTAGAAGATAAACAATAATTTTTTTTTGAAAGGAGCATATTAAATTCAAACATAGCCTAAGACTAAAAACAAATAGGCGGGTAGACGATACAACTAGGAAGATCTACTTGCAGGGACTAGGGTAAATGGACAACTAACTTTGTTGTCATTTTTGAGAACATTATTTCGAGAAAATGTTTAAGACCAAAACAACTTTATCTATATGTATATTCTTGGGTGATTGACTGACTACCTATTGGAATACTCTATACCTATATTGTGATACTCACAACATATTCAATGAAAACTCATATAGGGTCAGAATTTTAATTTTATTTTTAATATTTTAATATTAACCTATTAAATTTATTTTTAACTAAAAAGTAGCTAAATGGTAAAATAAGAAAGATTACGCTATTATTTTTTTGGAACATTTTTTTTTCCAAAATTTTATGAAAATTATTAATTTAAAAGTCGGATTTTTTGGATTGTACGAAATTTGTAATTGCTCTCGAACGGATGAACAGATTTTTACAGAAGTTTACGTCGTCTAAAAGAGAACATAATGGGCCATACTCTCTTGGATTTGAAAAAAAATTATAATTTTTTTAGATTCTTTATTAAAAAACTTATTTAAGCTATCTGTGATATATTTCAAATTTACACAGAAAATTCACCAGACTTCCGCAAATCAAAAACAGTAATAGAATTTTTGGGGACTCAATATTTGTGAAATTTATGGACGAAATACAGGGTTTTCCAACAAGAGGTGTTATTTTGAATCACCCGGTATTTCGGTAGCTGTCACTTTTGAAGATTTTATTCTTTGACATTTGACAAGTAGAAACTACACAATTACTAAAAATGGAACGATACACGATCAAAAAACGATACAAAACGATCAAAAAACTATACGAACGATACAAAATCATATTGACTGATGGGCCCATTTCCACCTCGGTGGATACGCCAACAAGCAAAATTGTCGCATCTGGGGCTCGGAAAACCCAAGAGTTATTGTTGAGAAGCCTCTCCATCCTCAACTTGTGACTTTTTGGTGCGGTTTATGGTCCGGCGGGGTCATTGGACCTTTCTTTTTCGAAAATGAAGTTGGATCAACAGTTACGTTGAATGGATTGCGCTATCGAGAGATGATTAATGATTTTTTATGGTCGGAGTTGAATGGTATTGATCTGGACAACGTTTACTTTCAACAAGACGGCGCTACGTGCCACACAAGCAACGAAACTATTGCTCCGTTACGGGAAAAGTTTCTCTCGAAGAGGTGATCACAATTGGCCACCGAGATCTCGTGATTTAACACCTTGCGACTTCTTCCTTTGGGGCCACGTGAAAGATAAGGTCCACGCCAACAGCCCAGCGTCGATTCAAGACCTCAAAGATAGAATTCGTGAGGCATTCGTCGCATTTTTCTTTGAATACCAAAATAACACCTCTTGCTGGAAAACCCTTTACTAAGGAAACCTAAGGGTAAGTCTGGCATTTTTGGAAATTTTTCTTCTGTTTTTTTCACATATCCCTTTGTATGAAATTTTAAACGCAGTGGTTTGCAGAAACAGAAGAGCAATGTTCAAAATTGCCAAAACCTACTACTTTTTATAAACTAACTTTTTAAAAATAATTTTCTAAAAATAAAATTATAAAAAATGTTTTAAGTAATAGTCAAGCTCGAGGTCAATTTTAGGATATAATTTGTATTCCAATTTAAATTTTATTTATCCGATATTTCGCAATTTCCTTGAATTGCTTCATCAGGGATGTTCTACAATTATTAAACAGAAATTAATATTATTATTATCACAGATTTTTAAATATTATTAACTAAATAAGTATAAATGATTATTTGTAAATAACAGGTAAACAGAAAAAACAGACACAACTATTCCCTACCAATCACATTTACGTGTATGCGAACAACAACAAAAAAAAAAAAAAAAAAAAAAAAAAAAAAAAAAAAAAAACTTAAAGCTAGCGTAGTATCACTACTCTCGCCCGTTGTAAATATTGCACTGTTGTTACATTCGTATTGCACATTGATCGGTGGTCATTCGTTGTTTCGTTTTTCTAATTAGGTTTCGGTAACTGTGAGCGATGTTTTCCGTATCTGTCTTGAAGTTCATTCTCTTCGTCGTTGGTACATCGTTGATGTGTAGTGTCTCGAGAATGAAGCGTTTGTTGTAATTGTGTTCTCTTTGTAACACACGTACACTGTCGAAGTCAGGATGGTGATTTTCTCTCGCACAGTGGGCTGCTAATGCCGTTTTTGATGAATTATCATTATTTCGAATTTTAAGGTCTGATTTATGTCCAGATATTCTAGTTTTTAACTTGTTTTTGGTTGTACCAACGTAGACTTGTTTACATGTTTCCGAGTCATTGCCTTCACATGAAATCTCATATACCACATTGGAATTTTCTATTATAGGAATCTTGCTTTTTGTATTGCTGAATAGTTTCTTTAGGGTGTTGTTTGTTTTGTGAGCAATGCCGTAGTTTTCTTTATCGCAGATATCTGTATTGGCAATTCGCTCAGATATATCTTGAATATATATCAGTGATTTGAATATGTTGTCCTCTTTTATTGTGTCGTTATTATGCTGCTTTGGTTTATAAGTAGATATTAGTTGGTTCGTGAGGTTTTTTGGAAAATTATTATTATGTAATATATTACATTAGCAGCCCACTGTGCGAGAGAAAATCACCATCCTGACTTCGACAGTGTACGTGTGTTACAAAGAGAACACAATTACAACAAACGCTTCATTCTCGAGACACTACACATCAACGATGTACCAACGACGAAGAGAATGAACTTCAAGACAGATACGGAAAACATCGCTCACAGTTACCGAAACCTAATTAGAAAAACGAAACAACGAATGACCACCGATCAATGTGCAATACGAATGTAACAACAGTGCAATATTTACAACGGACGAGAGTAGTGATACTACGCTAGCTTTAAGTTTTTTTTTTTTGTGTTGTTGTTCGCATACACGTAAATGTGATTGGTAGGGAATAGTTGTGTCTGTTTTTTCTGTTTACCTGTTATTTACAAATAATCATTTATACTTATTTAGTTAATAATATTTAAAAATCTGTGATAATAATAACATTAATTTCTGTTTAATAATTGTAGAACATCCCTGATGAAGCAATTCAAGGAAATTGCGAAATATCGGATAAATAAAATTTAAATTGGAATACAAATTATATCCTAAAATTGACCTCGAACTTGACTATTACTTAAAACAATTTGGATATCAAAAGGTCTAATAAAAACAAACTTATGAAAATTATAAAAAATTTAAAAAAAAATCAGCTAAATATGGTCTGTTGTGTTCTCTTTCAAACGACGTAAACTTTGTAAAAATTCAGCCGTTTAAAAGCAATTACATATTTCGGAAAGCACAAAAGTGCATTTTTTACATTATTAAAAATTTAAAACCTCCTAAAATGTTCAAATATAAATGAGCGATATCTTTTTTTACCATTTAGAAACTTTTATTAAAAAATAAATTTCATAGGTAAGTATTTAAAATTCTGACCCTATAATGATTACTTACACTAATTGACTCCAGTTGCGATCCTTTTCAAATGATACAGGCCAATAATTCGGGTCATCTACAACAACTTTTTGCAACGAATTCAATTCGGGTAACATGCAGGGAGCCATGGGCAAACGTCTAAGTTCCTTAGCGCCCACCTCTAGCACTGAGATATTGCATAAACACAATTTTTGAGTATCAATATCACGCGGCAAAAATAATCGTGGTTCCACAGCCAAAACATAGAGATGACGAAAAGCTTGAAGATGATATCTAAAGAAAACAGAAATGTTAAAACCATGATATTACCTAAAATATTCTCCTTGTTTAGGAGTACATACAATGTACATACAATGTAGAAAATAGTCTATTCTATAGACTATTTTCTACATTGTATGTACTAATATGTATGTACCTGTTATCATTGCTGTGCGTTGGAAACTTTGGAAACAGAGCACACACCAAGGCGGCCACAGCCTCTGGGGTCTTAGCTATGGTGAAACGTCCCGCTCCCAAAAATAGGTAACCCAGTGACATGTGAATGGCCATGTGCGAGCCATAGGTAACATGTGGATGTTGGGTGCCTATGCGTGATCTTAAATAACGTATAATACGTAAAATTTCCAAATCACCCGAACCAGCAAACACCAAAGAAATGGCCAAGAGTATAACCATAAGACTATTTTCGATAGTTGTGCGTCCAGCAAATTCCCCAACATATTTTCCGGGAAATCCTAGAAATAGTTTAATTGCTCGCCGTAGAGTTTTAAAAGCCACAGAATTTTCAGAGCCGGCATATTTTAGACCAATGCAAAAGGCAGCTCCAGCAATAATGTTGCAATAGGCTTGACTAAAACGATACACAATTAACCAGATGATCACCTTAGGCTTCCCTCCAAAAAAAAACTTACGTTATGGCTTCATGATCAATATCCTCATTTTCATTGACTTGAGCTCCTTTATCGACATCGAAACGCAAATTAGTTGGAAATTGATTGTGTAGCCAATCTTCAGCCGGTTGTATTTCAGACCACATTATCAAACCATGAGCAATTGTGCGCAGCAGCAGTAAATCTGGTCTCACCAGATCCAAAAGATATCGAGTATTTGGGGGATTCATCCATTCTGCCACCGCTTTGTTGTCCGTGTTGAAAAACATTAGGCCCAATGCCAAAGTAGCTCCCGGTGCGGTAACATCAATATTAACCTGATCTCCCTCTCTGACTTGGAAGGAAGGCAGTTTGTATTTCTCTTTCTGCGAACCGGTGAGTAAACGTTTATTGCCACCCACCATGTAATAGTGTAAAGTATCTGGCAACTGGAGATCTCGGAGACCAGCCGGAGATTCTCCTTGACCGAGTGTAACCAAACCCAAAGCCAGACCAGCTGTTAAGGCATATGATTCTCTCTCGACACTGTTTTCCATTTCAGGACCGGGTGGGCGTCCCACTTCTTGTAGCAAAACTTCTGCTATGTGACGTTTTGCGGTGCCCTGATAGAGCAAACCAATTCCCATTAATGAAGCCACCTGAATATTTTGTGGTATATCCAGCTCTAAAGCGGTTGCTGGCAAAAGGGCCTCTATGTGTACACTTAGCAATTTCGTGGTAGTATTGTTCATGCTCCCTCGATGGGTGGCTGAAATACCCAATAGTAAGCCCACACTAGTCATTTCATCGCATTTCACCAGATATTCATAGATACTCATGAATGAGAGGGTCTTGAGATGACCATTCAAACCCAGAGCCATCAGGAAACCGGCATGTTCGGTGGAAATATCCGCCTGACCTTTAGGTTTATTATAAACTATCCAGGTAGAGTCCACATCTCGAGCATTGGGTGATATTTTCAGACCAGCTGCTACACCATTGTGAAAAGTCGGCCAAAGACTCATATTGGCGGGGAATTCAATTTGTTGCATTTCCACTGAGGCTCCTTTAATGGGTTCTTTGCCCGTTAAACACAATTTCGGTATAGGCATGGACTCCGTGGGTGTGGGAATTGACGTTCGCAGTGTAAACATACCACGTCCCAAAGGCAAAGTCATAGTTCTGGTACATAAAGTAAACAATTGTTTCTCCTGCTCCTCGATAAATTCATGATCCGAAGTTCCCGGCGATTGTGTTATATCAATTATAACCGGTTCCGAGGATGACAACAGCCTACGCACCTCAGCTACACGCATGTCATCGGGAAAACGTAAACTTAAAAGTTTCGTATCAATATTGTCCATGCCATCATCGAGAGCAGCATCCATTTGAGAAATACCATTCTTAGAGGGTGGACAACGAGCCGACAGCGAATCTTCGGTGTCAATATTAACCTTTTGCAGATAACCCGAATTCGGTGTCTGTTGAGCAAAATTATGATTTTGTAATTTAGCATGGGCTACCAAATCGGAGCGCAGTATCAGTTCATAGGTGGTGGGTGAACAACCAATTGGTGGCTCCAGTCTGGAATATTCCAGACATTCGGCTATGCAAAGATGAATGGCAACGGGTAAACGTTCAATATCTTTGCGAGTTAAGTCTGTAAAATCAAAAGAGAATGAAAAAGATATTTAAGAAAACAGGTGTTATTTTTAAGGTTGTAGTAGTCCCATAGAAAGGTATGCATATGCATGAGGAAGAAATAAACAAGAGGCAGAGAACACATTCGGTTTTGATGTTTTCAAAGAGATGGGATGGGATGGATCTGATAGAGCATAATTTTTTCCTTGAAATCTTTAAAGATTCAACGGTTGCATGTACATATAAACATATTGCAGTTATTTTTAAGATGCTATGAAAACAACTTACCCATATTAATTAACATTTGTATGACCTGCTCCGAACGGGACACATTTACGGAAATAAAACGTTTAGGCTTTTTAGCAAAATGTGATTGCACCGACTCAGGGAATTCTAATGGTTTTATCCATTTCTTTATCTTTTCATGACCATGTATAATTAATGAGACAACCTATAATATATAATTTCGATGATAACAATAAAAGTGATTTCGTTTTTCGTTATTCTCTTTTCTTACCTGTAAAACATTACGACTTAAATCATTTATACCCTCCACATAGTTGTAAGGTATGTTTTCTTTATTCTTGAGAATAAATTCCATTTGTTGAAAAACATTTGGGGCCATCGCATCTTGTAAGAGTTCTTTGTATAACATTTGAGCGCCATGTTGCTCGGTAAGTATACATGTTTTCGATGCATTTTTGACCAGCAACGGAAAATCCAGAGAATAGTGAAAAGTGTAGGATTGTAATTGCATATCAAGGGCCAATTGGTGGAGAAACTAAGAGGAAAGTAGAAAATTAGTAAATACATACATATCAAATAAATGTACTTTAAACAAGTAAGAAAGTTTCAGTCAGTTAAACCGACTAAGGTATACCCTCACTTTGTGAGTAATGTAATATTGAATATTACTCGAATTATTCTGTCAATTTGTGTGGGGGGTACCAGAAGGGGTTTATCAAATACACCTTTTTTTGCTGAACATTAGATACTTTAAATTCATTGCACTGTGCCGACTTATAAGCATTTATGTGCACTGGTATAAACGTTATGAGACATTAAATTGTGGTATGATTTGGGCATTTTGTGTGGGAGGTACAAAGAGGGGCGTGGCAATAACGCCCATTTTTCACAGGGCTATAGACACTATAAAAACATTACACTGTACAAAATTTCAAGTATTTTTATATACACTGGTTTTAATGTTATAAGCTGTTAACTTTTGGTGCAAAAAGGTACCTTTGTGTGGGAGGTACCAAAAGGGGTGTGACAACAACACCCATTTTTCCCTGGACTGTAGGCAATATAAAAGCATACTACTGTACAAAATTTCAAGTATTTATATACACAGTTATTAATGTTATAAGCTGTTAACTTTTGGTGCAAAATGGTGCATTTGTGTGGGAGGTACCAAAAGGGACGTGGCGACTTTGCCCATTTTTCTCGAGTTGATAACGACTAATAAGCTAATACTATGTGTGGAATTTCAAAAGATTCGAATAAGTAGTATAGCAGTTATTAAAGAAAAAATATTTCACAACATTTTAACCCTTTGTGGGGGAGGTACTAGAAGGAGTGGACCAATATGGCCTATCTTCGAACTTAGCCGGAGATAGAAAAAAATATTACCACATACCAAATTTGAGGTCAATCGGTTACTCCTTTCGAGAGTTATCGTGCGCACCAGCCAGCAGACACACAGACAGACAGACAGACAGACAGACAGACGGACGGACATTGCTCATTCGACTTAAAATGACCCAAAACGGATTTCCTCCGAACATACTTGGGGTCTTAGGTCACTCCTTCGACGTGTTACACTTTTTTCCGTAGCAAATGATATATACCCTCGTCACAATAAAGTGAGGGTATAAAAAGTAGCGTAAACCAAAGTTTAAATTGATATGGATATACAACTGTCATTTTCACAAATTCCGGTTATCCTACAGCTAGAACAAACCTTCCGTTATAGCTGTCGGATAAAATGGAAATGATTTTCAACGTTAAAATTCATTTGAAACCTTCCATTACTTTTTATGGATAGTTGCTATCACATTGTCTTGTATTTTAATACCATAAATTCCAAATTTTGAAATTTGATACTCTTACCTCCATTAACACAAAACAAAATAACCGACGGTTAGAGCTAAAGAATGTTAAATTGTATGGACCCTAAGTGTCAGTACCAATAAGAAAATAAACTACGTTTTAGAGCTAGCAATTGTTATGGCTTTCAATTTCCATACAATTTAACTTTCTTCAACTCTAACCCTCCGTTTTTTGCTTTGTGTTAATGGGGGTTGATAATATAGGAATATCTTTTCTTCTCACCTTTGCCAACGGCTTTAAATGCTGATGCATGGAGTCATCCAATTTGAAGTCTTCATAAAGCAAATGAAAGCTATAGAAAATGGCCGGTATTGAATTGAATAATACCGCCGTGGTTTCTATATTATTACACATTTGCTGCTGATGTTCGACATTTTGTGAAGTGTTGTCTACACCTTCCAGGATGCTTTGCATAAACTGCCAATCTTCATCGGTACCCGAATAAATTTCATCATTTTTCTTTCTCTTTTTTGGCTCTTCGGCATTAAACGATGTCGCTGTACCGCTGCTAACATCATGCATTGTTGCTGAGTAACCCATTAGATCCAATAGAACATTTCGAAATATATCCCATTCTTGTTCTATGCAATAATCCCGCGAACCGGGAGGATTACGTGCTCCATACCATTTGGTGATCATTTGTATAAATTGATCTCTTTTCAGGACCTGTCTTAAGGCGGCAATACAGCGGCTTACTAATTTAGTTTCATTGATTAAAGGCAGTGTAATGCGCAACATTTTCCCAGAACTATAGGTTAAGGTTAAGCGATTCCCGGCGGCATCCCGAAGGCCTAAGCAAATATTGTTGGATCTGAAATGAAAATCAATTAACATTTAAATGATGCTTGCTATTGAGTATAGCAAATAAGTAGAATATTTAAATTATGTCTTCAATATTATTAAAATATCTTTGTGACTTCATTATATAAAATGTTATGGATATATAAATATTCATTAACATAAATGAAATTCAATTTAATTATAATATTTATATGAAAGGTTTTCCAGCTTTTACTTACAAAATTAGATCAATATTTTTCATTTCATTTATGTATGAATTGTAATACAAAAGCCAATAAGGACAAATATTCGTATTACAAACAAATTATATCCATATAAGATTCCATTCAAAATATTAGTATAATGTTAACATAACAATAAGAGTAAATATGTAAATAAATCTAATAAATAAGAATTCAAAAAATAATATTACTTGAGCATTAAGTGGCTTCTCCATATTTTTTAACATTCAATGTGATATTTGTAATTCACCTACCTTAAATTAAGGTTACAAGTGTATTTCCAACTCACCTATTCAAAAATTGAGGCTGTAAAGGATGTACCGGTGACAACAGATGAAGTTCTTCCTCAAATGTTGCATCTCCGGGCTTTTGAGCGGAAGGCAATAGACTACTACGTCTGGGAAATGAAGTATTCGGTGATTTATTCTGTCCAGCCGATATAATATTTGATGGGCCTTTCGAAGCAGGTGTATTACCAGAAAGTGTATTGGGTATATGAACTTTAGACACCAAAACGTTCCCGGTGTACAGTATTAAAGTCCCCGATGGATCTAATACAGCTATCATATTCATGCGCTATAAATTATAAAGAATTAAAACAATCGCCATATTAAAAATAGAATATTCAATGTTACCTCTAAAGACACCGCATCTTTTGCTATTATTGAGCTACACTTGGGAGCTATTTGTAAATTTTTACTGTCATAATTATTCAAACGTACCATTTGTAGTTTACATGAACGTGGCAAAATGTAACACAAATAGGTTTGCCCCACCAAATCGGTGTGTATGAAAGCTTTTGATGATATTTCACAAAAATCGCGACTGCTATACGAATACACGGAGGAAATATTGCTTGAATATAAACAATTTTTAGCAGTTCAGTGACCAAATCACCACTATTTCATATCAACATCGAAATGGTTACTACTTCTGCTTTAAGATTTATTAAACTTCGATGGACATTTGTATGTACATGATTGGATTGCATGTGGTGATTTGGCCGATTTACTTACTTGCCATACGTATTTTCAGTCCAAACATGTTCCAAACATAATTCAGGCACTATGGGTTTTGATGGTTGCGATTGACCACATTTTCGTATATCTTGCACGGATATGGAATGCTGACCAATGGTTGATTGTAAATTACTCAAAGGTGATGCTGTATTGGAGCGGCTGTAAGGGAATTGTTGATTCGTTTCATAGTTCTTACCGAATAAGGTATTTTTTCCATTTGACTTACTTTAGGTTACCAAAGGCTCCACTTAGAGAATGAGCACTATTTAGGAATTTGCTTATGTGTGTGGTGTAATTCGAAGTGCCAAGACTGGTTCGTCCCAAATGAGCTGTGCTGTTTTTTGATGTCACTAAAAGTCGTATGCAAGCAAATGAAAATTATTAATTATTGTATTATTAAGTATTCTAAATTCCAATATCTATCTCGTTTAATAATGTCCTTAAATTGCATAAATGTATATACATACATAAATATGTTTCTACTTACCCCCCGAAAATTTCATGCTGCTCTGCGAAAAACTGTTGGGACCCACTGTTGCACCCAAATTTGGTTTATGTACACTAAACTGATGGACACTGCTGCTGCCCAAAACCGTTTCGTTTTGTGCGCCGATATATTGAATTTCCTCTTGTGAAGCTTTACGGAGTCGAGAAATAAAATGTTTGCCAATTTTCGTATCACACAGCAATAACAAATCCGAATTTTCATCGGAAAATATAATTTTGTAATCAGATTCGATGAGATACGATATGACATTAGTCGCTGACTTATTCAGTACCGGACAAATTTCATCCAAAGGATGAGATAACGAGAAAAGGCGTGGCATAGAAATTGAATGATTTTGTATTATCGTATTCGAGGCAACCTTCTCAAGTAAAATGCCAAAACGTGTAGGCCAGACATGAGAAATGGGGAATTCCAGATTGGAAAGAAAATCTTCGCCATTGCTGCAATAAACGCGCAAAGAGCTTTGATCTGAAAAGGAAAGGAATATAAATTAGCTTAATGATTTAAGTTAAGTTGTTATCCACTGAATCGTTTACCTATTAAACATATTGATGTTATGTTTGTTTCCGGCTCCCCATTCTTTGCATATTCCCTGGGTGAGCTCACAAACGATCTGTTACAGAAGAAAGCAAACTTTATGGGTGTCTCACAAGTAAAGCACAAACGAGGCAAAACGCAACGTTCATCAGAAATGCCTGCAACAAAAAGAGACGAAAGAAATCAAGTTTGTATGTTTTATATACTACCTTCTAACCTCTGGTCCATACAGCCGTATGTTTCTTAACATACAGTTCTTCCTCCGAATTTACTACATATTCGAACATGTATTCCCGCGGTCCATATTCTTGTTTCGCTGCCCGCTCTCCGGCACATTTAGATGAATTCCATTCACTACTTTTGCTCAAGTTGCTATCCAAACCTTTCTTAGCCGCTGTTGGCGTTTTCACGTTCTGTCTTTTGCTGATTTTGGTCTTCTGGCAACAATTTTCATAGATTTCACGAACACTCCAGAATTCACTGTGCTCCTCTTTGGCCGATATATTGACATTTTGCAAACGCAACAACAATATATTCTCAGAAGGCAAGTGAGGATGTTGTTTGATCTCAGTGTGTCCCGGATGCTCATCGACCGCCAGTCGACCTCGTGGAATGTATTCCAATGGAGGTTCCGATACGGCGATCATCACTTCACCAGTTTCATCCAGATTTGCAGGAATTTTTTGTTATTTCCAGCCCAACATTCAATGGATTCGAATAATTTTTAGGAATATGTTTCCTTTTGCCGGCAATTTTTTGCACAAATGCTTCTTCTTTTTCTCTGTAGGGTTGCCAATGTTTTCAACGTTTTCTATTGTTGACCGGAAAAAAGAGTATACAAAAGGAGTGATAGATTTTTACGAAATCGTTTCGGATGTATGTCCTGCTTCACACGAGGCAATTTTTTCCAAGCAAGTGCCAAAGTTTGTAGGAGAGAGAGGCAGAGAGCTCTTTCCGCCTGTCTCTCTCTCCTACAAACTTTGACACTTGCTTGGAAAATATTGCTCGTGTGATTCAGAACTTACTTATTTTTTTTAAAGGAATTGTTAAATGAAGTCATTTTTTATGAAATCTAGCAATAAATGAGGAAAATATGTATACAAATTAACAAAAATATGTAAAAATTAAAAAAGAGAGGTTCATAACTCAAAATTGTTTCTTTACAAAATTCAAATTTAGCATTCACCTGATTGATGATTGTTAATAGTTTGATTTATTTTCGAATTTCTGGAGTATATTTAAAAAATGTAGGGGTTTATAACTCGAAAGCTACGCATTGTCGCTATAGTTTTTGTCGATTTTTTTTTCTAAATTAAAACTTCTACCCCAAGAAGGAGTTTCCAAAATGTGTGTTCGTTGGTTCTGATTCACACTCGGCAATTTTTTCCAAGCAAGTGTCAAAGTTTGTGGGAGAGAGAGGCAGGCGGAAAGAGCCAAATAGGCGTGCGTGCCCCCGGTGGGCGTGGAGTACCGGTTAAGCAAATGACTATCTCTGCATTCTGAGTAATTCTCAAGTTTGTGGACAGCACCACAGATATGCCACCTCAAGCCCAGAGCCTGACTGGGAATTTTTTCGAAACACGATTATGTCGTCTATGGAAGTTATGGTGGTGGTCACTACAATGATTACCTAGATACAGGTTCACAGCTTCGCTGATATTTGGGAGGATGCATTTTATCTGTTTTTCACTGCCAGTTCATTAAAGATCAAAGCAAACGACTCCCTGGCCTGGGCATTACATTTTGCACACACTTTTGCAGGATTATCCATTTTCAAACAAATCAAAACATTAAAAATGTTCGTTATTTATTATTTTAAAGTTCACAAACATCAGAAATAAAAAAATCCAGAAACTTTTCCTGACGCTATAAAAAAATCCAGCCAGACGCTATAAAAAATCCAATTTTTTTCATTTTCTAACACTGATTTAAAATAATCAAATTTTTTTCATTTTCTAACACTGATTTAAAAATCTACTGTTGTCATCAGGGATGATAAAATTGATACATTAGTACTTTTTTTGGTACTTTTCAGACCCTCAAAGTACCGTGATACTCCCGCGACACATTTGATGCTTTTATTATCAAACAGGTCTTTGCACGATATAATATACGGTTTTCCAACAAGAGGTGTTATTTTGAATCACCGGTATTTCGGTAGCTATCGCTTTTGAAGCTTTTATTCTTTGACATTTGACAAGTAGAAACTACGCCATTACTAAAAATGGAACGATACACAATTCAACAGCGCATTGAAATTATTAAAATTCGAAAATCATCGATAAATCTCTTGACTGATTCCATTTCCACCTCGGTGGCTACGTAAACAAGCAAAATTGTCGCATCTGGGGCTCGGAAACCCCAAGAGTTATTGTTGAGAAGCCTCTCCATCCTCACCGTGTGACTGTTTGGTGCGGTTTATGGTCCGGCGGGGTCATTGGACCTTACATTTTCGAAAATGAGGTTGGATCAACAGTTACGGTGATTGCGATATCGAGAGATGATTAATGAATTTTTTATGGTCGGAGTTGGATGGTATTGATCTGGACAACTTTTACTTTCAAGAGTTGCCACATAAGCAACGAAACAATTGCTCTGTTACGGGAAAAGTTTCCGGACAGTGTTATCTCTCGAAGAGGTGATCACAATTGTTCATCGAGATCGAGATTTAACACCTTGCGACTTCTTCCTTTGGGGCTACGTGAACAGCCCAGCTTCGATTCAAGACCTCAAAGATAGAATTCGTGGGGCTATCGAGGACATAGGGCAGTCACTTTGCGATTTGGTTATTGAAAATTTTATGAAAAGGATATGGTCTTGTAAGCGTGGTAGCCATTGGGCTGATGTTGTTTTTCATTATTAATTTTTTATTATAATTAAAATTGCATTTTTCTTTGAATACCAATATAACACCTCTTGTTGGAAATGTGTTACTGGATCTTACTTATTTGTTTGTATCTCAATATTTCAAGATCTCAAGAAGAATTTAAACAAATTTTAAAATTGATTCTTTTTGGGTCGAAAAAGTATCATCTTAGAACGATTTTTGTACCATTTTGTTACTCTCAATTATCATCCCTGGTTGTCATCATTCTCATTCTCTCGCTCGAGAGTCAAAACAGTGTCCAAATCGAATCTGTGAATGAAGAATGTCGCGAGTGAGAGATATTACGCAGCTTAAAACGTAAACACACAATCGTCATAAATAACCATAATTACAAAAATATTTATCCAAACCAAACAGACAAGTGCACGAATATTGGACACTCCCGTTAATCGGTTAGAACGGAAATAAACTTTGCCGTCATCAGTGAAAGTGTTTATCCGCAGCAACTGCGGAACAGAGCAGAGCGAAAGGCTGTGCAATTTCCCACAAGTGTATATATGTGTGTGATTAGTTGTGTTTAGTTTTTCTTCCTACAAAAGTATATAATAAAATTCTTGAAGAAACAAATTTAAATCCTTGACGTAAGAGATCGTTTCGAGAAGTCTAAGGATTTAAAAAGTGATTTTTAAAGCAATTTTCATTCAAAAAATTTATGTAACAACTTGTTGCCCACCAAAGAAGCTCAGGTGGAGGTGGAAGGACGACAATATTTTAAAATCTCACAAAAACCTTGCGAGAAGTGCTAATTTAATTTCGAAGTGAAACAATATTGATTTGTGCAAATATTACACCACCTTTTACTCCCACACCCACCACCCACACTGCTAAGGGAACAAAAAAGGGGAATAGAATGTGGGCATCGTATATAAAAATAAAATGTGATTAATGACGGTGTAGCCTCCCACCACACAGTGCAACAAAATCTCACAGGAACGAAGTAAGGGACGGAGCGCAAAGTGTTTTGCAGCCCAATAGGCAAAAGCGTCCAGAGCAAAATGCCAACCATTGATGATATACAACACTTTCCAAATCGTCGTCCTTTATTTCCCCTCGAACCACCCCAAGAGAATGGCAGCAGTAGGCCTACTCAGAATACATCCTCTTCCTCCAGTGGAAAGCTACTGCTGTGTTCCTCGGCCGTACGTGTTATACAACTTAATTGGAAAATCTTTTTGTCCGCCTTGGCAGTGACATTGCTGGCCATTATTTGGTATTATCCAGTCTTTTTTCTGTTCATTCTCTTCGTTTTGTATTCGCTGCTGCTGGTTGTTGCCGGTAAGTATCATCATCATCATATGTACATAGTTTGTAAGTCATCCGTCGTAAGTCATCTGTGTGTTTATTTATTTTTTTTTTTTATTTATTTAATTCAAAATTATAACCAAGCCTTATGGCCATATATGGTTAAATAGGCTACAACATTTAGACATAAAAAATAAAAACTATCTATAAATAAGTAGGAATTGAAACTACTCAAATATTTAAAAAATTCGGATAAAAATTTATAATTTAAATAAACAAAATATTGACAAAAAAATTAACAACAAATCTTTTTAGCAATGAATAAACCTATAAATAAACATTTAAACTAAACTGACTGAATTGAATAAGTGAAATTGAAATTGAATTGAAGACTACTCGCAAAATATGCGGCTGTCTTTTTTAGTTTGTTTGTTTATTTCTTTGTTGTAAATTGACGCCCTTTTTTATAATAACCATAGCACCCACATGTAGTTGGTTGGGTCGGGGCGAGTCGGTCTGCGGAAAGATTTAATTTCATTATACTTATATTTAATACCCCATACTTATCGTTTTATATTTATTGTTTTTTTTATTATGGTCACGTCGTCGACCTAATTGAATTTCCACAAACCAATGCAATCGTATTTATGATTTTCCGTTAATTTAAATTAAATTCTTATCATCACTGGATTTCTTCACTTCGCGCGACGTCGTTAGATCCACCGGGAATTTCTTATCATAGTTATTGTATTTATTTGATTAATTATTTGAATTTTATTTTCAACGTGAAATTTATTTTCTCTTCTAGCTGTGGCCGGAACTGTTTACATCCATTACTTGTTTACCACCAAAGAGCCGCCAAAGCCAAATCGTGAACCTCTAAATGTTCTATACAATGCCACAAAGTAAGTAGCCCCCATAAAATCAATAACGAGACTGGAAGTGGAGAAGAATGTAGGGGCTTATCAAATATGTTCATATACATATGTATGTATATAGATTTATTAATATTTAATATGTGGATATAGAATAGTCATGTGGATGGTTACTATATATCAGTCCCATTGATAAACAAAGCCGTAGGAGATAAAGGATAACACATATCAACTGTTAAAAAATTTCTGAATGTTCGTTCGTCCTATAAATATTCTTACTTCAATTTTGTCATGTAATAAATTGTGAAATCTTGAACACATATCACAACTCAAAAATTTTTTTTTTGATTTGGTCGTACTTTATTGTCCTCCACTTCAATATATATAAGCTGATACATGATTAGATTGAGTCCTGAGGAAGACAACAATGTTTGGCGCACTTCAGAAGTTATGCCATCCCATTCTGCCAAATAGTTATTTTTGTATAGATCGTTTAATTCAAACCTAAGTGAAATGTCACATTTTGAGTTGTGACGTTCTTTTTCTAAATGTAGTCCAACAGGTTTTTAAATTGACATCAATATACATATAGGCAGAGTTATAATACAGCATACATATTTATATTATTTTGATTACTCCGAGTTTATATGAGGAAGAACCTTAATGCCTATATGCTATAGTTTTGGTTTTAGAGTTGTCATAGGCATTTGACGAAATTTAAATGCTCACCTGATCGTACTTAATTAAAAGATGACATTTTATGACTTTGTGGGCATTTTTGCGATTTCTAAGGCACTGGATGCACTTTTTTCGGGTAGGTTTGTTCCGATTTTTTTCTCCTATTCATCTACAACTTTGCTTCAGACACAAAAGAGATATTCCCTACGACCATTAAATTATTAATTGAGCCACATTGACTAAACGAATGATGCAGAAGTTCTTATTTTTGGGGCTACTTTCACGACCAATTCTCAGAATTGAGTCCCAAATCAATGAGCTGAAAAATGCTGTACGTAATGAATAAATACAAAATACAAATATTACTATGAACAGTTGCAGATTAAATAGGGTACGTTTCCATATGCAAGGCACATCGGTTAAAAAACGTGACCTTCATAAGGGGATTATACTCATCAAAACATGGACCGATATATTAGAGACGATTTAATATAAAGTAAAAGGATAAAAAATATATTATAATATTACAATTACAAAAGCTTAAATTTCCGCATAGTGGGTTAAAAAATACATCCCCTAGAACGCCAAGAAGTCTAATCGGAAGGGACCTTTGAACGTTGTACCCCCTTTTTACTAGGGACGATTAGGTCCAATATAAATTATAGATTCTTAAATTTCATCCAGGTCAATTGAAAATTTAGAGCGTCAAGAAGGAAGATTTGCGGGGACCATTACATTGGGCTATACAAAAACATGGACCAATGTGCCCCATTTTTACTAGGGACGTTCAGGTCCAATATAATGTGTTAATTTCAGCCAGAACAATTGAAAAATGTGTTATCTAGAGGCTCAAGAAGAGACACCGGTCGCGATATTTATATGGGGGCTATATCAAGAGATGTACCGATGTACCCCATTTTACTGGTGGAAATCGGGAAAATTGGTTCAAAAATAGATATAGCCCCTTATACATGTTACCCCCGATTTCTCTTGTAAGCGCTGTAGAAACTGTATATTATATCCGATCAGTACGAAATTCGGCAAAAAGAGGTTTCTTATTACAAGAATGAAGACTGCCAAGTTTGGGAAAAATTGGTACAGATTTAGATATAGCCCCACATAAATAGCGTGATCCATTTCGAGGTTCCCTACTTTTTTTAAAGAAAAAACACAGAAAATTCAAATTGAATGGGGAATGTTTTTTTTATCATTTGAAAGAACATTCTTTGGCATTTATTTTTTGAAGATTATGTCTATTAAATGTTGGCTACGTCTCAGATGGTCCATCCGTCGAGTCCAATTTTCGATGACTAGTTAGAGCATTTCGACTGGTAACTGGCGAATGACACGCGTAAACGTTGTTCAGGCGTAAGTCTTTCTATGATGAAATGCCAAACAATACTTAACAAAAATAACATGACAGCATGACACGACTCACGCGTGATCTTTCAAAAAAGTATTTCTACTTGGATCACCCTATATATGTAACTCTCGATTTGACATGTAAGCGCTGTAGAAACTGTATTTTATATCCGATCAGTACGAAATTCGGCAGAATGAGGTTTCTTATTACATGAGTAAACACTGCCGAATTCGGGGAAAATCGGTTAGGATTTCGATTCATATCTTCCTCTCGATTTGGTATCAAAGCGCTTAGAATTTGTACTTTACTTCCGGCCATTACAATATTTGGCAGAAAGAAAGAAGTGTTTCAATTTAGGAACGAATACTGCTTAATTTGGGGATAATCGGTTGAGATTTAGATATAGCCACATATACGGGGTCTGTTCAAAAAAATTATAAATTAACTGGTTTTATTCGAAGGCGTTTTAAATTGCGATCGCTTGAAAAACAATTGGAAAGACATTTTGAATTTAGTTTTTACGGCATTTCAAAAGCGTTGCAAAAACCGTCGTCACAGCATAACTAGGCCTTATCATTTTGTCAGACGACCGTGCATAACCCTCCTATGGTTCCCATCGATTTCCAGGATGGGGACTGGACAGTGATCCCAGATTGGTCACCAGTCCTAGATTTTCTGGAGCCAAACTGGTAGTATCTTCGGCTACGCAGTCTGACCAGAGCACTTAAGGCCCAACCATAATATGCTTAAGCTAACTTAAGTAATTCCGTACGGAATGTGCGTTCACTTTCGCACCTTGCTTAAGCAAATGGGTACTGAGAGAGAGCTGAGAGAACTTAACGAAAAGTTTACGTAAGTACATTATGGTTATGGTTATTTGTATATACTCGCACCGTTGATTAAGTTGGCTCAAGTCAGCTCATGCATATTATGGTTGGGCCTTTAATCTGGCACCACGGGAGTGTGGAAATCCCTCGGGACGCAGGTTCCGGCCTGACTATAGGTGAGGACCCTATTGGGTGCAACGTGCTAGCTGTGGTTGCAAACCAACCCGGCGTCTTTACCCTTAGAATGGCAAGGAGTTTTAGAAGGGCTCCGCTCCTAACCAAATAGGAGGGCAAATGTGTCCAGAAACACGGAATTGATTGATACGTGGGGGGGCATTGGTCGACCTAAGTATTCACCCAGGTGTTTAGAGTATGGTGGTGTTAAGCCTAACGGCAGGAACTCACCTAAATCCAGAATACCTACTGTTGTTTAAGCCAGTCAAAACAGTGATCGGTCGGCGCCAAATCACGGCATTCTATATCGAAATACATGCTTGCGATCGAAATGTGTTTTTTATTATCGCTTAAAGAGAACAAACATCTGTCGAATTCAAGTAGATGTTTTCGTAAATTCTAATTGAGGCTGTTTGGTTAATTTCTATCCCCTATCCTTAGAGAGGAGGGTATATATCAATTGCTACCAGCCAAAAGTGTAACACATCGACGAAGTGACCTAAGACCCCAAGTATGTTCGGCGGATATCCGTTTTGTGTCATTTTAAGTCAATTGAGCAATGTCTGTCCGTCCGTCCGTCTGTTTATATGCTGGCTGGTGCGCACGATAACTCTCGAAAGGATTAACCAATTGTCTCCAAATTTGGTATGCGGTAATATATTTCTCTATCTCCGGCTAAGTTCGAAGATGGACCATATTGGTGAAATATTGATAATTTAATAACTTCTACACTACTTACTCGAATCTTCTGAAATTCCACACATAGTATTAGTTTATTAGCCTTACAACTCAAGAAAAATGGGCAAAGTTGGCACGCCCCTTTTGGTACCTCCTACACAAATGGACCATTTTGCACCAAAAGTTAACAGCTTTTGACTTCTATACCTTTACAAAAAAATTTGAAAAATTTAAATTTTGTACAGTGTAATGTTTTTGTAGCGCCTACATTCCGGTAAAAAATGGGCATTATTGTACGGCCCCTTTTGGCACCTCCCACACAAATGGACTGTTTTGCACCTAAGGTTAACAGCTTATAACATTAATACCGGAGCATACACGTACTTGACATTTCGTACAGCGTAATGTTTTTATAGTACCTACAGTCCAGTGAAAAATGGGCGTCTTTGGCACGCCCCTTTTGAAACCTCCCACACAAATAGATTATAATAATGCAATTTAAATTGATAATAATTTAATTAAAACAAAAATATAAATTAATTTACAAATAATTTTTGGGACTGAAGGTGTAATATTTAGTTTTTCTCATTACGAAAAATAAAATGACTTTTCGGTCGAAAAGTTTTCAATATCGAATGTCGTGATTTGGCTTCTGTTCATCTGAACTCTTCCCTCCTCTCAGTTTTGCACTTTGGATCTCCAAACAAATGTTTTTTTGTTCAGGATCGGTTAAGTACATATGTGAGTTATTGAAAGGCTTATAATCCAAAACTAGAATACATGAATTGGTTGACCTAAGTTAACCTTCAACGAGTATATTTACATGAACAATTTCTCAGATGTCCAGTTCATCTTTATGTATATATATTTTTTCCAGTAATTCATATTAGGAACATAGGTCGGCAACAAAATTTTTTCAATCATCTCTTTCATTTGCCATATGCCTTATTTCACTACAACTATGTTCGGAAGTTCTGATTTCAACATCGAGCTGCTTTCTCCATGTATGGGCAGGTCTGCCAACACGTCTCTGGCCCTGGGGATTCAAATCGATGGTCATTCTGGTAATGTCGTCTGGTGATTTCCGGGCTAAAATATACGTAGAATATTACGAAGACAAGTGCTGACAAAGACTTGAATGCTGCTCATCTAGAATCAGAAATATTTAGCTTCTCAGATATCGCAATATATGTATGTATACCAGATATTCTAACGGCGATATCATGAAAACTAGAATACATGAATCGGTCGACCATAAGTAGTTGTCTGGAGGTAGATTCCCTATATTACAGATTTACTATACCCAAATATCGGATATATATAACGTTGGTATATATTTATTTCGGGAGGTAGATTACCTATATTACAGATTCACTATACCCATATATCGGATATATATAACGCAGATATCTCGGAAACTAGAATACATGAATAGGTCGAGCGAAAAACCGCAAGTAGATAATGGTGAGAGTATAAGCTGTTAACAAGCTCTTTATGCCCAGCTCAACTAGGATTTGAGGTAATATATAGTTTATCAGACACCGGCTATATATGACTTAAACTTAGGTTACTTCTTCGTTGGAACACTTTTGGACCGATTACAATAAAGAGGGGATACGAAAAATAATATTGATTTTCGAACTAGTTTCTTGAATTTGGTGAGAGTATAAGCTGTTAACAAGCTCTTTATGCCCAGCTCAACTAGGATTTGAGGTAATATATAGTTTATCAGACACCGGCTATATATGACTTAAACTTAGGTTACTTCTTCGTTGGAACACTTTTGGACCGATTACAATAAAGAGGGGATACGAAAAATAATATTGATTTTCGAACTAGTTTCTTGAATTTTTATATTCTAAAATGCTTGCTGGAAAAATTTTTAAATTCTAAAATTCTTGTCTTGGCTTACAAAACATAAAAAAAACTTGATCCCGTAAACATTTTACGCATATGGCCTTTATTCTGTTTAAACTGTCGACTTATTAATTGTTGCATAGTGTTATTGTAATCATTTACGTTTTGTAGACCGTTTATAGGATTGCTTACTAGCTATGCAATTTATCATATCAGTTTAAATATGCGAAATTTCAATAAAAGCTCGTAATAAATACCTTATAGATGTTATTTAATTTCATTCAAAACAAAAGAAAATGTGTGCTCGGAATTATTAATGTAAAATGCTATACGCGTAAAGTTACATTTTCTAAAATCCATTACACACATTCGTATTATATTCAATTTAAATCCAGTTTTAAGGGATATATTTACATACATACGTACGTATATCGTTTATATGGAAAAGGCAATTTCGATTGTCGCTACTTTGGACTTTGATATAGTCTAAATTGCAGTTCAGTTCATGTTACTCGTACTAAATACATTAAATGTGAAGTTTCTTGCTTGATTTATTTATTGCTCATCACACCGAAGTGAGTAATGAACTTACAAATTTTATTAAACATAATTATTCTGTTATGACTAAATCATAACGTAGATGAAAATGAATGAAACAATTGAGAATACATCTTGTTGAATAATATCCATAAATTTCATTTTTAATTAATCTGTAAGTATGGGAATTGCGGTTGAAGCATTTCACAGTGGTCGTCGCTGTTAACACATGTGATGTCAGAAATTCTGTTTATGACAATGGAATTCTATATCTGTGTAGTTTGTGAATGTGGGAAATCCTAGTTCTTGATAATACACATACATATACGAGGGCTATCCCAAAATTGGCCGACCTGTTCATTCATATGTTTTCATATGTTTTATGTTTCAAAGCGCCACAATGTTTAGTTTTTTTTGAGCACTCAAAAAGTAAACGATCTCAGTACATCTATAAATATGGAAATAATTGGACACCGATATGTATACAATAAGCAAAGACGCAAACCATGAGGCACGATTTTGACGCCACCTATATGTCAGGTAATGAGATAACCTGTTTATTTATGGAAAATTTGAGGCAAATATTGCAATTTTTAACATAAACAAGTTTCTAAAATATTTTAAAAACATTTTACAATAATAATAATCTTACAGCGATATCGTATATTGCCAAAATAATACAAACTTCATAGAGAGAGAAATGTTCCCACTTTCGCTTAATGGAAAAAGTTGGGAATACCAATTTTATAGCAAAATCCAGAAAATCATCTGAGGACCAGTATTTGCACTTTTAGTAAAATACACTTAGTTCACCAGAGAGTATAGCGCCCACGGTGGCTAAATGGAAAAAGTTGGGAATACCAAATTCATAGCAAAACTGTATTTTAAAAAGCTCTATCTATACACCTAGCAGTTTTTCGCGAGGACTATTTTTGCCTAAGATACTAACTAAAAACAAGTAAGAAAATTCAGTCGGACAAACCGACTTATGAATCCCCTCACCTTGAGTCGCAAAAAAATATTCGTGATTTGGTATTAAATCTATAAGCTGTTAACAGTTGGTGCAAAAGGGTCCATTTGTGTGGGAGGTATCAAAAGAGGCGTGCCAGTAACTCCCACTATTCTCTGGACTTCACGTACTATAAAAGCATTACACTGTACAAAATGTCACGCATTTGTATGAACTGATATTAAAGCTTTAAGCAGTTAACTTTTGGTGCAAAATGGTCCATTTGTGTGGGAGGTACCAAAAGAGGCGTGGCAACTTCGCCAACGTTTCTCTGGATTATAGGCACTATGAAATCATTACACTCTAAAAAAAAATTTTAAGTATTTGCATCCACTGCTATTAAAGTTATTAGCTGTTAACTTTTGGTGCAAAATGGTCCATTTGTGTGGGAGGTACCAAAACGGGCGAGCCAATAATGTCCACTTTTCTCTGGACTCTAGGTACTATAAAAGCTTTACACTGTACAAAATTTCAAGTATTTGTGTGCACTGTTATTAAAGCTATAAGTAGTTAACTTTTGGAGCAAAATTGTCCATTTGTGTGGGAGGTACCAAAAGGGACATAGCAACTCCACCTATTGACGTTTTCGAGACTAATAAACTAATGCTTTGTGATACGAGTAAGTACTATAGAAGTTAATAACGAATCAATATTTCACTAAAAGTTAACCCTTGTGAGGTAGGTACTAGAAGGAGTGGACCAATATGGCCCAGCTTCGAACTTAGCCGGATATAGAGAAAAATATTGTTGCATACCAAATTTAAAGTCAATCAGTTAATCCTTTCGAGAGTTATCGTGCGCACTATCCAGCAGACAGACATACAGACACACAGCCAGACAGACAGACGGACGGACGGACATTGTTCAAACGACCTAAAAGGCCCCAAAATCGAATATCCGCCAAACATACTTGGGGTCTTAGGTTACTCCTTCGATGTGTTACACTCTTGGCTCGTAGAAAATGATGTATACCCTCTTTTCTAAGGTAAGGGGATAATAACGACGATTTATATGACTTTAGAAATGTGAGAAGTTTTACTGGCAATGCAATTTTGAGAGGGAAGGGATGAGAGCGGGCTCGACTGTATCAAAAGAGGCGTGTCAGTAAGGCCCACTATTCTCTGGACTTCCCGTACTATAAAAGCATTACACTGTACAAAATGTCACGCATTTGTATGAACTGATATTAAAGCTTTAAGCAGTTAACTTTTGGTGCAAAATGGTCCATTTGTGTGGGAGGTACCAAAAGAGGCGTGGCAACTTCGCCCACGTTTCTCTGGATTATAGGTACTATGCAATCATTACACTCTAAAAACAAATTTTAAGTATTTGCATCCACTGCTATTAAAGTTATTAGCTGTTAACATTTGGTGCAAAATGGTCCATTTGTGTGGGAGGTACCAAAACGGGCGACCCAATAATGTCCACTTTTCTCTGGACTCTAGGTACTATAAATGCATTACACAGTACAAAATTTCAAGTATTTGTGTGCACTGTTATTAAAGCTATAAGAAGTTAACTTTTGGAGTAAAATGGTCCATTTGTGTGGGAGGTACCAAAAGGGACATAGCAACTCCGCCTATTGACGTATTCGCGACTAATAAACTAATGCTATGTGATACGAGTAAGTACTATAGAAGTTAATAACGAATCAATATTTCACTAAAAGTTAACCCTTGTGAGGTAGGTACTAGAAGGAGTGGACCAATATGGCCCATCTTCGAGCTTAGCCGGAGATAGAGAAAAATATTGTTGCATACCAAATTTGAAGTCAATCAGTTAATCCTTTCGAGAGTTATCGTGCGCACCATCCAGCAGACAGACACACAGCCAGACAGACAGACGGACGGACATTGGGGTCTTAGGTCACTCCTACGATGTGTTACACTCTTGGCTCGTAGCAAATGATGTATACCCTCCTTTCTAAGGTAAGGGGATAATAACGACGATTTATATGACTTTAGAAATGTGAGAAATTTTACTGGCAATGCAATTTTGAGAGGGAAGGGATGAGAGAGGGCTCGAGAGTTATAACCCTCCAAGTGTCCTTTTCATTTTGTTCTTTAGACATAAGCATGTATTCCGAAGTTTTTCGTTTTAAATTCTCCAACAAGATAACAAGCACTGCAAGATCGTCATGTGACATACCGTGAGATAGAGACATCCTTGGGCATTTCTTCCACCAGCATACATTCGATATTGCATGAACACCTGGCAGTAAAAAGGTTTGTTCTCGTTGGATCCCGCACAATTTGACAATCGCTGCAAAGAAATTTTGAAAAAATACGATCGCGGTGCTTCAGAAGACGTTTATATGATCGTCACAGGTGACGAATCTTGGATCTATGCGTATGAGCCCGAAACAAAACAGCAATCGACCGTGTGGGTCTTCGAAGACGAGCCAAATCCAACGAAAGTTGTTCGTGGAAGAAGCACTTCGAAGCAAATGGTCGCTGTTTCTTCGGCAAAACTGGTCATGTGGCGACGTCTCCGCTTGAGCAACGTAGGACGGTCAATTCTGAGTGGTACACCACAATTTGTTTGCCTGAAGTCTTCGGAGAAATTCGAAAAACGAACTAGAGAAGACGAATCATTGTGCACCATGAAAATGCGAGCACTCACACATCGGGTCAAACCAGCGCCTTTTTGACCGGCCAAAATTGATGGGTCATCCGCCGTACAGCCCTGATTTGACACCCAATGACTTCTTCTTATTCATCCACATCAAGAAAAAAACTGCTTGGTAAACGTTTTCCGACGCCTGAAGCAGCTGTCGAAGCGTTCAAAAACCATGTTTTGGCGGTGAGTTTTCAACACACTGTAACCAAAACAATTCGCGCTCAAATGACAAAACGGTCTGAGTGAAGTTATGCTAAAAAATGTCATACTTTCCAATGGGAGTTCCAGTTTTCATCTGGCAACACCAGCATTGCCAGGACCGAAATATAAATAGCAACCCTCGTATATATAGTTAACATATGGGAATTTCAGCAAAATGTTTGGTATAGACTAGGAGAATAATATGTTAAACTATGCTTCAAAATAGCAAAATTTTCAACTTGTTTGGAAATTTCTCACCTAAATTATAACTCGAAAATTTTTACCTAATTTATCATAACTCGGAAATGACTCGTCCGATTGGTTTGAAATAAATTTAGGAAAATGTAGATTTACATATATTACATTTAACCGATGCCTGAGAAGAATCCCGAAGTTCTGTTGGCCAAATACAATTTCAAACGAAAACTGCGGATTAAATGTAAACAAACACCGATATATCTAGAGATTAAAAGGAGAAGGTGGAACTGGATAGGGCACACACGACCACTAGTTCGTATGAATGTTATAATTAATGTTATTCATATAGATAAAATTGTTGTACGAACAGGCAAAAGAGGGTTCTGACTGTTTTTTGGTGTTTGTGTTAAGCTTTGACGGTTTTAAGGGGCAAATCGTACCTTTCAAATTCAGTTTGAATTGCTTATTACCTTAAGCGCAAAATATGCGTATTTGTCAAGCCCCCCCCAAACAAATTGACAGATTAATGCATATTCTGTATTCTAGACACCTTTGGTAATGACTATCTATAGACAGAGAGTAAAATGTTTCCATCTTTCTGGCTCCCATACAAAGTACAATATTTCATATTACATTACTCACAAAGTGAAGGTATACCTTAGCTGGTTTACTCGACTGAAATCTGTTTACTTGTTATACCCTCACTTTAGTGTGTAACACATCGAAGGAGTGACCCCAAGTATGTTCGGCGGAAATCCTTTTTGGGTCATTTTAAGTCGAATGAGCAATGTCCGTCCGTCTGTCTGTCTGCTGGCTGGTGCGCACGATAACTCTCGAAAGGAGTCACCGATTGACTTCAAATTTGGTATGTGGTAATATTTGTTTCTATCTTCGGCTATGTTCGAAGATGGGCCATATTGGTCCACTCCTTCTGGTACCTCCCCCACAAAGGGTTCAAATGTTGTGAAATATTGATTCTTTAATAACTGCTTTAATACTTATTCGAATCATTAATTTATCGATGAATCGTTTTACCATTATGAATAGCTGTAATCTAGGGTCTGTTGCCTGCGATAATTCTTTTTTACGTTCTTCGTTAAGTGCGATAAGCAATAATTTAAATATTGGACATTTTAATTGTCGAAGCTTCAATATTTCAGATAAGTCTTCAAAACTTTCTGAAATCAGAAATGTGGTGGAGAACAGTTTGTTGAAAGTTGTTGGGGTCAGCGAGACGTGGCTAAAGCCATCAGTTCCGTCCAGTAAAGTTGCTATATCTGGCTACTCTTGCTGTAGAAATGATCGCCCACATCAAAGAGGAGGGGGTGTAGCACTTTTCATTTCTAAGTCAATAGTGTATAATATTGTTTATAAGGGCTGTCGTTACGGTGTTTCCGAAAGTTTGTTTGTTTCATCATTGGATTTTTCAATTTTGTACTCCACGAACGATGTGGATTTTCAATGGAGTAGTTTTGAGTCTTGCATTTCTTCAGTACTCTCCATTTTTCCTTTGAGGCGCAGAATGATACGTGAACGGGCGATAATTGGTATAAGTCTCCTCGAATCTCCTACTATATTTCCATTCGCAACTTAGCCTTTACAGCATATGTGGAAAATAGAACTAGAGCTAATTGGAGTATTTTTTGCAGAGCTAGAAATAAGGCGAAATCTGTTGTTCGACAAGCTAAAAAGCAAGCTCATGCATCCCTGTTTGAAGTTAATAGGAGTAGTAAGGATTTGTGGAGATTGATTAAATCCAATGGATTGTCTGATTCGAAGTCTTACGACTGTAATTTAAATGTCGAAGATCTTAATATTGCGTTTCGTGGAAACCAATTAGAAGAACCTGGTAATATTTGTGATTTTAGAGCGCTGGGGAACAATAACGGGGATTTTTCTTTTCATTGCATAGATTTGTGGGAGTTGGATAAAGCTTTTCATGCCGTGAAGTCGAATGCTGCTGGTTTGGATGGATTTACCTTAAAATTTCTCAAAATTATATACCCACTTGTCTCTTGCCATTTTCTGAAACTTGTGAACACCATCTTGCTTACGTCGTAATTTCCTTCTGGTTGGAAAGAAGCAAAAATAGTACCTGTAAAAAAGAAAGACTCTACACAGGCTTTAGCTGATTACCGTCCCATATCGATTTTGCCTATTTTTTCAAAAGTAGTTGAGCACATTTTAAAGTCTCAAATGTCATTTTATTTGGAGGAAAATAATATGCTTCATGATGCTCAGTGTGGTTTTAGAGCCAAAAGAAGCACTTCTTCATTGTTGTTGGGTTTAACGGACTCCATTCGAGCCAATTTCGGTGGTGGTAGATTTGGAATTCTTTTGTCACTAGATCTTGAGAAAGCCTTTGATAGAGTGGACTACTCCACTTTGTTGCATAAATTGTATAACTTATATGGGTTCTCGAGTAGTGCGTGTGTTCTGTTGACTTCTTATCTTACTGGTAGACGCCAATTAGTTTGTATTGATGGTAGGAGTAGTAGTGTTCTGCCTGTTAAAAGTGGTGTACCGCAGGGGTCAGTACTGGGACCTCTACTTTTCATAATCTTTATTAATGACCTTTTCTCCCAGTTACAGGATTGGTGTGTACCATACGCCTTTGCTGATGATATTCAGCTGTTTTTTAAAGGTGACTGTCGGTGCTCAATGGTTCTGCAATCTAAAATTGACTTGGTTTTGGAAACTCTGCATGCGTGGATGTTGCTTAACAAGCTTAATGTAAATCCATTAAAATCTAAAGCACTCTTTTTTTCCTCCAGCATCCATAACAATATCCACGTTAGATACAATGGTATAGATATTGAATTTGTCCGTGAGTTACAGTGCTTGGGTGTCAAGCTAGACGATAAATTGAGTTTTGGACAGCATATTAATATGCTAATTTCTAGAGTAAATTTTTCACTAAAAAATCTTTATGGTACCGATTTGTCTTTGCCTCTTTTTGTTAAAGAGAGGCTGGCACATGGTTTGCTATTACCCTTAGTTCTATACTGTTTAGAAGTGTATTCTGGCACTATACAGGGTAACAAGCATTTAGTACATCTGGCTGTAAATAGGGTGGCGAGGTATGTATATGGACTGAACCGGCGTGTTCATGTGACGCCCTATGTAACGAAATTGTTGGGCTGTAATTTTGATGCATTTGTAAATTTACGCTTACTTCTGTTTTTTTATAAACTGATTAAAAGTCAGTCTCCTCTTTTTTTGTGCCAATCGATGGTATTTTGCCATTCAACTAGGAGAAATCAATTGCTTATTCCTAGGGTTGTCCACCTAATGAATGAATCGTTTCTAGTAAGAGTAGCACGACTTTACAATTCATTACCCAATGACATGAAAAATTTTAGCATTTCGCTCCCTACACTCTTCAATAGGCTACTTCACCACTTTCAATAACATTTTTATTTGTTGTTATGCAAAATTGCGCTTAATTAAAGCTACGTAAAAAATCTTTAAATTATGTTTCTATTTTATGGAACACTTTATACATTTTTCCTTATATTAGGATTTTACAAACTGAGTAGCTATTTAGTTATCCTAAATACTTTTCTGTATACCCAATCTGTATTTATATTATTTATTCCTTATATATTAATTAGGTTTAAACAAATCAACATATCATTATTTACCAATGAGTAGTTTTTTACCCTTGGTTAAAAAGCTTAGTTATATGCATATTGTAATTTATGTTTAATTGGCCAGACGGCTTTGAATTACAAGTTTGTACGAAATAAATGAATGAAATGAAATTACACACATAGTGGGCGAAGTTGCCACGCCCCTTTTCGTGCCTCCCACACAAATGCGCCATTTTGCATCAAAAGTTAACAGCTTATAACATTAATACCAGTGTATAAAAATACTTGCAATTTTGTACAGTGAAATGCTTTTATAGTGCCTACAGTCCCGTGAAAAATGGGCGTTATTGTCACGCCCCTTTTGGTATCTCCCACACAAAGGTACCATTTTGCACCAAAAGTTAACAGCTTATAACATTAATACCAGTGTATAAAAATACTTACAATTTTGTACAGTGTAATGCTTTTATAATGCCTAAAGCACAGTGAAAATGGGCGTTATCGCCACGTCCATTTTTGTACCTCCCACACAAAATGGCCAAATCATACCACAATTTTATATCTCATAACGTCAATATACCAGTCCACATAATTCGGCACAGTGCAATGTATTTAAAGTATCTACCGTTCAGCGAAATATATATGTATTTCTTAAACTCCTTTTGGTACCTCCATAACAAAGTGAGGGTATACCTTAATCGGTTAACCCAACTGAATCATTCTTTTTTTTCATACATTCCAAATCAGAAATGCGCTCCACATGACTTGTGCATTGGGTGTGTGATGAATTTAACTCGGGAATGTATCTTTACAACTTTATAGTTTAAAAACTTTGTCCTAGGAAAGGATTTTAAAATGTATCTGCGCCGAATACGTTTTTCCAAAATGTTCAACGATTTTTATTGATCAATAGGTGTCTATAAAATATTTCTCAGTTGATTTAAAGAAGCTTTTCCCGTCTTATAAGTGAATAATTTGTATTATTTATTCAAGCGCCCATAATAATTCATAATACCCCTATGTAATTGTAGAACTTTCTTCCGTTGACGCTCCATGAGTTTTGCAAAGGTACCTAGAATACAATTTATAATTTTATTTTATTAGTGTTGCACACATTAATGTAAAAAAAATATTTGCCACTGTCATGTGGAAACATAACTTAAATCAATCACCCCAATTTCACAACCTCCGGTTAGAGCTAACTCACAGTTAAAAAATAAAAAAAATCGTAGAATTTGACAGCTGTACCTGCAGGTTAGCTATATCTGTAGGATAACAGGAGATTGTGGAATTGGCCGTTAGTAATTGTGAGAACTTTCAAGCACCATCGGTAAAACGATAAATTTATTTAAATTGTTTGCGCTGTACGCCGTAAAATCCTGAAAATCCACCAAAAATCATCGATTTAGAATCGATTACTATTAAAATTTTATTTCTTTTATATGAAATTGAATATATATAATACAATTTACATATGTATGTCTATTTATTTTGTTTCTTGCAGAAATAGTCTTTTCGACTTACCCAAACCCATTAAGAATGCCTCGAATTTGCCTCTAATATTTGGCAAAACTGTGGACTTACAAATACAGCAGATATTCGAATATGTATTAAGAGATTTTATGACACCATGGCTGGGGTAAGTTGTAAACGATCGTAAATGTTGTACGTAGATATGTAGTACTAAAAAAAAAACATTATAATTTAATACTTTTCATATTTCTAGCTATGTGGTCACCAAACCGAAACTAATGAATGATATTGTGCGTGAAGATTTGTGGAATGCCATACAGAAAATGCATGAACGAGCTAAAAAAATGGATGCACCTAAGCTAATAGCGGTGGATATGGTGAATAGAGTTACCGTACATTTGGAAAAGATACGGATATCCGAAGCAAGAGCGTAAGTGTGATGGTTTATAATTAAATTGGGATGTAATAACAAAGCATAACACTTTTGTGGGTTGTGGATAATTTCTTTACCAAATGATTAGGTTTACTTTTCATTTTAGTTAAATGATAAGTCATCCCTCCTTTCAAGTGCAGGTTCGCCGTAAGCCAATTTAAAAATTATAACCGTATAGATTTTTGATGTTCTCTCCAAATTTGTTTTGCAGAGTTGCCAGAGGCATAATATCCAAAATTAAGGCCCAAAAAAAATTAAAAATCCCTTTTGTCAGCACAAAAATCTTCTATTTACGATGACGATATGCTATGTTCCAGAGATATATATTATTAAAAGATCTCCCAGAAAATTTTCTCAAAAATCGGGAAAAAATTGATATACGACGTATTTTTTTAATTTTGACCCTTTGTGGGGGAGGTACTCGAAGGAGTGGACCAATATAGTCCATCTTTGATTTTAGCTTGAAATAGAACAATATATTGATATATACCAGATATGAAGTTAATCGGTTACTCCGATCGAAAGTTGATGTACGCACCAGCCAGACGGACATTTCTCAAATGATTTAAAATGGCCCAAAACGGAAAAAATGTTGGAGTCTCTTAGGCCACTCCTTCGACGCATTACACTTTTCGTCTTTGGCAACTGATCACAATAGTGAGGTTATAAAAACTAGATTTTGTGGAAATTCTCCTACTTCTACCAAAAGCCCTATAATTTCTACATTTATCCAAAGTTTTTTTTAAATATGCATTGAATACTTCTTTAGGATGCCAACTTTCAAAAATTGGGACAGACGCAATTTTGGCGGTTTTTTATTTTTTATGGCTTTTTTCTTGGAATCAAAAAACGATTTAAAAAACATCAAATATAATTGTTTTAATTAGAAAAATGTATTTCCTTTAATTTACTCGTAAACTCAATTCAAATTCTAAAGGCAACAACCAAGAAAATCATAATTAAAAATTGTTTTTACCATATTACACGAACAAAAATTTTGTTAACTAATATAATCAGATAAGACTATCGTTTGGTAAAGCAACCGTTCATCTCCCGGCACTGCATGATTTTGTTCCGCATTATTACTTAATCTGTTTAATTAATTGATTTTCTTATTTTCTTATTCCCATTTTCAGAGCTGAAATGAATGTGGCCCCGGTGTTTTCTACCAATTCCTATTTGGTCAGTGAAGAGAAAGAATTGGAGTTTCTAAGAAAATTATGTGAAATCATGGTTATACTCTTACTTCCACGTGGATATTCGTTGCCGCCTCTGAAAGTGTTACTAAGCGAAATTCTCTCCTATAAAAGTGAATTTATTTCTCAATAGCCATTTTAGAAAAATATTAATTTATCTTTTTTTTCATATTTTTTCTAGTATTTTTCCCCATGATCAAAATGTTAACCTCACCCGATTACATCAATCAGAAAGTTGTGCAGAATATCGAAGGACGCCTGGCTGCAGCGGCCATTAGCAAACGTAGTTACGAATATGCTGCCAGTTTTGAAGATTTTCTCAAAATAATCAATAATTGTGGCAATCTCGAGGAGTTGTCTTTGATACGAAAAAGTATTGTCAACGATTTGATGCATGCAACAACAGTACAAAATCTCCAACGTGCCAAAGGTATCGATCCCGATAATGATCCGGATCATCAACTCTCCAAATCGGAAATATCCGCTGCCGCCAGACTAAAACGTTATGTGGCACAGTTAACATATGCCAAGAATATGTGTGAAAGGAATTTGGAGAAATACGGTTGGAATGGGAACTATTCCAGTGATTTGGATTTATCACTTATTGAAATACTCACTACGGCAATTGGACGGCGTTACTTCACAATTTTCTTGGAACCCCTTAAAGCCAGTGCATTAGTGGGCTTCTATATGGCCGTAGAAGAAATGAAACATGCTCCCAAAAATTCTGCCCATCATCTGGGCACCGAAATATTTTATACCTACATAAGGGTACCGAAGTCGGAATTACAATTTGACAAACATGAACGTAAACTTATAGAAACATTCCTGCTGGGTGATTCGGGGCCAGAAATATTCTACGATTTACAAAAACAAATTCTCAAAACATTAGAAGAGAAATATTATACTCCCTTTGTGTTAAGCGAACAATATCGTTTGTTGAAAGAAGCCTTAGATTCAGATGACTACAAAGATCCCACCTTAATAATAGGCTCATTAAGTGATAACCACGAAGAGGCCACGGCGGCGTTAGATGGCGCGGAGTCCGGCGCGACGGGCACCATAGATGTCGCAGCACATACCTCGTATGCCCGCAAAAAACTAGAACAAATACAGGAAAGAATAGATAAGAAAAATCAAGCGCTAGAAGCTCTAAAATATTCCGTAAAACCCGATTCGAAGGTTTTACAGATATTAGAAAAAGAAATGGAATGGCTGAAAAATGTCAAGAGACAAACAGAGGCACATTTAAGGCGAACCGATGCCTGGACCGAACATTTGGGCAGATGGAAGGCCACTTTGCAAAGTGTCGAGGTAAGATTTTCTAATTTATTATGTACATAAATGAATATGTTTACATATTTACTTATTTTTTATTTATTTAGATTTCAGATGAAAAAGAATTGTTACAATTTATGATATTGGTTCATGTGGATGAGGATATCAACACTCCACCCTCGCTGAAATTATCTTCGGGAAAACTCGAGGCTAGACCTGGTAGTATATCCAGTGGCTGGGTGGTAATGAGATCATTAAATCAAGTTCATGTAAGTTTATAATACAACATATAAAGAGTTAACAAATAATTACTTACCCCTGCGCTTACGAATATCCCACATATAAGTTGTTTTTATTGTCATATTAATAAGAGCTGAATAACACAATTTTTTCCATAAGCATATTCCATAACCATATATACATCATCATCAGTTCCATTTAACTACTACCGGAGCGTAGGGCCTCTCATTACCGGGTAGCCTGGTGGGTAAGCCAAATTAAAAAGAAATAACGACTTAACGTTTAGCCACCCTTCAGATTATTTCAAGATAGCTCAATTTTGGGTTATAAGGGCGGGGCCACGCCCTTTGGTCTGATCCCGCTCATTTTTAGACCAATCACGTAGGCTTCCACCAGACACATATATACAAAATTACAGCACTCTCGCAAACAGATTGTGCAAATTACCTCAATTTCAAAAGGTTGCTTATATGGGCGAGGCCACGCCCATTGATCCATTTTTGGACCAATCACGTAGGCTACCACCAGATACACATGCACAAAATTACAGCACTCTCGCTAACAAATTCTGCAAGATATCTTAATTTCAAGATTTGACTTATATGGGCGGGGCCACGCTTATTACTCTAACAAATTGTGCAAGATATCTCAATTTCAAAATTTGGTTTATATGGGCGGGGCCACGCCCTTTGGTCCGATCACTCTCTATAACATATTGTGCAAAATATCTAAATTTAAAATTTTGGCTTATATGGGCGGTGCCACGCCCAATAGTCTGATCACGCCCATTTTTTGGCCCAATCACGTAGACTTCCACCAGATACATATACACAAAATTCCAGCACTCTCGCTAACAAATTGAGCAAGATATACCATTTTTAAAATTTGGCTTATATGGGCGGTGCCACGCCCATTGGTGCGATCCCGCCCATTTTTGGACCGATCACGTAGACTGCCACCAGATACATATGTACAAAATTACAGCACTCTCGCTAACAAATTGTGCAAGATATCTCAATTTTAAAATTTGTCTTATGTGGGCGGGGCCACGCCCACTTGATATATCGGAAATTCAAGTACCCTATTTTCGCCACGCCCCACACATGTACATTCTGTGAAAATTTCAAGAAGATCGGTCCAGCCGTTTAGACATCTATACGGTACAAACAAACACACATTCTTCTTTATAAATATATATATAGATATAATTATATATGACGAGATATGTTTTTATCCCGTCACCTTAGAGAGGAAGGTATATATCATTTGCTACCAGCCAAAAGTGTAACACATCGAAGGAGTGACTTAAGACCCTAAGTATGTTCGACGGATATCCGTTTTGGGTCATTTTAAGTCGAATGAGCAATGTCCGTCCGTCTGTCTGTTAGGTGGTGCGCACGATAACTCTCGAAAGGAGCAACCGATTGACTTCAAATTTGGTATGTGGTAATATTTTCTTCCGGCTAACATCGAAAATGGGCCATATTGGTCCACTCCTTCTTGTACCTCCACACAAAGGGTTAACATTATTGAAATATTGATTATTTAATAACTTCTATACCACTTCTTGAATCCTCTCTAATTCTACATATAATATTAGTTAATTAGTCACTATTACCTCGAGAAAAATGGGCATTATTACCACGCCCCATTTGGTACCTCCCACACAAATAGGCCATTTTCTACCAAAAGTTACCAACTTATAACTTTAATACCAGTGCATACAAATACTTGAAATTTTGTACAGTGTGATACTTTTATGGTGCCTAACATCCAGAGAAAAATCTGAGTTATTGGCACGCCCCTTTTGGTACCTCCCACACAAATGGACCTTTTGTAACAAAAGTAAACAGCTTTTAACTTTAGTACCAGTGGATATAAATACTTGAAATTTCGTACAGTGCAATGCTTTTATAGTACCTAGGGTCTAGAGTAAAGTGGCCGTAATTGGCACGCCCCTTTTGGTACCTCACACACAAATTTACCATTTTACACCAAAAGTTAACAGCTTATAACTTTAATACCAGTGCATATAAATACTTAAAATCTTGTACAGTGTAATGCTTTTATAGTACCTAGAGTCCAGAGAAAAGTGGCCGTCATTGGACCATTTTGTACCAAAAGTAAACAGCTATTAACTTTTATACCAGTACATACTTTAAAGATATCAAAGGCAATTTAAATTGATAATAATTAATTTAAAACAAAAAATAAATAAATTTACTAATATTTTTTTGGGACTCTTGGTGAGGGGATTCACAAGTTGGTTTACCCGACTGAAATTTTTACTTTTTTATTCAGAATGTTACTAAGTTTCTAAATCAAATACATTTTTCTTTATTAAAAATTGGTGCTGTTCCAGTTCATACAAACACTAGAAATTTTGTGAAGTTTTGCTTTTATAGTACCGCCCCTTTTGGGTTTCTGTACTAACGAAAACCGAGTTATTAAAAAAATCATTTTTTTATGACAAATGCAAAAAAGTGAAATTTGTAACATTTGTAGCTCTCATAATTACCTATTATTTAATGCGTATCCCGTCTCAATCGTACTCTATCTATTAGAAACCAAATTTTTAAAAATATGTCATAAAATACACATGGATAGTTCTTTCTCAAGAGTCACAGGTCAAAAATCTTTTCTCAGAAAATGTTGCCCTAGTATGTGGGAGTAATGACCTACAATATTAAAAAAAATCAAATGACAATTGGAGGTAGGGGCGAGGTCAAAGTTCAGAAAAATTGATTTTTTTCTATGTAATGCTTTTTTGAAGTTAATTTTAATGCTACAAAGCATAAGAAATTGAAAATGGAAAATTTTGTTTCTTAAGGGATTTTCCGTGCTCTTGTCATAAAAAATATTATTTTTATCTTAAACTATTTATTTCGGTCACTATTCGCGGAAATAGAAATATAAATTACGATATCTCAAAATCGATCTAATTTTTTTTCCTTAAATTTTTTATAAAAAATGGTCCATATGTACTCTACCGATGGCGTAAATTTTAAAGTGGGTCGACTTTGGTTCAGAAGTTACAATATAATAACTAAAAATCTTCACCAAATTACAAAGAAAAAATATGTGTATTTCTTTTCAACTATATTTTGTTTGTTTTTTTTTTTCAAATATTTTTCTTTGTAATTTGGTGAAGATTTTCAGTATATTTAATGTTACGGCCCCACTAAACAAATGAACTAAATGATCGAACTAGTTCACTGAACTAGTCTAAAAAGAGCGATCACTTCAAAGAACTAAAGTCCCAACTCTAAATTATATGGCTTTCTTTAAATACTTTATGTTGGAAAGATAGTCTCTGACGACTTTGCCTTACAATAGGTGGTCTCTGACAATGTTTATTTAGGGTATCTGACAATTGTTCCCTAGGAGAGGTGGTCTTTGACAACATTTCCTTAGGAAAATGGGGTCGCTGACAAATTTTCTTTGGTAAAAGGTGGCCTCCGACAATTTTTTTTGGGGTAAAAGGTAGACAAGAATTTCTTACAAAAAGGTGGTGTCTGACACCCTTTTCTTAGGAAAGGGTGGTCTGCGACAACTTTTTCTTTGGAAAATGTGGTATCTAACAACTTAACTTTGGGAACAAGTGGTCTCTGACAATTATTGTTGTTGTTGTTGTTGTAGAAGTTTGGAAACGCTGAGTTGATAATCCTTAAGACTATTTCTATTACAGACTTCGTTCGGGCATATATCAGAATATCGTGGTCTCTGATCTTGGTGAAAAGGTTGTCTCTGACTACTTCTTTTTTTTGGGGAAAAGGTGGTCTCTTGACAACTTTTCCTGAGTTGATAATCCTTAAGACTATTTCTATTACAGACTTCGTTCCGGCATATATCAGAATATCGTGGTCTCTGATCTTGGTGAAAAGGTGGCCTCTAACAACTTTTTTGGGGAAAAGGTGGTCTTTGACAATTTTTCCTTACACAAAGGTGGCATCTGACAACTTTTTCTTAGGAAAGGAAAGGACAACTTTTATTTAGGAAAAGCGGTCTCCGACAACTTTTCTTAGGAAAAAGTGGCCTCTTACAACTCTTCTTAGGAAAAAGTGGACTCTCATAAATTGTCCTTGGGAAAAAGTGGCCCCTCATAAATTTTCTTTAGGAAAAGTTTGTCTGTGACGGCTCCTCCTTAGGAAAAAGTTTTCCTTAGGGAAAGGTGGTCTCTGACAACATTTCTTTGGGAAATGGTGGTCTCTGACAACTTTTCTTAGAAAAAGGTGGTCTCTGACAACTTTTCCTTAGGAAAAGGTGGTATTTGACAACATTTTCTTAGGAAAAGGTGATGTCTGACAACATTTCCTTAGGAAAAGGTGGTCTCTGACAACTTTTTCTTGTGAAAAGGAGACCTCTGACAACTGATGGCCTTGTATCTGGCGTCTTATCATTTAAGAAAATGTTTTTATACCCTACACCACACAATGGTACAGGATGCATTTAACATCCATTCCCTGAAAGTAACAGACGAATGTTACTTTACAACCGGACAACATTGAGTGGATGAAAAGAACATAAGGTTCCCGCGATAATCGGATATAAGCCGGAACGAAGTCTGTAATAGAAATAGACTTAATGATTATCAACTCAGCGTCACCAAGCTGCTACAAGAACAACAGGATGCATTTGTTTGTAACACCCGAAAGGAGAAGAGATGGAAACATTGTTTATTATACCCATCGACTTGTAAACTTTTTCGTAAGCGATTTAGCTATGTCCGTCTATCTGTCTGTAGATGTATTCTTGTAATCGAAGTACAGATCGCAATTATGCTTCGACAACTTCGAAATTTGGCAGTAACTTACTTTGCTCAAGGAATTTGAATTTTGAATTTGGTTAAAATCGGTCCAGATTTACATATAGCTCCGATTTGGCATATATGAACTATATATCGATACCTCCATTCTAAAACATGCTATGTCGACTTAGCATAGTTTTAGGGAGATTGCATTTTTAATTTCTAAATATTTCAAATTACAACCAGTCAAAATTTGGTGTATATCCGTCAACTCACTTAAAAGTTATTCACAAAACAGTACAGGTCATTCGATTTGCATTATAAAGCAATTCCACACAAATTTAAAAAATGCATCAAACTTTCATCGCCTCTCCTGCAAAACTACCTTTTTGCACTTAGCATAGTTTAGAAAGGAGGTATCGATATGTTTCCCACGATTTAACAAGTACGCTGTTTTTTATATCCGATTAGTGCGAAATTCGGTAGAAAGAGGTTACTTAGTATATGAATGATCACTGCCAAATTCGGGTAAAATCTGTTCAGATTTAGATATAGCCCCCATATGTATATTCCTCCCGATATGGTATTAAAGCGCTATAGAAGTTGTACTTTACTTCAGATCATTAAAAAACTTGGCAGAGATTAGTTTTTAATTAAGGAACGAATACGGCTTAATTTGGGGATAATCGGTTCAGATTTTGACATAGCCACATACATATATATTTGTCTGTCTATTTAGTATTTAAGCGCTATTGAAACTGTTCGATCTTTATATACTTTGGTAGAAATGTGGTTTCATTGCGTGCCCACAGATTATATCATGATTTCTGGGGCGAGACCCCCTTCATCAGTAATCTACATGGCCGGCTTTTTCAAAAAGCCTTTGATTGATCCAAGTTGATGAAATCTATTGATGAATCTATTTGTTCCTTCCGATTCTTGATCTATGAAAGAATACAGCCCATTTTAAGGTTATCGTTTCAGATCAGTTTATTATGATCAACAACTTCAACTCCTTGGAATAAGCCTTGATGGAGCTAATTACTTTGTTAACTGAAACGAAACCAATTGTTCCAAATTATTATCGCAATGCCCTTTTTCGCATTGTTAGGGAGTTACAGGGTATTACATAGTCGGCCCCGCCCGTCTTTCTGTCTTTCCTTACTGTTATTTTGTTTAGAAAATTTAAATTTTGAGAAATTTTCTATAGTTCTATAATTTGAAAAAAAATAATCGTTGCGTTAAAGTATAAAAATGATTAAAAATATTTAAAAAATGTTTTTGAGAAAAAAAATTAATGCCCCGGGTGAGGCTCGAACTCACGACCTTAAGATTATGAGACTTACGCGCTGCCTACTGCGCCACCGAGGCACATTGGCTTCAGTCAACAAACAAAGCATCATTAACACACACACTCACACGCATATACATATATCGTTCTTACCAATGCATGAATGAATACAACACAACAATGACAAAATATTCTAATCGTGTTTCTAATTTTAGGAATTGCAAAGAAAGTTAAGACATGTTAGTGCCAATTTAAAATCATTCGACCTGCCAACAAATTTCAAGTTTTTCTTTTTGAAAAACGATAAACATGCCTTGGAGAAGGCTAAGCAACAAATACAGAGGTTTATAAATGTAAGTCTTCGTTATATAAAAAGATTAAGGACCATATTCATAATATTTTAAAGAAGTTTTGAAGAACGTTGTAGCATTGTTAAAACGTTTCTCACGTTCTGTAATTGTTTATGAATAAGGCCCTACATTTTTATGCTTTTTCATTTCAATTTATTTACAATTATCCTTTTGTCTTTCTTTGTAATTTCAGATGATTTTAGAAGATGATCATCTCAATGGCAGTGAAGCTATTTACACTTTTCTGAGTCCCAGTTCGGATCATTTAAAACAATCGTTACCTTCACCGAAAAAATCGAAATTTTCTCTTTCGACTTTATTCAAAACCGAAACCGTTAAAACTGCAGAATCTTCATCGAAATCATCCGACCCTTTTTGGGGTCTACAGCGTGATGATGAGGACATATCCACATATCTGGAGGGAGTTCCTGCAGGCGACAATAAACTATTGGCGGATTTAGATAGCAAAGATTCCATAGCGGAACCATTGTATGCCCTGATGGGGGAGATATTCGATATGGGTGGCGTTTTTAAATGGCTGCGAAAAAGCCTCATTTCGTTTGTACAGATAACTTATGGTAGGACAATTAATAGGTAAGTGCCAAAAATTAGGTATGGATAAATATGTAATAAAATAAAAATCTATTATGCTTTTTCTTCTATTATCAGACAAATTCGTGAATCGGTATCATATTTATTTGAGGAATCAATGCTTCACTACTACTTCTCAGCCATATTGAAATCGTTCTGGCCTGGTGGCGTCTTAGCATCGGCCTATCCCGTCAGATCCGATGACATGAAAGAGATGACCACAAATGCGGCTAAAGCTTTACTTATGGATAATATACCAGAGGTTTTGTGTAATTTAGTTGGTGCTCAAGCCGCCAAACGTGGTATATTGAAAGTGTTCGATGCTCTCCAAAATCCCGTCTACAACAAACAGTTATTTTATGTAAGTTTTAAATAATTTAGGTGAAAAAGTTGGTGGATACATTTATTTAGAGACAACTATTAAAATAAAAATAAGAACAAATAATAATAGTTTAGGCTAATTACAAAGCTAAACTGCGAGTAATCTTCCTCCTCCCTTTATAGAAATATAATATTTAATACGGACCAAAAATATAACCTTGATCCTTACCTACTTTTACATATCGATAGCTCCATTCTGAAAATTTTCATGAATCATTGGTCATCTACCTTTATTTAGGTCAACGACTTTTGATCCGGTCATATACCCTTAATACTTTTATACCGTTATCTGTCCTTCAGTTATCGACGTTTAATCCGGTCAGTGGATACCTTAACCAGGATTAAATACCATTAGTCGGATTAAAGCTCGAATAAACGATTAAGGGGCACAGGCCGGATTAATACCGATGACAGGATTAATGACAACTAAATGGGTTAAAGGTAGATGACAGCCGACATTCTATATTACACTTGAACCGGATGATATACGAAACTATAAGCAAACTTTAGTTAATTGGCATTTTCAGTTTTTAATTTTCTGGTCCTATTGCCCTTTAAAAGGATTTCAAAGTTTCAAAGTATAACATTTTTCAAAATAATATTTTCCACGGGTTAAAATTTACCATTGAAAATCTCCAAGAATTTATTAAAAAATATATGAATTTATCGAAAAAAAACCAGGGAATGAAAAACTGAAAATGCCAATTAACTCCATTTTGCTATAGTTTCACACGTATATCATCCGGTTCAAGTGTAATATGGACTGTAGGACGGTGTAAACAGAAGTCTTGTCCCCTTTAACCTTCATGTGTAACGATCTTTTTTTTCAAAAATTGTCGGACGGTGTTATTGGCCGATGCCTGGCCAATAACACCGTAAATTCTCTACTGAGAAAAGCAATTTCGAGGAAATATGAAGGAAAAGCGTGATTTCAACAAAATTCTCTACAAATTTTGTAATAAAAATGTATTTTCGACATTTTTAAAAATACAATTTTGACAAAATTTTCTAAGAAACTGCAATTTTGTGGATTTTTTTTTGGAAAAATACAATTTTGAATTTTTTTTTAAAATTCCAATTTCGTAAAAATTTTCTATAAAACTGTGGTTTCTATTAAAATTTTCTACAAATGTTGTTTAAAGAGGTATTATTAAAAACATTGACCTCAGGCAATGAAATCCGAATACAGAAAAATAGAATGTGAATTTTTTCGAAAGCTTTTATTTCTTGTAACCACAAATTCAATGATAATGCATTTTCTATAAAAATTAAATTTTGTAATGGCCGGCCGAATGGCCGTTGACTGTATTAAAGGCCGATGAACGACATTTTCTGAAAAAAAAACAGTTTCGAAGACATTTAAAGAAAAATTAAATTTCAACGAAATTTTCTAGAACAATGCGCTTTCGAAGATATTTTTTAGAAAAATTAAATTAAAAAAAAATGTTCTAGAAATATTTAATTTTGACATTTTCAAAAAATGCAATTTCGACAGAAAAGTGATATTTTTACGAAATTTTTGAATTGTGACAAATTTTCAATTAAAATTTATTTTCGACAAAAAAAATAAACATTAAATATTCACATGAAAGTGCATTTTCGACGGTCGATTACACTGTGCAACAGTGAAAAAACTACACGGACTTGACAGTATAGGTTCGATTCTACTATCAAAGGGTAGTATAACCCTATACTCGGTTTGGCGAAATTGGTGACCAATTTTTTTATTTACCACCAAAGTTTCTGAAAATCAGTGGGCCCCGCGAAAATGGTGTCATCAGCTTTTGTCCAAGGACTAATTCAGACTTGGTGATACCGCTTAACTATATTTGGCAATAATGTAGCTAAAAATATGCTACTTGAAATTTTTTGAGAAAAAAAATTTTTTTCCTCTACTTTTTTTTGAAAAAGTGTAGCAAAAAATATTTTTTTTTTCACTTTTTTCAGCATAACTTTCAGGGAATCGTAATTTTTCACTAACAACGTTTGGCAAAATTGTAGCAAACGTAAATTTGAACAACTTTTTTGAACATATCAATACAATCTGAACGTGTCTAGGTACCCTAAATAGCTCAAAAAACCACATTGTACCCCAAAAATGTTAGTATTTCACTATTATGTAACAAAAATATTTTATTTGGTATAGGGTATGCTCAGCAACTTTATAGAAAATATTAAGGCCAATATATATGTGGAACATATTAACCCTCTAGCTCACCCACATAACTGTAATATATACCAAAATATACCAAAAAATATATTTTTGTTACATAATAGTGAAATACTAACATTTTTTGGGGTACAATGCGGTGTTTTGAGCTATTTAGGGTACCTAGACACGTTCAGATTATATTGATATGTTCACAAAAGTTGTTCAGATTTACGTTGGCTACAAATTTGCCAAACATTGTTAGTGAAAAATTACGAGTCCCTGAAAGTTATGCTGAAAAAATATTTTTTTTCCTACACTTTTTCAAAAAAAAAAGTACAGGAAAAATTTTTTTTTTCGCAAAAAATTTGAAGAAACTTTGTTCAGCATATTTTTAGCTACATTATTGCCAAATATAGTTAAGCGGTATCACCAAGTCTGAATTAGTTGTTGGACAAAAGCTGATGACACCTTTTTCGAGGGGACCACTGATTTTCAGAAACTTTGGAGGCCCATAAAAATGATTGGTCACCAATTTCGCCAAACCGAGTATAGGGTTATACTACCCTTTGATAGTAGAATCGAACCTATACTGTCAAGTCCGTGTATTTTTCAAAAAGTGTTCATTTGTTATAGGTCAATGGAAGAAATTTTGTGGAAAAAATAATTTTCAAGAAAAATGCAAATTCGAAGACATTTTCAAGACATGAAATTTAGAGAAATTTTCTAGAAATATGGATATTAAAAATCTATTTGCGACGTTTTCAAAACATGGAATTTCGACGAAATTATCTAGGAAAAAGCAATTTCGAAGAAATTCTTTAAGGAGAAAATTAAATTTTGACCAAATATTTTCAAAATTACCAATTTTTGTGAAATTTCCTATAAACCAACTGCGGTTTTTAATAAATAATCAATGAAAATGAATGATAGATCGATGATATTTTCTCGAAATGTAATTTTGTAGAAAAATTGAATTTCAAAGAAATTTTGTAAAAAAATAAATTTTAAGGAAGTTTCTAGAAAAATTAATTTTAAAGGAATTTTCTGGAAAATTAAATTCGAAGAAATTTTGACAACATTTTCTGAAAAACCAAAATTTTCAATTAAAATGTATTATCTACAAAATTTTCAAAAAATGTAATTTTGGCAAGATTTTTTAAAAAAATTTCAATGAAAATTCAATTTCAAAGAAATTTTATAAAAAAATGATTTTTTTTAAGTTCGTTTTTGAAATTATCAATTTTTACGAAATTTGTCTAAACCAACTGCGGTGTTTAATAAATATTCAATGCAAATGAATGTTCGAAGACATTTTCTAGAAATGTAATTTTGTACATTAAATTTGTAGAAAAATTAAACTAAAAAATTTTCTAGAAAAATTAAATTTAATAAATTTTTTAGAAATATGGAATTTTGACAAAATTTTCTTGAAAAAAACGAAATTTTCAATTAGAAAATTTTGCCAGAATTTTCAAAAGGAATGGAATTTTGATGGAATTTTATTGAAAAAAGAATTTTTATTTTTTAGAAAAGTTAAAGTTTGACCAATTTTTACGAAATTTTCTCTAAACGAATATTCAATGAAAATTTATTTATTTATATGAATTACAATACAAAGTAAATAGATATTCTAATTTTACGGTCCAGGGAAGGATTTTATTTGCAGCGACAGACCAGAGCCTCTGGTGGGAATCGAACCTACGACCCCCAAACTCATTGGCGAGCACGCTAACAACGATGAAAGAAATTCTTTAAGGAAAAAATTAAATTTTGACCAAATATTTTTAAAATTACCAATTTTTGTGAAATTTCCTATAAACCAACTGCGGTTTTTAATAAATAATCAATGAAAATGAATGATAGATCGATGATATTTTCTCGAAATGTAATTTTGTAGAAAAATTGAATTTCAAAGAAATTTTGTAAAAAAATAAATTTTAAGGAAGTTTCTAGAAAAATAAATTTTAAAGGAATTTTCTGGAAAATTAAATTTCGAAGAAATTTTGACAACATTTTCTGAAAAACCAAAATTTTCAATTAAAATGTATTATCTACAAAATTTTCAAAAAATGTAATTTTGGCAATATTTTTAAAAAAAATTTCAATGAAAATTCAATTTCAAAGAAATTTTATAAAAAAATGATTTTTTTTTAAGTTCATTTTTGAAATTATCAATTTTTACGAAATTTGTCTAAACCAACTGCGGTGTTTAATAAATATTCAATGCAAATGAATGTTCGAAGACATTTTCTAGAAATGTAATTTTGTACATTAAATTTGTAGAAAAATTAAACTAAAAAATTTTCTAGAAAAATTAAATTTAATAAATTTTTTAGAAATATGGAATTTTGACAAAATTTTCTTGAAAAAAACGAAATTTTCAATTAGAAAATTTTGCCAGAATTTTCAAAAGGAATGGAATTTTGATGGAATTTTATTGAAAAAAGAATTTTTATTTTTTAGAAAAGTTAAAGTTTGACCAATTTTTACGAAATTTTCTCTAAACGAATATTCAATGAAAATTTATTTATTTATATGAATTACAATACAAAGTAAATAGATATTCTAATTTTACGGTCCAGGGAAGGATTTTATTTGCAGCGACAGACCAGAGCCTCTGGTGGGAATCGAACCCACGACCCCCCAACCTCATTGGCGAGCACGCTAAAAACGATGAATGAAAATTTATGTTCGAAGACATTTTCGAAAAATGTAGTTTTGTAGAAAAATTAAATTTTGAAAAAAATTTCTAGAAAAATTAAATGTCATAAATTTTGTAGTAAAATGGATTTTGAAAAAAAATCTTGAAAAAACTACATTTTTCAATTAAAATTTTTCATCGACAACTGTTTCTAAAAATGCAATTTTGCCAATATTTAAAAAAAATGGAATTTCGAAAAATTTTCAAGGAAAATTCAATTTAAGTATTTTTTTGAAGAGATTTACAAAAAACAATTTCGCCGAAACGCTATTTTGAAGAAATGTTCTAGAAAAATTAAATTTTAAAGAAATTTTGTTAAAATATGGAATTTTCACAAAATTTTCTTGAAAAAAGCTACATTTTCAATTAAAATGTATATCAAAAAATGCAATTTTGGCAAGATTTTCAAAAAAATGGTAGAATAATAAGAAATATATATTTTTTAAGAAAATTTTGACCAACATTTTTTTAAATTTGTAAATTTTGACGAAATTTTCTATAAACAAAATTTCCTAAAAATGACGAAATGAAAAGGAATTTTCGACGAAATTTTCAAGAACTGTAATTACTAGAAAAAAATTAATTTTGTAGAAATTTTTAGACATTTTTAAAAAATGCATTTAGAAAAATGAAAGTTTAATTTTTAGAAAAATTAAATATTGAAAAAAATTTTTTAAAATAAAAATTTCGAAGAATTTTTTTTAAATTTTGTCGACAATACTTTTTATTTTTCATGAAATTTTTTCAAAATTCCGTTTAGTTTTTCTATAAAATTTCTTAGAAATTGCAGTTTCCTTCAAGCTTTGATGAGATTAATTTTTTTGAAAATTTTGTCGTAAATACATTTTATTTTAAAAATTTTGTCAAAATTTCGTTTTTCTAAAATTTGGTCAAAATTTAATTTTTCTAAAAAATGGAAATTTTATTTTTTTAAATGCATAAATTAAATTTTTCTAAAAAATGGAAATTTTATTTTTATAAATGCATTTTTTAATTTTTTGTTAAATACATAGAAATTTGCTGGTAAAAAACAATTAAAGAACTACATTTTCTAGAAATGTCAAATTTTTACAAAATTTTCTTGAAATAACGAAATGTTCAATAAAAATGTGTTGTTGATAAAATTATTAAAAAAAAACGTAGATTTGCAATTAAAAAATGCAATTTCGGCGAAATTTTCTAGGAAAACGCGATTTCGACGAAATTTTCTGGAAAAATAAATTTCAAAGATTTTGTAGAAATATGGAATTTTGAAAAAAAAATTCCATTAAAATGTAGTATCGACACAATTTAAAGAAATGAAATTTTGTCAAGGTTTTCAAAAAAATGGAATTTCGCAAAATTTATGGAAAGTGAAATTTACTTTTTTTTGAAAAATTCAATTTTGAAAAAAAATTTTCTATAAACTAACGGCTTTTATTAAATTAGCGGTTTTTATTAAATATTCAATGCAAATTAATGTTTGACGTCGTTTCTACAAGACAATTTTGTAGATTTTTTTAAAAAATAAATTTAGCTGAACATTTCAAAAAAGCGTCAATTTATAATAATAAAAATTTTGTTGAAAATTTCTTCAAAATTGGCGAAATTGTATTTTCCTATACAATTCTGCCTAAATTAATATTTTCTTGCTAATTCAGGCAAACTTGTATAGGAAAAAACAATGTTGTCAATTTTGAATTATCAATAAATTTAAATTTCGATATAGCTTTGAGAAATGTTCTGGAAAAAAATGCAAATTCTAAGAAATTTTCTAGAAATATGGAATTTTTACAAAATTTTCAAAAAAATGTATGCGACAAAATTTAAAAAAAAATATATTTCCTCAAAATTTTCTGTAAAACTACAATTTCGAAGAAATTTTATAAAATAATTAAACTTCAACGATTTTTTTTTTAAATATTCAATTTTAACCAATTTTTTTTAAATAATGATTTTGACAAAATTTCTATAAATTAAAATGTGTTATCGACAAAATTGTCTAGAAAAATGCAATTTCGAAGAAATTTTATAGAAAGTAAAATTGTAATTTTTTTAGAAAAATTAAATTTTGACCAAATTGTTTTAAAATTAAAATTTTTACGAAATTTTCTATAAACTAATTGCGTTTTTCCAAAAAATGCGTGATACAAATGAATGTTCTAGAAATGCAATTTTATGAAAATTCTACCAAAATTACAATAAATTAAATTAAACCAATACAATTTCGTCCGTCAATTTTGAAGGAATTTTCAATAAAAGTCGAAGAAATTTTAAGGAAATATGCAAATTCTAAGAAATGTTTAAGGTAACATTTTCTAGAAATATGGAATTTTGACAAAATTTTCAATAAAAATTTATTTGCGAAAATTTTAAAAAAAAAATCAAAAATTTTCGAGGAAACTGCAATCTCGAAGGAATTTACAGCAAATTAAATATTATATAAAAATTAAATGTTGTCCAATTTTTTCTATGAAATTACGATATCTATTAAATATTCATGAAAATGCGTTTTCGACTTTGACTGTATTAAAGGGTGACGAAGGAAATTTTGTGGAAAAAAGCAATTTCAAAGAAATTTTAAAGAAAACTTCGAAATTTTCTAGGAAATCGCGATTCTGAAGAAATGTTCTAGAAAAAATAAATTTCAGAGAAATTTTGTAGAAATATCGAATTTTGACTAAATTTTCATAAAAATAAAATAAAATATCGACAACATTTTTTAAAAAAATGAGTGGAAAAATTTCATTTTCATTTTTCTAGAAAAAAAATTGACCAAATTTTTTTAAAATTATAATTTTGTAGCTATTTTCAAGAAAAATTAAAATTCTAAGAAATTTTTCGCTTAAATTTTCTAGAAATACAAAATTTTACAAAAATTTTCAATAAAAATTTATCTGCGACAAATTTTTCAAAAAAAAATTTAGAAAACTGCTCTCTGGAAAAAAAATTTATAGAAAAATTAAATATTATACAAAAGTTTTTTAAAATACTGATTTTGACAAAATTTTCTATATAATTGCGTTATCTATTAAATATTCATGAAAACAAATTTTGTTTTTGTACTCAGGCTCAAGATCGTTATTGTTGTTTTCAGTATATGAAAACAACTTTGTTAAAAATTAAAGAAGAAGTAAGTGACATGTGTTGGGGGTGGTTGTAATGGTTGGATAGACAGATCTGTTTCGGGAGCCACCAAACTCCCATTATCAAATATCCTTATTACTTACAACGATTACTTCAGTCGAAATTATTAGAATATATACGCACAGCCAAGTATCATTAAACGAGAACTGTTCGCTAAAAACGCATATCTCCAAAAAAAGACAATTCATAAATCATCATCCCTCGTACATGCACCAACTTCCACTCTCGTGAGTCTTTACAATGTAAAGAATTCACACGAATGTTTTGCTGTAGTTGACTATGCAACAACAACGTATTTGGTCGTGCCCTACCATTTCTTCTTGTTTTTGTTTTTTTGTTTTATTCGATCTGCTTTCATAGTACATATTTTGTTTTTGTACTCAGGCTCAAGATCGTTATTGTTGTTTTCAGTATATGAAAACCAAAGACAAATAGAATATAAGAAGACATTCCTTCAGGCTGAAACGTCAAAATCTATCAGTTACGAACGAATAGGAATGAATTGTAACACGCGAAAAAACAGTATTCCGCGAACATTGATTGAACTTTTTTTGCAGTTATCGATTAATATAAATTTTTGAATTGTGACAATTACAAAAAATTTGAGAAAAGCGGTCTGAAAATCCGCGAAAAACCTCACTCGTTGGAATCAAATTCCTATTCGTTCGTAACTGACAATTACTCGCTACAGGAAGGAATGTCTTCTTAAATTATATTGTCTTTGATGAAAACAACTTTGTTAAAAATTAAAGAAGAAGTAAGTGACATGTTTGTTTTTCTTTTTCATGAAAATGTTTTTGTTTTTCTTTTCAAAATGTGTTCATGAAAATGCATTTTCGACTTTGACTGTATTAAAGGGTGATAAAGGAAATTTTCAGAAAAGAAAGAAAATTTCAATTTCAACGAAATTTTCTAGGAAAACGCGATTTTGAAGAAATGTTTCTAGAAAAAATAAATTTCATAGAAATTTTGTAGTAATATGCAATTTTGAAAAAAATTTCATGAAATTAAAATGTACTGTAAAATGTAAATGAAAAATCTAATTTTAATTTTTTAGAAAAATTTAAATTAAATGTAATTTCGAAGAAATTTTCAAGAAAAATACAAATTCTAAGAAATTTTCAAGATGAAATTTTTTAGAAATATGAAATCTTGACAAAAAATTAAATATTATACAAAAGTTTTATAGAGAAATTGAATTTTGTCCGATTTTTTTTGGAAAAATTAAATTTTCACCATTTTTTAAACTACCAATTTTTACGAAATTTTCTATAAACCAGGTGTGGTTTTTAATAAATATTCAATGGAAATTAATTGTCGACAATATTTTGCAAAAATGTAATTTTGTAGAAAAATTAAATTTATACGAATTTTTTTTTTAGAAAAATCAGTCTTTGGTTATGTGCAAAAGTCAAAATCCACATAAAATTATTTCATTTCATTTCATTTTTTATTAATGTAATTTAAAGCCAGTAGGCCAATTAAAGGTAAATTACAATATTCTTCAAAGAAAAATTTGTTTACCTATATAATTTGAGTTGCTACTACAGCGAAAAAACGTAACTAGTTCTAAATGTATGTATGTATAACTTAATAACTATTAAATTCAGTAATAATAACAATTGCAGGTTGCTACTTTATGATTATCAATTAAAATATTTTAAAAATGACAACCTGAGGTGCGGTTGGTACAATAACTCTCCGGCTTAAAATAATAAGTTCTGCCTTCACTCTAACGGCTATTGTCACGCCATCAGCGTAGGCAATAACCTTAACACTGAATCTGCTCATGAAAAGATTCAATAGCAAAGGTGACAGAACGGCCCCTTTGGGCGTTCCACTACTGACATATCTATGGAGATCAATTGACCGTAAGCTAGTGTCTCTAAATTAAAAGGTTATGCATGAACCTTCGTATTTTGTTGGATGTATGCTATTTATGGCCCCTTCTACTATATCTAAGTATATTCCTTAACAGAGAGAGATTCAGCAATAATGCTGATTGCTATGCTGTTAATTGGACAGTAGAGGTTGTTATCAATTTTAGTCCTAAGGTAACTGTCGATTTATCTCTCCAGAGTTTTAAGGAGAATTGACGATAGACTAATCGGCCGGCTATCCAGCTTTTGGGATGAAGACAATCTTGGCTTCTCCCCAGACGAATTTTACTCAACTCGCAATTTCTTACTTGATAGAAAGTCTTTTTTTAATTAGTGTTCCAAATGCTTATATTGAAATATTCTGTAAATCACGTTCTATATTAATCGTAAAACAATTACTTATTTTAGGAACTATTGGAAATTCTTATGATGGAATTTTTCCCCGAAATTAAGCAGTTGAAAATCCATACACCGACAACCAACATTCAGACAACACAACATTCCTCAGGTACTGGTAGTGCCAGCGGTGGCGCAAGTGGAAGCGGCGTCGGCGGCAGTTTTTCAAATAAATCACAAAATAATAACCAAAGCGATAAGCATCATGTGGACAAACATAATACCCACCACAGCAGCGGTAGCGGCAGTGATAAACATTCGAACAATCATCATCATCAGCAACACCTCACTACAGGAAAGTAAAAACAAAAACAACTATTTTTCTATACGAAAGCCACAACATTATTAGGTGCTAATATTATATACATAAGTATGTATATGTATTTATGTAGTAGAGATGTGTAGGTAAATGTAAAACATATACTACACTTTGAAACCTGTCTCGAATTTAAAGTTTTCACCAGTTTTTTATTTGCAATTTACAGATGTATTTCGTCACCTGAAATGCAAAAGGGCCAACAGTCAACACTTCTCAAAATTATCCAGGAGCAATAAAAAACCTAATAAAACAAAAACATTTGTGGTCATAAAATCGGGACGTTTATTAATTCACACAAGTTATTTTTAACATGTTGCAGCAGTAAGTTAAAAAGTTGTGGAAAAAAATAAAAATCATTTGTTGTTAGGCTTTTTATAATTTCGTAAATCGCTATTTTGAACAGTAGCATGCTAAAAAAAACCGCCAGAATCTATCAATATCTCTATTTTTAACTAACTTTTTGGTTGCTTGGCCCTTTTGCATTTACGTTTAGATGTTGACGATTCGAAAATAGTGTTTTAATTTCAATTCCACTTTAATTTCAGACTTGGTTCGAACTGGGATTTTTACGTAACTTCATTAATGTGATGTTCTAATTTTAATGGAAATTAACTCGGAAAGTTTTAATGTTAATTTGAAAAAAAAACGACAAAATATAAAAACAATTTGACAAAAACTATGTCTTAACGAATATACATTCAAAACAAACATTCAGTATTAAATAAAAAGGAATAACATAACAAACAAATGTAGTAAATTTAAGTAAAACATTCCAAAGATTTGCAAAACAAACAAAATAATGTTATGAAGCCCAGAAATATGAATTGGAAATGATCTTCTTTTCAAATTGGTACCTATAGCTAAAGATTTTTTTCGGCATTATTAATTTATTAAAGTAATTTTATTTAATCGAACCTCAAGAAATTAGGAAATCAATGTATTAACACTTTCCCACCACATTCTGCTTTCAGTTCAAAACATTGATCAGAACCTATGAAACCCTATGAATCTGTGATTTCATTTTATCTCTCATCTACTCTCTATTGAGTGTAATTGTATTAATTTTAAAAGCGATTTCTGTGTACATATATCCATAAAATCAAATATGTATGTAATAAATATATTTCAAAGTTGCAGCATTAGGCAAAATTCATCAAGCTTTATTGTAAAGATAACACTTTGCAAGAATCAAATGTGTCCAAGGCCTAAAAACTTTTTTTTGGGTAGGTGAGGGATAAAATTCCATAAAAATCGAAACCAAAAATTTGTTTATGGTAAATTTTTTGTCAATTCCATTTTCATGAAAGGTGTCTTTGCAATTTTAACTATATTTTTGAAGTATAAGTCTGATAGAGCCGGGATATGCTAAAGTAATTAAGGCAATTATAAGGGCTACACATGTTGGAAACCACTGTTTTTCGTGAAAGATATTAGAAACAGTGGTTTTGGTAACAGTAGTAAACAAATTAAAAAAACTTTTGATTTTTTTTCATAAAAACAACTTTTGCTGCCACGAAGAAGACGATTAAAAATAGAACAAGTAAAATCGTTATGTTCGGCCGTACCGAATCTTATATACCCTCCCCCATGAGTTGCATTAAATTTTATTACTGGAAAAATCTTTGGATATGGAGCAAATCATGAAACGATCCTTTTTGTTTAAGCAAATTTTTAAAAAACAAACGCTGCAATTTTTGGCCAATTTTTAGGCCGCAAATTCTTTAGTCAAACTCTTCATCTGAAAAATGTGGTATTCATAGCTTAAAATAGCATTTGTGAGAGCTACATCTGGAGATGAAGTCTTGCCAAAAATAAAATACAAATTGTAAAGTTTCACCTAAATTTGTGGTGTTTATGGCTTAAATAAGCCTTTTTGGGAGCGACATCTATAGGTGGACTTTAACAAATATGAACTGATTTAAAAAAATGTTACTGCGATGAATTCTTGTCTTAATAAAATACAAACTGCAAAAATTCAGTTAAAAGGTTTAGAAAATGTGGTATTTATGGCTTAAATACGTATATTTTGGAGCGACCTCTATAGGGTGACTATACAAAATATGAACCGATTAGTAACATTTTTGCTGTGGTAATTTCTTTTTAATATAGAATTTAAAATACAAAGTTTCTGCTAAATTTCTTTAAAATGTGGTTTCTATGGCTCAAAAACCATAATATGGGAGCGACCTCTGTAGGAGAGCTATATAAAAAACATTGACTGATATGGCCAATTTGCAATCCCAAACAACCTGCACAAATAAGATGTATTTCTACCAAATTTGATGAACCTAGCTCTATTATTACGGACTGTAGCGCGATTACAACAGACGGACGGACATGGCTAAATCGTCTTGGAATTTTACGACGATTAAGAAGATACATACTTTATGGGGTCTCAGATCAATATTTAGAGGTGTTGCAAACGGAGTGACAAAATGAATATACCCTTCATCCTATGGCGGAGGGTATAAAAAACGCAAACAAATATGTTATTCCATTTTTCTGTAGCTGGCACCCTAAAGAAGAAGACAATGCCAACTTGAAAAAATCTATGTATAATTGTAGAAACCCAAAACCCTTTGGTAGATATAAGAAAATTCAATAAAATCATGTTTTTTAACCTATTGTGAACGAGGTTATAAATCATTTTCTATGGGCCAAAAGTGTAACACATCGAAGGAGTGGCCTAAGACCTTAAGTATATTTGGCGGAAATCCGTTGTAGGCCATTTTAAGCCACTTGAGCAATGTCCGTCCGTCCATTTAACTACAAATTTGGTACATTTTAATATTTGGCATTATTACCACACCCCTTTTGGTACCTCCCATACAAATGGACCAATTTGTACAAACAGTTAATGGCTTATAACTTTGATTCCAGTCCATACAAATACTTGAAATTTTCTGCAGTGTAATGCTTTTATAGGTGCCCATAGTCCATTGAAAAATAGGCATTATTGCCATGTTCAAAATAAAACATATGAAAAATGGTTTTTCGAATTTCCCTTACATTTACAAAGCTCTGTTTCTTTACATACTACAAGTTACTACTTTTTATCATTTTTACAACAAAAACACAGAAAAAATTGTAAAAATGTTTGAAATAGTAAAATGTAGTAGGTAAAGGAACAGACATAATATGAGTAATAACGAATACATTTATACATAGAATTTTTTGAACAGGCTTTGTTTTCTTCGTTTGAATGCTAGCTTTTAAACAGGTAAAGCCAGATTAAGATCTGCCATGTCGAATCTTATATACCCTCCACCATGGATCGCGTGTGAATGGTTTCGGTTGCAAATAAACTCATTATACCAAATTTTAACTCAAATTCGATGAAATTTGAGGTTTTTGTGGCGTTACGAAGTCAAATCTAGAGCGACCTTTGTATGGGGACTATATCAAAACATGGACCTATGACCACCGTTGTTCGTGTGAAAGATTCTGGGTATAAATAATCCCCAGTTACCAATTTTAAGCCCGATCAGTTGACATTTGTGGTCTCTATGACATTAAGAAGTCATATCGGAGAGATGCTATATATGGGGGCTATATCTACAAATGGACCGATATTGCCCATTTTCAATCCCAAGATACCTGCAGCTATACCAAGTATCAATACCAAATTTCAGTCATCTAGCTCAATTATTGTAGACTGTAGCATGATTACAACAGACGGACGGACAGACGGACATGGCTAGAACGTCGTAGAATTTTACGTCGATTAAGAATATATATACATACTTTATGGGGTCTTATATCAATATTTAGAGGTGTCACAGATGAAGTGACAAATTAAATATACCCCCCATTCTATGGTGGATTGTATAAATATAGAATAAAATATTTGTTTACGATTTTTATACCCTCCATTCTATGATGGAGGGTATACAAAATCGGGTATATTCATTTTGTTACACTGTTTGTAACACCTCTAAATATTAATTTTGAGACCACATAAAATATATATCGTCTCCTGAAATCCAAAATAACGTAACCATTCATGCTTTTTCAGGAGAAGCAAAAAACAAAGTAAACTAATTTTGTTTTTTTGCCAAATTTATGGATTTCCCGACTATTAAGGCGAAATCAAATAACGAATATAGTGCAATTAGTTGTGGCGTACATTCTAATTAAAAAAAATAAAATTTTATGAATCTTTGCGCTTTTTTAATGACCTTGTTTGCTGTTACGTCATTTCGAATTTCAATCATAAAATGGCCAATTTTAGATATTTAACTCTAAAATTTTTTAGGAATGTGTAGTCTAGTCTAATAGACTAAAATCAATCATAAAATACATTTTGATTTTTTTAATGTTACGTTATTTTGGATTTCAGATGACGATATATTCTTAATCGTCTTAAAATTCTAAAAGGACAAATTTGGTAGAAATACTTCTTATATTTGCAGGTTGTTTGGGATTGAAAATGGGCCAGATCGGTCAATGTTTTGATATAGCTCCCCAATAGCCATAGACACCACATTTTTAAAGCAATTTAGCAGAAACTTTGCAGTTTGTATTCTATTTTGAAAGGAAATCATCACAGCAAAAATTTTACAAATTCGGTTCATATTTTGTTATAGAGGTCGCTCCAAAATATACGTATTTAAGCCATAAATACCACATTTGCTAAACCTTTTATCTGAATCTTTGTAGTTTGTATTAAATTAAGACAATAATTAATCGCAGTAAATTTTTTTTTAAATCATTTCATATTTTGTTCTAGTCCAGCTATAGATGTCGCTCCCAAAAAGACTTATTTAAGCCATAAACATCACATGTTCTAAGAAATTTTGCTGAAACTTTGCAGTTTGTCTTCTATTTTGGCCACAATTCGTCTCCATAAAATTTATACAAATCAAATATTATTTTACTGTAGTCCCCGTGTAGATGTAGCTCTCAAAAATCATATTTTAAGCCATAAATACCACATTTTCAGGTTAAGAGTTTGGCTAAAGAATTTTGGGACTAAAATTTGGAAAAAATTTCAGTGTTCGTTTTTTTTAAATTTGCTTAAACAAAAAGGATCGTCTGATGATTTCGACGGTTTCAAAAAATTTCGGTTTTGATTATTTCCCATTTTTTATATTTTTTAGTACACCTGAAGAAACGCTATGTGGAATTTTTTGAGATTTTTCCGATAACTCGTTCAGAAGTTATCGATATTTTAAAATTTGATAAGATATCACTCTCTGTATCGGGTTTTGGTCATAACTTTTAAAGATATGCTCCGATTTGAAAAATATTTTTTTTTGAAATGCTGGAATTTTTCAGTAATAAATAATATTAAATTTATTACTGAAATCTAATTTTTTTATGTACGATTTTTATGTTTTGAAATTAAAATGTAACTTTTTAAATTGTTTGTCGATTGATTTTCGCGATTTTTATCCCCTTACCTTAGATAGGAGGATATATATCATTTGCTACGAGCCAAAAGTGTAACACATCGAAGGAGTGGCCTAAAACCTTAAGTATGTTCGGCGGATATCGGTTTTGGGTCATTTTAAGTCGAATGAGCAATGTCCGTCCGTCTGTCTGTCTGTCTGCTGGCTGGTGCGCACGATAACTCTCGAAAGGAGTAACCGATTGACTTCAAATTTGGTATGTGGTAATATTTTCTTCTATCTCCGGCTAAGTTCGAAGATGGGCCATGTTGGTCCACTCCTTCTAATACCTCCCCCACAAAGGTATAATATTTAGAGAAATATTGATTATTTATTACCTTCTATTTTAATTATTTGAATCCTCTGAAATTCTACACATAGTATTAGTTTATTAGTCACTATTACCTCGAGAAAAATGGGCGAAGTTGATACGCCCCTTTTGGTACCTCCCACACAAATGGACAATTTTGAAACAAAAGTTTCTAGCTTATAACTTTAATACCAGTGCATACAAATACTTGGAATTTTGTACAGTGGAATGGTTTAATAGTACCTACAATACAGTGAAAAATGGGCATTATTGCCATGCCCCTTTTGGTACCTCCCACACGAATGGACCATTTTACACCAAAAGTTAACTGCTTATAGTTTTAATACCAGTGCCTACAAATATTTGGAATTTTGTACAGTCTAATGCTTTTATAGTACCTAGAGTCCGGAGAAAAGTAAGCATTATTGGCACCCCCGTTTTGGTACATCCCATACAAATGGACCATTTTGTACCAAAAGTTAACAGGTTATATCTTTAATACCAGTACATCATTTAAAGTAATCAAATTTACGAGTATTGGTGTTGGACTCAAGGTAAGGGTATTCATATGTCGGTTTACCGGAATGAACTTTCTTACTTGTTTATATTTTTTAGTATATCATTTTTCCGAAGTTATCGATATTTGAAAAATCGTTAAGCTATTACTCTGTATAACGGGTTTTTGATCATTACTTCTTAAGTTATGGTCCGATTTGAATAATCTTTTTTTTAATTTAAATGACATTTTTTAAATTGTTTGTTGATCGATTTTCCCGTTTTTTTATATTTAAAACTTCTATTAATTCTCTAACATATAAGCTTTGGATGGAAGTTGGCCTAAAATTATATATATATGTATTTGTTTGTTAATTTTTTAAAATTTTAAAAAAATATCGCTGCCGGCCACTGTGCTTGTGGCTTGAAGGCTTCGGAATAGATATTCCGCGTCAAAGAACAAAATAAAGGATACACTTCAGGAAGTATTTCTTTCAAAACACCCGCCACCCCGCTGATCCCCTTACCCCTGATCTCCCTACAAAAGTAAACATTATTATTTAAATTGCATTTATTAACTTCAAAGTATGTACTGGTATTAATGTTAAAAGCTGTTTACAGTTGGTACAAAATGGTCCATTAGTGTGAGAGGTAACAAAAGGGACTTGCCAATAACGGTCACTTTTCTCTGGACTCTAGATACTATAAAAGCATTACATTGTACAAAATTTTAAGTATTTGTATGAACAGATATTAAAGCTATAAGCAGTTAACATTTGGAGCAAAATGGTCCATTTGAGTGGGAGGTACCAAAAATCGAGTGGCCACCCCGCTCATTTTTCTTGACTAAACAAACTGATACTTTTTGTGAAATTTTAGAAGTTTCGAGTTAGTACTATAGAAGGTATTAAAGAATCAATATTTCACTAAAACTTAACCCTTTGCGGGGGACGTACTAGAAGGAGTGTACCAAAATGGCCCATCTTCGAACTTAGCCGGAGATAGAGAAAAATATTACCGCATACCAAATTTGAAGTCAATCGGTTGCTCCTTTCGAAATTTCTTTAGATATGTATAGTCCCATCTATTTGTTCCTTCCGATTCCTGATCTTTGAAAGAATACTGGGCATTTTAAGGTTATCGTTTCAGATATAGTTTTTTATAAAAAAAACTCATCAACTACTCGTTGGAATAAGCCTTGATGGCATTCGTTTTATTATTCTGAAGGTGAAGCGTAGTACTTTGTTAACTGTTATTATTATCGAAATGTGCTTTTCGCATTGTTAGGGAGTTGGAGTTGGTTTTATATAGTGGGCCCGCCCGAATTTCTGTCTTTCTGTGTTTCCTTACTGGGTTTTCATATATGTGATGACTGTTATTAAACCAAAGCCTCTACGAAAAAGTGAAATATGTAACATTTGTAGCCCTCATAATGCATATCTCATAATGCGTATCCCGTCTCTATCGGGCTTATAATACATCAAAAGATATAGCCAAATAGCCAAATACTAGAGGCACATTCCATGAGAACTGGATTTAAAAAAAAAATTTTCATATTTTTTTTGCCTGTTTTTGATAAAAATTTTGCAAAGCAAGTGTAATTTATTCTGAACTCGTTTGCTATGACGATGCACCCAGTTATACACGGTCCCCACAACAGTTGTGGCTACGTAACGGGATCAACGAACGGACAGCCTTCTTCCCCACTACAAGCTCCCTCTCCGAAGTGGTTCAATAACAAGTATTGGATGGATTAAGACATATAGAACTTTTTTAAAAAAAATAATACACAGTAAATACAATGCAATGACCGAAATATTGGCTTTACTAGCTCGCAAATTGCATGGCAATTAAAAAAATTTAATTTTTCATTTAACCACTTTTTCGAGCATACCCGGTCTTATTTCGTCAATAGTGAATGTTGGCCTCTAAATGATCAGTCGTTGCTGGTTTTTCAGCATAGAGCAGAGATTTGACCTATTCCCACAAAAAGTAGTCCAAAGGTGGCAAATCACACGAATGAGTTGGCCAACTCATAGATCCATTTCTTGAGATAATTCGGTCACCAAGCGTTTGACTCATCAAAATGATGGTTTCACGCGCTGTATCCTCCAAATGATTTGAAATGACATGAGGAATACAAAAATTAAGAATCGTTTGTCTGTAGCGTTCGCCATTCGCGGTAATGTTGCCACCGGTTTCGGATTTAAAGACAAATGGGCCGATGACGCCTTCGGCTTGTAAACCACACCGAACAGTGATTTTTTCGGGATATAATTGGACCAAAAGAGTCTCATAAGACTTTGCTCTCTCCAAATCAATTCTGCTTTTCTGTTTATATACCCGTTGAGCTAGAAATTAGCCTCTTCGCTGAAGATGATTTGACGATAAAAATCTGGTTACATTTATATTTCGCCCATGTGATGACAATCGCGTGAGTTCAATTCGCAAAACGCAAAAATTTCCCCTTCAATTTTAATGGTCTTCGAAATTAAATTTTAATAAAATGGACACATGTGTGTAGTTATATTTCACTGTAATTAATAATTTGATTTTAACAAATCCAAATTGTTGTTCTAAAAAAGAATTCAGAACATGCATTTTGCGACTTGAAATCACAATCGCCAATTTTAGGGGAAATGCGATTGCCATCACATGGGCGTTTGATTCTCAGCCCAATTTCCACAATTTTTAACGTTGTTCTGGTGTAATTCATTGCATCTGGTTACATTTTTATTTGATTCTCAGCCCAATTTCCACAATTTCTAAACGTTGTTCTGGTGTAATTCATTGCATGGTGATTTGCCAAAGTATGCTGAGAAAAAAAAAAGTGAAACACACTTCGTTATTATGACAGCTAGTTTGACAGTTATCCCTATCGGAAGTTATATACCTCTTAAAAACACCCTTTATGTATAACTCTATCCTGACTTTTCCTCTGTTTTCCCCTAAATTACCAGGCAACATGCCTCCTCAGTCTACTGATTTGTCGTATACATATTTGTCTAAATCCAAAAATGTATCCATCTACGTTGTTCACATTCCACATGCAATATTCCCCTAAATGGCTAAATAAAAATGCAGCAAAGATGATAACACAGATATAAATGATCCTCCCGAAATACTAGTCTACATAACGGAAACAACGAAGATCAGCCTCCTTTCTCCGTTCAGCACTACAACCTCCTCCGAAAAGGTAGAATTTTATAGTATATCACTATCGTTTTCTTCCCATCGCTGCAAACGACCAGCCATCCTGGAATTACCTACTCCATCTACGCTGTTCATATTTTAACAAGGCCAGTGATCCGTTCAGCACTGCAACCTCCTCCGAAAAGGTACACTAGAATTATATAGTGTAGCACTATCGTCTTTCTCCCCATCGCAGCAAACGACCAGTCATCATGGACCTACCTACTCCATCTACGCTGTTCATATTTTTACGAGGCCAGTGATCACCATGCTAAATTTAGGTACGTGGTATATAAAATATTCTCACAAAGTAGTAGTCTACATAAGGGGAACAACGAAGAGTAGCCTTCTTGTCCAGGTACTGCAACCTCCTTCGATATTTCCCTAAATGACAGTCCTCTCAGTAGTATACTCCAATCCTCTCAGTAGTTTACTGACTCCAAGAGACGTCTACTTCAGAGTAGATGACTCCATGTGGCGTCTACTTCGGCGTAGATGACTCCAAGAATCGTCTACTTCAGAGTAGATGACTCCAAGACGCGTCTACGTCAGAGTAGATGACTCCAAGAGTCGTCTACGTCAGAGTAGATGACTCCAAGAGTCGTCTATTTCAGAGTAGATGACTCCAAGAGTCGTCTACCTTAGAGTAGATGACTCCAAGAGCCGTCTAATTCAGAGTAGATGACTCCAAGAGTCGTCAACTTTAGAGTAGATGACTCTAAGGGTCGTCAACTTTAGAGTAGATGACTCTAAGGGTCGTCTACTTCAGAGTCGATGACTCCAAGAATTGTCTACTTCAGAGTCGATGACTTCAAGAATCGTCTACTTCAGAGTCGATGACTCCAAGACGCGTCTACTTCAGAGTATATGACTCCAAGAGTCGTCTACTTCAGAGTAGATGACTCCAAGAGTCGTCTACTTTAGAGTAGATGGCTCAAAGAGTCGTCTACTTTAGAGTAGATGACTCCAAGAGTCGTCTACTTTAGAGTAGATGGCTCAAAGAGTCGTCTACTTTAGAGTAGATGACTCCAAGAGTCGTCTACTTCAGAGTAGATGACTCCAAGAGTCGTCTACTTCAGAGTAGATGACTCCAAGTGTCGTCTACTTTAGAGTAGATGGCTCAAAGAGTCGTCTACTTTAGAGTAGATGACTCAAAAAGTCGTCTACTGTAGAATAGATAAGTCCAAGAGTCGTCTACTTCAGATTAGACAATTCCAACAGTCGTCTATTTTAGAGTAGATGACTCAAAAAGTCGTCTACTTTATTATAGATGACTCCAAGAGTAATCTACTTTTTTATAGATGACTCCAAGAGGCATCTACTTCAGAGTATATGACTCCAAGAGTAGTCTACTTAGAGTAAATGACTGGAAGAGTTGTATAATTTGGAGTAAATGACTCTTAAGAGTCGTTTACGTTAGTGTATATAACTCCAAGAGTTGTATACTTTATAGTAGATGAATCCAAGAGTCGTATACTTTATAGTAGGTGACACCAATAGTTGTCTACTTTAGAGTAAATGACTCAAAGAGTCTTGGAGAGTGGCGCCAAGAGTCCCTTACTTTTGAGTAGATGGCTCCAAGAGTCCTCTACTTTTGAATACTACTACTACTTTAATGTAGGTGACTGCTAGAGTCCTCTACTTTAATGTAGATGGCTCCAAGAGTCCTCTACTTTAATGTAGATGTCTCCAAGAGTACTCTGCTTTAATGTAGATGACGCCAAGAGTCCTCCACTTTAGAGCCCAGCGGCGTAAAGAAGGTCTCAGCAGGCCTTATATCATGCCTTGGTTTGGAGACATAAGGCCTGCGTGTCATTGCCGGCCAAGGCCTTCCACACTCACTTCCCTTGCGAGACCTTATAGAAGGACAATTTCAGAATTCTTTATAGAAGACCTATTATACAAGGTCTTACGGAAAGTGTAATACGGCAGGTCTTACATAAGCCCCGAACTAGAAGACCTAATGGAAGATTTTATTTAAAAGCCCTTATTTATCAAATCGAAATATTTATTTATAAAATATACATGTTTTGTGGAGTAGTTAGAAAATAAAATAAATAGAATAAAATAAATTTCCTCCTGTTCTTTGTTGTCATCAGTTTAGCTTTTAACTGATTCTTCCAAATAAAGATTGATTTGTAAGAATTCTCCCACAAAAACTTAATTTTGAGTTTATAAATCGTTCCTCAAATCTTTTACTCGGTTTTCCAAATCTGAAATTAGACATGTATATGTAACATTTGGTTTATTTTCTTGTTTAGAAAAACTCACTTACCACGCGAACCACAAAAAACATAACCGACTTCAACAAAATTATTCTAAAGACTAAAAACACAATACGCCTGCTTGACTCTTTTTGGAAACACAATTGTTTTTTGCTTGCTGTGTTCTGTTTGGAATTGTGTTGCTCCCTCTTAGTTCTTTCGCTTTTGCATGCAATCAAATGATTTTTAAAGTAACAGAATTAGTTGCTCAACAATTATTTGCAAAGACCTTATGAATTCCCTTCTATATGAAGGCCTTGTGTAAGGTCTTAACGCGCAAGGAGGACAGGAATGAATACACGATTTTTAGTAAGGCGGAAATAGGGATTACAGAAGGCGTTATCAAGGAAGGCCAGCAAGTAAGGGTATTGACTTTTTTATAAGGTCTAGGCAGGTCTTCTTGAATGCCTCTTCCAAGTAGGCCTCCGTATTTACGCCGCTGGGCGTAAATGATACCAATAGATACTTAAAATAGATGAGTTCTAGAGCTGCCTACTTTAGACTAGATGACTGTTACAGTAAATGACTACAAAAGTTGACTGTAAAATATATGACTCCAAGGGTCGCCTACTTTTAGTAGGTGACACCAAGAGACATATACTTCAAAGTAGAGCAGCTGAAGAACAGAAATAAATGAATCTTAACAAAATTAAATATGGAAAGTACCTATGAAATATAATACGTGAAATCGCTGAATATACGTTTAATTGAGTGTACCGATTTGAAATAAGAATTTCCAATTTAAAATAAAAAATACTAAAATTGTTTTTACACAGACCAGACAACATAAACAAGCGCCATAAAATTGAATATTATTCATTAAAATTGGAAAAATTCAATATAAATATTTTATATGTAAGCAAATTATATAATTGTTATTATTTAAGCAAAACGAATATTGTTCATTTGATGTGTGTATTAGGTGAATTGTATTCTATATATATGTGTGTTTATAATTACTTTTTTAGAAAAAAATAAAAAAAAAACAACAAACATTATCCATGTAGCATGACACTACCAAATAAGAAAGAAAGGTCACTAGTTAATACCAAATGTACTATATAAAAATATATATTGTATGAAAACAAAAACACTATTTGTAAATAAAATAAAAAAGAAACTATTTATGTACACCTTCCTACAAAAACAACAACAAAAGAAAGAAAGCATCTAAAGCAAAACAAAAAAAAACAACACATGTGTTTTATTTTCTTATTTTATAAAAATAAAACATTTATTTATTTTAAAAATATACAAAAAATTAATTTACTATTTAAGTATGGTTTTGTTTCGATTTTTTCTATTTTTACTTTGAATAGAAACATTTAGATAAACCGAAATTCTTTGGGCAACGGCGACTCTCTCTCTCTCTCTCTTCACGTCTCTCATAGACGCAGTAAAATGGACTACTTATTTCCTATCCGAATCTACATAAGTATCGACGAAATCATTGGCAATACGCATAGCTTTGCGGGGCCAGACGCGACCGATCTTTTCCATATATGTGTAGTGACGGGGAATACTGGCTTCTTCGAGGCCGGTACGTTGGGCCAAGATAATGGAAGCGGCAGCCTCTTTGGGTTCAACCATTTTCATCCAGGGGAAACGGAAACGAGGATTCTTGCACAAACCGGTATCGACCATGTATGGGTAGATGGTGGTGAATTTAATCTGGAAAGGGAAACAAAAGAAGATATTATTATTAGTGAAAAGTGGCCAAAAACGAAATGGTAAGAATATCCAAGATATGTGAAAAACAATATAAAACAAATAACAGCACACATCTGAAATAGACTGCAAGAGCGGTCTTGATTAGAATAGATGACTCTTAGAGACTTTAACATTGCAGTAGATTAATCCGAGAGACGTTTACATTGCAATAGATGACTCCGAGAGCCGTCTAAAATATAGTAGATGACTGCAAGAGCTGTTTGCATTACAGTAAATGATTCCAAGAGCTGTCTAGATTACACTAGATGAATCCATGAGTGGTCTAGATTAGAATATATGACTCTAAGAGACATTTACATTGCAGTAGATGACTCCGAGAGAGGTGTGCTTTAGATAATATGACACCAAGAGTCCTCTAATGTATAGAAGATTACTCCAAGAGTCGTTTGCTTTAGAGTAGATGACTCCAAAACTCGTCTATGTTGGTGTAGATGACTGCAAGTGCTGCCTAGATTACATTAGATGAATCCAAGATCCGTCTAAATTAGAATAGATGACTCGAAGAGACGTCAGTTTAGAGTAGAGGGCTTCAAGGACTATCTACATTAGAGTTGATGACTCATAGAACAGTCTACTATACCAGTAGTCCACAGTATTAGAACGGTATAGATTAGAATAGATCGTTCAAATTGTCGTCTACTTTAGAGTATATGACTCCAAGAGTTTTCTACATTAGAGTAGATGACACCAAAAGTCATATGTCTGAGTGACTCCACGGGTCGTCTACTTTAAAATGGATGACTCCTTTAGTCGTCATCCTTAGAGTAGACGATTGCAAGAGCTGTATTTTTTGGAGTGGATGACTCCAAGCGTGGGTTACTTCAGTGTAGATGACTCGGAGAGTCGTCAACATTAGTGCGTATGACTCCAAGAATAGTCTACTTTAGTGTAGATACATCCAGGAATCATCTTCTTTAACGTAGATGAATCCAAGAGTTGTCCACTTTAGTGTAGATGACTCTAAGAGTCATCTACGTTAGCGTACATGACCTCAAGAGTCGTCTACATTAGAACATATAAATACATAGTTACATTGCAGTAATATACCCTATAGAATACGTTTCCTAGAGTCGTCTACATTAGAGTAGATAACTATAAGAGTCCTCTGCATTAGAGTAGATAACTTCAAGAGTCGTCTTCTTTAGTGTAGATGACTCCAAGAGTCGTCTACTTTAGTGTAGATGACTCCAAGAGTCGTCTACTTTAGTGTAGATGACTCCAAGAGTCGTCTACTTTAGTGTAGATTACTACAGGAGTCGTCTACTTTAATGTATATGAATCAAGAAATATCTACTTTAGTGTAGATGACTCCAAGAGTCGTCTACTTTCCTGTAGATGACTCCAAGAGTCGTCTACTTTACTGTAGATGACTCCAAGAGTCGTCTACTTTACTGTAGATGACTACAAGAGCCGTCTACGTTAGAGTAGATATTACAAAAGCCGTCTACATGAGAATAGATGAGTACTAAGACAGTCTACATGAGAATAGATCGTTCAAAGGGTAGTCTACTTTAGTTTATACGTCTCCAAGAGTCGTCTAATTTAGTGTAGATGACTCCAAGAGTCGTCTACTTTAGTGTAGATGACTCCAAGTGCCGTCTACTTTACTGTAGATGACTCCAAGAGTCGTCTACTTTAATATAGATGACTCCAAGGGTGGTCTTCTTTAGTGTAGATGACTCCAAGAGTCGTCTACTTTAATGTGTATGAATCAAAGAGTCTTCTACTTTAGAGTAGGTGACTTGAAGCGTCGTCAACTTTAGTGTATATGACTCCAAGAGTCGTCTACTTTAGTGTAGATGAGTATATTTAAAATAATTTATGTTTGTTGACAGTTTCATTACAGTTTGTCCAATGCTATAGAGATGCTTCAACTTACTTGGGAATTTTTGTTCATTTTGCGCAATTCTTCTTGCAAGGATTGCATAAGACCACGTACAGCGAATTTAGTTCCACAATATGGCACCAAGTTGGGAAGACCGAACAAACCAGCGCAGGAGGACATGGCAACAATGTGACCACGGTTTTGAGCGATCATCTCGGGCAAGAAAGCTTGGAGGATCTGTAAGCAAGTGCACAAGGTATGAATTAGTTAATTAATAGGAAATTGTTGTGAATTATTCAAGTTTTTAGTGAAATTGAATTCGAGTTACCCTACACAGAAAAAACTTCTTCAATTAAATAATGCAATTAAAAATACGATTGAAATTTTACCTATTTCTAATTAAAAAATTAATTTATTCAATGATTTTTTTAATCAAGTCAATTCAATTGGTGTATTAATTCAATTAATTAATTTATTAATGAATACAACAAATTTTTAATTAATTAAACAAATGTATTAATTAATTCCAAATATTTATTAATGGATTCAATAAATGTATTAATTGATTCGTATAATTAATTAAACAATTTGAGGTCGGTTAAAATTTTTAAATTATAAAATTAATTCAATCAATTAATATTTCTTTTGATTCAGTTAAAATTTAAATTGATTCAAACAATTTTTTTCATTAGGGATCTAAAAATGTTTAATAATTTTTAATTGAAATTGTTGATCATTTTTTCTGTGCATGCAAAATGAATCAAATGTCCGAATAAAATAAATAATTTCACAAATTCCAAACTAGGTTCAATTAATATTTTATGTAAATCTATATTATTCCAATCGTATGATTCGCACTTACCCAGAAATGAGCCAAAACATTGATGTCATACATCAAACGGATTTCCTGTTCAGTTTGTTCCAACAAAGGACGGCAAGGCATAATACCAGCATTATTGACAATAATATCGACAAAGCCATGTTCCTTTTGGACCTTTTCAACCAAAGCAAATATAGCCTCGCGACTGGTTACATCACAGCTATACCAACGAAAGGAGATATATATCTAACATGAGAGAGAGAGAGTAATTTCCCTATTAAATTATCTTTAAAACTTACGTATAACCATGGGCAGTGCCACCGGCTGATTTGATTTCCTTAACAGTCTGGGTGTTGTTCTTCTCGTTGACATCGACACAAATGACTTTAGCTCCTAAGGCGGCATATTGCAAGGACATCTGTTTGCCCATACCGTGTCCGGAACCGGTGATGAATACAAATTTGCCTTTAACATCTGTCTCTTCTTTGGTCATGAAGGCACGGATGAAACCCTCAATAGTGGCAAACCAAAATTTAAGGTTGAAAACGATCACTTCGAGGATCATTTGAATGGTGGCCGCATAATCGGGGGAGCTGTAAGATGAAACAGAAAGGAAATAAGTGTAAATAAATCATCTGCAGCGAAAGAAAATAATTTTCTTATTGAAAAAAATTAATTGCTGTGATTTTCTATCTGTATTTCTATTAAAACATTTGTTCAGACAAATTAAATTCTAAATTTCCTCAAGAAGCTAATCCGTGACGTATTTTTTCTTTATTTATTATACACACGGAATAACGTGTTGTTGTTAAATTAAAGATTCTCACCTAATCTTCAAAATATGGACATTTTGTACTTAAAATAAAGGAAATTTACTAATGACTGCACGAGTCTTCGAAAATGGAGAAGGTGACTTTAAGATTCGTCTTAGACTAGATGACTCCAAGTGCCGTTAAGATTAGAATAGATGACTACAAGATCCGTTTAGATTAGAATGGATGACTCCGAGTGCCGTTTAGATTAGAATATATAACACCAAGAGGCGTATACATTAGAGTAGATGATTCCAAGAGACGACTACATTTGAGAAGATGACACAAAGAGTCGTCTACATTAGAGTAGATGACTCCAAGAGTCGTCTACATTAGAGTAGTTTACTCTAGGAGTCGTCTACATTAGAGTAGATGACTCTAGGAGTCGTCTCCATAAGAGTAGATGGCTCTAGGAGTCGCATACATTAGAGTAGATGACTCTAGGAGTCGTCTACATAAGAGTAGATGACTCTAGGAGTCGTCTACTTTAGAGAAGATGACCCTAGAAGTCGTCTATATTAGAGTAGATGACTCCAAAAGCTATCTAGATTACACTATATGATTTCAAGAGCTGTTTAGATTACAATAGATGACTCCAAGAGTTGTTTAGATTACAATAGATGACACCAAGAGTCATCTAATTTAAAGTAGATGACTCAAAGAGTCATCTACATTAGAGTAGTTGACTCTAGGAGTCATCTACATTAGAGTAGATGACTCTAGGAGTCGTCTCCATTAGAGTAGATGACTCCAGGAGTCGTCTACATTAGAGTAGATGACTCCAGGAGTCGTCTACATTAGAGTATATGACTCTAGGAGTCGTCTACATAAGAGTTGATGACTCTAGGAGTCGTCTACTTTAGAGAAGATGACCCTAGAAGTCATCTAGTACATTATAGTAGATGACTCTAAGAGTCGTCTTCATTAGAGTAGATGACTCTAGGAGTCGCCTACATTAGAGTAGATGACTCTAGGAGTCGTCTACATAAGAGTTGATGACTCTAGGAGTCGTCTACTTTAGAGAAAGTGACCCTAGAAGTCATCTAGTAGATGACTCCAGGAGTCGTCTACATTATAGTATATGACTCTAGGAGTCCTACATTAGAGTATGTGACCCTAGGAGTTCTACATTAGAGTAGATGATTCAAGGAATCGTCTACATTAGAATAGATGACTCTAGGAGTCGTCTACTTTTCAGAAGATGACCCTAGGTGTCGTCTACTCCATATGACTCCAAGAGCTACCTAGATTATGCTATATGACTAAAAGAGCTGTTTGGATTGCAATGATAACTCCAAGAGCTGTTTAGATTACAATAGATGACATCAAGAGTCATCTTAATTAATGTAGATGACTCAAAGTGTCGTCTACATTAGAGTAGATGACTCTAGGAGTCGTCTACATTAGAGTATAAGTAGATGCCTCTAGGAGTCGTCCACATTAGAGTATAAGTAGATGATTCTAGGAGTCGTCTAATTTAAAGTAGATGACTTAAAGAGTCGTCTTCGTTGGAGTAGATGACTTAAAGTGTCGTCTACACTGGAGTAGATGACCCCAGAAGTCATCTACATTAGAGTAGATGACCCCAGTAGTCTACATTAGAGTAGATTACTCCAAGAGTCGTCAGCATTAGAGTAAATGACTCTAGGAGTCGTCTACATTCGAGTAGATGGCTCTAGGAGTGAGTAGATGACTACAAGATCTGTCTAAATTACATTATATGACTACAAGGTCTGTCTAGATTACACTATATGATTCCAAGAGACGTCCACATTACAGTAGATGAATCTTACAGATCTACATTACAGTAAATGACTCCACGAATCATCTAATTTAAAGTAGATGACTCAAAGATGACTCTATATTAAAGAAGGTGAATTTAGGGGTCGTCTACATTAGAGTAGATGACTCCAGGAGTTGTCTACATTAGAGTAGATGACCCCACGAGTCGTCTGCATTAGAGTAGATGACTCCACGAGTCGTCTGCATTAGAGTAGATGACTCCAACAATCGTCTTCTTAAAAATGTATGACTACAGAGCCATCTAGATTAGAGTTGATGACTCAAAGCATCGTCTACATTATTGTATATGTGTCTCTTAGTAGTCTATTTTCGATAATATGACTCCAGGAATCGTCTACTTTAGAATATACGCCTACAAGAGTCGTCTGCATTAAAGTGTATGACTCGAAGAGTCATCTACATATTAGTATATGACTCCAAGAGTCTACTTTAGAGTACCCGACTACATGAGTTGTCTACTTGGTTTAGAGTAGATGACTCCAAGAGTCGTATGCACGTCTGAACACGACACGATTAGAGTAGATAACTCAAAGAGTCGTCTACATTAGAGTATATTATTCAATATTAGATTACTTCAATAGTTGTCTATTTTATAACAGATGATTTAAAGTGTTGCAATCTCCATTAGTACTAAATGTACTTATTTTACTTATCTTTGGCACCAAATTTTGTAATTTTATGAAAATTTTTTTCTGTACATTATATCTGATATCGGAATTCTGATTTGAATACGGGATTTTATAATTCCCGAAATATAGCGATTTGGGGATCGACATCCCTATTTCGAGTATAACAAACACAGCATTGGGTTAATTCAACTATTTTAAATTCTAATTGTAAGTTTAATATAATGTTTACATTCATTGGTGCGTACGAGTAATGTGATCTATTACCAATGTTATTTCTCCCGGTTTTTATACATCCAGAAAAAAGTTGAAATACATTTTTATACTTAAAGATTTTGTACTTAAAACTGCTGGAAAAACAATTGGTAGAAGTAAGAGAATTTCAAGACAACCAAGTTTTTATACCCTCACTATTGTGAATGAGGATATATGTTTATCATTTGCTACGAGCCAAAAGTGTAACACGTCGAAGGAGTAACCAAAGACCTCAAATATATTTGGTGGAAATCCAATTAGGGTCATTTAAGCAATGTCCGTCAGTCTGTCTGGCTGTTGCGCACTATAACTCTCGATGGAAGTAACGGATTGAATTCAAATTTGGTACAAGTTAATTTAGATCAAAGAAGGACTATGTTGGTCCACTCCTTCTAGCACCTCCCTCACAAGGGGTAACACTTTAATAACTTTTATACCACTAGAAGAATTATTGTGACAAATTTCATAAATATCAACATTTGCGTTGTTCGAACTGCTTTAGAATAGCCCATAAGCTATTGAATCAGTAGAGTTCATATAGTCGACACTGCCCCCGACTTTCATCTTTCTATATACTTGTTTCTATTTTGAAGTGTCATTCTCATATTTGAATACCAGTTTATATTTTTACGAGTTACAATTAGCAATGATGTAGAAAGTGATTATAAAAAATTCAAAAAAAAGAATAGCTACAAATCATGTTTTTAAGTTAAACCCCTTCTGTCATCTCACCTACACATCATCAGCGTCAAATAAGTCTACAAAAAATTGATGATAATAACTTATACTAATCGCTTACTAATACACATAGTATAAAATTCGAAATTGATTGCATTCGACTGACTGACTGTACTTAGTAAAAACAACTTTATGATATTGATATTAACGGAATGTTATACAATATTGTCATGCCATATTAATAATCTGTGAAGCCCATATATGTATTATGTACATAGGCATGTATGTATATACGAGCAAGTTGACCAAGTTTAACCAAATGCAAAATTGACAACAAAGTCCAATCCAATTTCCTACTTGACTACACAAGATTTAAGAAAATAATCAAAATTTAAAAAGCTTTCTTATCATTCGAATTAACAAAAAAAAAACAAAATGATTTGTGTTCCCACATGGGCCCAAGTACCGGTGTGGTGAACTTATTCATGTATTTATCTCTCTCTCCCTCTCTCTCAGTTTTCAATGATTATTATCAAAACCGAATAAAAGGTGTCCTTATCTTTAATCGAGACATCGAGAATTATGAATTCGCAGCAAAAGCCAATCTTCTTGTCTTATGACGAACAAAGTTCAACTGTTTTGTTTTTTGGTAAAAAAATATTACATTGATTCTAAATTTTATAGTATAATATATAAATTATAAATTCTGCTTATCCCACAGTTAGAGCTAATATACAATTACACCTTTCACGGAATTCAAATTATTTAACATTCACTTAAATCAGAATCAGCAGATATGACGAAAATGGGGTTCAAGATTAATTATAAGTTACAAACAAAAAAACATTTTAGAAATTAATTTAATTTTACAATTCATTACATGATTACACGCGGTGTAGTTACATACTAATATTATTGAAGTTATTAAGTTTATCTCAAAATTCAAACTGGAATTTAGTGGCAAAGTTCACTCGGAGCGTGTGTAGCCATAATATACACATGTACTTGATATAATGACAGTTGTGTTAGAGATCATTCTGTTAGCATTGCCCTCTGCCCGTTCATCCATCCATTCAACACTACATAGCTCTGATCAAAATACTATCATTTATTTGAAATTAAGTTAAGCGTTAGAGATCATTCTGTTATTCTTGTCCGTCCGTCCGTCCGTCCATCCATCCTAAACACGCTCTACCCTCTGATCAAAATGCTATTATCTGTCGTCATGCATTACTGTGTAGAACGAGCCGAATATTCGAAGTTTGCACACAATTGTCTGTATCTTCTGGCGCTTAGACAGATTATATATTTGGAACAAATAATTTTGTGAAATTATTTATTATTAACAACAACAAAAAAGAGGGAAAGGAGAAGATGATTCATTATTTTGCCGAATTGGAACCAATTTATAATTTTGTGGTAACCAATTTTAAATTTTCATTATAGTACCATATGATCGATTTATGTTTTATTCTTGACAACAGAAATTGTATCAGTAGACCAAAGATTATTATTACAACGAATAATTGGTTACTACAACAGAAAAAATATTAATAAATAATCGTTTATTGGATATTCCAATCATTTTCCAAATTTAGATTAAATACATTTGGGGAAATACAACCGAAAGATTGGTTGCTGTTCTTTTGCTGATACATGACAAAAAAATAAAATTACTCGACATAAAAAAATCTTCAACTTTTGTTTAAGTCAAAAATAATCTCGTGTGGATAATAATGTGTGGAATGCAGAATATGTTGTGCAAAATGTTTCACATAAATAAAAAATAAAAGAAAAAATCATGAAAGTAAAAACACAGGGTTAAGCGATATTTGCATAAAAGTTTTGTGTTTTTTTTTCGTGTACTAAAATGTGTGTCAAATATTTGCACATCTCATAATAGTGATGAATTTGTAATATGGTATTTTTAATTTTGTTATGAATTGTTTTGTTTTTTGTTCAATAAATAAAATAAAAATTAATGAAAACTGTTTTTAATTAATTGTCGGTAGTATATGACTGACAAACTGTCAGAACAACCAATTTTTTAAAACAGTTGGTTGTGGCAACTACAATATAATAATAATTTTAACCACCATTTTCGTAGTTGGCGCAACCAAATATGATTGTTGTCAATATGGAAGCAGAAGTATACCACAACCAAAATATTGGTTGTCCTGATGGAATCGCATGATAGTAGACAGAACTATCAAAATTAGGTTGGCAAATAATTCGGTTGAGGTAACCAAACTGTATTCTGTGTGTGTATAATTATATTTGTAGGGGGATTATCAGGGGTATGGGGATCAGCGGGGGTGACGGGTGTTTTGGGAGAAATACTTTCTGAAGTGTTTCCTTTATTTTTTTCTTTGACGCGGAACATCCATTCCGAAGCCTTCAAGCCACAAGCACAGTGGCTTGCAGCAATTTTTTTTTTAAATTTTTAAGAATCTAAAAAAATTTAAATAATTTTAGGCCCACTTCCATCCAAAGCTTTTATGTTAGAGAATAAATTAAAAAATTACATGTAAATTTCAAAACACAAAAAAATAATTTTTTTTCTGAAAAGTACCAAAAATACCAACGTTTCAAAAAAAAATTTTTTCAAATCGGACCATAAGTCCGAATTTACACTAGGCAAGTTTTTTCAGCAGCTTATCATCAAATTCTCTTTTGAACTTGCACGAATAACTCAAAACGTTCAGGGAGAGTTTTTTCCCCCCTCTTGCAGACTGCCTCTCTCTCCTACAAAACGCCGATAATCTGCTGAACATTCAGCCAATGTAAATAGGTACTAACTTAATAAGTTTTGACCAACAACCCGATACACGGATTGTTATCTTAACGATTTTTTGAATATCGATAACTTCTGAACGAGTTATCGGAATATGCCAACCAATGCACGAAGAAATATGCAAGGGCTATATCAAACTATTTTTACTATGCATCGTTTCAGGTTAAATGATGGCATATTCCATGAACTGAATTTTCACTCGGGACGATTTAATGCAACACCAACAGTGATTCTATTCAAATACACAAAGTCATAATACCCTGCACCATAGTGTGGTGTCTGTCGGGTATAAATGTAAAAAAAACGGTTTTGCAGGTTCAAAACTTTGAGTTGGTAACACTGTTTTAATTGACAACCGATTTAACAGCTGATAATTATTACTTCGCCCGGTATACACCGCAGAGGCCTTATCAATATTGGAATCCCTGTTCTTCCTTAATGTAGACGAAGCTGGGGAATATATTATCAAATCAGACAGCAAATCGGTCTTACAGGCGTTGGCCTCCCACAATTGTCAAACTCCATGCGACGTCTATAGTATTCAATTGTCATTGGGATCTGCAGACTTAGATTCGGCTATATACCAATCTTTACAGTAGAAAATGTGAATTTTGATATCGGTTTCGATATCGATTCAGACACTTGCAACTGCGGTATGATGCTATCAATTGATCATATCATATTTGTGTGATATAGACGAAGGTCTTCGCGGTGAATTTATTAGCAGGCTAAACCATGGCTCACGTGACCCAAACGTACTTCAATTGTTGAAGACAGACAACTAGCTGATTTATAAAATACTGGACAAATTATGTACCGAAGGGAAGATTATAATATTAGAGAAGATTATTTACCCAAGTTCAGGTCTTCGCGGTGAACTTATTAGCAGGCTGAACGACCAAGGCTCACGTGACTCAAACGTACTTCAATTGTTGAAGACGGAGGACTAGCAGATTTATAAAATACTGGACAAATTCTATACAAAAGCGAAAATTCTAATATAAAAGAAGATTATTTACCCATGAAATTAACAGAAAATCTCCACTAAGGTAGATCTGGTATCTTAGGTCACATTTTTACATCGATATGTCGATTGGAGAAGTGTTGATCGCAAAACGTCAATCTTTGTACATCGATGAAGCTCATTTTTGGTTGAATGGGTACGTAATATGTAAAATTGTCGCATTTGGAGTGAAGACAATACACAAGCTTTTTCCAATAGCTTTGGTGCGTTTTATGGGTCGGCTGAGTCATTGGTGCATAGGTCTCCAAAAACTATATTCCAGGCACAATGTTACTGTCAACGGTGAACGGTATAGAGAAACATTTTTTCATACCCCCAATTAACTGGCAGTAATCGGGCTTACATGTGGTTCCAACAGGACGGAGCAACATGTCACTGAGCGCACGCTACAATTAATTTACTCAAATAAACTTTTGATGAACGAATAATTTCACATAATGGTCCTGTTAGTTGGCCACCACCAATATCGTGTGATTTAACCCCATTTAATTATTTTCTTTGGGTTTTGTGTAAAGTCACTCGTCTACGCCGATAAACCAGAGACAATTGAACACCTGGAAATCAGCCTTCGACGAGTTATTGGCGAAATACGGCCGCAAATACAGCGAAAAGCGCCATGTTCGCGCTAACCTTAACGGCAACATGGTCCAAAGCATGTAAAACATTAATGGCATAAAATAATATATATCCAATTAAGGCATTTTAATTGATATTAAAAATTTGTTTCTTTACTTCATTTTAATTTACAGTTTTCTGTTCGTTCTGCTCTTTGCCAAATTTCATAGGATGTTCGGATGTTAAATACAGACTATTAAAATGCTTACATATCTGGACAAATTTCATTCAAATTTGACAGTATTTGCTTTTGGAAAAATATGGCGACCTGTAATTCGATTACAGACGAACAAACCGTTACTACACGGGGCAAAATCGTCTTTTTTGATATGTTTGAATCGAAGAAAAATATATTTGAAACACAAATTTTTAAATATTAATTACTTCTGAGCAAATACATTTTATTTGAAAATCAATAAAATTTATTTGGAACGCATATATTAATATATTACAACAAAATGTATTTGCAAACTAATTTTCTCAAATAAAATATGTGTTTATATACAAATAAAATTATCGTTTAGGAACCTGTCCAAATATATTTTGTTTAAAAACGTTGACAATTTTTTAAATTTTGTTTCTACTTTTAATTGATTTTAAGTTATACCTTATAATTAAAAATGACTTATGAAGCAATAAAATTCGTTTTAAAGCACTAATTTTTAAGTTATATTTATTCCAAGTCATCATTTGTTGACAATCCACCTTGCATAATACATCATTTCGCAGGATTATACGATTTCAATTATAATGGCTTTTTACGAACATTTTAAATTTCCGAAAAAATGAACGTTGAATTACTGAAAAACATAAAACGCGTCTTAAAGTTAAGACATTACTTTGTTTTCTGAATATTTAAATACAAATAAATATTTGTTCCGTAAATAATAGTCCCAAATAAAAAACATTAGGACGGAAGCAACGATTTATTTAGAACAACATCTTTCCAAATATATAATTTTTGTGTGTGACAAATATAATATATTTAGAGTGTACCCTAAATATTTGTATATTTCAAGCAGAATATGTTTGGGACAATATACTACAGAAGCGATTTTTTTTCAGCGTGTAGTAAATTCTACTGATAAAGTGATTTGAAGTCGATCGGTATATTAAACCGAATGTCTATATATATTACTTTTGGGCGTTACAAAATAATGCACCATGAACAATTTTAAATTTCATATGCTTAGCAAATCTTACATATCTGGACAAATTTCCTTCAAATTTGACAGTATTTGCTTTTGGAGCAAGAAATATCTCACTTCCAAATATTGGAATTTGTAATTTGATTGAAGACCTACAGACGGACAGATAAACATAAATAGTTAAGACTACTGAGTGCTGATTCACACGAGGGAATTTTTCCATGCCTCGTGTGACTCAAGACGGAGAAAGTAATTCGAAGTCGATCCGTATATTAAACCGAATGTCTATCTATACTCCTTTTGGACGTTACAAACAAATGAACCATGAAAAATACACAAAATCATAATAGTCTCATAGTGTAGGATATAAATATATCTGGTAGATAATCATCTATTTGTGTGAATATACAGTACTGTCGAGGCAAAGTTCTTTATTCTGTATGCCCTCCAAATTCCTTGAAATATTGTTCAGGGTTCACAAGTAAGATGTATATGTATATACATATGTACATATATGCATTTAATCGTTAAGCGTTTATTAACGTTTATTATTATTTTTAATCGTCGTAAAATTCTATCACAAATTAGGCGATCAGTCGTTTGTCCGTCCGTCTGCTGTTAATGCGCTACAATATACACTTATAGCTGCAGCTCACTTGAAATTGAAAATGAGTAAAATCGGTCCATTTTTTGTTGCAGCTCCCATACAAAGCATGCTCCCGACTTGACTTCTTAATGGGCAGAACTTTTGGGGTATTTGAGTTTAATTATAACATGTTTTCCAACAGGGATGAAATGATTTTGAAGTGGCGTTTCGGCCATTTGTAATATGTCATGATCTGTCATTTGTTTTTCATTGTATTAGGTAGTGTTTACAATTTTATCATGGAGAAATATACGCAAGAACAACGTTTACAAATTATTCAGTTTTATTATCAAAATAATCGTTCTCCAATTGCAATTTTTCGTGCGTTAAGTAAATTTTTTTAAAATCCAAAAAAAAAAAAAAACACTTTCCAATCGACCTACGGCCTTGATACCCATGAGCAATATTTTAGCTCCCGTTAAGAGCTATCTTTTTGCCATTGACCGATTCCCGATCCGAAGAACCGTTAAGGAGCTAGAGCAAAAACATTCCGTTCACATTTGAAAATGATGCTAAGTCCATTTTTTTAAATAAAAAAACACTTTCCAGTCGGCCTACGACCTTGACACCCATGAGCAATATTTTAGCTCTCGTTAAGAACTATCTTTTTGCCATTGACCGATTGTGGCTACGTGCTACACAGCAAATGAGACAATTGAATTCTTGCGAGAAAAGTTTGGAGATTCGATTATTTCAACAAAAAGTGATATTAAATGGCCTCCAAGAAGTTGTTATTTAACACCATTAGACTATTTCTTGTGGGGTTATTTGAAGTCATTGGTCTTTCGAAATAAACCAGACTCTCTTCAAGCTTTACAAGACAATATTGAACGTTCCATTCATGACATACGACTTGATTTAGTGGAAAAAGTGCTCGAAAATTGGGTTCGTCGAATTCGTTCCTGCAGAAGAAGTCGTGGAGGCCATTTGAATGATGTTTTTATTTAGAACTTAATTGTATCGATTGTACTTCACATTAAATAAAAAACTTTTGAATTTCCTTAACAATAAGTGCGTTTTTTTTTCAAAGAAATCATATCACTCTTATACCCAGAACCATTCAGACGAACATCGGTGGTCATAGCTTGCCACACAACGATTCTTTTCGCTTGACTTCTTGACGCAATATTACTCAAAAATTTCTTCCTGAGTGGGCTGTAATTTGGACTTTTTGATTTAAATTCGTTTACATTCATCCCTCTTTGGTTAATTTTATGCTACAGCCCTCAGAAGAAGGACTCTCTCGACTTAACTTCTTGACGCTGCAGAAACTGCAAATATCCATCGATTATATTGAAATTTTGCGTTTTGTTTGATCCGGCCTTAACTTAACTCCATTATTACAATTGTTTTGTACTGGATCAATTTGTATGGCAATTTACATAATATATTATATTAAAATGGATTAAAATAGTAATTGAGAGAGCCGCTTACAAACTGCTAAATAATCAATAAAGATAATAGTAATAGTTTCTAAAAATTTTCCAATGAAATTAATTGTTTAATTAATAATAATATGTTTACAGATGTTTCTCTGTTAGTCAGACAGTCTCTAGTTGTAACGATTATAGATAATTATTCCTATGTCAAAGTCCTTTTAGTTGAAAATTACATATCGTCGGCTTAATGCTATTTTGGTCCATACGCCATTTTTGTGTTTTTTGAGTTAGGAGTTGATAATATGGGTTCCAAGCATGCTCTTTCAGAATCTGCAATCATTTTTTTCCTATCTTGCCTAGTATTCGAGATATTGGTAGGGTAAATTTGTTTTACTCTGAATAACGGGAAATAATTTCGATATTTTTGTTCTATGTCTCAATTTTTCTATCGCCCTATATTTTTCACTCAGTATTTTACGTTCTTTCGATCACAATATGTAAATTAGTGTCCTTCCATACCGACCCTTTTTGTGGTCCATGTAATACAAATACGAAAAAATAGTAAAATAAAAGTGGATATGGACCAAAATGCCAAGTACAAAAATAGTTATAACTTGCTTATTTTTGGATGTAATGGCATAGAAATGCATGAGAATCATACAAACACTGTTGGGAACCCTATGAAATAAAAAGTGTGTAACTCTTCAGTCCCGTTTTTACTCAAACAATAAATTGCGTTTTTCTCCGTTCATACAAAATGGCGTATGGAACAAAATAGCATTAAGCCGACGATATGTACTTATATATTATAGCCAGACTTTTAGGAAGTTAGCTGCGCTTGAAACTGAAAATTAAAAGTCTACGACATACTCGTATCAATAAATCTGTTATTTCATTACAGTCACCTAATAACGCAAATTGGAATTCATTAGATAATTTAACATGTGTCCGTCTGTTGTAATTGCGCTGCAATATAAAAGTCATAATACAGGGTATTATTATATTATAGTTGGTACATAGGCATTTCTTAGACTAGAGACGGATCGTCTACTGGAAATCAAGCATATCGGTCCATGGTTTGATATTAGCCCATTCAAATGTCCCTACCGATTTCACTTCTGGAAGCTCTAGAGAACATATTTTGCAATTAATTCGTATTGATCAGGATGAAATTTAAGTAAAATGGATTAGTAAAAAATGGCTAGTAAAATGGGTTACATCGCACACTTCTCTGTCTTCATGTATCGATGTGACAAAAATAGAAGCAGTAATTGCAGAATTATGAAATTTGGTAGCAAGCTGTATTTGGTCATAGTTAAGAATAATTTTAAATTTGGAACCAATCGGTCCGCGGGTCTCGTAACCCCATGCAAATTATTCCGGTACCTCAATAATTTACCAGACTATGACACTGAATTGGAGCATTGTATATTTATGAAATTTAACATCTCATAATATTTCATATATATCAGTTGCGGTGCAAAATTTCGACGGGATAAAGCGAGTCCTTTTGGTACCTTCCACATAAAGGTTTCAAAAAACTTAAAAATAAATATATAAAGAACGCTCAAGAATTGCGCTGGATTTCGACCAAAGTTGGTAAAGCGTAGTGGGCTTGCTGTGAATAAATGTGTGCACAAATTTGGGTGGAATTGTTTCAAGATCCCTCAACACACTTTCACCTCAGTGGTGGATACGTTAACAAGCAGAACTGCCGCATTTGGGCAAATGAGAATCCACTAGAGATTGTTGAAAATCCGATGCATCCACAAAGAGTGACTGTTTGGTGTGGTTTATGGGTTACCGTGAATGGTGTTCACTATCGCGAGTTGATAACGGGCTTCTTGTGGCCAGAAATTGGACCTGGACGATATGTGGTTCCAAGAGGATGGCGCCACTTGTCACACAGCCAACGAAACAATGGCTCTTTTGCGCGAGGAATTCAATGGCCGTGTTATCTCACGTCGCACAATGGGAAAGAAGGGATAAACACGCGCGCATAGCAGTATTTTCCGTATTATCTCATGTAACACAGTGGGAAAAGGAATAAATACGCGCGCATAGCAGTATTCTTTATCTCACTACTATGCCGTTAGAGATAGAGTCCTGCTGTTTCGACCATCTCCTTTGAAGACTATATTGGTGTACCCAGATTTTTTTTACTGTTACCAGGTATCGCACAGTGGGAATTTTAAGCACGATTTCGGATCAAAATAAGAATTTTTACTTGAATTTGGTATAACATTTTGTCTTTCTGTGTAGGATAAATGCTACTAAATTTGAAAATAATCGGTTCAGATTGAGATGTATCATTCATATAACCGCTAACCGCTATTAAACCCGCTATTTTTTAGCCGATGAATACGAAATGAGACGAACCAAATTTAAAAAAAATCGTTTCGTTTCTATGAAAGCTGTAATTGAGTTTTGTGATACAACGAAGAACTCTATCAAATTTGTAGAAAATTAGTACAGTTTTAGATATAGCCCCTATATATATATATATAAAGGGTTTTCCAACAAGAGATGTTATTTTGGTATTCAAAGAAAAATGACATTTTTTTAGATAAATGATCGGATGTTTATTTCATAATAAAGAGGAAGGTATGCCGTTAATAATGAAAAACAACATCAGCCAAATGGCCACCACGACCACGCTTACAGGACCATATCCTTTTCCATAACCAAATCGCAAAGTGGCTGCCCTATGTCCTCGATAGCCTCACGAATTCTATCTTTGAGGTCTTGAATCGACGCTGGGCTGTTGGCCAATGGAAGAAGTCGCGAGGTGTTAAATCACAAGATCTCGGTGGCCAATTGTGATCACCTCTTCGTGAGATAACACGGTTCGGAAACTTTTCCCTTAACAGAGCAATGGTTTCGTTGCTTGTGTGGCACGTAGCGCTGTCTTGTTGAAAGTAAACGTTGTCCAGATCAATACCATCCATGATTTTGATTTTGTATCGTTCGATGATCGTACATCGTTCCATTTTTAGTAATGGCGTAGTTTCTTCTTGTCAAATGTCAAAGAATAAAAGCTTAAAAAGTGACAGCTACCGAAATACCGGGTGATTCAAAATAACACCTCTTGTTGGAAAACCTATATATTACCATATCGATACCTTCATTCCAAAACATGCTATGTCGACTTAGCATAGTCTTAGGGAGATTGCATTTTTAATTTCTAAATATTCCAAATTATATTCAGTCCAAATTTTGTGTTTATCCGTCATCCCAATCAAAAGTTATTCACAAAACAGTACAGGTCATTCGATTTGCATTATAAAGGAATTCCACACAAATTAAAAAATTCATCAAACTTTGATCGCCTCTCCTGAAAAATTAACCTTTTTGCACTTAGCATAGTTTGGAATGAAGGTATCGATATAACCCGAGATTGCATCTAACCGCATATACTAGGGATGTAACGAAAGTGACTTTAGCGAAAGCGAATATTGAAATATATTTCTTGCGAATGCGAAAGCGAATAGTGAAATATGAATTTTTGCGAAAGCGAATGCGAATAAATTTAAAAATGTTTTCCATAGTTTTACCTCCTGTTACCACAAGGACAAACATATTACTTCAACTGTTTTGAAGATAAGTGAGAGGTTTTCATTGGTATTATATGTATCTTCAAATTGTGTGAAGGAATAAGGAGATTTAACACTTTTAACAAGTAGAAGCGAATACTGAAATATATGTTTGCGAAAGCGAATAATCCAAAGATGGTTTTTGCAAATGCGAATGTTAAAATGATGCGAATCATTCGCGTTTGCATGTGCGAATGCGAATATTCGTTACATCCCTGATATATACCTACCTATCTGCCTATTTGGAATCTAAGCGCTCCGGCCTACTAGATACATTCCTAGACAGACAATTTTATTTTAGACATAATGTATTGGAACGGTTAATAAAGCCCCAACATCGCATTAAATTCTTGTGGCAAAGCGGTAAGGGTCGTGGGGCCTCTCTTCTAAGATCGTACATTGGATATAGTAGTAGTTCGCCCAAATACGTACAGTCGGTGGGAGGAATTAAACAAAAAAAGGAAATAATTCTGCCGTTTCTTAACCAGACAACCGATTGCGACCAAACTTGGCATGTTCGTAGAAGAGGTATTAGACAAGTTATTTTTTAAGTTTGGGCTCCCTGTGGTGGGGGGGAGCTGCAGGGCTTCAAAAATGGCAACCTCAGGCAAAGAAAGTTTAAGCGCGTGAACTTTCGTCTTTTTCGTCCGTTTACAAAAGGTTTTTTACAACTAATAGTTATCTTGTATAGTTACCGAGATATCTGCATTTGAAAATTGCTATTTTTAATTTTTTTTGCCCGACCCTGTGCTAGTATTATGTAGATATCGAGTCAGAATATGTACCAATTTTATCCGATTAAACACGTCTAGATTGGCCAAAAAATCCTAATTGGTTCTATATACCCAATAGGACAAAAGTTATGGCCACTTGAAGTTATAATTTCAAAAAAATTAGATTTTTTTGTAATTTTTAAGGAAAATAGAATATGCCGCATTTTTGAGTTTTAGAAGAAGTTAGTTAAAAAAGGTATAACATATTTTCTATCATCTTAAAGCAAACTTTCCAGAGAATGTTCTCAAAGAAAGAACGGGTCAAAAATATGCACGGGTATTGTTACCTAGCTTCTCCAATTTACACCATTTTCTCCAATCGCAAAGCTAAAATGTTAAAACGTTTGGCATATTTATATGTGGTAAGGTGTTGAAAGTTGAATTGCAAAGGGAATCTGAAACCCGGCTTTTAGTATAGTAGATATATGGGAAAATCCAAAAAAATCCCATTTTTGGGGATTTTCAAAATTATTTTGGGAATTGTGGGATTGACTTTTGGAAATATATAGCGATTCGCGGATTACATTCGATAAGCGATATCAAGACCTACAAACTACAAATTATTTCATTGAAATATTTTCATTTTTAAAAATTTTATATCGTTTTTACATTTCATAAAAAAAAATTGGTCACCAATTTCGCCAAACCGAGTATAGGTCTATACTAGGGATGTAACGAATATTCGCATTCGCATATGCGAACGCGAATAATTCGCATCATTTTAAAATTCGCTTTCGCATTCGCAAAAACTATCTTTGGATTATTCGCTTTCGCAAAAATATACTGAAATATATTCGCTTCCATTTATTAAAGTGTTAAATCTCCTTATTCCCTTCACACAATTTGAAGATATGTGTGTCCTTGTGGTAACAGGAGGTAAAACTATGGAAAACAGTCTTAATACTGGAATATCCTGGAAAAGTATAAATTCAGTTCTTTAAATTTGTTGGTACTAAAGGCTCAAACTATTATTCGCATTCGCTTTCACAAAAATGCATATTTCACTATTCGCATTCGCAAGAAATATATTTCAATATTCGCTTTCGCATTCGCTTTCGCTAAAGCCACTTTCGTTACATCCCTAGTCTATACTACCCTTTGGTAGTAGAATCGAACCTATACTGTCAAGTCCGGCCGCCGTCTACGTTAGTTCGTGTTAGTTCTGACAGGATATTGCCTAATCGGCGAACACGCCAGGCGGTTGGGAATTGAGTCCAATGTCTTCTGCAGAAGCTGTGGAAATGACGAGGAAGCGGAGAGCATTATGCACCTGCTTCGTTACTATCCCACATTGTGTAAACGATGTCTGGATATTGTGGAGTCGGCCTTTCTAGGAAGTCTGACAGATCTTGCCGGTACTGGGCGATCTTCGTATTTTTGATAACTTTGTGTATCAAACAGGTTTGTTCCGATGAGGGGCAAAAGGATCCGTGGTCAGAGAATGAAGCCGAGCCAAATTGGCGGCGGCGGCTGCCAATCAAAACTATAGATCGGCGGCGGCGGCTAGACGGCTTAGACGACATAAAATTGACACTCGGCGGCTTTATCATAGCCATTTTACGAAGTATTCGTACAGAAATATCTTCTTGGGATAATACATTTATTCTTATATAATGGGTTTTTTTAAATGAAATTGTAAAAAAATGTGGAGGTAAGGTTAGATTTTCAAGTATAATGAGTTTTCCAGGAGAAATTAGTGTGAAATTCCCTTTAATTTAAATCGAATGGCCTCTACTGTTTTGAGTTTTAATTTTGATTGATTTGAAGAAATTTACTGTAGATAATTTCAAATATTTAGTATTTTGAAATGTAATGTCCGTTAAACGATCGACTTTGCATAATTTAGAATGGATATATTGAATATTTGAAATTTTCTTATTCAGCCGGTTTTAACCGCTAAGATCGGCGGCGCTGGCTGGTGACAAATGTTCGGCTGCGGCTAAAATCGGCGGCTCTGCGCAGCGCATTCGTACCCTGCCCTAGGTACCACTAGGGACCTCAATTGCTCTATGTGCGATGATAAATCCGAAAGCCACCCTAACCTAAAGCTCCCATACAAAAATTCTCCCTTATTTGAATATTTTATATAATTTCCAAATTTCTTTATTACTTATACACTGTGGAATGTGATCCCTGGTGCAGGGTATATGAGATTCGACCCGGCCGAATATACAGCCGTTTTACTTATATCTTCCACTTTTTCACATATTCAATTCTGTTAGATTTACGCATTTTTACAAATCACTCTATTTGATTCGAATATAATTACTGATGTTATCAGCCTAGTATTACTTCATCATTTGGATGCAATCGCTACTAGTATTGATTGACACACATACTGTCATTACTATTCTAAGGTACACGTATGTCAATATTACTTGGATCAATAATGCCTCTGGGCATGAGGATGTTGTTAGTACATATAACCCCCAGTAGAGGGGAAGGGGGTGGGCTGATACGGTTTTTAATGGTAGTGCGAAAATCCAATCCACAACGGCTGAAGTGTTTCCCATAATTTGCCGACGATAATTGCGGTGAAAACTACGTATCGTCAACGAAACACAGCGAAAAAAGGACACTAACTCAGATTGCGGTAAATAGCCTTAGGCGGATTACGCGATTAGAACGCTCTGTGTGTGTTGGATTCAGTGAGTCTATTTACCTGTTGCTTGTTGTTTCAGCCATGTTTTTGCTGTTGTTGTTGTTTGTATCGTGTTCGCGGGTGTTCTCAATAACCGTGTATTAATTTCTGTTTGAACCGTTGGCTACCGTTTCTCAATATAAACTGAATATAACAGAAAATTCTAAATGTTTCAATGATTCTTTCGACGACTACGACGATGACGAGCGACGGACGCCGGCGACGTCTACGACTATAAAAAAGCGTGAGTTGGCTTGACTTTTCAAACACACACGACACATGGCTGCGGCGGCGTTTGGGCGAGAGCTTTTATATTTTTTTGTTTTTTTTTTGTGACTTTGGGGTGTTCTATAGTATTGTTTTTGCATTTCGATTGCGTTACGTTCATTTGCTCATTTCAAATATAACAATTGTTAATCGCATTGCGCCGCTGCTGTCCACTGATAACAACGCAAAGGCGTCTCGCGATACGCTCGTCAAACGCTCGCGGCCGGCCCGGTGCACCTCGCAACATATTAAAGGGCAGCAACAAAATCGCGCAAATCATCTCGAGCACTCACACAATTTTTTAATCATAGGCAGTTAGTATTTTTAACTCAAAATATTAAAAAAAAATTGAAAAACAAATGCTTCGGAAAATTTTGCTCCACAACAGATCGTTTATCTCTCTCGAGAGATCTTGAACTAATTTTCTCTTTAGAAACAAACAAACATTGAAATCGAAAAAACATACCCACAAAGTTTGTAGTTTTTTTTTTACTGCTACTGGATGTGTAATTAGGTTCTATTCAAACATTAGCTAGACCATAACGGAATTGGAAATAAATTAAAATATATACTTACATATGTTTCAGATCATATTTTTGGATTTCCATGAATAGAAATTATTTTACGATAACATAGGGGAAAATGAACATTATAAAGATTAAAAATTATAACGATTTTATGAAAATGTGCGTCTCATTATAGCTAATGGTCTACGTTTTTATATATCCTACATTGAAAGGTTGATCCCCCCTCGCAGACTTAGGTTAAAGTTAGGGTGGCTGCCAGCTCACATTGATCATTGTGATACCTCGGACACAGATGCCACACATCGAAACCAACCTATGTGATAAACAAAGTTATCAATAGTACGAACATCGGTACCGGAAAGATCTGTCAGACTTCCTAAAAAGGCCGACCCCTTTATATTCAGACGTTGTTTACTTAATGAGGTGCTAATATACTCGTACCTTGAGGGCTTCTGTGCCCGTGACTAGAGAAGTCATTGGACTCAATATCTAATACACTGTTCGCTGTCTATCATCAGAACTGACACTATCGTAGACAGTCTTTTCGTCTCTATTGCGAATATCGTCACCTTCCTAGCAAGTTAATCAGCTTTGCAGTTCCCCGGGATATCCCTATACCCAGATACTCATATCAGTTAAAGTTATCAATAGTCCGAACTTCGGTATCGGAAAGATCTGTAAGAATACCTAGAAAGGCCGACCCCAGCATGTCCAGACGTTGTTGACTTAATGAGGTGTTACTGTACCTGTATGAAGGCATCTGTGCCCCTGGTATCACTAAGCAGGTGATCAATGCTCTCCACTCAATGCTCACCACAGCTCCTACAGAAGTTATTTGACTCAATACCTAATATACTGTTCGCTGTGTCCCTTCAAAACTGAAACTAACGGTAACAGTCTGTTCCCCTCTATTACGAATATCATCACCTTCCTAGCAAGTTCATCAGCTTTGCAGTTCTCCGGGATATCACTATACCCAGGTACTCATATGAGGTGTATGTTAAAGTTATCAATAGTACGAACATCGGTACCGGAAAGATCTGTCAGACTTCATAAAAAGGCCGACCCCTTTATATTCAGACGTTGTTTACTTAATGAGGTGCTAATGTACCTGTATGGGGGCTTCTGTGCCAGTGGTATCACTTAGCAGATGTTCAATGCTCTCCACTTCTTCCTCATCACCACAGCTCCTACAGAAGTCATTGGACTCCATACCTAATATTCTGTTCGCTGTGTAGAAAGTCTTTTCCTCTCTATTGCGAATGTCGTCACCTTCCTAGCAAGTTCATCAGCTTTGCAGTTCCCCGGGATATCCATTTGCCCAGGTACCCATATGAGGTGTATGTTAAACTACTCAGCCATCTCTTTAAGAGACAGTCGAGGGCTCTTTGTGAATTTGGGGACGTGGCCTCCAGAGAATTGATAGCAGCCTGACTGTCCGAGTAGATGACAACACCAGTGCTCGTCACTATGTTGCGACGCAGCCACTTGGCGACTTTCCTTATTGCCATTACTTCGGCCTGAAAGACACTATGTTGCGACTCAGCCACTTGGCGACTTCCCTTATTGCCATTACTTCAGCCTGAAAGACATTGCAGGTATCTGGCAGTCTGCGAGCTATATCAAGACTGAGTTCTTTACAGTGCATTCCGAAGCTAAGTGGAGATGATTTCTATTTCCTGATATTCTGTCAACCCACTCCTTTCTGGCAGGTATCACAGTGGTGAAGTTCCTCTGGCAGGTGTACACCGTTGGTATAAAGTCCTCTCGGTCGGTTACCATAGCACTCCATTCGGATATACCCATGTGGCCGTAGTTCATATACCTCCACATTGATGCACAGTTTAAAAGTAATGCCGCTATGGCGGCAACTTCTCTCGCCACTATATCAATCGGCAGTAGGTGGAGTACGACTTGTAGTCCACTTGTAGAGACTCAGTTGCTGTAGAAATCCGATTATGCTTTGACAGACAGTTATCTGAACCTTTGAGAATTGCTTGGTAATTGATTGTTTTTCAGTTGCCGTCCACCTCACGAAAATACAGTACAGCAATATTGGGCAAACTAGTGCTATACATATATTAATATAAAATGTATGATTTTAGGAGAGAGGCCCCATTGCTTCCTAACACGTTCCCGTACATATATGTAGTCTGAATGATAATTTCCTGTCTAGAATTAGACTTAGAACTTTTGCAATTTCAGAAAAGACAAGCTATGTTCAAGTTACCCGTCCCCACAACCTTCCCACAGGAATATAAGGCTACATTGGCCTTCCTTACACGTTCCAGTACATTATGCCTGAATTACAATTTCCTGTCTAGAATTATACCAAGAAATTTTGCAATTTCAGAAAAGACCAGTTCTGTTCAAGTTATCCGAGGAGGGTTCACATGTGGGACCTTATTCATAGTAAGGAAAACCAATTCTGTCTTGACTGGGTTAACGCCCAAACCGCTGCGTCTGCCCCATCTAGCAACCTTGTTTAGAGCCACATAGAGGATGTCTCTAAGGACGTTTACGAATTTGCCACTTACTGCGTTTGCCACATCGTCCTTATATGCCACAACCCTGCAGTCACAACGTTCTAGATCTAGCAGAATTTCAATCACCGCTAGGTTTGAAATTAGTAGATACAGTACTCATCCTTGTGGGGTCCCTCTGTTTACAAACCTTGTAAAAGTTGTGGACCGATTCGATAGTGCTTACAAGTTCGGGCATTGCAGACTCTGTGGACTTTCCCCTGTTGTAAGCATGTTGGCTTACCGACAGGAGTTCTTTATCCAGCTTCTCTGTAATGAATGAATCTAAAACTCTTTCTAGACCTGTCAATTGGAAGGAAGACTTATTGGCTTGAATTCCTTTGGCCTAGTATGCGATATATTTTCCGCTTTGGATATGAATTTCACTTTGGTTTCTCTCCATAGATTGGCGATATATGAGAGTCTGATACTGCCAAAAAAAATTTTCTCCAGCTACGGGATAATGTTCTTCAACATTTTCTGCAATTCGACTAGTGAAATACCGTCTGGTCCAGGTGACTAAAGGGGCTCAAAGTTGTTGATTGCCCAGCTACTTTTGGATTTATCAGCCAACAAGCTGCCGATGCCAGAAGTCCACTCGCTCTCTTGTTGGCCTTGCTATTCCTCAGGTTCAGTTGGCGAGTTCCCCGGCAAATGTGTGTCGAGCAATAAATTTAGTGACTGCTCACTGTTTTTGGTCTACTTGTTACCCTCATCCTGCAGGTAACCCACTGTACAGGAAGAAGCGGACAGTGTCTTCCTCAGCCTTGTGGCTTCTGAGACCTTTTCCACTTCGCCACAGAAGGTATACCATGAGCGTATTTGCGCCTTCCTAAGCTCCTTCTTATAGATATTGAGTTGCTCTTTATAGGCATCGCAATCATTAGCGACCCCAGTATATTTCGCCCTGCTGAATAGCTTGTGCTTATTTTGCTCTATTTGCGTGATGATTAAATTAGTGTTTAAGGGAAACAAAATTTAATGAAAATAATAAAAAAAAACTTTTATTATTCCGCACTTTTTTGGATCAAAAGCTTTAAATTGTTTTAACATTTATTAGAATTTTAAGGCGTGAAATGTGCTTAAAGTTTACCACAAAAACTCGTATAGTGTATGATTAATACAATTAATATATTTGTGATTCAACATTTGCTGAACATTATTAAAAAATATCATTCTGCACCTATGTAAGTCAGAAGCTTCCCATTGCCATTTGACATTTAGTGGAATTTCAGACAATTAACAATTTTAAAGTTTACCCAAATAAAGCCGTGCAGTCACACCGGTCGACAAAAACAAAATTTGTTCTTAGGGTGGCTCAAAATGACCGAGGGGGTTTGAGTCCTTTATAAAATTTGATTTAAGAAATAATTATTATTTTTTTTATTATTTTTATTTTTTCTATGCATAGATTTGGATGCTAGACATTCAAAAACGCCAAAATATCCATTATTAGCTTTAAAGTTTGTTTTTGTAAATTCTACATCGATAAGATAGTTTTGAAGTTAAAACCTTACTAAATTAGCTACAACTTTTTAAATTATGCACCAAATTTCTTCAGAATGGGCTCATTTAATTCATGACCGATTAGACTATACGATTTTGTAAGATATCGCCGAAACCGCTGAACGGATGGAAAATGGTGTTGTAGGAAGTTGAAGGCTACTTAATTTTGAATTCTTTTAAACTTTCCTGAACTAATTCGGATAAATGGTTCTCAATTTATACCAAAATATGTGGTTCAACCTCTCTATTTGTTCAATATCACGGTTTATCCGAGAATTCAAAGAGAAACAGCCCTTTAGGCAAAACAATAGATTGAACCGCGTGTTTTCGTTACACCATAGGTGCTTAATTTGTATGGGGAGCTAAGCACTTTTAGGCATTATTAGTAACAAAAAAGAAACCAAAATTTTACACTTAGAAGTCAGACCCAAAAATCGAATCGAGTTGATGATGATTAATGTTTACAATTTTGTGAGTTATGCAGTGTTGCTCAAAATGACCGAGAGGGTTTAAGTCCATTATAACATTTTATTTAAGACATAATTATTAATTTTTTTTATTATTTTTATTTATTATTCAGTCAAAATTTATTCGGTTCGAGACCATATGTTTCAGTTACTTTCTGTTTATTGCAAAAAAGTAATAGAAACAAATACAAAAATTGGGAGAGAGCTTTAATTGCTCGGTAGAATTGACTGCAGTTTCGATAGACACCACTCTATCATCTTCAGAATTCATTAGCAATAGTGTATGTTAGTCATGTTGACTTAGTTCGGCAAAATACGGGTTTTGTTAGCAGTTCTTGTTAAATTCAATAACAACAAAACATTTTTATTTATTTTTTATTTTCTTTTCTGCGCGTTGTTCACTTGTGTACTGCTCCATTTTAAATTCTCCAAGTATTTTTTAGAAAATACTGAAAAGAAATAAAAAAAATATATTAAAAAAGTTATAAGGAATTTAAACTCCTTCGGTAATTTTGGGCTACCGTGTAAATATACACGAACAAATATTTTCTCATCTCCAAAAAATAATAATTATGTCTTTAATAAAAGTTATAATGAACTCAAACCCTTCGGTAATTTTGGGCCTCCTAATTTACTAAAATTAATTCAATAACACATTCAGCACATCTTTGGGTCTCAAGCTTTTCATTAATTCAGAGTTTGTTAAAATTTGAGGACAATAAAGACCCTAAAAGTGTACCACAAACTGTCCTGTAGCGAAATTATATATTTATTTTTTTTTTAAGTAATGTGAACCTAAAATTTGAAAAAAATATTCTGCACCTCTTTGGATCTCGAGCTTTTCAGCAATATAAAACCTATTAGAATTTTATGGCACTAAATACCTGAAAAGTGTACCACAAAAATTCGTGGAGAGTAATTATTATAAAATAATTAAAACAAGTAAGAAAGTTCAGTCGGGTAAACCGACTTAAGAATCCCCTCACCTTGAGTTCCAAGAATTATTAGTAAATTAATCTTTTTTTTTCATTTAAATTATTATTAATTTAAATTGCATTAATATCATATATTTGTGTGTGAAGTATCTGAAGGGGCGTGTCAATGATGCCCATTTTTCAATGGACTGTAGGTACTATAAAAACATTATACTGCACGAAATTTCAAGTATGTGTATGCACTGGTATTAAAGTTATAAGCCCTTATTCATAAAAATTTAATGAAGGTTTGAAGAACGCTTTAACACTGCTAAAGCGTTCCTCAAACCTTCTTTAACTTTTTATGAATAAGGCCCTATGAGCGTTCTTCAAACCCTCATTAAATTTTTATGAATAAGGGCCATAAGCTGTTAACTTTCTGGTTCATTTGTGTAGGAGCAGGGATGCCAAGTTTTGCGGAATATCACTTTTGAGTCTGAAGCAAATTAGATATTGAATACGAGAAAAAAATGCCGAACAAATCTATCCGAAAAAAGTGCATCCAGTGCCTTAAAATTCTTTTGTTGGGAGCAGCCATTTGGTGAAATTGTAAAAAAGCGAAACTTTTTCGAAATAATTTTTTTTATTTTCACTGAATTATTTGGTTTAGTTTGACTCTTCTTTTTTGTTTGATATTGAAAATACCGATTGTTTTTATTGGTTGTACACAATTCTTAATTCCAACGACATTTTTCACGCAGAGTGAAATGAGGGAGACAAATGTAAGTGCATAGAAATAAGATGTTGCCATGCAGTAACAAAATGGTACAATTTATTTATGTTACCAGTTTCGACCTGACAAATGTACTAAAAGCGTCAAAAGCACTAAGAAAAAATATGAAAAGCGTACAGTTAGTGATTTTTTTTCGTTTGGCACTAACTGAATACTTTTCGCGTATTGGGGGTCTGAAAAGCACTAAATCTAGTGCGAAAAGCACCCCCAAAAGGGGCGAGGCAACAACGCTCATTTTTCACTGATCTGTATGCACTATAACAGAACAACACTGTACAAACATTACGTATTTAAAAATTTAATGTATTAACATTATACGCTTTTAATTTTTGTGCAAAACTGTCCATTTGTGTGGCAGGTACCAAAAAGAGCCGTATAATAATGCCCATACACATACATAAATACACTGTACAAAATTACAATTATTTTTATACTGGTATTAAAGTTATAAGCTGTTAACTTTTGGTGTAAAATGGTCCATTTGTGTGGGAGGTACCAAAAGGGACGTGGCAACTTCGCCCATTTTTCTTGAGGTCTAAGCTTCTAATAAACTAATACTATGTGTGGAATTTCGGAAGATTCGAGTAAGTAGTATAGACGTTATTAAAGAATCAATTTTTCACTAAATGTTAAACCTTTGTGGGAGAGGTACTAGAAGGAGTGGACCAATATGGCCCATCTTCGAACTTAGCCGGAAATAGAAAAAAATATTTCCACATACCAAATTTGAAGTCAATCGGTTACTCCTTTCGAGAGTTATCGTGCGCCCCAGCCAGCAGACAGACAGACAGACGGACGGACGGACATTGCTCAAATGACTTAAAATTACCCAAAACGGATATCCGCCGAACATACTTGGATCCACTCCTTCGATGTGTTACAGTTTTGGCTCGTAGCAAATGATATATACCCTCCTCTCTAAGGTGAGGGAATAATTAGCGGATTTTCGAATATAAATTTGTGCAATACAATTCAAAAAGATTATTCGACATATCTGTGAGCCAAGAGCTTTACGGTTACATTCTATTTATTGCAAATTAAGGGTATTGAAGATACTGAAAGTGTACCACCAAAACTCGTATAGCTCATAATTAATTTTTAACATTTAACAGTTTTGTGGAACTGAATTTACCAAACCTAATTAAAAATTTGTATTCCGCACATTAACGATCCAAGAAGTGTACTACCGAATTCGCTTAAAAAGGTGTAGGTCAAGATGAAGATTAACATTTTTTGTGAATCTTAATTTACAAATATTCAATTGAATAATATATATTTTTTATTGATATAAAAGCTATAAAAATTCGGTGTAATATGGACCCTAAAAGTGTACTACAAAAACTTAATTGTATAATTAAACCAGTAAGGAAAGGCTGAAGTCGGGCGATGCCGACTATATAATACCCTACACCACTCTCGTAATATTGAATAACTCTGATATATAAATTTTGTAATTCATGTATAAATTGTTTACATAAATTTACTTTTGGGACATTTTATACTTAAATAATACCCTGTACCACAGTGTGGTGTAGGGTATAAAAACGATTGGATCTAAAGAGCCAAATCGGATGAAACATATATATGGGAGCTATAGCTAAATCTTAACCGATTTTCTTCAAATTCGGCAATGTTGGTTCATGAATCAAGAAATCTACCATTCTAAATTTCAAAACGATTGGATGCAAAATATAGCTTCTATAGAACTAACGGGCCAAATCGGACGAAACATATATATGGGAGCTATAGCTAAATCTTACCGATTTTCTTCAAACTCGGTAGTGTTGGTTCATGGATCAAGAAACTCTACCATTCTAAATTTCAAAACGCTTGGATGTAAAATACAGCTTTTATAGGACTAAAGGGCCAAATCGGACCAAACATATATATGGGAGCTATAGTTAAATCTTAACCGATTTTCTTCAAATGCGGCAGTGTTGGTTCATGGATCAAGAAACTCTCCCATTCTAAATTTCAAAACGATTGGATGTAAAATACAGCTTCTATAGAACTAAAGGGCCAAATCGGACGAAACATATATATGGGAGCTATAGCTAAATCTTAACCGATTTTCTTCAAATTCGGTAGCGTTGGTTCATGGATCAAGAAACTCTACCATTCTAAATTTCAAAATGATTGGATGTAAAATACAGCTTCTACAGGACTAAAGAGCATAATCGGACGAAACATATATATGGGATTTTCTTCAAATTCGGCAGTATTGGTTCATGGATCAAGAAACTCTACCGTTCTAAATTTCAAAACGATCGGATGTAAAATACAGCTTCTATAGGACTAAAGGGCCAAATCGGACGAAAGATATATATGGGAGCTATATCTAAATCTGAACCGATTTCAACCAAATTCAATAGCGATCTTAACAGCCGCGAAATACTCTAAACTGCAAAATTTTAGAACGATCGGAGTGAAATTGCGACCTGTAGTCGACGAACAACTTTACATGGACAGACGGACGGACGGACGGACGTTAAATCGACTCAGCTAGTGATTCTGAGTCGATCGGTATACTTTAAGGTGGGTCTAGCTGTGTTATTTTCAGGTGTTACATACATCTGCCGTGAAACAAACTTATAATACCCTGTACCACAGTGTGGTGTAGGATATAAATATGGTAATTAAATTTAACCACTTTGCGAATCGACATTTTCAAAAAAAAATATCATTCATCATTGGCCCAGTGGCTTCCAATTGGTATAACGTTTATTTGAATTCAATAATAGTACAGACCCTAATTGATAATGGCCTATATTGTATTTGTATATATTCTGCATATATTTGTATATATTCTGCATCTAAAGCCAGTTTGAATTTGTGTATGACATAGAATCCATGCATTCTATTTCACCCTACACCATTCTTAGAAAAAATATCGGTCCATGTACGAGATAAAAACGAGAGATAAAAACCAAATCGCCTAACAAGCAAAACACGTCTAACTGTTGTTTAAATTTTAATTGCTTATGTGATATTCCTAGAAATATGTTCCCGGGTTTTGATATAGCCATCGTATAAAGGTCCCTTCAGATTTTACTTCTTGACACACTGCAGCCCACATTTTTAACAGATTTGTCTGAGGTCTTTTTTTGGAAGAAATTTAATGATCAAAGTTTTATTTCGCCCAAAAACATTTTATTTATAAAATAGATTAAAAACATCTTAAGTGATATTTTTTTTAATTACAAAAACAATAAATATTTGAAATTGTGAACAAATTTTAAAAGTAAAAACCAAATCGGAATAGCATAAAATAAACCACTGTGTTTACGTGTTGAATACTGTTATCAGCATCGACTGGGAGGCAGATAGACAGACAGACACATCAATTTCTATTTATGTTTTAAAGCACATGTTTTCTCTGTCAAGGCCATTTTTTGCTTATTTTTTTACAAATTGTTTTTATGCGAAAATGTTTTATTAAGTTAAACACATTTATCCATTTAGAATACATATGAATGTATAAATGGAGCTGTCTCATGTTTTTATCTTTTGAAACCGACCTACACCATCAGATTTTTTCGAACTTTTGGTAGAGGGGAAACAAGTGAATACATTGTACTTCGTACTTTTTGATTACGCAATGTGTGTGCAAAGTGCACTTTAAAAATGTATCCTCAATGAAAACAACATACCTCGCACAATTACGACCCGCTAAATCGAATGACATCAACCGTTGAAGTTTCATGTTAAAGAATGAAATAAAGGAGACATTTTAGTAATTATTTCTCCCACAGCTACCGAAATCCTGACCCCTGATAATATCCCTCCAAAAATAATGATATATATCGCGACCTAAGAGTGTAAAGGCGCTAAGTCCAATATTTAAAATTTTACAGGAGAGCCAAAATACTTACTGTATATGAATGTGTTTATAAAGGGTATATGGACTTAGCGCTTTTACGATTCAGCTTTTAAAGATGACAAAGCATGATTTTTTTGGCTTTTTGTTTTCAAATCGATGTATATCCAACTTATCTTATGTTCTGCTTCAAAATATACATTTTGGCAAAAAGTGGACTTAGCGCCTTTTCACTCTTAGGTCGCGATATAGGGTCTTAGAAATATATGGATTTTTTGGGTGACGCCTTTGACAAAAAATAGTCCATGTAAAAAATCACTATCACAATACACTTTTATGGCAACCCAATATTTTTTTTAAATATATCGTATTTTTTCTGGGTAAACAACCAGATTAATTAACATAATTAAAGTCGGCACTTCAAGAAGTATTTCTCCTAAAACACCCGACAGCCCCTACCTCCTTACCTCTCACCAATTTACCACCGATAATCTCTCTCTAAAAATAATAATATATCAAAAGTCATAGAAATCGAAAGATTTCTTGTAAAAAATCACAATACACTTTAATGGGAACTCAATGGTTTTTAAAATATATGGTATTTATTGGTTATCTTTAAACAATTTGAAATTAAGGAATGTTACTTGATCTTGAAATGTTTCAAGGCCATGCATAACTCAATGTGCAACCAATAATTGTCTTGAGGTAATATCGTCATCTGAAATCCAAAATAACGTAACATCAAAAAATCAAAATGTATTGTATGATTGATTTTAGTCTATTAGACTATACTACACATCTCCGCAAAATTTTAGAGTTAAATATCTAAAATTTACCATTTTATGAGTGAAATTCGAAATGACGTAACATCAAAGAAGGTTAATAACAAGTAAGAAAGTTTCAGTCGGGTAAACCGACTAAGGTATACCCTCACTTTGTGAGTAATGTAATATTGAATATTACTCGAATTATTCTGTCAATTTGAGTGGGAGGTACCAGAAGGGGTTTATCAAATACACCTTTTTTTGCTGAACATTAGATACTTTAAATTTTTCACAGGGCTATAGACACTATAAAAACATTACACTGTACAAAATTTAAAGTATTTTTATACACTGGTTTTAATGTTATAAGCTGTTAACTTTTGGTGCAAAAAGGTACCTTTGTGTGGGAGGTACCAAAAGGGGCGTGACAACAACACCCATTTTTCCCTGGACTGTAGGCAATATAAAAGCATAATACTGTACAAAATTTCAAGTATTTTTATACACTGTTATTAATGTTATAAGCTGTTAACTTTTGGTGCAAAATGGTGCATTTGTGTGGGAGGTACCAAAAGGGACGTGGCGCCTTCGCCCATTTTTCTCGAGTTGATAACGACTAATAAGCTAATACTATGTGTGTAATTTCAAAAGATTCGAATAAGTAGTATAGCAGTTATTAAAGAATCAATATTTCACAACATTTTAACCCTTTGTGGGGGAGGTACTAGAAGGAGAGGACCAATATGGCCCATCTTCGAACTTAGCCGGAGATAGAAAAAAATATTACCACATACCAAATTTGAGGTCAATCGGTTACTCCTTTCGAGAGTTATCGTGCGCACCAGCCAGCAGACACACAGACAGACAGACAGACAGAAAGACAGACAGACAGACAGACAGACAGACAGACAGACGGACGGACATTGCTCATTCGACTTAAAATGACCCAAAACGGATTTCCTCTGAACATACTTAGGGTCTTAGATCACTCCTTCGATGTGTTACACTTTTTTCCGTAGCAAATGATATATACCCTCGTCACACTAAAGTGAGGGTATAAAAAAGCGCAAAGATTCATAGACTACAGGTCGCAATTTCACTCCGATCGTTCTGAAATTTTGCAGTTTAGATTTGGTTGAAATCGGTTCAGATTTAGATATAGCTCCCATATATATCTTTCGTCCGATTTGGCCCTTTAGTCCTATAGAAGCTGTATTTTACATCCAATCGTTTTGAAATTTAGATTGGTAGAGTTTCTTGATCCATGAACCAACACTACAGAATTTGAAGAAAATCGGTTAAGATTAAGCTATAGCTCCCATATATATGTTTCGTCCGATTTTTTTCTTTAGCCCTGTTGAAGCTGTATTTTACATCCAATCATTTTGAAATTTAGAATGGTTGAGTTTCTTGATCCATGAACCAACACTACAGAATTTGAAGAAAATCGGTTAAGATGTAGCTATAGCTCCCATATATATGTTTCATCCGATTTGGCTCTTTAGATCCAATCGTTTTTATACCCTACACCACACTGTGGTACAGGGTATTATTTAAGTATAAAATGTCCCAAAAGTAAATTTATGTAAACAATTTATACATGAATTACAAAATTTATATATCAGAGTTATTCAATATTACGAGAGTGGTGCTAAAGTCGGCCCCGCCCGACTTTAGCCTTTCCTTACTGGTTTTTTTATTCAGGATGTACGCCACAACTAATTGCACTATATTTGTTATTTGATTTCGCCTTAATAGTCGGGAAATCCATAAATCTAGCAAACAACTTAAAATTAGTTTACATTGTTTTTTGCTTCTCCCGAAAAAGCATGAACATGTGGGTTACAGTATTTTGGATATCAGGTGACGATATGTATCTTTGATCTTAGCCTGAGATAGAAAAAAAATATTAACACATATCAAATTTGAGGTCAATCGGTTACTCCTGTCGAAAGTTATGGTGCCCCCAGCTAAGACAGACAGACGGACGGACTTAGAGATATTGCTCAAATGACCTAAAATGGCCCACAACGGATTTCCGCCAAATATTCTTGGGGTCTCTTAGGTCACTCCGTCTGATATATACTTATACACTATTAAATGGTTACGCCATAATGTAGGTATGGGTTTTACTCACCGCACGATTTTTGTTCGATTGTTCGCATGCAAAATGCGAAATTAGCAGTAGGTGCAGGGGTAATTTTTAAAACGTTGCAAAATGATGTGGTGGTATTATTTTTCAGAAACGAAATCACCATAAGTGTAGTCAATTACCCATGGGTGATTCTAACGGAACGGGCGTGACATTCTTACAGAGTATTCTCCTGATTTTGATCTATAAAATTTATAACGGCAATTCACAAAGGGTGGTTTATGTAGATATACTTAAGTGTTACCTACTGGCATGCAAGACAATTAAATAATATTTTCAATTAAAAAAGTATGGTTGATATACCAACGTAACTGGTGTGACCTTAAGTTTTGATAAAATCTTGATCTACCGCCTCCTTTATTGCATATGTGGCGTACTTTCCCCCACATATTGTGCCATGATGATAATGAAAATTTGGTAACAATTTTTTACAGCTGTCAACTTGACTGAAAAAACGAATATTCTACAGGGTTTTCCAACAAGAAGTGTTATTTTGAATCACCCGGTATTTCGGTAGCTGTCACTTTTGAAGCTTTATTCTTTGACATTTGACAAGTAGAAACTACGCCATTACTAACAATGGAACGATAGACGATTCAACAACGCATTGAAATTATTAAAATTCACTATAAAATGGTGAAAATCTTGCAGTCACAATTCGCAAAACTAAAGCATTTTTGGGTCGTCGTGAAGCACCTTGTCGGACCGCAATACACAAATTGGTGGAAAAATTCGAGCTGTTGGGACAAGTTAGAGATGTGAAGAATAAAACCCGTGCGCGTCGCTCAAGAACAACTGAGAATATTGCTGCTGTAGCCCAAAGTGTTGACGAAAATTGGGCATTCCACAAACGTCATTACACCGTATCTTGCATAAAGACTTGGGTCTTAAGGCTTATAAAGTTCAGTTAACACAAGAACTCAAGCCGGCCGATCATAAACAACGTCGTGTCTTTGCTGATTGGGTCCTTGAAATGTATGAAAATGATCTGGAATTCCATCGAAAAATCATCTTGACTGATGAGGCCCATTTCCACCTCCCAAAATTGTCGCATTTGGGGCTCGAAAAACCCAAGAGTTATTGTTGAGAAGCCTCTCCATCCTCAACGTGTGACTGTTTGGTGCGGTTTATGGTCCGGAGGGGTCATTGGTCCTTACTTTTTCGAGGAAATGAGGTTGGATCAACAGTTACGGTGAATGAATTGCGCTATCGAGAGATGATTGATGATTTTTTATGGTTGGAGTTGGATGGTATTGATCTGGACAACGTTTACTTTCAACAAGACGGTACTACGTGCCACACAAGCAACGAAACCATTGCTCTGTTACGAGTAATGTTTCCGGACCGTGTTATCTCTCGAAGAGGTGATCACAATTGGCCACCGAGATCTTGTGATTTAACACCTTGCGACTACTTCCTTTGGGGCCACGTGAAAGATAAGGTCTACGCCAACATCCCAGCGTCGATTCAAGACCTCAAAGATAGAATCCGTGAGGCTATCGAGGACATAGGGCAGCCACTTTGCAATTTGGTTATGGAAAATTTCATGAAAAGGATATGGTCCTGTAAGCGTGGTCGTGGTGGCCATTTGGCTGATGTTGTTTTTCATTATTAACGGCATACCTTCCTCTTTATTATGAAATAAACATCCGATCATTTATCTCAAAAAATTACATTTTTCTATGAATATCAAAATAACACCTTTATATATAGCTTGTAAATAGTCTTTTGTTTTAATTCTAAAAATAAAATTATTGTGTGAAACACGAAATTGTATCGACTTCTGATTTGGAGAAAACATCGAGAAGTTTCCAGACGTGATCATCAGATAGAAGCCGAAAATGTACTTGGTTGGGGAGCAGCCGCTCCTAGCAAAAAACTACCAGGAAAAGAGCTGGAAAGGATCTCGGTAAATATCCCACCTTTTTGGCACTCCCGTCCGGGACTCTGGTTTGCGCAGATAGAATCGCAATTCATTATGGACAGCATGGTTAAAGAGCCGACGAAATATCACACAGTAGATGCACCAATTGACGGATCGATTTTATCGCAGATGAGCGAGCGACATCATTTTAAATATGCCGTAGAATTTGCCATATTCAACTCTAAAGACACGTATGTAGGAGGAATTCTCTGTCTCGGAACAGAAAAGGCTGAAGACGGACATCGTTAAATCGACTCAGCTAGTGATTCTGAGTCGATCGGTATACTTTAAGGTGGGTCTAGCTGTGTTATTTTTAGGTGTTACAAACATCTGCCGTGAAACAAACTTATAATACCCTGTACCACAGTTTGGTGTAGGGTATACATACATGCGGAGACAGACAGACGGAAGTATCTAAATCAAATCATAAAGTGATTCTAGTCGATCGCTCAGATAGGGTCAGCATATTCAATATCGATCTATGATTTTTGCAAAGCTAACTTTGTTTTAAAGAGAACATTATGGGCCATTTTTCGTGGATTTTTATACCCAACACCACACTCTGGTACAGGGTATTATAACTTTGTTTCACGGCAGATGTTTGTAACACCTGAAAATAACACAGCTAGACCCACTTTAAAGTATACCGATCGACTCAGAATCACTAGCTGAGTCGATTTAACCATGTCTGTCCGTGTGTCCGTCCGTCCGTCTGTCCATGTAAAGTTGTTCGTCGACTACAGGTCGCAATTTCACTCCGATCGTTCTGAAATTTTGCAGTTTAGAGTATTTCGCAGCTGTAGAGATCCCTATTGAATTTGGTTGAAATCGGTTTAGATTTAGCTATAGCTCCCATGTATATATTTTGTCCGATTTGGCCCTTTAGTTCTATAGAAGCTGTATTTTACATCCAATCGTTTTGAAATTTAGAATAAAGAATTTATACATGAATTACAAAATTTATATTTCAGAGTTATTCAATATTACGAGATTGGTGTAGGGTATTATATAGTCGGCCCCGCCCGACTTTAGCCTTTCCTTACTGGTCCTGTAATGGAAATACAGGTTGCAATTATGGTCCGATCTAAATTTTGTTTAACACATCTTTCTTATGGTCCAAGGACTATGCCTATTGAATTTGGTTTACATACTCCTATATCTCCCATATATGTACATATATGTACCTCCGATGTGCCATATATACACCGTATGTACAAGCAACATTTGTTAACCGATCTGTATAAAAATTGACAGAGAGAAGCCTCTTGATAACTTAGAGACTATACTAAATTTAAGGAAAATCGCTTGAAATGTAGATATAGTCCTCGATTTGTACTTTTAGCGCTACAGAAGCAGCATTTGACAGGCTAGAGTTTTTTCGTGCAAGGACCCACATAGCCAAAATCAAAGGAAATCGATTCAGATTTAGATATAGCCCCCATATATGTATATGTTTCTTCTGATTTGGCATTTAAATCGCTTTAAGAAATATCCATATTAGAATCCATATTGTACATCCCGTTATTATGAAAATAAGTACACGGGAGTTTCTTGAACTTATTCAGATTTAGATAGAGTACCCATATATGTATGTATATGGGGGATGTCATGTCAAGCGAGTTAATTTGTAAAAACGATGTCTTCCGATCGGGATGAAACTTGCACCAAGTTTAGTCCTATTGTACAGGGTCTCCCATATTCGACGGACCCATCTGGCAACGCCATAACTTTTGACAGAGATGTCAGATCGCTTAATGACATACCGCGTTTGAAGCGTCAGTCCAAGCAGATTTTTACCATGGAACAATACACGTCACGCGAAATAGTTGAAATTTACATTCAATAGAAGAAGTCAATTGTGAAAACTCAACGTGCTTTTAAAATATTAAAAAATGTGAGAAGTGCGCCTTCTAAGAACACCATTAAGCGTTTATACGAAAAATTTTCGACTGGTGAGGCTCTTTCTAATCCGAAGAGGCCAAATAAAAGTCGACCAAGGCGATCGGCCGAGAATATCGCTGCCGTACGAGCCAGTGTTGAGAGGTCCCCAAGAACATCCCAAAAACGCCGTTCTCAGCAGTTGGGCATGGCTCGGTCCACTTTACAACGGATTATTCGTGTTGATTTGCATTTGTTCCCGTACAAAATTCAATTGACGCAAAGATTGTTGCCTGCGGACAAGCCTCGTCGATTGGAATGGGCCCAAAAAAAACATGGGTCCGTCGAATATGGGCAACCCTGTATAGTAGTTATGCCAGTTTAATTTTGGTAAAACGGACTTTTGGTCCCATCCATATAACTTATTACCTATTGTATTTTGAAAATTTTGCACAAAGTGTTGCGAGAGTTTTTTCTTCAATCTTTTTAAAAAAATAAAAAAATCGCAAACAAAAATGTGTGTTTTTTGGGGAAATTAATTTTTTGTTGGTATTTTTGGCAAAAAACTATATTTAAATTTTTATTATTTTAGAGGCTGCACCACACTTGAGAACCATTTATCCTAATTGGTTTAGGAAAGCTTCAAAGAATATATCGCATCTGTTCCACAAAAGGGTAACAACTCAAAATTTCAAAAATTTCAGTAGAGGCCAAAAACTGTTTCCGTTAATATTAATGATATATTACAAAAAAAAGAATATGTCCTTGCAAGAAAATATCATAGAAAAAATAATAACACTATTTTTTTTGTTTTTTTTTATAGATTATAGATAAATAACAACTTTTTTGAGTTGTTACTATTTTCCTGAAAAAAGTTTGTGTATAAATAATGGTATTATTTTGAGTTGTTTCTTTTTTACTGAAACATCTTACTGGGATTACAAGTTGAAAAGGGCACAACTAAAAATATTACTCTTTAGATGAGAAATCAACGGCAGGCTTGCCAGTTTTTATACCCTACACCACACTGTGGTACAGGGTATTATAACTTTGTGCATTTGTTTGTAACACCCAAAAGGAGAAGAAATAGACCCATCGTTTATTATACCGATCGACTTAGAATCACTTTCTGAGTTGATTTAGCTATGTCCGTCTGTCCGTCTGTCTGTGCATGTATTCTTGTAATCAAAGTACAGGTCGCAATTCTGGTCCGATCTCGACGAAACTTTACACATATCTTTTTTTTTGGCCCAAGGACGAACCCTATTGAATTTGGTTAAAATCGGTTCAGATTTAGATATAGCCCCCATATATATGTTACCCCCGATTTTACATGTAAGCGCTGTAAAAAGTGTATTTTTAATCCGATCAGTACGAAATTCGGCAGAAAGAGGTTTCTTATTGCATGAATTAATTCTGCCTAATTTGAGGGAAATCGGTTCAGATTTAGATATAGCCCCCATATATATGTTACCCCCGATTTTAATGTAAGCGCAGTAAAAAGTGTATTTTTAATCCGATCAGTGCGAAATTCGGCAGAAAGAGGTTTCTTATTACATGAAGGAATACTGCCAAATTCGGAGAAAATCGGTTCAGATTTAGATATAGCCCCCATATATATGTTACCCCCGATTTTACATGTAAGCGCTGTAAAAAGTGTATTTTTAATCCGATCAGTGTGAAATTCGGCAGAAAGAGGTTTCTTATTACATGAAGGAATACTGCCAAATTCGGAGAAAATCGGTTCAGATTTAGATATAGCCCCCATATATATGTTACCCCCGATTTTACATGTAAGCGCTGTAAAAAGTGTATTTTTAATCCGATCAGTGTGAAATTCGGCAGAAAGAGGTTTCTTATTACATAAAGGAATACTGCCAAATTCGGAGAAAATCGGTTCAGATTTAGATATAGCCCCCATATATATGTTACCCCCGATTTTACATGTAAGCGCTGTGAAAAGTGTATTTTTAATCCGATCAGTGTGAAATTCGGCAGAAAGAGGTTTCTTATTGCATGAAGGAATACTGTCAAATTCGGAGAAAATCGGTTCAGATTTAGATATAGCCCCCATATATATGTTACCCCGATTTTACATGTAAGCGCTGTAAAAAGTGTATTTTTAATCCGATCAGTACGAAATTCGGCAGAAAGAGGTTTCTTATTACATGAATTAATACTACCAAATTTGAGCGAAATCGGTTGAGATTTAGATATAGCCCACATATATATGTTAACCCCGATTTGACATGTAAGCGCTGTAGAAACTATTTTAAATCCGATCAGTAAAAAATTGGCAGAAAGAGGTTTCCCATTACGTGAATTAACACTGCCAAATTTGTGGGAAATCGGTTCAGATTTAGATATAGCCACCCTATATATGTTACTCCCGATTTGACATGTAAATGCTGTAGAAACTGTATTTTATATCCGATCAGTGCGAAATTCGCAGAAAGAGGTTTCTTATTACTCGAAGGAATACTGCCAAATTCGGAGAAAATCGGTTCAGATTTAGATATAGCCCCCATATATATGTTACCACCGATTTGACATGTAAGCGCTGTAGAGACTGTATTTTATATCCGATCAGTACGAAATTCTACAGAAAGAAGTCTTTTTACATGAATGAGTATTCAGGGAAAATCGGTTCAGATTTATATATAACCTCCATATACATGTTCCTCCTGATTTGGAATCATAGCGCTATAGAAGTTGTACTTTACTTCCGATCATTAATATTTACCGGAAAGATGTTTCTCAATTTATGAACAAATATTGCTTAATATAGCGATTATCGCCTCAGAATTAGATAATATGTTGCTGCCGACTTACCAATTATTCCAAATTAGTATCGCAATGACCTTTATCGGCCCCGCCCGACTTTCTGCCTTTCCTTAATGGTTTATATCCGATCAGTGCGAAATTCTACAGAAAGAGATTTCTTATTACATGAAGGAATACTGCCAAATTTGGAGAAAATCGGTTCATATTTAGATATAGCTCCCATATATATGTTACCCCCGATTTGACATGTTAGCGCTGTAGAGACTGTATTTTATATCCGATCAGTACGAAATTCGACAGAAGGAGGTCTTTTTACATGAATAAGTATTCAGGGAAGATCGGTTCAGATTTATATTAAAGCTCCATATATAGAAGTTGTATTTTACTTCCGATCATTAAAATTTTCTAAAAAGATGTTTCTCAATTTAGGAACGAATATTGCTTAATTTAGCGATTATCGTTTCAGAATTAGATAATATGTTTCTACCCATTTACCAATTATTCCAAATTATTATGGCAATGACCCTTATCGCATTGTTAGGGAGGTGTAGGGTATTATATAGTCGGCCCCGCCCGACTTTCTGCCTTTCCTTTCTGGAGAAAATTTTAATTATTTTTTAAATAAAACCTCTTAAAAACTCGAAAAATGCAGCAATATTCCTTTTTTATTATTTTTTTGTAACGTCTGATCGGCCATGAATAAAATGAGACCATTTCGAAAAAATCGATACATAATTTAAAAAAATAATTTTTGCCTAAAATGCAATGCCAATTTTTAATTTCGCAAAAATATTTTTGGTGAATTTTTTCTTCAAAAGATTGAAGAAAAAGCTATCGAAAACACTATGGGCAATTTTTTCAAAAAACAATAGTTAATAAGTTATATGGTTGAGAAAAAAGGTCCGTGTGACCAAAATTTCAAAATTCAACACCCTTCAACTCGGGCAATCCATAACCCATTTTCTTGAAATTTTGTGTCATAACTACTATCTAGTAGAACTTAACTTGGCTCAAGTTTCATCCCGATCGGAAGACAGACTCACTTGACATGAAATCTCCCATATGGTTAATTCATTCTATTTGGCATCCAAGCGCTACAGCTGCCGAATTTTATATCCCATCATTATGAAATGTTGTAGAAGGAGGAAGTTCTGTCATTATTTATTTCTGATTTAGAGTACTGCTTTTTAGATAACTCCTTCATGGAAAAAGCCTTGTCGTGGAGCTATGCTCTTTCTTTATTCTAATAATAATTCTTCCTCATCTACAATAAATGATTTATCTTTGCAAAATTCATAAAAATAGTAGTATTATCGGTTTTGTTAAAAATAAACTTAGTTATCAAAGCGTACACAATATACACCGGTCATTTAAAATATTTCAATTGATATATATATACATTTGAACAAAATAACTTACGAGTAGAAGGCATTAAGCTACCCCCTTTTACCTGCATACGTGCTTGTACATCGCCATACATTGCAATCAGTATTATTTGTATTAAGAAATCATGCACCCGATTATGGGTTATGTTCTCGCAATGTCAAACACCTGATAATAGCAGCGATTATGCATTTTTTAAATTATGGGGAAAAGCTAAGCAAAGTTAATATAATTTTTTATTGCAAACATTAAATAACATTAACTAATAAAAACACAAATAAATGGATTCGTTTAACTTTAAGCTGCCGAAAAAGCCCCCACTCTCGTTAAAAAGAAAATTTGAAAAAAAACAAACACAAATGTTTTTTTTTTTGCTGGATAAGATAAATGGCTATCAAAAAACATAGTAAGTATAAGTAGTTTCTTATCATTCATACTAATATGAGTGCGAGTAGCACCTGTTATTCTACGCACGGCGAGATCGCTCGCTCTTGATCATGAAATAATATTAAACGAAACGAAATGAAATGAAAGAAAAAAAACGATTTCAACGAGTCAAACGTTAAAGTTCAAAATGTTTCACAACCCATAATTTGGAATATATTTCATAGTTTCTATGAGGGCAACAAACAGCGTAAATGGGTGCACAGAAAACAATGTTGTCATAAAATTAAAGAATGGCGCTAAAGAAGCCGTAAGTCGTTAAAATAAGTACATTTTGTATTTACTTAAAATATAGATAATTTCGATAATATTAAGTACATTTTCTTAATTGTAAGTACAAAGTGTACTTATTTTAAAGATCAAGGAAGTCTTTGGAGCAAATCTTTAATTTTATGCAACATTTTTTTCTTTGAGTAGATTAAACGTAATCACAGTCATATAACCTGTTTATGTATAATTCATGGATTTTTTTACCCTCACTCTGCAGGAGGAGGAGGAGGAGGATTCATATATCATTTGGTATGTACCAAAAGTTCAATTTTAAAAAAATTGACAACTAAAGGGTCCGCCAAATAACTTTTTTTTTAAATGCTATAAAAAACTACTGAAAACGCATTGGATGTCAGTTGGCTTTAACTCCTGAGCCAATTGGACTTTGTATGGCGTCATACCAAGGACTTTATGCAAAATTCGTCTCAATGATGTCTCCGAAATGTTCAATTGTGGAGAACGAAGGTGAATTGATGTTGACGGCGCTTCACGCACACTTTCTGCCACAGCAGCAATATTCTCGGGTGTTTTTGGCTTTTCACGCTTTGGTTCATCGATGAGGATGCCAGTTTCTTTCACCTTTTTCACAAGATAACGAACATACGGAGCTGACGGTTCAGCGGAAGGATAAAACTAATTATCTGTTAAATCAGACATGAGCTAAGCGTTACCATTCACGAAATAAACACTAGTTGAAAAAAACGTTAGATGGCGGACCCTTTATAAGCGATAGCTTATAAAGCTCTTAAACCTAGAATTTCAAGTTTGTTTTGTACCTGTCCGCCCGCGGACAAGCGCGGTAATTTGCCAAATTACCAAATAAGCAAATTACCGCGCTCCACCCTGTATAAATAAGATATATATGAATCTGAGTCGATTTTGTTTTTGATGTGGAAAAGTGGTTCGTGCTAAAATTTCATGAAGACGGGACTAGTATAGCGACCTGTACTATACGAACAACATAAGATGGACAGAGAGTTGGGCGGACAGGTACAAAACAAACTTGAAATACTAGGTTTAAGAGCTTTATAAGCTATCGCTTATAAAGGGTCCGCCATCTAACGTTTTTTTTCAACTAGTGTTTATTTCGTGAATGGTAACGCTTAGCTCATGTCTGATTTAACAGATAATTAGTTTTATCCTTCCGCTGAACCGTCAGCTCCGTATGTTCGTTATCTTGTGAAAAAAGTGAAAGAAACTGGCATCCTCATCGATGAACCAAAGCGTGAAAAGCCAAAAACAGTGCGTACACCCGAGAATATTGCTGCTGTGGCAGAAAGTGTGCGTGAAGCGCCGTCAACATCAATTCACCGTCGTTCTCAACAATTGAACATTTCGGAGACATCATTGAGACGAATTTTGCATAAAGACCTTGGTATGACGCCATACAAAGTCCAATTGGCTCAGGAGTTAAAGCCAACTGACATCCAATGCGTTTTCAATAGTTTTCTATAGCATTTAAAAAAAAAAGTTATTTGGCGGACCCATTAGTTGTCAATTTTTTTAAAATTGAACATTTGGTACATACCAAATGATATATGAATCCTCCTCCTCCTCCTCCTGCAGAGTGAGGGTAACAAAAAAAGTTATGAACCTTAGAAAAATTTCCTTTATATTTTAATTATATTGAACAGTAAGGGAATTTTAAAATTACATGGTTTTATATAGTGTATCTGGCAAATGTCGACATTCGCTATCCACACACTGCTGCATACGTTTTCAGAAGTTTTCATTAATTCTAACAAGCATGTCGACTGGTATTCTGCCAATTTCAGCCTCAATATTGTTAATTAACAGCCTGTTTCTGTAACTAGAAAATTTGCTTTCGTTCGCCTGCCAGACGTCAAACAGCTGATTTGGGTTTCATTAACTACCATCAGAACGACAAGTCGCACGATAATGAACTCGTACGAAAACGTAATCATTTCAATGTAAATTTTGGTTTCTCTATCTCTCTTTGCTGTCATCTGGGCGAATGCAAATGTCAGATCGAGTCACTTTATTTTATTTATCTACTGATAGGAACAAAAATAGGGTAGGACAAAAAAAACTTATTGAAATCAAAACTAAGTAGATATTGATATAATTATGGTAAAACCAATTCAATAATAATAAAATTGTATAAATATGTATATTATATTATATATATGTATATTTAAGCATAAATAAGTAAACATTGGCAGCTCGCTAATGAGAGAGACGCGAGAGAGAGAGAGAGAAAGAAATGAGTGTCTTGGTTCAGCTCAGCTGACCCACCCAGGGTTGATTTTTTGGCCACCGCCAGTGTAAAGAGTACAGAGTTGTATTTTCTAAGGTCGACTTTGCAAAAATGTGTGCTTTTTTACACCGGACATTGTGAAATTATTGATCTGGTAATTACATTATTTTCCTATTGGTTAAATTCTAACGTCATTGACGTAAGGCCTGGCGAACGCACGAACGAACCTTAGAGAAACCAAATTCAATAATAATAAAATTGTATAAATATGTATATTATATTATATATATGTATATTTAAGCATAAATAAGTAAACATTGGCAGCTCGCTAAGATGGAAAAAATCGTCAGTGCACAATGAGAGAGACGCGAGAGAGAGAGAGAAAGAAATGAGAGTCTTGGTTCAGCTCAGCTGACCCACCCAGGGTTGATTTTTTGGCCACCGCCAGTGTAAAGAGTACAGAGTTGTATTTTCTAAGGTCGACTTTGTAAAAATGTGTGCTTTTTTACACCGGACATTGTGAAATTATTGATCTGGTAATTACATTATTTTCCTATTGGTTAAATTCTAACGTCATTGACGTAAGGCCTGGCGAACGAACGAACGAACCTTAGAGAAACTAAATTCCTGACGAAAATGAGTGTTGTGACCGTTGATATACCACTTCGACTACATATACTGTATATCAACCGTCCCAACACCTTGGAAGACCTAATTAACCATATGAAGTTTAGTAACTGTCGTTTAAACAATTAGAAAATATTAGCACGAAAAAAAAACATAAAATAGAAAACAATTATCAACAAAAAGTTTTTGTTCCATTTTTTGGCTTTACACTGCACATAATTCTAAGTATTTGTATGGACTGGAATCAAAGTTATAAGACGTTAAATTTTTGTACAAATTGGTTCATTTGTATACCTCCCATACAAAGGGCGAAAGGGGCGTGTCAACTTCGTCCATTTTTCTCAAGATGATAGCGACCAAGAAACTAATACTATTTGTGGAATTGTGAAAGATTCTAGGTAGTAGTATAAAAGTTATGAGATAATAAATAGTTCAATAAATTTTGTACTCGAAGCAGTGGATCAACATAGTCCATCTTTAGAAAAAAATATGGACACATACCAAATTTGATGTCAATCGGTTACTCGCGCTCGCGCTCTCACCGACCTGACAGACAGAGGGACGGACATTGCACAAATGACCCAAAACGGATTTCCGCCAACTATTTTGGGGTCTCTTAGGTCACTCCTTCGATGTGTTACACTTTTGGCCCGCAGCAACTGATAAATACCCACGGCCACAATAGGGGGCGTATATAAATAAGATTTTGTTGAAATTCTCTTACTTCTACCAAAAGGTTTATAATTTGTACATTTATAGATTTTTTTTCAAGTATGCATTGTTCTATTCGTCTGGATGCTGGGTTTCAAATTATTGAAAAAAAAAAAAAACATTTTTTTGAATTTTTTTCCATTTTTTTTGTTTTTTTCTTGCCATTTTTTTAAAACAATCAAATTTTTTCTAAATACACTATGCAACCAAATGTTTGTCCAAGGGCTGCGCATAACATTTTCTGGTGTAATATGGAGTCCTAAACACGAAAAAAATATTTAAAAAAATTTACATGGTACATTTTTTTTAAAGAATTTTTCTTAAATTCAAATTTTCTTGGAAAATGTCTTTAATATTTGGACCATATTTTTTGAAGTCTATGCTCGATAATGCCAGGATACAATTTAAATTAAATGAAATTATGAGGACTACAAAAACAGAAGTTTAGTAACTGTCATTTAAACAATCAGAAAAAAATTAGATTTTTTCAAAAAAATCGTTTTTTATTGGCACGAAAAAAAAATAAAAAAGGGGACAAATTTCGCCAGCTAGCATCCTAATGAAGAAAACAATGTCTATTTTAAGAAAATCTATGGATAAATGTAAAAATTATAGCACTTTTGGTAAAAATAAGAGAATTTCAACAAAATTCGGTTTTTAAACCCCGCCTTTTGTGAACTAGGGTACACATATATCAGATTCTGCCAACCATAACTGTAACACATCGATGGAGTGACCTTAGAGACCCCACGAATATTTGGCGGAAATCCAATTTGGGGCATTTTAAGTCATACAAATACTTAACATTTTGTAAAGTGTAATGTTTTTATAGTACCCATAGAATATTAAAAAAATGGGCGTTATTGCCACACCCCTTTTGTAGCTCCCAAACAAAATTGCCAAAATAAAAAATATGAAAAAATATTTTTTTTAATCTCCAAATTTTTACAATATTGATCATAATACATATAACCATTTTACTATAAAAGCATTACACTGATCAAGTATTTGTGTGCACTGGCATTCAAGTTATTAGCAGTTATTTTTTGTCCTAAAATGGTCCCTTTGAGGGGAGGTACCAAAAAGGGCGGGGCCACTTCACTAATTTTTATCAAGGTGATAGCGACAGATTAACTATGTGTGGAATTACAGAAGACTCGGATAAATGGTATACATGTTATTAAATAATCAATATATCACAAACTTTAAATCCTTTGTGAGGGAGTTACTAGAAGGATTGGACCAATATGGCCCATCTTTAAACTTAGCCTGAGATAAAAAAAAAATATTTTTACATACCAAATTAGAAGTCAATCCGTTACTCCTTTCGAGAGTTATCGTGCGCTCCTGCCAGACAGACGGACGGACATTGCTAAAAAAAAAGGATTTCCGCTGAACATACTTGGGGTCTTAGGTCACTCTTCGATGTGTTACTTGGAGATACTTCTATTGGGTACTATGTGATATTATTACGTACATAGTTAAGATTTGTTTGTATTAATATAAAAACCAAACTACTTTTCGCATATGTACGAGTATAATAAAATGTTTTTTTGAGTGAGTAAAAATTAGTCGCTTAGCATTGATAACAAGTTACAAGTATTTCATTAATTATTACTCGTATTTAATGCATAAGTACTCGTGCATACATATATATGTTTGAATTCTTTTATTTATAGTGAACACAACTATACTAGCTAATTAGTGAACCGAATTTGAAATGAGACAAACATAACATTTATGACATGATCTATTTAAAAATTATGCATTTCAATTCTTTTTAAATAGCTTTCAATGTTCAAAATGCTGTAGTACACATGTCCATTGTTAAATTGCTGAGTTGCTTGAGTGCAAGTTCGAATTTATGATCGTGTCCCCCTCGTCCATAAGTCCAAAGTTATTGATGGTATCAACGACTGCGTTCACGGTCAAGTTCCCAAATAAACTTTATTTTATTTGATAACTTTGACTAGTTAACAACAACGATTGAATATTTTTGTTTAAAGTACTTAAGGAGAAATATAGATTAACAGAAGGATAGAGTTAAAAAACCCTGTCATTATAAATTGAAACTTTGGAAACTGAAGTACATGTCTGTACATTCACATAAACATCAGTTAAATTGGGAAATTCAAATGAGTTATTATGAATATATAAGTTTTAAAATTCTTTTTAGAATTTCTAAATATTTCGATATTAAAACTCCTTTTCCTCTTAAATTTTAAAATGATTTATAGCAAAACAGCAGTAAATCAATAAATTAAATTTCCTTAAATTTGTTTCTAAAACAATTCTTTACTCCGTCAAACAGTTTCGAAGATATCTAAAAAAATACGTTATTTTACACTCAAAATTTTTCAAAAATCTTGAAAGAAGTAAGAACATTTCAGTCGATATTTGTATGGCAGATGCAAAAACGCACTGTGGGAGGAATCCAGAAAACCGGACATAGTTCTGTCGTTTCTGAAAAACAAATTATTTATTCTTTGTCAGCCTATAGTAATTGTAAATGTTGTCTAAAATGCCAAATATGAAAACATTTATCACGTTAGGAAGCTGTATTTTTGGCACACCTTATACCCATAGTACTTCTTTAAAAAAGAGGTCCTTTCGACGTGTTTTTCCCCATCCATAGAAATTTGAATATCATAATTTTGGTTATCGTAGAGATAATAACGCTGCAAAAAAATTATAACATTTCATATTTATATTCGAAAATTATATTTTTATTTTGTGACGTAGTGTATTTTGAAATCGCTTCCGAATGAATACTTCATATAATCCCCAATGAAATGTTTCAAAGTATAGTGCAAATGAGGAAATTAATGTTCGATTGAGAAATACTTAATACTCTTACTAATGAAATGACATGACACGTCTAGTGCAATAATTACACTTTTTCGAGAAATATAAATTATTACTCATTTTTATTGAACACACGAGAACATAGTTCGTAGCGTAAACGTGTATTTATCATACATTTATTGTTATCTTCCTTTTTGATAAGCAATATCAAACCTATTCTTGTTTCCATGTCTGCAAATCAAAATCTTTGGAAGCCAGTATTTGTGATAGTGGTCTAAGTGCAAAATAAAATAAAATGTATCTATAATAATAATCGCAATAGCGCTTGTCAAAGATAGAGCATCGAGAGACAAGTAAAAATATACTAGTATATCACCCCTTTTAGTGGAGAACAAGCACGGCTGGCATAACAAACATTTACTCTATTTCTGCCAGTGTATTTTGAGCAAGAACTCACCTTGCCTTGCTTTCCATGCAATTTTATATTGTGTTTTGCCTTTGCAAATAAAAGAAAGCTTTCTTATCAATTGTAGTTGTTGGTAGCTATATTTTTTATTATTAGTATTGCAAAATTATTGCAATTTACCTAGAAAACAAAGAGAGCGTTGAAAAATATTGTTTACAATACTCACAGTGCATTTTATCCAGTTTATTTGTTTTGATTATTAGAAAATAAAACATGAAAGGCGAACAGCCGGCGCACAATGGAACATTGTTGAAACTATTATTAATACATAAAATCTTTACCTGAATTTGAATTCTTCAAACATGGAAATGTTCATTTCAGCAGCAAATCGATTGATCGCCCGAATGTAATATAAAGACTTAGGTTGGGATGGTGTACCTCATCGAAACAAACTTGTTTGATATACAAAGTTGTCAATAGTACGAATATTGGTACCGGAAAAAATCTGTTAAACTTCCTAAAAAGGCCGACTGTAGTATATCCAGATATCGTTTCTCCTTCTCATCTTCACAGGTTCTGCAGAAGTCATTGCAGTCAATACCCAAACTTCTGGTGTGTTCGCCGATCAGGCAGTGGTGTCGCATCAGAACTGACACTAACGTATGTATATAGTATTGTCCTCTCTAGTGCGAGGAGATATTCTTCAAAATTCATTCTTGGAGAAATAAACTCGTTTGTGCCGTATTGAGTAATGGTCGGAAGTAAAATATTACTTCTATAGGGCGCAAATGCCAAAGCTGCGTTAAATATATATGGATGATCTATGAATAGATCTAATAATAAACTGATTTTCAGCAATTTAAAAATGTAATCTAAATGCTACATGTACCTTGCTTACAAGAATACATCTGCAGACAGGCGGACGGGTATAGCTAAACCGAATCTATACTCGAACATTTATTAATATCACTGGAGTTAGAAATAATAAATAATACCTACAAAAAGAATCCCACGCCCACTTATTTTTACCGTTCACTTTTAGCGAAATTCGAGATACGAACTCGGGTAAAATCATGCCAAATTTCACTAGTCTCTAATCAATCGTTTCCAACCAACCGATACGCCCACTTTCGGAAAAATACTAATGTTTACTCCAATAGCTACGATAAATCGTTTCAGAATTATTAAATTTTTATATATTGCCACGCTTACAATCCAAATTTCTTCTTCAATAGTTTCCGAGATATTAGATTTTTAATAACGTTACTCTCAATTTTGCCAAACCCGCTTTCCCGTCCATTTTTAGTTATGTTATCTTATAGAATGTTATGTTATAGAAGATAGAAGATAGAATGAGCCACGCCCATTGGTTCGATCGCGCCCATTTTTTGATTTTAATAGCTTCAATTTTTTTGATCACGGTAAACCTTTTGGTGGAATTACCCATATATAACAGGTGGCGCAAAAGTAATCCTCCTATCAGAAAATGCTATAAATTTTGCGATTGGCCCCTAATGTCAGTTCTGTTTTGACATTTGTGTAGTAAACACATGCGAAAAAAAACGTTAATAAACAATGTTACGCTACACTGCTCCAGAACGCGGAATATTGCTGACTATTTATTTGACCAATAATCGGTCGATGACTTTGGCACAACGTGAATTTCGTTGCAGATTTCCTGGCCGTCCAACGCCTACTGGCGAAACACTGCGACGTTTAGCCGCTCGCCTCGAAGAGACTGGCACAACACGAGATGCTGCCAGGCGTGGCAGACCCCGGAGTAGCCGTTCTGCAGAGAATATTGCTGCTGTAGCCGAGGATGTCATGGAAGCGCCGTCGACATCGACCAGACGACGTGCCACGCAAATGGGTATCAGTCGACGGTCTCTACAGCGAATTTTGGTACAAGATTTGAAGATGTTTCCGTACAAAGTCCAGACGGTGCATTAGCTGTTAGCTGCTGACCGCCAATCGCGTCTAACATACGCTCAAGCCATCCTTAATCACCACCAAGAGGAAGATGATTTTTCATCAAAAATAATCATGAGTGATGAGGCCCATTTCCATCTTAGCGGGTACGTAAATAAGCAAAATTTACTCTTCAGGGGCACTGAAAATCCGCGTGTAACCGACGAAGAGCCATTACACCCGCTCAAAGTCACTGTATGATGTGCTGTTTTCGCTGGAGGAGTCATCGGACCTTTTTTCTTCGAAGACGTCGCGGGCCAAACGGTTACTGTGAATGATGAGCGCTACAGAGCAATGATCAACGAGTTCTTTTTGCCGAAACTTGATGAATTGGGATTGGAAAACATGTGGTTCCAACAGGACGGTGCAACGGCACACACTGCACGTGCCACAACCGATATGCTGAAGGATGCATTTCCCGGGCGCCTAATCTTCCGTTTTGGCGATTTGCACTGGCCAGCAAGATCGCCTGATTTGACCGCCTGAAAGACAATATCCGTCAAGAATGTGAGGACCTATCGCCGGAAGTTTTGGCCAAAGTGATGGAAAATGCCATCATAAGGGCTCAAATGACAATCAACTGTGGCGGCGGCCATTTGCATGACATCATATTCTCGACTTGATGTAAAAAAAATTAAAAGACCAAATAAAAAAAAACCACAAGAAGAATCAAAGTTTTTCATTTTTTTTTAAATTACAGCCAAAAAACATCGAAAGGTTACTTTTGCGCCACCTGTTATATGCACTTAATTGCAGCACTCTCGCTAGCAAATTGTTGAAGATATCTCAACTTCTAAATTTAGTTTATATGAGCGGGGCCACGCCCATAGTTCCGATCCCGCTTATTTCTTGCCCAATCACGTAGATTACCACCAGATACATATACACAAAATTACAGCACTCCCGCTAACAAATTGTGCAATATATATCAATTCAAAATTTGGTTTAAATGGGCGGGGCCACACCCATTGGTCCGATTCCGCCCATTTTTTGGAAAATTAATAATAATCTGCTACTAAATGCATACACACAAAATTTCAGCACTCTAGGTAAAAAATTTTCTCAATATCAAAATTTGACCCATATGGGCGGGTCCACGCCCACTTGATATATCGAAAATTGAAGCACCCTATTTTCAACACATGTACATGTGTAAGGGATACATGTACATTCTGTGAAAATATCAAGAAAATCGGTCCAGCCGTTTAGACCTCTATACGGAACAATCAAACAAACACACACTCTCTTTTATACATATATATATGGGCATTTCCACGGTGTCGAACGTGACCGTCGTACACATTCAAAGTGATAAAAAGGTCAGAATAAAACATATTTTAGATTCTTTTTTTTACATAATCTTATAGATCGTTAATAGTACTATCACTGGCGTTTTAGTCTTTTTCAGGCGAAGAATTGATTAGAAAACAAGGACAAAAAAGGGAGCGGTTCGAACGCGACAAAAATTGAAGTAGTTTTCGCGAACATCTTTAATAACATGAGATTCATCGAAATTACAAAGAATATGTTAAAGATGAAGTGGAAAAAGTGCAATATAACAGATATATATTGCACAAAAGTCTGTATATTACAGATATATTTTTTATATCTGTTAAATAAAGAATACACATGTTACTTCGACATATATTTTAATGTAAAAAATCAGCGAAATTACAAAGAATATGTTAAAGATGAAAATTTTAAAGTGTTAAAAAATAATGAAGTTGTTGAATCCTCTTTGTTTGATAGAAATATCTTGGGTATTTTTTTTAATTTAATTCTTAAGTTGGTTCGAACGTGACAGGTCGAACGTGACATTTTTTCCATGACTATTTTTAAATAAAACAAGTAAAGACGGATTAAGTTCGGTAATGCAGAATCTTATATACCCTCCACCATGGATCGCATATGAATGGTTTCGGGTACAAATAAACTCATTATATCAAATTTCAGACCAATTCGTTGAAATTTTAGGTTTTTATGCCGTTTTGAAGACAAATCCAGAAGGACCTTTGTGTAAGGGCTATATAAAAACATGCACCTATGACTATCATTGTTCGTGTGAAGGATTTCGGATATATATAAACACCAGTTACCAATTTTCAGCCCGATCAGTTGACATTTGTGGTCTCTATGACGTTAAGAAGTCAAATCGGGGAGATGCTATATATGAGGGCTATATCAAAAAATGGACCGATAGTGTTGGACCTGTAGCTATAAGAAGATTCTATACCAAATTTCAGTCATCTAGCTCAATTATTATAGCTTAAATACTAGATGAAATAAAATTGTGTGTCGTGAAGTTTATTTTTTTTCACTTACGGTGTCGAACGTGACAAACTTCAAAGGGATACAAAAAAAATTCTATATAATTTTTTAAACTGATTTTTTTTGAATGTTGGTATTTTACACAAATTCTATTTGTACCAATAGTTTGATGCACTTGCTTTGAATATTTCTGGTCTACTGACAACTAATGCTTCTTTTCGGTGTCGAACGTGACAATAGAATAAGCCAAAAATTACCGTTATTCCTCATTCCTTTTTCCTTGACACTTTTATTTAAGATTAATATTGCTCTTAGGAAGATTATTTATAATAAGCCTCTTTTTACATAAGCCTCTATTTGCGAGTACATGAACCAAAACTACAATTTGCCACTACGCAATTGTTTTTTTCTTAATTTTATTCAAATTTGAATATTTTTGTATAATAATAAATTACCTTAATGTGATTTTAATAGCTTCAATTTTTTTGATCACGGTAGACCTTTTGGTGGAATTACCCATACATAGATTTAAATATTGCCACCACTTATTCAATCCCGCCCACTTTTATTGAAATTACTAAATTTAGTTCTTCTATGGTCAATAGTTTCCCACTTATCTGATCTCGTCCATTTTTGTTGAAGTTTTAGATAATAGCTCCCATAGGGATGATATGATTTTGTAATATATCATGATCTGTCATTTGTTTTTCATTGTATTCAGAACGGTTTAAAAGTTCATCACGGAGAGATATACGCAAGAACAACGTTTACAAATTATTCAGATTTATTATCAAAATAATCGTTCCCCAATTGCAACTTTTCGAGCGCTAGGTCATTTTTTTTTTAAATAAAAAAAACACTTTCCAGTCGGCCTATGACTTTGACACCCATGGGCAATATATTAGCTCTCGTTAAGAGCTATATTTTTGCCATCGACCGATTCCCAATCCGACGTACCGTTAAGGAGCTAGAGCAAAAATAAACATTCCGTTCACATTTGAAAATGATGATAAAACCATTTTTTTAATCCAATAAAAAAAAACACTTTCCAGTCGACCTACGACCTTGACACCCATGAGAAATATTTTTGCTCTCGTTAAGAGCTATCTTTTTGCCATTCACCAATTGTGGCTACGTGCCACACAGCAAACGAAATAATTGAATTGTTGCGAGAAAAATTTGGAGATTCGATTATTTCAAGAAATTGTGATATTGAATGGCCTCCAAGAAGCTGTGATTTAACACCATTAGACTATTTCTTGTGGGGTTATTTGAAGTCATTGGTCTTTCGAAATAAACCAGACTCTCTTCAAGCGTTACAAGTCAATATTGAACGTGCCATTCCTGACATACGACTTGATTTAGTGGAAAAAGTGCTCGAAAATTGGGTTCATCGAATTCGTTCATGCAGAAGAAGTCGTGGAGGCCATTTTAATGACATTTTATTTAGAACTTAATTGTATTGATTGTACTTCACGTTAAATAAAAAACTTTTGAATGTCCTTAACAATAAGTGTGGAAAACCCCGTATATAGAGAATATAGGGAATAGAGAATATAGAGATAGAGAAGTGATAAACGAGCATGTGGAATTTTCGAAATTTCGCCAGTTAGAAGACGATAAACTTTGTACTTTCAGACCAAAACAAAACTTTTTTAGAATAAAGTCATTTGTCTATAAGTTTATGAACTGATATGAAAATATAAATTTTAAAATGTATATATGTATAAAATGCATACAATTCTAAGTAAAATTTCGTTAAAATTATTACTTAAATTATTATCATTTCCTTTTATTATGATAATATTGGTATGGTTCAATATCGGCCAAATAGCCGCCTCGACCTCGGCGGCACACTGCCATCCGATGGTCCAAATTGTTGATGACGCTGAGGCATAATTGATGTTCTATCCCGTTAATGTGCCGAATTATCTCATCTCATGTTTAATCGTTATAGCCCTACATGACTGTATATTAATTTGAGTCTTATTAAATAAATCCCACTGTCTATTTGTTCACTTTCACTGAGAAATATGTACCACAGTGCGTCTAAAGGGTTGATGTGATAAGATACTCGTAGACTGGAATGAAAACATGGTGAGGCACTATGACTTGTAGAATACTAAATGACAGACAGAAACATACATAAATAATATATGTATGACTATACACACATACGTCGTACGTCATATATGTATGTAGGTATATACCGACATACACACTAATCCCAGCAGTAATAATAATAATAATAGGAATACAAAAAAATAGTAATAATACTCGTTCAACGTTAATGGCAAAAAATGCCACAATTTACTAAAATTATTATTTCCATAAATATTAGAATATCGTTTTAATTTCTTAAGGCTATACACTTCCGTGGGGGAGTGGGAGGAGTAGAGAGACGCAGACGCAGAGGGAGCAATCACATTTGTTCTAAACCTGCAAAGTAGAGAAAAACGAGACAATTGCACTGTCTGTGGGTAGACACTGGCCAAATGCTTCAATTAATAATGGTTGGGCGGCTACTGTCGTCATAAAGTCTTCGAGGGAAACCTGAGAATAGTAGTAGTTCGTATAAATAATTAAATTTTTTGCATGAATGGATTGTTGTTATTTGACTTGAATTGAAACTCACCTTTCCATCTTTATCAATATCGAATTTCTTCAAAACAATTTCCACCAGATCTTTTACACCCTCATCGGGATCTTCATCCTGAGGCTGTTTAATCAAACAATTTCTGAGTAGAGTAAACATTTCATCTTTGGTTATATAGCCATCACCATTCAAATCATAGACACGAAAACAAAATGACGCTCTTTCCGTAGGATTGCCGCGCAGAAAAGTCGACAGCCCAATGAGCCATCCCTCCAGGCGTATGGGCAGGCCTTCATGGGATTTGTCCCAACTGCAGAATATCCTTTCCATGAGTATCTCTTCGGTGACAATGTCAAAGGTGCTGTGCAGCAATTCGCGGAATACAATGCGATCAATGCCCTTTTAGCGGAGAGAGAAAAAGAGAGAGCAATATAAGAAATAAATTGAGGTTAGGATAAAAAATAAATGTTAAAAAAACAATAAAATGTGAGTATTAAAATTCAATCCAAAGAAGAACTGTAATAATAATAACACTGTGTGTGCAAAATGCACTCTCGATGAAAACAACTTACCCCACATAATTTCGACCCCCTAAATCGAATGGCATTCCCGTGACATCGCGTTTTCGAGTTATTTAGCCAAAAAGTTCGCTGCGTAAACAAGGAGGTTAGTAATTTCAGACACAGTTTTAGTATGGAAGGCTTCGGAATAGGCGTTCCATGTTTGAGAACGAAATACAGGATACACTTCATGTAGTATTTTCCTAAAATACCCGACATCCCCGCTCATCACCTGACCCCAGAAAATATTTCTCCAAAAATGATGATATATCTAAAGCCGTAGAAATCGATGGAAAAGATTCCTTGAAAAAATCATTACAGGTCCACACAATACCTTTTTTATGGCAACTCAATGGTTTTTCAAATATTCGATTTTGGGGGTCGAAATTATGTGAAATTTTCTTTTTTGCTATGATGAAATAATATCAACACGATATACCCATTTAGTCAAAAGTAATATTTTCATAAAACATCGATTTTTTTGTCGTTTTTTTTTTTGGAAAAAATATATTTCTTGTTTTGGAGTTATAGCAAAAGTTATAAAAAACTTATATTTATATTTAAAAACAAGTCAAAAACCATAACTGGTATTCCTCTCCAATTTTTATAAGCAAATTTCAAAACTATGCCATATTTTCTCCAAACGCAAAGATAGAATATTAAAATCTTTGAAATTTTAATACGAGGCATGGTGTTGCAAGTTAAACTGCAAAATTAATTTGGAATCTGGCTTTTAGTTATGTGTAGATACATATAGGGGAAAATACAAAAATGGCAACAAATACAAAAACTATTTTTGGAGAATATAACTTCAAATGTCCATAACTGACGACAATATTATTTCATCAAATAGCAAATTCTGTTGTCTATCCACAAATGTTTTTAATCTGAAATTCATATGACAAAGTCTTACATGTGGAAAGACGAATTAAGTGTAATGGAATTTCATGAACAGTTTGGTAAATCTAATTTTTGTTTCAATAAATTCATAAATAAACTTCCAAAAAACTGAACATAACACATAAGTCTTCTAGATTTATTTTTAGTCTAGTGTTTATAACAACAACATTTAAAAATTTTTAAATATATGTATTCCATATTACCTCTTGTGTTAGTGGCTTTGCTATAGCAGCCCCAGATGGTCCGGAAGCCAGCGATTTTGCTGCATATTGATTGTTGGAGACCAATTTACGATAAATGCGATAAAGAGCCTCGATTTCATCTCTAAAAAGTTTTGGTGAATAAGAAGATGAGTGCTATTAATTATTGTAATGGCATACGCGAGTGAAATAATAAAAATAAAATAGTAGTAGCAAATAATGTTTTTTATAGTTACACGAGAGCAAAATTTCACGAATAACAATGTTAAAATATTTAAATATATTTTCCTTTGTTTTTTTATTATAACTGCCCTGTAACTCTAAAAAACACCCTTTTCGTCGAAATTTTATTTTCGTAGAAAATTTTGTTGAATTTTTATTTTCGTAGAAAATTTCGTCGAAATTTCATTTTCATAGAAAATTTCGTCGAAATTTCATTTTCATAGAAAATTTCGTAGAAATTTCATTTTCATAGAAAATTTCGTCAAAATTTTATTTTCATTGAAAATTTTGTCGAAATTTCATTTTCATAGAAAATTTCGTCGAAATTTTATTTTCATTGAAAATTTTGTCGAAATTTCATTTTCATAGAAAATTTCGTCGAAATTTCATTTTCATAGAAAATTTCGTCGAAATTTAATTTTCATAGAAAATTTCGTCGAAATTTCATTTTCATAGAAAATTTCGTCGAATTTTCATTTTCATAGAAAATTTCGTCGAAATTTCATTTTCATAGAAAATTTCGTCGAAATTTCATTTTCATAGAAAATTTCGTCGAAATTTCATTTCAAAAAATTTCGTCGAAATTTTATTTTCATAGAAAATTTCGTCGAAATTTTATTTTCATAGAAAATTTCGTCGAAATTTTATTTTCATAGAAAACTAGCTGGACCCGGTCCACTTCGTTGCCCCAGATTTAGATTTCCGATCCCGTCCATTTTTGAACAAATTTCAATTTCAGACAGACAAACAAACGATTTGCCACGCCCACTTTTTGCAAAATTTTTTTTCCAAAACCATCTCAGACAAAATAGCTTTCAAACAAAACAAAAAATTTTAAAATCGGTCCAGTAGTTTAAGCGTCTATAAAACACATACATACATGCATACATACATACAAACATTTTTCCATTTTTATATATATAGATTTCGTCGAAATTTTATTTTCATAGAAAATTTCGTCGAAATTTTATTTTCATAGAAAATTTCGTCGAAATTTTATTTTCATAGAAAATTTCGTCGAAATTTTATTTTCATAGAAAATTTCGTCGAAATTTTATTTTCATAGAAAATTTCGTCGAAATTTTATTTTCATAGAAAATTTCGTCGAAATTTTATTTTCATAGAAAATTTCGTCGAAATTTTATTTTCATAGAAAATTTCGTCGAAATTTTATTTTCATAGAAAATTTCGTCGAAATTTTATTTTCATAGAAAATTTCGTCGAAATTTTATTTTCATAGAAAATTTCGTCGAAATTTTATTTTCATAGAAAATTTCGTCGAAATTTTATTTTCATAGAAAATTTCGTCGAAATATTATTTTCATAGAAAATTTCGTCGAAATATTATTTTCATAGAAAATTTCGTCGAAATTTTATTTTCATAGAAAATTTCGTCGAAATTTTATTTTCATAGAAAATTTCGTCGAAATTTTATTTTCATAGAAAATTTCGTCGAAATTTTATTTTCATAGAAAATTTCGTCGAAATTTTATTTTCATAGAAAATTTCGTCGAAATTTTATTTTCATAGAAAATTTCGTCAAATTTTATTTTCATAGAAAATTTCGTCGAAATTTTATTTTCATAGAAAATTTCGTCGAAATTTTATTTTCATAGAAAACTAGCTGGACCCGGTCCACTTCGTTGCCCCAGATTTAGATTTCCGATCCCGTCCATTTTTGAACAAATTTCAATTTCAGACAGACAAACAAACGATTTGCCACGCCCACTTTTTGCAAAATTTTTTTTCCAAAACCATCTCAGACAAAATAGCTTTCAAACAAAACAAAAAATTTTAAAATCGGTCCAGTAGTTTAAGCGTCTATAAAACACATACAACATGCATACATACATACAAACATTTTTCCATTTTTATATATATAGATTTCGTCGAAATTTTATTTTCATAGAAAATTTCGTCGAAATTTTATTTTCATAGAAAATTTCGTCGAAATTTTATTTTCATAGAAAATTTCGTCGAAATTTTATTTTCATAGAAAATTTCGTCGAAATTTTATTTTCATAGAAAATTTCGTCGAAATTTTATTTTCATAGAAAATCATCGAAATTTTATTTTCATAGAAAATCTCATCGAAATTTTATTTTCATAGAAAATTTCATCGAAATTTTATTTTCATAGAAAATTTCATCGTAGAAAACATTTTGTAGGTATTTTTAGTAACATGAATACCTCTCAAATTTGGAATACCCTTCGTTCTGGTGGCTGTGTAGGTGATGATGGTACTTCTGATGTTCCCCACGATGTCAATGTCCTTAATGATTTCTTTGTTCTGCCAAGCTCTGTCATTAATACAAGCACATTAGACTTGAGTGGTTATGTTGGTGAAAATTACTCGTTCTCTTTTAATTGTGTTTATGATAATGATCTTATTGAGGCCTTGAGTGCAGTGAAGTCTAATTCTGTTGGGGTAGATGGCATACCAGTTAAGTTTTTAAAATTGATTTTCCCGTATGTCTCAGGGTACTTACTCCATCTTTACAACACAATGTTTACAACGTCAGTCTTTCCATCTGCTTGGAAAGTGGCCCGTGTTGTCCCTATACCTAAACTTCGGGGTTCATGCTCATTAGAAGAGATGCGACCTATTAGCATTCTTCCTTCACTCTCAAAAATTGCCGAACACTTAATAAAGCAGCAGGTTCTGAATTTCGTTGATGATCGGAAATTGTTTAATAATTACCAATATGGATTTAGGCGTGGTCATAGTACTTCGACACACCTCCTACATTTAACAGAAACAATAAGAGAAGCTGTTGATTCCGGTGATGGTGGAGTGTTGGTGGCTTTGGACTTATCCAAAGCATTCGACAGAGTAGATTATATAAAATTAATTAATAAATTGAAGAGTTATTTCCACTTTACTTCCACTGCGTGTAAGTTGATATATTCTTATCTGTCCGGTCGATCTCAATTTGTTTCATGGAATTCTTGCAATTCTGAAACGCGTTATATTTACAGTGGAGTTCCCCAGGGGTCGGTTTTGGGTCCCCTGCTATTCATTCTATATCTTAATGATATCGCGACCTGTTTTAATGACCACTGCTCAGCGTTTTTGTATGCCGATGACATACATTTGTTTTTTCGCGATAGTTCGATAGACGTATTGCAATATAACGTCAATTGCCTATTGGAATCTGTGAGTAGATGGCTTGTAAATAATAGTTTACCCATCAATATAACCAAAACCAAAGCTTTGATGTTTGGGGATGTGCGTCTGAATAATAACTTTCAAATTTATATAAATGGAACAGCCATTGTACCTGTAGATCAGATGAAGTGTTTAGGAGTTGTTCTTGACCACAAACTTGACTTTGTCAGTTATATTGAGTCTTTATTTCCTAAAGTGGTAATTACGTTGCGCAAATTATATAGCACTAACTTATATTTACCTCAGTTTGTTAGGAAGAGACTTGCGTTTGCTTTGCTTATGTCAAACATTTGCTATTGCATTGAAGTAGTATCAGGCACAAGCCAAGGCATTTTTAATAAGCTTGTGAGTCTATTTAATATGGTTGTTCGCTTTGTTTATGGTTTAAATCGGTTTGATCATATAAGCGATTACACTATACAGTTTATTGGCGCCCCATTTGAAATTTTTTTAAAACAACGCGTTTTATTACAGTTTTATAAGATTATTCGGTATGGAAGTCCTGCGTTACTGCGTGAAAAGTTCAAATTTTCTAGGTCAACTCGAAATCCCCAATTAGTACTTCCTAGGTTTTTCACTTCGACATTTGAACGATCATTCGTAGTGAGAGTTAGTAGAACATGGAATCATCTTCCTATATGTTTGCGTACATTTTCGTATCCTGTTCATATATTTAGGCGAAAATATTTGGAATACTCTCTGCAGGAGTCCTGATATGCGTATGTATATGAACTGTGTATTATTTGTCCATATGTTTCAGGCGTTATCAGTGAGGGTCTATAAACTTTAGTTAATATTATTACCATTTTGTATTCGGCTGGGGAGCCACTTAATGCTCTAGTAATATTATTCTTTTTTGTTAAGAATTCTTATATATTCAATTTATTTATATATTTACACTTATTATTATTATGTTATCTTTATATTCATATTTTGTATGGAATCTTATATGGATGTAATTTGTTTGTAATACGAATATTTGGCCTTATTGGCTTTTGTATTACAATGTATGAAATAAATGAAATGAAATGAAATGAAATTTTATTTTCATAGAAAATTTCATCGAAATTTTATTTTCATAGAAAATTTCATCGAAATTTTATTTTCATAGAAAATTTCATCGAAATTTTATTTTCATAGAAAATTTCGTCGAAATTTTATTTTCATAGAAAATTTCGTCGAAATTTTATTTTCATAGAAAATTTCGTCGAAATTTTATTTTCATAGAAAATTTCGTCGAAATTTTATTTTCATAGAAAATTTCGTCGAAATTTTATTTTCATAGAAAATTTCGTCGAAATTTTATTTTCATAGAAAATTTCGTCGAAATTTTATTTTCATAGAAAATTTCGTCGAAATTTTATTTTCATAGAAAATTTCGTCGAAATTTTATTTTCATAGAAAATTTCGTCGAAATTTTATTTTCATAGAAAATTTCGTCGAAATTTTATTTTCATAGAAAATTTCGTCGAAATTTTATTTTCATAGAAAATTTCGTCGAAATTTTATTTTCATAGAAAATTTCGTCGAAATTTTATTTTCATAGAAAATTTCGTCGAAATTTTATTTTCATAGAAAATTTCGTCGAAATTTTATTTCATAGAAAATTTCGTCGAAATTTTATTTTCATAGAAAATTTCGTCGAAATTTTATTTTCATAGAAAATCTCGTCGAAATTTTATTTTCATAGAAAATTTCGTCGAAATTTTATTTTCATAGAAAATTTCGTCGAAATTTTATTTTCATAGAAAATTTCGTCGAAATTTTATTTTCATAGAAAATTTCATCGAAATTTTATTTTCATAGAAAATTTCATCGAAATTTTATTTTCATAGAAAATTTCATCGAAATTTTATTTTCATAGAAAATTTCATCGAAATTTTATTTTCATAGAAAATTTCGTCGAAATTTTATTTTCATAGAAAATTTCGTCGAAATTTTATTTTCATAGAAAATTTCGTCGAAATTTTATTTTCATAGAAAATTTCGTCGAAATTTTATTTTCATAGAAAATTTCGTCGAAATTTTATTTTCATAGAAAATTTCGTCGAAATTTTATTTTCATAGAAAATTTCGTCGAAATTTTATTTTCATAGAAAATTTCGTCGAAATTTTATTTTCATAGAAAATCATCGAAATTTTATTTTCATAGAAAATCTCATCGAAATTTTATTTTCATAGAAAATTTCATCGAAATTTTATTTTCATAGAAAATTTCATCGAAATTTTATTTTCATAGAAAATTTCATCGAAATTTTATTTTCATAGAAAATTTCATCGAAATTTTATTTTCATAGAAAATTTCGTCGAAATTTTATTTTCATAGAAAATTTCGTCGAAATTTTATTTTCATAGAAAATTTCGTCGAAATTTTATTTTCATAGAAAATTTCGTCGAAATTTTATTTTCATAGAAAATTTCGTCGAAATTTTATTTTCATAGAAAATTTCGTCGAAATTTTATTTTCATAGAAAATTTCGTCGAAATTTTATTTTCATAGAAAATTTCGTCGAAATTTTATTTTCATAGAAAATTTCGTCGAAATTTTATTTTCATAGAAAATTTCGTCGAAATTTTATTTTCATAGAAAATTTCGTCGAAATTTTATTTTCATAGAAAATTTCGTCGAAATTTTATTTTCATAGAAAATTTCGTCGAAATTTTATTTTCATAGAAAATTTCGTCGAAATTTTATTTTCATAGAAAATTTCGTCGAAATTTTATTTCATAGAAAATTTCGTCGAAATTTTATTTTCATAGAAAATTTCGTCGAAATTTTATTTTCATAGAAAATCTCGTCGAAATTTTATTTTCATAGAAAATTTCGTCGAAATTTTATTTTCATAGAAAATTTCGTCGAAATTTTATTTTCATAGAAAATTTCGTCGAAATTTTATTTTCATAGAAAATTTCGTCGAAATTTTATTTTCATAGAAAATTTCGTCGAAATTTTATTTTCATAGAAAATTTCGTCGAAATTTTATTTTCATAGAAAATTTCGTCGAAATATTATTTTCATAGAAAATTTCGTCGAAATATTATTTTCATAGAAAATTTCGTCGAAATTTTATTTTCATAGAAAATTTCGTCGAAATTTTATTTTCATAGAAAATTTCGTCGAAATTTTATTTTCATAGAAAATTTCGTCGAAATTTTATTTTCATAGAAAATTTCGTCGAAATTTTATTTTCATAGAAAATTTCGTCGAAATTTTATTTTCATAGAAAATTTCGTCAAATTTTATTTTCATAGAAAATTTCGTCGAAATTTTATTTTCATAGAAAATTTCGTCGAAATTTTATTTTCATAGAAAACTAGCTGGACCCGGTCCACTTCGTTGCCCCAGATTTAGATTTCCGATCCCGTCCATTTTTGAACAAATTTCAATTTCAGACAGACAAACAAACGATTTGCCACGCCCACTTTTTGCAAAATTTTTTTTCCAAAACCATCTCAGACAAAATAGCTTTCAAACAAAACAAAAAATTTTAAAATCGGTCCAGTAGTTTAAGCGTCTATAAAACACATACAACATGCATACATACATACAAACATTTTTCCATTTTTATATATATAGATTTCGTCGAAATTTTATTTTCATAGAAAATTTCGTCGAAATTTTATTTTCATAGAAAATTTCGTCGAAATTTTATTTTCATAGAAAATTTCGTCGAAATTTTATTTTCATAGAAAATTTCGTCGAAATTTTATTTTCATAGAAAATTTCGTCGAAATTTTATTTTCATAGAAAATCATCGAAATTTTATTTTCATAGAAAATCTCATCGAAATTTTATTTTCATAGAAAATTTCATCGAAATTTTATTTTCATAGAAAATTTCATCGTAGAAAACATTTTGTAGGTATTTTTAGTAACATGAATACCTCTCAAATTTGGAATACCCTTCGTTCTGGTGGCTGTGTAGGTGATGATGGTACTTCTGATGTTCCCCACGATGTCAATGTCCTTAATGATTTCTTTGTTCTGCCAAGCTCTGTCATTAATACAAGCACATTAGACTTGAGTGGTTATGTTGGTGAAAATTACTCGTTCTCTTTTAATTGTGTTTATGATAATGATCTTATTGAGGCCTTGAGTGCAGTGAAGTCTAATTCTGTTGGGGTAGATGGCATACCAGTTAAGTTTTTAAAATTGATTTTCCCGTATGTCTCAGGGTACTTACTCCATCTTTACAACACAATGTTTACAACGTCAGTCTTTCCATCTGCTTGGAAAGTGGCCCGTGTTGTCCCTATACCTAAACTTCGGGGTTCATGCTCATTAGAAGAGATGCGACCTATTAGCATTCTTCCTTCACTCTCAAAAATTGCCGAACACTTAATAAAGCAGCAGGTTCTGAATTTCGTTGATGATCGGAAATTGTTTAATAATTACCAATATGGATTTAGGCGTGGTCATAGTACTTCGACACACCTCCTACATTTAACAGAAACAATAAGAGAAGCTGTTGATTCCGGTGATGGTGGAGTGTTGGTGGCTTTGGACTTATCCAAAGCATTCGACAGAGTAGATTATATAAAATTAATTAATAAATTGAAGAGTTATTTCCACTTTACTTCCACTGCGTGTAAGTTGATATATTCTTATCTGTCCGGTCGATCTCAATTTGTTTCATGGAATTCTTGCAATTCTGAAACGCGTTATATTTACAGTGGAGTTCCCCAGGGGTCGGTTTTGGGTCCCCTGCTATTCATTCTATATCTTAATGATATCGCGACCTGTTTTAATGACCACTGCTCAGCGTTTTTGTATGCCGATGACATACATTTGTTTTTTCGCGATAGTTCGATAGACGTATTGCAATATAACGTCAATTGCCTATTGGAATCTGTGAGTAGATGGCTTGTAAATAATAGTTTACCCATCAATATAACCAAAACCAAAGCTTTGATGTTTGGGGATGTGCGTCTGAATAATAACTTTCAAATTTATATAAATGGAACAGCCATTGTACCTGTAGATCAGATGAAGTGTTTAGGAGTTGTTCTTGACCACAAACTTGACTTTGTCAGTTATATTGAGTCTTTATTTCCTAAAGTGGTAATTACGTTGCGCAAATTATATAGCACTAACTTATATTTACCTCAGTTTGTTAGGAAGAGACTTGCGTTTGCTTTGCTTATGTCAAACATTTGCTATTGCATTGAAGTAGTATCAGGCACAAGCCAAGGCATTTTTAATAAGCTTGTGAGTCTATTTAATATGGTTGTTCGCTTTGTTTATGGTTTAAATCGGTTTGATCATATAAGCGATTACACTATACAGTTTATTGGCGCCCCATTTGAAATTTTTTTAAAACAACGCGTTTTATTACAGTTTTATAAGATTATTCGGTATGGAAGTCCTGCGTTACTGCGTGAAAAGTTCAAATTTTCTAGGTCAACTCGAAATCCCCAATTAGTACTTCCTAGGTTTTTCACTTCGACATTTGAACGATCATTCGTAGTGAGAGTTAGTAGAACATGGAATCATCTTCCTATATGTTTGCGTACATTTTCGTATCCTGTTCATATATTTAGGCGAAAATATTTGGAATACTCTCTGCAGGAGTCCTGATATGCGTATGTATATGAACTGTGTATTATTTGTCCATATGTTTCAGGCGTTATCAGTGAGGGTCTATAAACTTTAGTTAATATTATTACCATTTTGTATTCGGCTGGGGAGCCACTTAATGCTCTAGTAATATTATTCTTTTTTGTTAAGAATTCTTATATATTCAATTTATTTATATATTTACACTTATTATTATTATGTTATCTTTATATTCATATTTTGTATGGAATCTTATATGGATGTAATTTGTTTGTAATACGAATATTTGGCCTTATTGGCTTTTGTATTACAATGTATGAAATAAATGAAATGAAATGAAATGAAATTTTATTTTCATAGAAAATTTCATCGAAATTTTATTTTCATAGAAAATTTCATCGAAATTTTATTTTCATAGAAAATTTCATCGAAATTTTATTTTCATAGAAAATTTCGTCGAAATTTTATTTTCATAGAAAATTTCGTCGAAATTTTATTTTCATAGAAAATTTCGTCGAAATTTTATTTTCATAGAAAATTTCGTCGAAATTTTATTTTCATAGAAAATTTCGTCGAAATTTTATTTTCATAGAAAATTTCGTCGAAATTTTATTTTCATAGAAAATTTCGTCGAAATTTTATTTTCATAGAAAATTTCGTCGAAATTTTATTTTCATAGAAAATTTCGTCGAAATTTTATTTTCATAGAAAATTTCGTCGAAATTTTATTTTCATAGAAAATTTCGTCGAAATTTTATTTTCATAGAAAATTTCGTCGAAATTTTATTTTCATAGAAAATTTCGTCGAAATTTTATTTTCATAGAAAATTTCGTCGAAATTTTATTTTCATAGAAAATTTCGTCGAAATTTTATTTTCATAGAAAATTTCGTCGAAATTTTATTTCATAGAAAATTTCGTCGAAATTTTATTTTCATAGAAAATTTCGTCGAAATTTTATTTTCATAGAAAATCTCGTCGAAATTTTATTTTCATAGAAAATTTCGTCGAAATTTTATTTTCATAGAAAATTTCGTCGAAATTTTATTTTCATAGAAAATTTCGTCGAAATTTTATTTTCATAGAAAATTTCATCGAAATTTTATTTTCATAGAAAATTTCATCGAAATTTTATTTTCATAGAAAATTTCATCGAAATTTTATTTTCATAGAAAATTTCATCGAAATTTTATTTTCATAGAAAATTTCGTCGAAATTTTATTTTCATAGAAAATTTCGTCGAAATTTTATTTTCATAGAAAATTTCGTCGAAATTTTATTTTCATAGAAAATTTCGTCGAAATTTTATTTTCATAGAAAATTTCGTCGAAATTTTATTTTCATAGAAAATTTCGTCGAAATTTTATTTTCATAGAAAATTTCGTCGAAATTTTATTTTCATAGAAAATTTCGTCGAAATTTTATTTTCATAGAAAATCATCGAAATTTTATTTTCATAGAAAATCTCATCGAAATTTTATTTTCATAGAAAATTTCATCGAAATTTTATTTTCATAGAAAATTTCATCGAAATTTTATTTTCATAGAAAATTTCATCGAAATTTTATTTTCATAGAAAATTTCATCGAAATTTTATTTTCATAGAAAATTTCGTCGAAATTTTATTTTCATAGAAAATTTCGTCGAAATTTTATTTTCATAGAAAATTTCGTCGAAATTTTATTTTCATAGAAAATTTCGTCGAAATTTTATTTTCATAGAAAATTTCGTCGAAATTTTATTTTCATAGAAAATTTCGTCGAAATTTTATTTTCATAGAAAATTTCGTCGAAATTTTATTTTCATAGAAAATTTCGTCGAAATTTTATTTTCATAGAAAATTTCGTCGAAATTTTATTTTCATAGAAAATTTCGTCGAAATTTTATTTTCATAGAAAATTTCGTCGAAATTTTATTTTCATAGAAAATTTCGTCGAAATTTTATTTTCATAGAAAATTTCGTCGAAATTTTATTTTCATAGAAAATTTCGTCGAAATTTTATTTTCATAGAAAATTTCGTCGAAATTTTATTTCATAGAAAATTTCGTCGAAATTTTATTTTCATAGAAAATTTCGTCGAAATTTTATTTTCATAGAAAATCTCGTCGAAATTTTATTTTCATAGAAAATTTCGTCGAAATTTTATTTTCATAGAAAATTTCGTCGAAATTTTATTTTCATAGAAAATTTCGTCGAAATTTTATTTTCATAGAAAATTTCGTCGAAATTTTATTTTCATAGAAAATTTCGTCGAAATTTTATTTTCATAGAAAATTTCGTCGATATTTTATTTTCATAGAAAATTTTGTCCAAAATTTTATCTTCATAGAAAATTTCGTCGAAATTTTTGTTTTCCTAGAAAATTTCATAGAAAATTTCGTCGAAATTTTATTTTCATAGAAAATTTCGTCGATATTTTATTTTCATAGAAAATTTTGTCCAAAATTTTATTTTTATAGAAAATTTTGTCCAAAATTTTATCTTCATAGAAAATTTCGTCGAAATTTTATTTTCATAGAAAATTTCTAAAACTCTATAAAACACTCGTTTCGTTCATTATTTATTTATTTTACAAAATTTCTTCGGCATTTCGCCGACATTTTATTTTCATGGAAAATTTCGTCGAAATTTTAATTTCATAGAAATTTCGTCGAAATTTTAATTTTAATTTCATAGAAATTTCGTCGAAATTTCAATTTCATATAAATTTCCTCGAAATTTTATTCTCATAGAGAATTTCGACGAAATTTTATTTTCATAGAAAATTTCCTCGACATTTTATTGTCATAGAAAATTTCGTGGACAATTTATCTGTAGAAAACTGTGTTTTCGTAGAAAATTTCGTAGTTGCATTTCTATAGAAAATTTCGTCAAAAACTCATTTATAAAAATGTCATCCAAATTGCGTGTTTTAAGAAAAGTTAATTAAAACTACATTTGAAATATAAATTTTGAAGAAAAATTACGTCAGTTTCATTTTTTTAAAAAAAAATTTCAAAAAATTTTATTTTTCTAAAACCTTTCCCACTTTTCTAGAAAGCTTAGAAATTTTATTTATTTTGTTGAAATTTTTTTCGAAATTGTATTTTTCGTTCGATTTGCCAATTTGGCTAAAAAATTTCGTTGGAATTTCAATTTTCTAAAAAAATATTCTCTTATAAAAATTTATTTTTTCTAGAATATTTATTTTCATAGAACATTTGTACGACATTGTATTTTCATGGAAAATTTCTTCGAAATCATATTTTCATATAAAATGTTATGGAAAATTCATTTCTAGAAAAAGTTGACAAACAAATTTCTAGAAAATTTCATCCAATATTTTCTATAGAATGTCTTCGAAATTGTATTTTCATAAAAAATTTCGTTGAATTAGTATTTTTAAAGAAAATTTCGTCAACAATTCATTTATAGAAAATTGCATCCAAATTGCTATAAAACTTAATTAAAACAAATTATTCGTTGAAATATTATTTTTTAAGAAATCTACGTTGAATTTTTTTAAAAAAAAAAATTAATAAAATTATATTTTTCTAAGAATTTCCCCATTTTTCTAGAAAATTTTCAACTGGAAATAATTTTTTTTGTTTAAATTTTATCGAAATAGTATTTACATTTCTAGAAAATTTCATCCAACCTTTTTCGCAACATTTTCTAGAAACAGAATCTTCATAATTTTCTAGAAATTTTTTCGAAATTGTATTTCCATATAAAATTTCTGCGAAATTGTATTTTCATAGAAAATTTTTACGAAATTGTAATTTCATGGAAAAATTCTTCAAAATTCTATTTTCATAGAAATTTTGGTCGAATTTGGTTTCTATAGAACTTTCTTCAATAATTTATTTCATCCAAATTGTTTGTTTCTAAAAAACATAATTAAAACTAAATTTTTTAATTAAGAAGAAGCTTTTTGTTGAAAATTTTCTCGAAATTACATTTTTCGTCCGAGTTGCAGTTTTGTAAAAAAAATCATCGCAATACTTTCTTCTAAAAAACATCGTTGGAGTTTCAATTTACTAAAAAAAATTAATAAAAATTAAATTTTTTAAATAGATTTAATTAATTTAATTTTTTCTTAAAAAATTTCTTCGAAATAGTATTTTCATAGAAAATTTCTAGGAAATTGAATTTTCATAGAAAATTTCTACGAAATTGAATTTTCATATAAAATTTCTACGAAATTGAATTTTCATATAAAATTTCTTCGATCTGGTATTTTCGTAAAAATTTTTATAATTTTTTTTTTTCATAAAACATTTCTTCGAAATTATATTTTCATAGAAAATTTCGTGCAAAATTCATTTCTAGAAAATTTTATTTTCATAGAAAATGTTGTCGAACTTGCATTTTCATTGGATATTTCGCTTTAATTAAAATTAAAACAAAATTTTTCGTTAATATTTTTGGTAAATTTTGGTATTATTTATTTTAGACCTGTATAATTTTATTTGATTTTCGGATAGTTCGGCTTGAGGTCCGAGGAAAAATATTTTTTTTTCATGAAAATTGTTTCGAAATTTACATTTTTCGTTGAAATATTATTTTTGAAGAATTACTCTCGAAGATGCATTTTTCTAAAAAAAAATTAATAAAATGGTAGGATGAGAATTATAAAAAGTTCTTAATTTTTTTGTTTAAAATTTCATCTGAAATTTATTTTTTGTTTAAAATTTTCTCGAAATTGCATTTTTCGTCCAGGTTGCAATTTGGTAAAAAATAATCATCTAAATACTTTCTTCTAGAAAATTTCGTTTTCGTATTTTACAATTATAATAATTAAAAACACATTGAATCTTTTAATATTTTTTTTTTGTTTTTTTTAATAAAAAAGGTTTTTTTTGCAGCGAAACAAATCGAACATTTGGTGTTTTATAATTAAATCATATTTCTGAGTATGTGTTGTCCCATCATTTAGGTCAACCTCCTCTTTAGCACCATGTGGTAAAGAGTATACAAATTCTAAATGCTAGTGACGATTATTTTAGCCAATCATGCGTCTAAAAACCTTTCCATGTATCACATTTTAATTTATATCAATTAAAAATGCATCATAATTAAATAAAAAATATCTACGCTAAAATACATCACCGAACTGATAGATATGAACCAGGGATGTAACGAATATTCACATATGCGAACGCGAATTATACGCATCATTTTAACATTCGCATTCGCAAAAACCATCTTTGGATTATTCGCTTTCGCAAAAATATTTTTCAGTATTCGTTTCCATTTGTTAAAAGTGTTAAAACTTATTCCCATTACACAATTTGAAGATAAAGAGAAATAAATACCAATGAAAACCTCTGCCACTTCTCTTCAAAACAGTTGAAAAAACTATTATTCGCATTCGCTTTCGCAAAAATGCGTATTTTACTATTCGCATTCGCAATAAATGTACATATTTCAATATTCGCTTTCGCTAAAGTCACTTTCGTTACATCCCTAATATGAATCTTGTAATGCATTAAAATGCACACCAGCACAATTAAATACAAAAATCCAATGACCGAACCGTTTAAACTTTGTACTCACTTATTAAAACGCGTTTTCTTCTTTAATTGTTCCAATAGCTTCGGATTAATTTTAGCACTTGACTCGTCCATTTTGGATTTCCTCACACGCGTTCTGTTGGGATCTGTGGCTTTCGAATTACTGGAGTTACGTTTGCCGCTTGCCAAAAATGCGCTGACTGTTTTCAATATGACCGTATTCATGTGATTCTTGCCAGTGCCGGTGCCACCGCCAACGCCAGTTCCTCCGCCTCCACCCGCACCGCCACCTGTACGGGGTGCATTGCTGTTGTTATTGACACCTTGGGGTGTGGGGATTCTATTGACACCCGTTTTTGACTTGGTTGCTACTGTGAAAGAAATGGAAATGGGAACACATACGTGCATAAGTCAATACTCGCAGATACATGCATATGGGGCAAAGGAGTTATCATAGACACAATAACAACACAAAAAAACAACAACAATATTTATTGGAGAATAAAATGAGAAACCAAAAAAAAAGTAATCAAAACTATTTGAAGACATGCAATAGACCAACAAAGTCTTTACTTGGTATAGTCTATAGTCTGTTTGGTGTTGTTGTTTTTGTTGTGTCCCGAATGAAACTAAGGTAGCCCAAAAACACGCATCCAAACTGACAACGAGACAGTAGGTTGGTGATCAAAGAACCGGATATTCTAAAACTCTTTTTTTTGTATATACCGGATCTTTCGGAAACCCGACGGTAACAACCGGTTTCAGAAAAGTAGTTAGCAGCTAGTAAATATTTTTTTAGCAATCGATCCACCGAAATTGTCATTCTTTCAGAAACCGATAGTCGGTGGAAGAAAAAAAACGGTTTTCATTGAAAATATAAAACCGGTAACACGTTCTTCTGGAAAACCAGTGAAGTTGTTCCACTGAAATTGCTATCATTTGGGAAGAAAAAATAGTTAAAAGAGAAAAACCGATTTCGATCACATTAGAAACAAAAACTACTAAATCAACATGTCTTTGTTTGAGTTTACATTTTATGGGAACACAAGTCATACTTGATATGGGCATTTCCGTGGGTCGCGAACGTACGTTCGTACGCTTTTGATGTACAAAAAATATAGAAAACAAAACTTTTCTCCGCATTTTTGATAGCATATTGGTAGCTCTATGTTAGGTGCAAAAGATGGGTTTCATCGAGTTTTAGTTTTCATAATGATAGCAATAAACATGTGGTCACGAACGTACGCGAAATAGAAGTCAACTTTGGCAGAATCTAGTAACATGCAAAAATCTGCGAAAAGGAACGGAATATTCTAAAGCTATTAATTTATTTTAAAAGAGGATTAAAGTAGCTTTCTATCGAGTATTTACACAATAAAGTATCTCTATTAGTTTTTTATACCCTACACCACACTGTGGTACAGGGTATTATAACTTTGTGCATTTGTTTGTAACACCCAAAAGGAGAAGAAATAGACCCATCGTTTATTATACCGATAGACTTAGAATCACTTTCTGAGTTGATTTAGCTATGTCCGTCTGTCCGTCTGTCTGTCTGTCCGTCTGTGCATGTATTCTTGTAATCAAAGTACAGGTGGCAATTATGGTCCGATCTCGACGAAACTTTACACATATCTTTTTTTTTGGCCCAAGGACGATCCCTATTGAATTTGGTTAAAATCGGTTCAGATTTAGATATAGCACCCATATATATGTTAGCCCCGATTTGACATGTAAGCGCTGTAAAAACTTCATTTTATATCCGATCAGTATGAAATTCGGCAGAAACAGGTTTCTTATTATATGGATGAACACTGTTAAATTTGGAAGAAATCGGTTCAGATTTAGATATGGCCCCCATATATATGTTAGCCCCGATTTGACATGTAAGCGCTGTAAAAACTTTATTTTATATCCGATCAGTATGAAATTCGGCAGGAAAAGGTTTCTTATTACATGAATGAACTCTGTTAAATTTGGAAGAAATCGGTTCAGATTTAGATATAGCCCCCATATATACATTACCCCCGATTTGACATATAAGCGCTGTAAAAATGTTATTTTATATCCGATCAGTGCGAAATTCGGCAAAGAGAGGTTTCTTATTACATGAAGGAATACTGCTAAATTCGGAGAAAATCGGTTCGGATTAAGATATAGCCCCCATATATATGTTACCCCCGATTTGACATGTAAGCGCTGTAAAAACTTCATTTTATATCCGATCAGTATGAAATTCGGCAGAAACAGGTTTCTTATTACATGAAGGAATACTGCTAAATTCGGAGAAAATCGGTTCAGATTTAGATATAGCCCCCATATATATGTTACCCCCGATTTGACATGTAAGCGCTGTAAAAACTGTATTTTATATCCGATCAGTGCAAAATTTGGCAGAAAGAGGTTTCTTATTACATGAAGGAATACTGTTAAATTCGGAGAAAATCGGTTCAGATTTAGATATAGCCCCCATATATACGTTACCCCCGATTTGACATGTAGGCGCTGTAGAGACTGTATTTTATATGCGATCAGTAAGAAATTCGACAGAAGGAGGTCTTTTTACATGAATGCGTATTCAGGGAAGATCGGTTCAGATTTATGTTGATTGTTCCTCCTGATTTGGTATCAAACCGCTATAGAAGTTGTATTTTACTTCCGATCATTAAAATTTTCCAGAAAGATGTTTCTCAATTTAGGAACGAATATTGCTTAATTTAGCGATTATCGTTTCAGAATTAGATAATATGTTTCTACCCATTTACCAATTATTACAAATTATTATGGCAATGACCCTTATCGCATTGTTAGGGAGGTGTAGGGTATTATATAGTCGGCCCCGCCCGACTTTCTGCCTTTCCATACTGGTTTAGTAATAGAAAGTAATAGATTGTTATTGTTGCTGTCTGGAATGCTTTGTCAGGTATATTAAAAAAAAACTGCAAAAAGGTAGCTTGGGATGTCGCCCAGAACTGGATTTGAAAAATCCAGGGATGGGCATTTTTCAATCCCAGGGCCACGGGATTTTTCGGGATAACAATATAACGTACTGAAATAATATTAAGTACTGAAATAATTTTTTTAAACGTGTAATTCCTTAAATTGAAATAAAAAAGTAAGAATGGTTGCAATTTTGGCCAGGCCGAATTTTATGTAACCTCAACCTTGGATTGCATTCATTTCTATATCCAGAAAATCCAGTGAAATGGAAAAGAGCCATGGATCGATTTCACTGACCAAGAGATAATTTGGTGCCTAGTTATTTGGAGTTGATTTCATGAACGTGAAAAAATCTTCATTTTTTCGAATGTTTGAATTGTAATAAATACAAATACAATTTTTTTGCAAATCAATAGCATTTATTTGGAGCGCATATATTAATATATTAGAACAAAAAATATTTGGGAACTAATTTTCTCAAACAAAAGATGTGTTTAAATAAAAATTAAATTACACTATGCAACAAAATTTTTGTTGAACGGCTGCACATAACATTTTCTGGTGTAAAATGGAGTCCTAAACACGAAAATAAATATTTAAAAAATGTTTATGGTAATAATTTTTTTTAAAAAACGTTTTCTTTAAAATTGCAATTTTCTTGGAAGGTGCCTTTAATATTTGGACTAAATTTTTTGAAGTATATGCTCCATAAGTTATTAGGATTATAAATGTTAACAATGACACTTTCGCATGGAAACAGTAGTTCAGTAAATGTCGTTAAAACAAAAATTTTTTTTCAAAAAAATCATTTTTCGCTGGCACATATTTTCATATTTTCTATTTTGGCAATTTTGTTTAGCAGGCACAAAAAGGGGTGTGGCAATAACCGCCATTTTGTATCCCCTCACCTTAGAGAGGAGGGTATATATCATTTGCTACGAGCCAAAAGTGTAACACATCGAAGGAGTGACCTAAGACCCTTAGTATGTTCGGCGGATATCCGTTTTGGGTCATTTTAAGTCGAATGACCAATGTCCGTGCGTCTGTCTGTCTGCTGGCTGGAGCGCACGATAACTCTCGAAAGGAGTAACCCATTGACTTCAAATTTGGTATGTGGTAATATTTTCGTCTATCTCCGGCTAAGTTCGAAGACGGGTCATATTGGTCCACTCCTTCTAGTACCTCCCCCACAAAGAGTTAAAATTTATTGAAATATTGATTATTTGATAACTTCTATACTACTTACTTGAATCCTTTGAAATTATATACATAGTATTAGTTTTTTAGTCGCTATCAACTCAAAAAAATGGGCGAAGTCCCCTGTTGGTACCTCCCACACAAGTGGACCATTTTGCTCCAAAGGTAAACAGCTTATAACATTAATACCAGTTCATAGAAATACTTTAAATTGCATACACTGTAATGCTTTTATAGTACCTATAGTCCAGTGAAAGATGGGCGTCATCGGCACGCCACTTTTGGTACCTCCCACACAAATGGACCATTTTGTACCAAAACTTAACAGTTTATAACTTTAATACCACCGCATAAAAATACTTGAAATTTTGGACAGTGTAATGTTTTAATGGTACCTACAGTCCGGTAAAAAATGGGCATTATTGTACCGCCCCCTCTTAGTACCTCCCACACAAATAGACCATTTTGCCCAAAAGTTAACAGCTTATAACCCTAATACTAGTGCATACAAAAACTTAAAATTTTTTACAGCGTAGTGCTTTTATAGTACCTACAGTTCACTGGTACCTCCCATACAAATGAACTATTTTGCACCTAAAGTTAACAGCTTGTAACTGAAATACCCGCACTCATCTTAATTAAAACAAAAAAATAAATGAATTTAGGAATATTTCTTGGGACTCAAGGTGAGGGGATTCGTAAGTCGGTTTTCCCGACTGAACTTTCTTACTTGTTATACCCTCACTTTAGTGATACGAGGGTATATAACATTTGCTACGGCCAAAGGTGTAACACATTGAAGGAGTGGTCTAAGACCCTAAGTATGTTCGGCGGATATTCGTTTTGGGTCATTTAAGTCGAATGAGAAATGTCCGTCCGTCTGTCTGCTGGCTGGTGCGCACGATAACTCTCGAACAGAGTAACCGATTGACTTCAAAGTTGGTATGTGATAATATTTTTTTCTATCTCCACTCCTTCTGGTACCTCCCACACAAAGGGTTAACATGTTGTGAAATATTGATTATTTAATAACTGCTATACTACTTATTCGAATCTTCTGAGGTTCCACACATAGTATTAGTTTATTAGTTGCTATCAACTGCAGAAAAATGGGCGAAGTTGCCACGCCCCTTTTGGTACCTCCCACACAAATGCACCATTTTGTACCAAAAGTTAACAGCCTATAACATTAATACCAGTGCATAAAAATACTTGAAATTTTGTACAGTGTGATGCTTTTATAGTGTCTACAATCCAGTGAAAAATAAGCGTTATTGCCACGTCCCTTTTGGTACCTCCCACACAAAGGTAGATTTTGAGACCCAGCATTCATTATTGGATAATATTCGACCGAATAGACCACGTCCAGCACGCAGTGAAGAAAATGTAGCGGCCGTAGCTGAGAGTGTACACGAAGACCGTGGAGAGTCGATTCGGCGCCGTTCGCAGCAACTTGGACTGACGTATGGAACGACTTGGCGCATTTTACGTCGAGATCTTAAATTGAAAGCACACAAAATACAGCTTGTGCAAGAACGAAGCTGCCCGACCTTCCCAAGCGACATCGCTTCGCTCTATGGGCTCTTGGAAAGTTCCAAGATGATCCGACGTTTTCGAGCCAAATTTTGTTCAGCGATGAGGACCATTTCTGGCTCAATGGGTATGTAAACAAGCAAAATTGCCGCATTTGGGACGAAGAGCAACCTGAAGAGATTCAAGAGCTTCATCCAGAAAAAACAACGGTTTGGTGTGGTTTGTGGGCCGGTGGAATCATCGGTCCATATTTCTTCAAAAATGATGCCGGTGAGAACGTAACCGTCAATGGCGACCGTTATTGTGCCATGATAACCGACTATTTGATGCCTGAAATTTAAGCTCGTGATCTCGGCGACATTTGATTTCAACAAGACTTCCACACATCGCATCAATCAATGGATTCATTGAGAGATCACTTCGGTGAACAGATAATTTCACGTTTTAGGCCGGTCGATTGGCCACCAAGATCGTGTGATATCACACCGTTAGAATTTTTCCTGTGGGGATATGTAAAGTCTAAAGTTTATGCGGACAAACCCGCTTCGATTCAGGCCTTGGAGCAAAACATCACGCGTGTCATTCGCCAGTTACCAGTCGAAATGCTCGAACGAGTCATCGAAAATTGGACTCAACGGATGGACCATCTGAGACGTAGCCGCGGCCAACATTTGATAGACATAATATTCAAAAAATAAATGCCAAAGAATGTTCTTTCAAATGATAATAAACATTCCCCATTCAATTTGAATTTTCTGTGTTTTTTTCTTTAACAAAGTTGGGAACCTCGAAAAGCAAAATTGCTTTAAATATGTATGTGGTGTTTATGGCTTAAGCAAGCCTTTTTGGGAGCGACATCTAAAGGTGGAAGATAACAAAATATGAACCGATTTAAAAAAATTTTACTGTGATGAATTCTTGCCTAAGTAAAATAAAAAGTGCAACGATTCAGTTAAAATGCATAGAAGATGTGGTATTTATGGCTTAAATACGTATATTTTGGAGCGGCCTCTACAGGGTGACTATAACAAAATATGAAATATGAATGTACAATTTTTGTTGTGATGAATTTTTGTCAAAATAGAAAACAAACTGCAAAGTTTCTGCCATATTGCTTTACAAATATAGTATCTATGTCTCACAACCGTATTTTGGAGCGACATTCTATAGGTCGAGCTATATCAAAACATTGACCAATATTGCCCATTTGCAATCCCAAACAACCTGCAACTATAAGAAATATTTCTACCACATTTGATCAACCTAGCTGCTCTATTATTACGGACTGTAGCGTGATTACAACAGACAGGCAGACAGACGGACATGGCTAATAGTCTTAGAATTTTACGACGATTAAGAATACATGTACATATATACTTTATGGGGTCTCAGATAAATATTGAGAGGTGTTACAAACGGAGTGAAATAATTAATATACCCCTATCCTATGGTGGAGGGTATAAAAATAATGTTGGTAACAGTAATGTTATTTATCCCCTCACCTTATAGAGGAGTGTATATATCATTTGCTACGAGCCAAAAGTGTAACACATCGAAGGAGTGACCTAAGACCCTAAGAATGTTCGGCGGAAATCCGTTTTGGGTCATTTTAAGTCGTTTGTGCAATGTCCGTCCGTCTGTCTGTCTGTCTGTCTGCTGGCTGCTGCGCACGATAACTCTCGAAAGGAGTAACTGATTGACTTAAAATTTGGTATGCTGTAATATTTTTCTCTATCTCCGGCTAAGTTCGAAGATGGGCCATATTGGTCCACTCCTTCTAGTACCTCCCCCACAAAGGGTTAACTTTTAGTGAAATTTTGACTCTTTAATAATTTATATACTACTTACTCGAATCTTCTGAAATTTTACACGTAGTATTACTTTGTTAGTTGCTAACACGTCAAGAAAAATGGGCGAAGTGGCCAATCCCTTTTTGGTACCTCCCACACAAATGGACCATTTTGCACCAAAAGTTAACTGCTTATGGCTTTAATATCAGTTCATAAAAATACTTGAAATTTTGTACAGTGTAATGCCTTTATAGTACCTAGAGTCCAGAGAAAAGTGGGCGCTATTGGCACGCCCCTTTTGGTACCTCCCTCACAAATGGAACATTTTGTACCAAAAGTTACCAGCTTATAACTTTAATACCAGTGCATACAAATACTTGAAATTTTGTACAGTATAATGCTTTTATAGTACCTAGAGTCCAGAGAAAAGTGACCGTTATTGGCACGCCCCTTTTGGTACCTCCCACACAAATGGACCATTTTACACCAAAAGTTAACATTATAACTTTAATACCAGTACATACTTTAAAGATATTAAATTCAATTTAAATTGATAATAATTTAATTAAAACAAAAAAAATAAATTTATGAATATTTGTTGGAACTCAAGGTGAGGGGATTCATAAGTCGGGTTACGCCACTGAACTTTCTTACTTGTTTTAATTTTTTTTATTCCAATTTTCATGGGATGTGCCTCTAGTATTTGGACTATATTTTTTGAAATAGAAGCCCGATAGAGCCGGGATTCTTTTATTTTTATAGGTAATTATGGGGGCTACACCTGTTACATATTTCACTTTAACGTAGAATCTTTGGTTTAGTAGAAGTCATCCAAAATATGAAAAATTTTAAAAAATAGTTCATTCCATACGTTAAAAACATGCTAGCTAATAGAACATGCTTATTTGAAAAAATTTACCAATAAATGTAAGAATCTAGCAAGTTATAACCCATATTATAAATGTAAGGAAAATTCAAAAAAATATGTTTCATACATGGAGCAAAATCGCCATTATTGATATGTTTGAATTGAAAGAAAATATATTTGGAATCAAAATTTCTAAATATTATAATTTGTAAACAAATGAATTTTATTCTAGAAATTTTTTTTGGAACGCATAGACATATTTTTTTTAATACAAACAGTGTAAAAATATTCTCCATTAATTTACAATATGTAAAAAAAAATTAATATTTGTCTTAAATAATAAGTTTTAACGAACTCAAACCCCTTCGGTCATTTCGGCCTCCCTGTATTTATATCTCTTAAGTGAAAAAGTGTGTGTTTCAATACAGTATAATATATTGTTATACAAAACTGGTTTAAAAATGCCATATAAATTATTAAACGTAACACCCACCCACCCAACACGTAGAACACGTTTTGTTTAGAGAAAATATAAAATAACTAAAATCGTAATTAGAAGCCGCTGTTATCGTTGACTAACTGAGTTATTTTTCACATTACATACAATTGGTATAGAATTGTTCTAAAATTAAAATATGAATGAAAATTGCAGGGAGTAACGAGTTGGCGGATATATGCCATTAACGTATTTCACAGACATCTACTTATCAGTCTGTAGTATTACTCAATGACCCACACGGGTTGTTATAAATGACCAACTAAGTAAGTAAGTAAGTACGACTATTACTCATATTTGAGCTATCAGCAAGCAAATGTAAAGATTTGTCATTAGTCGCACACTCGGCAGTAATATGTAGTTTCGCAAAATGTTTCTTATTGTCCCTTAAAGCTATAGCAGCTTATACACATACCCATACTTGGGGCGGGGCTATTTTTTCTCTCAATATTAAGAAAATCCTTTATCTCAACATTAAGAAAAACCTTTATCTCAACATTAAGAAAAACCTTTATCAAACCATGTTATTCATTTCGAGGAATACAAAATATGTATATATCGTCGGTTTAATGCTATTTTGCTCCATACGTCATTTTGTATGATCGGAGAAAGTCGCAATTTATGGCTTGAGTAAAAACGGGACTGAAGAGTTACATACTTTTGATTCCATGGGGTTCCCAGCAGTGTCTGTATGATTTCTATGCCATTATATTCAAAAATAAGCAAGAAATAAAAAGTTTGAAAATGGCTTTTTGGTCCATATCCAGTTTTGTTTTAATATTTTTTCGTACTTGTATTACATGGAAAGAGGGTCCGTATGGAAGGAGAGTATTTTTCACATTGTCATCGAAAGAACTTAAAATAGTAAGTCAAAACCAGTAAGGAAAAGCTAAAGTCGGGCGGTGCCGACTATATAATACCCTACACCACTCTCGTAATATTGAATAACTCTGGTATATAAATTTTGTAATTCATGTATAAATTGTTTACATAAATTTACTTTTGGAACATTTTATACTATATAAACGATTGGATCTAAAGAGCCAAATCGGACGAAACATATATATGGGAGCTATAGCTAAATCTTAACCGATTTTCTTCAAATTCGGTAGTGTTGGTTCATGGATCAAGAAAATCTTCCATTCTAAATTTCAAAATGATTGGATGTAAAATACAGCTTCTACAGGACTAAAGAGCAACAACGGACGAAACATATATATGGGAGCTATAGCTAAATCTTAACCGATTTTCTTCAAATTCGGCAATGTTGGTTCATGGATCAAGAAACTCTACCATTCTAAATTTCAAAACGATCGGATGTAAAATACAGCTTCTATAGGACTAAAGGGCCAAATCGGACGAAACATATATATGGGAGCTATAGCTAAATCTTAACCGATTTTCTTCAAATTCGGTAGTGTTGGTTCATGGATCAAGAAACTCTACCATTCTAAATTTCAAAATGATTGGATGTAAAATACAGCTTCTACAGGACTAAAGAGCAAAATCGGACGAAACATATATATGGGAGCTATAGCTAAATCTTAACCGATTTTCTTCAAATTCGGCAATGTTGGTTCATGGATCAAGAAACTCTACCATTCTAAATTTCAAAACGATCGGTTGTAAAATACAGCTTATATAGGACTAAAGGGCTAAATCGGACGAAAGATATATATGGAGCTATATCTAAATCTGAACCGATTTCAACCAAATTCAATAGCGATCTTAACAGCCGCGAAATACTCTAAACTGCAAAATTTCAGAACGATCGGAGTGAAATTGCGACCTGTAGTCGACGAACAACTTTGCATGGACAGACGGACGGGCGGACAGACATCGTTAAATCGACTCAGCTAGTGATTCTGAGTCGATCGGTATACTTTAAGGTGGGTCTAGCTGTGTTATTTTCAGGTGTTACAAACATCTGCCGTGAAACAAACTTATAATACCCTGTACCACAGTGTGGTGTAGGGTATAAATATAGGGCGATAGAAAAATGGAAACATAGAACAACAATATCAAAATTATTTCCCGTAAGTCAGAGTTAAATCGATTTACCCTAACAATATCTCGAAAAATAGACAAGATAGGAAAAAAGGATTGCAGATTCTGAAAGAGCATGCTTGAAACCCATACTATACTATGCAACAATATTCGTCGAAGGGCTGTGCATAACATTTTCTGGTGTAATATGTTGTTCTAAACACATGTTTTGATACAGCTCCCCTATAGAGGTCGCTCCAAAATTCGGTTTTGAGCCATATATACCACATTTTTAAAGCAATTTTGCAGAAACTTTGCAGTTTCTATTATATTTTGACAATAATTCATCACAGCAAAAATTTTACAAATCGGTTCATATTTTGTTACAGTCACCCTATAGAGGTCGCTCCAAAATATACCTATTTAAGCCATAAACACCATATTTTCTAAGCATTTTAACTGAATCTTTGCAGTTTGTATTTAATTAAGACAAGAATTCATCGCAGTAACAATTTTTTTAATCAGTTCATATTTTGTTATGGTCCACCTATAGATGTCGCTCCAAAAAAGGTTTACTTAAGCCATAAACACCATATTTTCTAAGAAATTTAGCAGAAACTTTTCAGTTTGTATTGTACTTTGGCAAGAATTCATCCCCGTGTAGATGTAGCTCTCAAAAAAGCTATTTTAAGCCATAAATACTCGTACCACATTTTTCAGGTGAAGAGTTTGGCTAAAGAATCTGCGGCCTAAAAATTGCAGCGTTCGTTTTAATAATTTACTTAAACAGAAAGGATCGTTTCATAATTTGTTCCATATCCACAGATTTTTTCAGTTATAAAATTGAATGCAATCCATGGTGGAGGGTATATAAGATTCTGCATGGCCGAACTTAACGCTTTTACTGTTTTTTTTAACGTGTCTTTAAATTTCCCATTTTCTTGGAAGGTTTCTTTAGTATTTGGACCATATTTTTATATGCTCGATACAGCCTGTATATACTTTAAATTAAAGAAAATTATAAGGACTACAAATGTTAGTAATGACACTTTCACGTGGAAAAATAAGTTAAGTAACTGTCATTAAAATAATTAGAAAAATTTAATTTTTTCAGAAAAAATCGTTTTTTGCTGGCACGAAAAAAACCATAAAAAATATAAAAAAATTGGCAAACAAACATTGTTTGCTCCAATTTTGTTGGCTAACATTCTAACTAAGAAAACAGTGCCTATTTGAAGAATATCTATGGATAAATGTAAAAATTGTAGCACTTTTGGTAGAAATAAGACAATTTCAACATAATCCGGTTTTTATACACCCACTATAGTACACGAGGGTATACTCGTATATCAGATGCTGCAGTTCAAAAGTATAACATATCGATGGAGTGACCTAAAAGACCCCAAGAATATTTGGCAGAAATCCATTTTGGGTAATTTCAAGTCATTTTAGCAATGTCCGTCTGTCTGTCTGGTTAGTGCGCACGATAACTTTCGACAGGATTAACCGATTCACTTCAAATTTGGTATATGGCTGATTTCGACATTACCGGATAGTTTGTTGTCTTTGTGTATTTAAATTAGGAAAAATAAAATATATTCACTTTGGTATTTACTTTATTACAAAGCTTTAAAATTTATTTTTTATGAAAAAATTGCCTAGCAAAGTGCTCAAATGTCATTCCCCTGGCTGTCCCTAACTCTACTTTCACTTAATTTTTTAAACATTTTTGACAAAAATAGTAAATAATTATTTCATATAATTTGATAAATGTAAAATATAATATTTTAGTGATATATGTTTTCTATTAATGTTTATAATTTTGTATCAATTACTTTTTTTATGGATGATTTTTTTTGTCGCTGAAGATTTGTGTCATTCCCCTGGCAAATCATATATTCCGTAAAATTTAAATTTCCAAACCATTGTGGATTTCAACTAATAAAAAATTATAAAGAATACTCGTATTAAGTCTACTACATATATTTGTGGTTGATTTTGCGCCATCAATATTAATAAAATGATGTAAGACATGATTTGTCTTCCGAAATAAGCTTTAACACTCACGGGCGTCATTCCCCTGTGCTGTTTTATTTTTAAAATGCAATACTTTTTAACTTCATTGTGAAAACCAAGTTCCGATCCAGGGTAATTTTTGGAATGCAAGTGTTTAAACCGAAATTATAGAGACTTTTGTAGTCAATCGTCATTCCCCTGTCAAAAAAAATTACAGTGGAATGACGATTAGCAAGGGAACTATTAAGAGCAGGATCCTCGATCTGATGACATATTTGGATAGAACACCTCAAAATAAGAAGAAAAATTAACGGACAATTTATCTATAACTTGCTTAGTTATCGAGTTATCGGACAATTAAATTTGAAAAAATCGTCAAAAACTTTAGTTTTCTCCTATTATGATATCAATAATATGTAAAAAATCAATACTAATTTTTCGAGAGCTATCTTAGTTACTGATATATGAAAGAAAAAACCGAAAAAATCAATCAATTTTTTCGATAACTACATTGCGTCACTTGCATTCCCCTGTCAAAAATACTCCAGGGGAATGACGATTAACAAGGGAACTCAAAATAAGACGAACAATTAACGGACATTTTATTGATATCTTGCGTAGTTATCGAGTTATTGGACGATACAATTTGAAAAAAATCTTATTTTTTAAAACTACAACGTCCGATAACTCAATAACTAAGCGAGATATCGATAAAATGCACATAATATTTTCTTTTTATTTAAAGGTGCTCTATCCAAATATGTCACCAAATATCTCCGCTCATTACGCTGGGGGCTATATTTTCAAAAATTTCGTATAATTCGGTTAAAAATTAAAAAAAATGATAATATAGTAGATATTTATAAATTGATTATATTTACCTATCTGAAGTATTGAAATCTGCCAACAACTTCAATGCCAAAAATTATGTCGAAATTGGCCCGTAATGTCGAAACCACCCATATGTCAATATTTTCTTCTATCTCAGACTAAAGTCAAAGATGGACTATGATGGTCCACTCCTTCCAGTACCTCCCCCACGAAGGGTCAAAATTTAGTGAAGTATTGATTATCTCATAAGGTCGCTAGTTACTAGTTTTATAACTTTGATTCCAGTCCATAGAAATACTTGAAATTTTGTGAAGTGTAATGCTTTATAATATATACAATCCCTTAAAAAATTGGCGTTATTGCCACGCCCCTTTTGGTACCTCCCATACAAATGGACCATTTTGAACAAATAGTTAACAGCTTATAACTTGTTTTCCCGCACATACAAATACCAGAAATTTTGTACAGTGTAATGTACCCATTGTAAATTACAAAATGGGCGTTATTGCCTTTTGGTACCCCCTAAACAAAATTGCGAAAATAAAAAATATGAAAAATTATTTTTTGAATTTCCCTATTTTTACAATATTTGTCATAATTTATAAATGTATCCACAGATTTTTTGCAAATAGGCATTGTTTTCTTTGTTTGGATGATAGCTTTCAGGAAATGGAACAAACATTTTTTGCGATTTTTTTTTCTATTTTTATGGATCTTCAAAAATAGGTCCAATTCCATAAAAATTGGAATTTCAAAACAAAATTAAAATAAAACTTAACCATAAAAAAATTTGGTTTAGCTTCATAAAATCTAGCAGATATAACTGATCGTCCACTAAGAAGTAGATCACCCAACTAATACACAACATGCCATCCACTAAAGATTAAATAACCCAACTAGTCCTCTACTAAGGAGTAGATAACAAAACTATGCGTTTACTAAGCAGTAGATAAACTAACTGAACGCATACTAAGGACTACACGCAAAGAAAAAATTCGTTTCTGCCAAACGAAATAGTATACAGCTACAACTTTTGCCGAAACTGAAATTTCGTTTGTTGTGACAGAAACTTATTTTGCGTAAGCAATTGTTTGTTCTGACCAAAAGAATTTCAGTCGTCGTAAACGAGAATTCGTCGGCCTAATGCTATTTTGGTCCATACGCCATTTATGTGTTTTTTGAGTTAGGAGTTGATAATATTAGTATCAAGTATGCTCTTTCAGAATCTGATATATTTTTTCCTATCTCGTCTAGTTTTCGAGATATTGGTAGGGTAAATCTAGTTAACTCTGAATAACGGGAAATAATTTTGATATTTTTGTTCTATGTCTCCATTTTTCTATCGCCCTACATTTTTGTCTACATTGTTGTATACCGACCCTCTTTGTGGTCCATGTAAGTCCAGATTCACACTCGGCAATTTTTTCCAAGCAAGTGCCAAAGTTTGTAAGATATAGAGTCAGAGAGCTCTTTCCGCCTGCCTCTCTCCCCAACAAACTTTGACACTTGCTTGGAAAAAATTGCCGAGTGTGAATCTGGACTAATACAAAGGTGGATAAGGAGCAAAATGCCATCTACAAAAATTTTTATAACTTGCTTATTTTTGAATGTAATAGCATAGAAATGCTTAGCATCATACAAACACTACTGGGAACCGTATGGAATCGAAAGCGTGTCTTCAGTCCCGTTTTTACTCAAGCAATAAACTGCGTTTTTCTCCGATCATACAAAATGGCGTATGGAACAAAATAGCATTGAGCCGACGAATTGTTTTTGTTTAATATTTCGAAGCGCGCTCTACGTAGTCAATTGCAAAACTTTCGATATATAATTTACGGCTGCTTGTATTATTAATACACATACATATCTGTAGTCATTTGGATGTTGACTTCAAAGCCAATGCATCTGAAGAGGGTGACCAGATCGTTGATCTTGTTCTGCATATCGTTCTGTCTATGGGAAATTAGGCAAACATCATTCGCAAAAACGAGGTCTTCCAGACCATTCCTCTCCTCTTTCTGCACATTTTGCTCAATACGTTGTCAAGAACTATCACAAACAACTCAATTTGATATGTGATAATATTTTTTTGTATCTCAGAATATGTTATTGAATTAATTTGGCATTTTTTTTTAATCTAAATTAGGCTCACAAAACCAAAAAAACGTATATAATTTCGCTGCAGGAGATTTTGTGGTACACTTTTATACTACTTATTGCTTTCCAATTATTATAAGATTAATAAAAATAAAACGGTGTTGAATTTAAGATGTGCCGAATATTATTGAATTATGTTTGGTAATTTATTTAACAAAATTTGTTGGTAAATTTAGGATCAGATTCCCAAATATTAAATCATATAATTTTCCTACAGCAGATTTTGTGGTACACTTTAGGGTATTTATTGCCTTCCAATTCTTTTAAATTTAATATCAATACAAAAACTCTGCACTCTAAAATGTGCAGAATACTATTGAAATAATTTTGGTATTTTACTTTATTAATTTTTTTGATACAATTTCTTCAGAAAGCAAAAACTGAAATCATATAATTTCGCTACATGAGATTTTGTGGTACATTTATAGGGTATATATAGGCTTCAAATTATTGTAAATTTAATATCAATGAAAAACTCTTGGCCCTTAGATATGCAAAGTATATTGTTCAATTAATTTAGGTTTTTTTTTTTTGACTTATCTGTTTGTACATTTTGGTTCAGAAACAAGAAAATCAAATCATATAATTTCGCTACAGAAAATTTTGTGGTACGCTTTTATGGTATTTATTGCCCTCTAATTCTCATAAATTGTATATCAATGAAAAGCACTTGACTCTAAGATGTGCAGAATATTATTGCGTTAATTTGGTATTTTATTTTATTTACTTTCTTTGTAAATAGGCTCAGAAAACCACAAAATTAAACTTCGCTACAGAAAATTTTGTGTTACACTTTTAGGGTATTTATTGGTTTCAAATTCTCATATATTGTATATAAATGAAAATCATTTGAATATAAGATGTGCAGCATATTATTGAATTAATATAGGTATTTAATTTTATTTATTTTTCTATACAATTTATTCAGAAAACATAAACAAATTGTGGTACACTTCTAGGATATTTATTGCCTTCCAATTATTATAAATTTAATATGAATAAAAAAACTCGCGAATTTTAACTATACTAAATATTATTGAATTAATTTTGTTATTTTATTTTATTAATTTTTTGATACATTTTGTTCAGAAAACCAAAAAATTAAATCACATAAATTTGCTACACGTTGTAGCAATGGAAAGCTTCTGACTTAAATGTGCAGAATGATATTTATAATTATTATTATCCCACAAAGAGTTAAATTTTAGTGAAATATTGAATCTCAAATAATGTCTATGCTACCATAACGAATATTCAATTTTAAATTAGGACAATATCGAAATAAATGAACGATATTTGCCAATTCGTTTTACAACTTGTGCAAGCATTGAAGTCTTTAAAGGAAACATAATAAATATGTTTAAGCATTTTAGTTTATCTGCAACGTATGTATAATGGTTTGACATTAAAGGAAACAATTTGTATTTCCCTTTAGTTTATATCGCCAATGTTGTTACACTTTCGTTAGTAATGTTGTTTTTGTTTATATTTCCTTTGTAACCCATGGTTTCGTTAAACTATTTTTTTTTTGGGTGACAACAAAAATGTCTGTAAATACTGCACATAACACTGAACGTCGTTGAAGAGAATAGACCGTCTCTTTTCTAAATTGTAGTCAAACAAAGTAAAGGTATATTGGAAAAAATTAAAAATTAAAAAATATGCATAAATAATTTTTATAATATTTTGTTAAACGTCAAAAAATCACATATTTTGGGAAATTACGCTTAAGTAGATTTTTAAAAAATTGCAAAAATTTCTTAAATAACACTGTGCTCGAAACTGACACTTTAAAAATGCAACACCTTGCTGAAGCTCAAGCCAAAAACTAATATCAATAAGTATTTTCTGCTATGTGTTTCTCACAAAAACGTTGAAAAGGAACTCATAGTATTATAGGAATATTTTTCTCAAAGAAACCAAATAAAAATGTCGAAAATTTGTACCAATTTTATCTTATGACATGATTAGAGTGCAATTTGTAGTGGTAAGGGGATGAGAAGCGGAGACGACTGTTTTAAGAAAAATAACACTATGCAACAAAATTGTTGTCCAAGGGATGTGGATAACAGTTTCTGGTGCAATTAGGTGTCACAAACACGAAAAAAATATAAAAAAAATTTTTTATGATAAATTTTTTTTTAAAAATTTAATTTTTTAAATTCCAGCTTTCATGGAAGTTACATTCAGTATTTGGACCGTAATTTTTCAAGTATAAGCCTGATTGAGCCGTGTTATGCCTCAAATTAAAGGGCAAATGCAAATATCGCCTTCACGTAGAATCGTTGGTTTAGTAACAGTCGTCAAAAATATGAAAATAAAATGATTTTTTTTTTAAACACTTTTTCCTGGTACAAAAAAACCATAAAAAATAGAACAAAATCGAAAAATCTATGGATAGATTTAAAAGTTATGAGCCATTTTGTAAATGATTGGGAAATTCCAAAAAAGTTGTTTCATATTTATTCGTTTTTAAATGATGTTTTTGCTTATATTGAATTCGCCATATGTGAGAGAGACATATAAGAGACATTGCACTTGCATTTTATTTTATGAGGATTGATGTCAGACATTATAAAATTATAGAGAGGACGAGGTTTTATGGCCGTTCGTAACCCTCCATAAAACATGATATGCAATATGAGAGCTATATTGGATGAGATCCGCTCAGACAGAGGGCCATTCAACAATATTTGTGGTTTTTTATTTATGATGTTTCCATTCAGTTACGCCTTTTAGGGTCATGGACATCCCAGTCGTATATTAGTACAATTATATGTACGCAATACAAAGTAGTACGCGGCAGTTTTGAACATATTGGGTGTCTACTTTCGAAGCAGGTACTGCAACAGCTACAGGTACTGCAGCTTATGAACCTTAACCCCGAAATTTATGAATGAAATTTCTTATTAATAAATTAGTATAATTCAGCGCCTTAAAGAGATAAAGTCGATTTTCTGAAAAATATTACAAAGTTATATTTCGAAGTATGAGTAAAAGGCAAAGACATTTTCAATATGTAAATGATCCCGACAATTTCTGCTACATCTGCGGAAAATATGTAATTAAAAAAATCGACGTGCGTTTAGTAAAATAATAGAAGAAATATATGTGTAAAATTTTGGTATACGAGTTCAAAATATGAACGAACCGTGGACACCTAGTATTTTGTGTAATTCGTGCCATGTAAATCTTACTCGATGGACTACTGGAAGAATGCGATAAATACTTTAAAATTAATGTATTACAATGTTTTGTGGAATAAAACGTTTTAATTTTAGACTTCACGTGCAATTTGGAATGCCAATGATTTGGAGACAACCATTCATTCACGATACGGACTGCTATTTTTGTCGAAGTTAATAGATTGGAGTAGGAAGTGTCCGAGTATAGCTAACAGCCTAATTACGGAAACATCGTCAAGTTCAACTGAGTACTCAACTCTGAGCGATTCAAGTTTGAGTCAGAAGTCATCGCTTTTAACTCAGTTTCAACACTTTGATCTAGTGAGAGATTTGGAACTGACCAAAGATAAGGCAGAACTACTTGCATCTGGGATGAAACAGTACAATATTTTGGCCCCAGATGTTAACATATCATATTATAGAGTCCGTGATATACCTTACAAACAATTTTATACAACTGTAGATAACAGATGCTTTTCAAGGACATTCCCGGATTGTTCGAGGAGATGGTGCGTATAAAAACATGGTGCGTATAAAAACAAACAGTTGTCCATGTAGTCGAAGAGAGCGAAGCCCATATCGTCATCGGATTCCTCAGGTTCGGATTCCTTCTTCGTTTCTTCCTTCTTGGCCTCAGCGGCGGGAGCAGCACCACCAGCAGCAGCAGCGCCACCGGCAGCGGGGGCAGCACCAGCACCGAAAAACATACAATTCACAGGAATGGCGGTTATTTATAAAGCCTTAAGGAAAGATGACAATGCAATCTCATATTTAAAAAGTTTATTTAAAAGTCTTTCTTTTCAAAAAATAGAAGAATGAGTTTTTGATGGACCTAAATTATGGAAACTGATGAAAGATGTGAATTTCGAATCATATTTGACGTCGTATGAAATTGCAGCATGGAGGTCGTTTAAGCTTGTAGTTTCAAATTTCCTTGGATCCAATAAAAGCCCGCAATATGAAACAATGATTAATGATTTGTTAACAAATTATGAAAAAATTGGTTAGAAATTAGAAATATATTTATGTAAAGGGTCCGCCAAATAACTTTTTTTATACCCTCACTTTAGTGTGACGAGGGTATATATCATTTGCTACGGAAAAAAGTGTAACACATCGAAGGAGTGATCTAAGACCCTAAGTATGTTCGGAGGAAATCCGTTTTGGGTCATTTTAAGTCGAATGAGCAATGTCCGTCCGTCTGTCTGTCTGTCTGTCTGTCTGTCTGTCTGCTGGCTGGTGCGCACGATAACTCTCGAAAGGAGTAACCGATAGACTTCAAATTTGGTATGTGGTAATATTTTGATCTATCTCCGGATGAGTTCGAAGATGGGCCATATTGGTCTACTCCTTCTGGTACCTCCCACACAAAGGGTTAAAATTTAGTGAAATATTGATTCTTTAATAACTTCTATACTACTTATTCGAATCTTTTGAAATTCTGCACATAATATTAGTATATTAGTCGCTATTAACTCGAGAAAAATGGGTGAAGTTGGCATGCCCCTTTTGGTACCTCCCACACAAATGGACCATTTTGCATCAAAATTTAACTGCTTATAACTTTAATACAAGTGCATAAAAATGCTTGAAATTTTCTACAGTATAATGTTTTTGTAGCGCCTATAGTCCGGTAAAAAATGGGCATCATTGTACAGCCCCTTTTGGTACCGCCCACACAAATGGCCCGTTTCGTACCAAAGTAAACGGCTTGTAACTTTAATACCAGTGCATACAAATACTTGAAATTTTGTACAGTGTAATGCTGTTGTAGTGCCTATAGTCCTGTAAAAATGGGCGTTATCACCCCGCCCCTTTTTGTACCTCCCACACAAAATGACCAAATCATACCAAAATTACATAGCTCGTAACTTTAATATACCAGTGCATACAAACGCTTATAGTTCAGCACAATACAATGTTTTTTAGAATGTACTGTTTACCGAAAAATATGTGTATTTGGAAAACCCCTTCTGGTACCTCCCACACAAATTGACAGATTTATTGGTGTAATGTTATATATTACATTACTCACAAAGTGAGGGTATACCTTAGTCGGTTTACCCGACTGAAACTTTCTTACTTGTTTTTTTAAAACATCGCGCAAACATCGAGTGTAGCGTCGGCTGTGTGGCACCAGGCTATGAAGCCGACGCGGCGCAAATAGGCGGCGCGCCGAAGCCGGATATTTTTTTCCAGCCGACGCCGCCGCCGATTTTAGCGGCTCACATCGGCTGAAACTCAGCCGCCGAAGTTTATTTGATGAGTCAAGAAGATTTGTTTTCAGCAATCATCAAAATTTAGAAAGTGACTACTACTTTAGAGTTAATTTTAGCGTACAAAGTATATAAATAATTTCTGAATGGTAATAAAAGATATGGCTATCGTTTATTAAAAAATATTCCATAAATTTTATGGGGATTTTAAATTAAAAAATAAGAAATGCGTAATGGGTTGACGGAAATTAACAGCTGAACCGATTTTTACAAAGTCTACGTTGTTTTAAAGAGAACACAAGAGGCCTTTTCTGTTTTTTTAAAACAAATTGTATAATTATTTTTAAAAGATTGAGTTTTAACAAAATGTTTCCCTCGATTTTCTTCAAATTCACACAGAATATTCTCACGAATTCAAAACATTGTTTGGGTTTTTAGTGGCTTAATATTTGTAAAAGTTATGCGTTACTAAGGGCACTGGGATGAAAGAATGATGGGAGATTATATTTGGTTCCTCATTAGAGAAACCGATTCCGAAATCTACAAACGCCAGCAAAGAACTCACAATTACTTCTAATGAAACTTGTTCATGTAAATAAACTCAAATGTACATAATATAAATAAAAGTTAATAAATAAAATCGCTATTTAAACAGAAATTAAAAAAAAAGATTTTTTGGAAAGTGCTATAATTTCTACATTTATCCATAGATTTTTTCAAAAATGCATTATTTTCTTCGATAGGATGCAAACTTTTAAAAAATAAAATAAAATATTTTTTTTCGATTTTTTATTTTTTTTTCAGGATTTTTTTTTTAAAATCTACTTTTTCCAATTTGTTTAATGACTGTTACTAAGCCACTGTTTCTAAATGAAAGAAATATTTCCAACATTGGTAGCCCATATTAATAGCTTCAATTTAACGTATAAGTCGACCTGATCGGGCATATACTCCAAAAATGATAGTGCAAATACTTAGGGTACCTTCGACGATAATAGTATTTTAATAAAAATTTTTTTTAAAAAAAATGTATCCATAAAAATTTTTTTTTTTGTTTTATATAATAGTATGCCACAATCTATACAAAAAAATATTTTTTAGGTCTAGGACACAAATTTTTTTTTTGTTTCATAGTGTAATTATTTACTGACTAATTAAAGAAAATATTGAACTTTTGTGACAATCTTCTGTTGCGCCTTATGGGGGAACACAACGGTGTGGTATTTCCATGACGCATTGGTGGATGCTAAATTTCGGACCAGAAGATAATGAAATAATTGTACCATCCACAACTCTTCTAATAGTGAAATATAATCAACATTTCTGTAATAATATTTTAAACAAAAAAAGCGTTAAAATTCAAAAAGATCGTTTAAGAAATAAATCTCAATGAAAAAATAAATCTCGTTAAAATTCAAAAAGATCGTTTAAGAAATAAATCTCAATGAAACTACGCAGAGCTTATATATTTGCCACAATCTTCTTTTGCTTCTTAAATTACCCCATAAAGGTCTGAAATTTCTATGGCGCTTTGATCCTAGATGACGCTTTCTCGCGTTATTGTAAAATTATATGTTTTACAAGATTTAAGGAAATTTTTGCTCTTAAGTTTTCCATTATTACATAGTTTTGACAAATTTCGAGCCAGAAGACATGTAATAATTGCACCCTTCCACAACACTTCTAATAAGGAAACTGTAATAACACGTTTTTCTTTTAAACATTTTCGATTTAAATTTAAATTGCAAACAATAGTTTAAATTCAACACTTAACATGTACAACGTTAAAAATGACTACATATTTAAGAAATAAAACTCAAAAAAGCTAAGATATTCACCCATTGTTTGTATTTATTCCGGCACTTGAACTCTTATAACTGATTCCAAGAAAATGCGGAAAAAGTTCACCGTAAGAAGAAACCATAATAGAAAGTAACCATGGCACGACTGACTGACTCTGCGAAAACTTTCGATTGCTATTAACTAAAAGGCCAAAGGAGCCGGGAGCCGGGAGCCAGGTCGTTGAGTAATGACACTAGCGGAAATCATAATGCCAACTAATAAGGAAATGTGTTGTTTAATATTAGCATACTTATTTATACACTGTGGAAAAATTGCATAGACCTATCCAGATGTTTCAAGCAATAAAATATAATTCAAATTTTCATGGAAGTTACCTTAAGTATTTCGATCATATTTTTTGAAACATAACCTCAATAAAGCCAGTATACCATTTAAATTAAAGAAAATTATGAGGGTTAGAAATGCTTAAAACATCGCTTTAACGTTGAAACGGAAGTAAAGTAACTGTCGCTAAAAAAAATTAGAAAAAAATTGAAATAACAAAGGAACACAATTCCTTTTTGAAAAAAGGCTATGGATAAATTTATAAAATTTCAGAATTTCGGTCTAGACCAAAAATAATAAATAATAAGATATGTCATCCCGGAGCGAGTAAGTTGTCAGTTACGAACGAATAGAAATTTCAACGAGTAGGACTTCAAAGAGCGATGTTTTCCGCGGATTTCGGACCGATTTTCCCGAATTTTTTGTAATTGTCAAAATTAAAAAATTTATATTAATTGTTTAGTGCAAAGAAAGTTCTAACTATGTTCGCGGAAAAGTGTTCTTTCGCGTGTGACATTTCATTCCTATTCGTTCGTAACTGATAGATTTTCACGTTTCGTCCGGACGGCACATCTGTATAATTTAATGTCTGTGGTATAGACAGATTTGATTGTATTTATATATTTTTTAGAATTAGAAAAAAATTTAAATAACAAAGAAAACAATTCCTTTTTGAAACGGATAATTTTATAAATTTGGCATACATTGTAAAAATATGTATATTCTAAATGAATATTTTTCATATTTTTGTTATTTTGGAAATTTTGTTTAGGAGGTACCAAAATGGGCGTGGCATTAACGCCAATTTTTTTAATATACTATGGGTACTGTAAAAGCATTACACTGTACAAAATTTCAAGTGTTTGTATGTGCAGGAATCGAAGTTATAAGCCGTTAACTTTTTGTGCAAAATGGTCCATATGTATGAGAGGTACCAAAAAGGTCGTGGTAATAAATCCCATTTTTCACGGGACTGTAGGTACTATAAAAGCATTACTCAAAGTTATAAGACGTTTACTGTTTGTGCAAAATGGTTCATTTGTATAGGAGGTACCAAAGGTGCGTGGCAACTATGGACATTTTGCTCCAGACCAATAAATCAATACTATGTGTGGAATTGTGAAAGATTCTGAGTAGTAGTATAGAAGTTATGAGATAATCAATATTTCACTAAATGTTGACCCTTTCGTGGGTGATGTACTCCAAGGAATGGACCAACATAGTCCATCTATGACCTTAGCCTGAGATAGAAAAAAAAATATTGACACATACCAAATTTTAAGTCAATCGGTTAATTCTGTCGAAAGTCATCGTGCGCACCAACCAGACAGACAGACGGACATTGCTGAAGTGACTTGAAATGGCCATAATCGGATTTCGGTCAAATATTTTTGGGGTCTCTTAGGTCACTCCATCGATGTGTTACAATTTTGGTTTGCAGCATCTGATTTATACCCTTCTTCACAATAGGGGGTATAAGAACCGAATTTTGCTGAAATTCTCTTATATCTACCAAAAGTGCTATCATTTCTGCATATATCCATAGATTTTCATCAAATATGCATTGTTTTCTTAGTTAGGATAGTAGTAGCTTTAAAAATATGAAACAAACGATTTTTGGCATTTTTTTCCTATTTTTTACGCTTTTTTGGCGCTAGCAAAAAACGATTTTTTAAAAAAAATAATAATTTTTTCTTTAATTGTTTTAACGACAGTTACTAAACTTCTGTTTCCACGTGAAAGTGTTATTACTAAAATTTATAGTCCTCATAATTTCCTTTAGTTTAAATTGTACCCTGGCTTTATCTAGCATATACTTCAAAAAATTTTGGTCCAAATACTAAAGGCACCTTCCAAGAAAATGGGAATTTAGAAAAAAAAAATTTTACCGTTCAAAATGTCCATATATTTTGTTTGTGTTTAGGACACCATATTACACTACAAAATATTATGCACAACCCTTCCACAAAAAGTTTGTTGTATAGTGATATTTATATTTCCCAAAGGGATACAACAATTATATACCATTAGAAGGAGCAACATTTTTTATTTAAAACGAAACCAATTTCGTGTGGGTTAGATTTTAACCAAAAACAATATAGTTTAAGAAGACATTCCTTCCTGTAGCGAGTAATTGTCAGTTACGAACGAATAGGAATTTGATTCCAACGAGTGAGGTTTTTCGCGGATTTCCAGATTTTCCCCGAATTTTTTGTAATTGTCACAATTAAAAAATTAATATTAATCGATGAGTGCAAAAAAAGTTCAATCAATGTTCGCGGAATACAGTTTTTTCGCGTGTTACAATTCATTCCTATTCGTTCGTAACTGACAGATTTTTGACGTTTCGGCCTGAAGGAATGTCTTCTTATATTCTATTTGTCTGTGATATTAACAGTATTTGAGAATACTTTTTTATACATAGTAGCAAACAAGATGTATGTTTACGTGAAGCTTAGGTTAGCCTCACTTTGTTAAAAGGACCAAATTAACATTTTTTGGAATTTCAATTTGGAAAATCTGATTTCTTTTTTAATATTCGATATATTTTATATTGTTTCACAGTTCAATGAGTTCATTTTTAGCGAGTAACTGTGATGAACATTGGGGTTGTTCATTACTTCCAATAGTATTTTATTTTCAGAATTTTTTATCAGAATTTCGGTCTAGACAGCTTTGATTGTGTTTACATATATATTTTTTTATATTTTATACATTTCTCCTTCTACACAATTGTAATTTTGTAGCCTTTTTCAAACATCCAGTACGGAAATAAAATTTTAACAATACAGCGAAATTAGAACAAAGTGGTAATAACTTCGACTCACTCTCATGAAATTGGTTTTGCTCTAGAGAGGAAAGTTCCTTCTTTCCAAAAGTACACATTTCATTGCCATAATTCTTCACGAAAAATGCCATTAAACAAATAGTTGCTGCTATCCAATGTTTACGCAGTGTATGCATATTTTCGCAGTGATATATACTTACGTTGTTAGTATGCAAGAGTTTATTTTTAGCCAAAAACCAAAGCATAAATATGATAATGATAATAAGTAAACCAAAATCACGAATTAGGCATTGAATTGCATGAATGGGAATGTTTCGTTTTTTTTTTTGCTTTTGAGGAAGGATGTCAATTCTGGAAGGGGCAAAAACGTCAGCATTGCCTAAGGTAACAATAAAGTTATTGACAAAACAGCATAATACCCGAAATATTAAAAGAGCATTTGTTGCACGCAAAGTTCAGAGGCCACGTCAGACTTACAGTGGAACCAAACCAAAATAACAGTGACAATGAAGAAAGACATAAACGACCCGTATGTCGTATGAGTTATGTTTTTGTTCCGTAGAAATGTAAATCATACGTAATGTGGTAAATCATACGTAATGAAAAAAGTAAGGAAAACTTCACAAATTGTTCTTATAGTAAAGATTTTTTTATAATTCCTTCGGGATAAATTTACACTTCCATTTATCTTTTTAAAATAAAAATCAGAAATGTTGGAAAATGTCTCAAATATTATGGACCGCACTCAATAACATAATAAGAAAAATCTCTAAAGTTTATGTTACGTTTTTACAATTGACAGAGGAAATTACACACATATAATTTTTAAGCCAAATTGGAAGGAAATTTTTCTTTGGGGCTTTGAAGTCAAATCGGTTTTGGCAGTTGTATGTGACTATGCCGAAATATGGTCCAATGAGGTGCTCCTTGAAATGGTTCTGGGTATAATAAAATACAACTTGCCGAATTTTAGCGCAATCGATTGGTATTTGTGGTTTGTAACGCGCTAAAAAGTCACATCGCGTGGGAGCTATACCAAAATGTGGACCAATGAGGTCAGTACTCGTATGAACCTGTGTATAGGCGCTGTATAAAACAATGGATCTACACTGGACCTTGTTGACGTGAATGGTAATATGCATTTTGGCAAACTTCGTCCCAATAAGTTCAAGCTAGTGGCTTTCACGACGTAAAGAAATAAATAATATATGACCAAGACAATTTTCAGACGTAAGAAATTAATATGTATGAGATATATTTCCGCCAAATTAATTTATTAATGTCATTCAAGAATGTGAGATCCGCCAACAAAATTCATTTGAAGTTCACTTTTAGGAGCCGCAAAAATCATTTGTGAGTACCAATTAATACATATCTATCTCCGAAACATGTCCTTCGTCATAAAAAAACTCAAAAGTTGTACGTTGCTGGTAGATTTTTTATGTTGACGATTTCGAAAATTCTTTTTGACGATTTGACGATTTTTGCCCATTTTGACGATTTTCGGTCAAATTCGTCTTGCAACACTGAATGGCGTTGTTTCTACTTGTCAAATGTCAAAGAATAAAAGCTTCAAAAGTGACAGCTACCGAAATACCGGGTGATTCAAAATAACACCTCTTGTTGGAAAACCCGTACTTCCGTGTGTTCAATCTAACAATACGAATTGTAATGTTCGTAAAGAGTTCGTTCATTAAAAAGGTGTCATTGTGTACCGCGTGTCGTATGATGTATTTACGTTTGTTCAGCGAATAAAAAATATCACTCATACAACAAGCGGGCCTTTTCCGGAGCAACGTTGGGTTTACATGTTACGAGTAATAACCACAAAAGGCAGTAATATTGCAGAGGTTTATCAATTTTTAGATTTTAGAAAAATTCAATTTTAACAAAATTTTCTAGAAAGAAGCAATTCAAAGATTTTTCTACACCATTTTCAACTGCAATTTGAAAAAAATCAATTGAATTCCGAATTAAATCAATTGAAATTCGAAGATTTCATTTGAAATTCGAAAAAGGTCAATTGAAATTCGAAGATTCCATTTTAGATTCGAAAAAAATCAATTGAAATTCGTAATACATCAATTGAAATTCGAAACACATCAATTGAATTTCGAAACACATCAATTGAAATTCGAAAAACATCAATTGAAATTTGAAACACATCAATTGAAATTCGAAAAACATCAATTGAAATTCGAAATACATCAATTGAAATTCGAAAAACATCAATTGAAATTCGAAATGCATCAATTGAAATTCGAAATACATCAATTGAAATTCGAATTTTTCCATTTGAAATTCGTAATACACCAATTGAAATTCGAAAAACATCAATTGATATTCGAAATACATCAATTGAAATTGGGTAGAATTTATTTAAACACATTTGCTGACTAAATCTTAACATATAATGTGACGAACAGAAAACTTATAGATGATCTCATCTTTTATGAATATTTATTCAAAATTAGTTGAAACAAAACGTATTTAAATATTTTAATATTAAAGGTTTAACACAGACAAATTGTATCACTTAAATGCTACCCCATCTAATATACAGCATTGATTTTGTTTACATTTTTCGAATTTCAAATGATGAATTTCGAATTTCAATTGATGTTTTCCGAATTTCAATTGGTGTATTACGAATTTCAAATGGAAAAATTCGAATTTCAATTGACGTATTACGAATTTCAATTGCAATTTTACGAATTTCAAATGATGTGTTTCGAATTTCAATTGATGCGTTTCGAATTTCAATTGATGTTTTTCGAATTTCAATTGATGTTAATCGAATATCAAGTGATGTGTTTCGAATTTCAATTGATGTTAATCGAATATCAAGTGATGTGTTTCGAATTTCAATTGATATTTTTCGAATTTCAATTGATGTTTTTCGAATTTCAATTGACCTTTTTCGAATTTCAAATGGAATATTCGAATTTCAATTGATGTTTTTCGAATTTCAATTGACTTTTTTCGAATTACAATTGAAAATGGTGTAGAAAAATGCAATTTTAAAAAATGATTTAACGACATTTTTAGAAAAAGAATTTTCTCTTTTGAAGGAATTTTCTAGAAAAGAGCAAATTTTAAAGAATTTTCTAAAAAAAAATTCAATTTCAAGAATTTTTGCAGAAAATTGAATTTTCAATTTTCATTAAATTTTCTAGAAACATTTAATTTCATCGAAATTTTGTAGAAAAATGCAATCCCTACGAAATTTTTCAGAAAAATACAATTTCAAAGAAATTTTCAAAAAAAAAAATGCAATAATTTTGTATGATTTCCATAAAATTTCAATTTTCTAGAGAAAAATAATTTTAACGAAATTTTGTTGGAAAATGCAAAAAAAATTCTAAAAAATATTTAAACGAAATGTCATTTTATTAGTCAAATTAAAAAAGTAATAATTTACGATAATGTGTTTGTGGAGAAGATTTTTTACATGGTTGTGGGGAGTCACAGTCCGCCCATTGGGGAAGAAAAGCTGATTGCTAAAGGACGCGTCCACTGTTTGCGGATTAAATAAGCAGTCGCGGACATCTCTGAGGTTTTGCGATGCCTTAAAAATCTCAAAAATGTTCTGTTTTATAAGTTCTGTTTTATACGTATACGTATTATGTATTATTATAATGTATAACGTATTACGTATAATGTATAATGTAATACATATACGTATAAAACAGAACATTAAAACAGAACTTTATAAAACAGGACATTTTTGCAATTTTTTCGGCACTGGATGCACTTTTTTTGGGAAGGTTTCATCCACATTTTTTTAAAACAGAACTTTATAAAACAGGACATTTTTGCAATTTTTTCGGCACTGGATGCACTTTTTTTGGGAAGGTTTCATCCACATTTTTTTCTCTAATTTAATATCTACAACTTTGATTCAGGCACAAAAGAGATATTCCGTACGGTATACCAGAGTATACGGTTTGACAGAGTTCTATAAATCGGTATCCATTATTCTTCTTCGTTTCGGTGCCGCGTTTACCCATAATATGCGTCAAATTATGATTGTCACTGCTAATTTTTGCATTAAAGTCGGCGGTCATTAGAAGGATATCAAGTTTTGGTGTTTTGCCCAGCGTAGCTATTTATTGCTCATAGAATTCATCTTTACACTTGTATTCAGCTTCCTCTGTTGGTGCGTAGCATTGTATATACTATAGCAAAACATTTCATAATGTTGGTCTCTCCTTGAACTCTTTTGATATTATGATCCTACTCCACTTTCGCTTCTTGCATTCTTTCCACTATAGAGTACTATATTTTCATTTGCTGTTGTTATTTGTCCTTTCACTCAATCCCAGAATGTCCACGTTGAATGTTATGATTTGTTCCTCTAGCTGAGCGAGTCTTCAAGTTTCTCTAAGCGTCCTTACGTTCCATTGTCCATGTTTGTGCTCAAATTGTTGTCATCAGGTCGATGTTATCATTTTCTATTTATTTTGTAGTTGTTTCGTTACTCTATATATTTCAGATAAGTGGCTACTAACTTTTACACTCCATCCAGCCGTTCTTTGGGCGAACCGCTAGCTCCAAAACAGACGTCCGCTTCCTCGCTGTGCAGTCACTCTAGTTTGTATCCACTTTCTTCGATTTGGCTATTGGTTATTATGAGGCGCCAGTTACGCGCCACGTTTTTCCAGGGATCATTGGCAACTTGGAAATTTGGTGAACTTAAGACTTCTCCGAAACTCTCATCCTGAAACCTCAGAGATGTCCGCGACTGCTTATTTAATCCGCAAACAGTGGACGCGTCCGTTAGCAATCAGCTTTGCTTCCCCAAAGGACGGATTGTGACTCCCCACAACCATGTAAAAAATCTTCACTACAAACACATTATCGTAAATTGAATTTATTTCTTTAATTTGACTAATAAAATGAAATTTCGTTTAAATAATTTTTAGAATTTGTTTTTTTTTTGCATATTCCAACCAAGTTTCGTTAGAATTAATTTTTTCTAGAAAATTTAATAAAAGTTGCAATTTTATGGACTATAGCATCATAATTAAATTATTCTACCAAATTATAGAAATTGCATTTTTTTTTTAAAGATTTCTTTGAAGTTGTATTTTTCTGAACAATTTCGTTGGAATTGCATTTTTCTACAAAATGTCGATGAAATTAAATGTTTCTAGAAAATTTAATGAAACTTGCAATTTTATTACAGCCTACACCACACTGTGGTACAGGGTATTATAACTTTGTGCATTTGTTTGTAACACCCAAAAGGAGAGAAAATAGACCCATCGTTTATTATACCGATCGACTTAGAATCTCGTTCTGAGTTGATTTAGCTATGTCCGTCTGTCTGTCTGTCCGTCTGTGCATGTATTCTTGTAATCAAAGTACAGGTCGCAATTATGGTCCGATCTCTACGAAACTTTACACATATCATTTGTTTGGCCCAATGACGATCCCTATTGAATTTGGTTAAAATCGGTTCAGATTTAGATATAGCCCCCATATATATGTTACCCCAGATTTGACATGTAAGCGCTGTAAAAACTTTATTTTATATCCGATCAGTATGAAATTTGGCAGAAAGAGGTTTCTTATTACATGAAGGAATACTGCTAAATTCGGTGAAAATCGGTTCAGATTTAGATATAGCCCCCATATATATATTTAATTCGGAGAAAATCAGTTCAAATTTAGATATAGCCCCCATATATATGTTACCCCCGATTTGATATGTAAGCGCTGTAAAAACTTTATTTTATATCCGATTAGTATGAAATTCGGCAGAAAGAGGTTTCTTATTTCGTGAAGGAATACTGCCAAATTTGGAGAAAATCAGTTCAGATTTAGGTATAGCCCCCATATATATGTTACCCCCGATTTGATATGTAAGCGCTGTAAAAACTGCATTTTATATCTGATAAGTATGAAATTCGGCAGAAAAAGGTTTCCTATTATATGAATGAACACTTTTAAATTTGGAAGAAATCGGCTCAGATTTAGATATAGCCCCCATATATAAGATACCCCGATTTGACATGTAAGCTCTGTAAAAATGTTATTTTATATCCGATCAGTGACTGTATTTTATATCCGATTAGAAAAAAATTCGACAGAAAGAGATCTGTTTACATGATTGAGTATTCAGGGAAATCGGTTCAGATTTATATATAACCTCCATATATATGTTCCTCCTGATTTGGTATCAAAGCGCTATATAAGTTGTACTTTACTTCCGATCATTTAAATTTTCCAGAAAGATGTTTCTTAATTTAGGAACGAATATTTCTAAATTTAGCGATTATCGGTTTAGAATTAGATAATATGTTCCTACCCATTTACCAATTATTCCAAATAATTGTCGCAATGACCCTTATCGCATTGTTAGGGAGGTGTAGGGTATTATATAGTCGGCCCCGCCCGACTTTCTGCCTTTCCTTACTGTTTTTTTTTTTAAACCATTAAAAACTTCATAGTAATTCAACTTTTCTGTAAAAATTCTTGAAATTGATTTTTTTTTTAGAAAATTCCTTCAAATTTGCTCTTTTCTAGAAAATTCCTATAAAAAAGAAAATTCCTTTTATAAAAAATGTCGTTTAAATCATTTTTGTTTAAATTTAAATTTTCTAGAAAAATCTTTGAATTGCTTCTTTCTAGAAAATTTTGTTAAAATTGCATTTTTCTAAAATCTTAAAATCTTGAAGTTAAATCTTCTTTCTAGAAAATTTGGTTAACATTTCGAAGGTCGATGATGTTACCATGGATCGCTGAAAGGATTAAAGATCGATGAGTCGTTTAATGGACAATGACTTCTGATTAGTGACCACTGCCAGGATTAGAAGTTGTTGATTTTATTAAAGGCCGATGCAGGGAAATCAATTTTCTTACTTGTTTTAATATAATTTATAGATAAACCTCTGCAATATAACTGTATTTTTGTGGTAATTACTCGTAACATGTAAACCTAACGTTGTTCCCGAAAAGGCCCGCTTGTTGTATGAGTGATACATTTTATTCGCTGAACAAACGTACATCATACGGCACGCGGTACACAATGATACCTTTTTTATGAACGAACTCTTTACGAACATTACAATTTGTGTTATTAGATTGAACACACGAAGCACATTATCTTTCTACAAAATACTGTTCAAATAAGTTTATTTGTATTTTAACCCATACGAGTATTAGCGCAGCGTTCGATAAATCGAAATTTAACTTTCCCAGTTTTCTACATTTTTCCCTTTACATTATTCAATGGATATTTGAAATAAATGTTGTCAATCTTCAACTGTGAGGTCTCAATATTAATAGAACAATTTGATTCTTACATGGTGTGAAAGTAATTATTATGAAATTTAAAAAAAACAGATATTTTTCTCAAAGACAAATAGAATATAAGAAGACATTCCTTCCTGTAGCGAGTAATTGTCACTTACGAACGAATAGGACTTTGATTCCAACGAGTAAGGTTTTTCCCGGATTTTCAGACCGTTTTTCCCGAATTTTTTGTAATTGTCACAATTAAAAAATTAATATTAATCGATAAGTGCAAATAAAGTTCAATCAATGTTCGCGTAATACTGTTTTTTCGCGTGTGACAGTTCATTCCTATTCGTTCGTAACTGATAGATTTTGACGTTTCGGCCTGAAGGAATGTCTTCTTATATTCTATGAAAAAAGGTAATATAATAATTTTATTACACGGAAAAAATTTTCATTTTTGATATACATATTTAATTTTATTATATTTTTGATATGCATATTTGAATTTTAATAAAAAATATTTGGAATAAACATTTAAAACTTTGATGAATTTTCCGATCTTCTGTTTTAATTTTTCCTTATTTTTGAATTATACCTTATACTTCAATATATGGCAGAATTGAAAATGGTCATATTTAATAGCAACCTATGAAAATTATATTTGCCTAAAAACTTTATAAAAAGTTGTAAATGTACAAAATAAGATATCGCTATTATTTATTTTTTTAATAATTTTGTTTTCAAAAATTTAATGGGAATTTAAGTTTAAAAAAATTAGAAAAAATCAATTTGTACATAATTTACGTCGGGTGAAAGAGAAGAAAAATGTCAAATATTTACTGGACACAATAGTATTTCGTCCATAACTTTTAAAAAAATTAATAACTGTTTTGGATTTGTGAAAGTCGGGTGCATATTCTTTGTAAACTTGAAAAAATTAAATCTTTTAAAAAATGTTCGCAAATTTTTAAAAAAAAAATCCATAAAAATGGGTCCTTATGTTCTCTTTCGTAACGGCGTAAACTTCAGTACATTCGCTCAAGAGCAATTACAAATTTCGTAATCCCAAATATTCATTTTTCTAAATTTTTTGAAATTTTCAATCCCCATAAAATTTTGGGAACATTGTTTAAAAAAAAAATGATAGCGATTCTTATTTTATCATTTAGCAACTTTGGTCTGCTTATAGACTCCTCGTGTAGAATGCGGCACTTGACGCAGTTCTTTAAACTTTTTTCTTCCAAAATTGCGCAAATTTTTTGAAGAAAAAAATGCTCACACTATTTCATTTGACGAGTATAATCGATTCGAAATTCCAAACTTAGATTTTTGTGAAATTTTGACTTAACAATAACCCCATTCCGAAATTTGCAAAAAAAATAATAAATAATTTTTCCTTCATAATTTCCATGTTTTTACAAAATTTGATGTAAAATATATGTATAAAAAAACTATTTCGTTTTCGTTTATCAATTGACATATACCACATTTCGAAATTCTAAAATCAATTTTTTTTGTGAAATTTTTTGCATAAGGATTTACCCTTTCCAAAATTTCCCAAAAAGTGAAAAAAAATAATTTCCCCCCTTTTTCCACGTAATTGCCATCTTTTTACAAAATTTGAGGAAAATTTTACTTAAATAGATTACGTTTGATAAGTATAATTAATTGACATATATCCTAATTCAAAATTCCAAACTTTTTTCGTTTGGTTTCATGTTTTAAAAAAGTTTTCATGTTTTAAAAAAAAAATTCAGGAAAAGTTTGTGTCAAACGATTTCGATTGACGAGTATAATCCATTGTCGTATACCATATTTCAAAATTTCAAAGTTTGATGATTCTTTGTGAAATCCAAAAATTGAAAAAAAAAATGTTTCCCTCATAATTGTTATTTTTTTTTATAAAATTTTAGGAAACAAATCGATCATACGATTTCGTTTAACAAGTAATCAATTGGCATACATATTCGTATATAACATTTCGAAATTCCAGCGCAACTCCTTTCCAAAATTTGGCAAAAAAATTACAATCAAATTTCCCTATTATCTTCCACGTTTTTAAAAATTTACAAATAAATCCTTTAATGCTAAATTAGCATTAAACAATTTCGTTTGACGAATATAATCGATTGGTATATACCATTTTTTGATTTTTTATTTTTTTCGTGATATATTTGGAATAAGTATAACAATTTCCATGTTTTTACAAAATTTGAGAAACAATATTTCTACTAATGCAAGAAGTGTTTCTTCAATAGGCAAATTTAACCGGTTTAGGAACGAAATTAGTAAATTCAGTAAATTGCCAGCAATAATAGCTATTCAAGAAACTTGGTTCAGCAGCCAAATGTTAAACGTATATTCGATTTTCGGATTTGATGCAGTTAACTGTAGTCGATCTGATGGTTTTGGTGGCACTACGATATATATTAACTCAAATTTGAGTCATAAAATTCAGCTTAATAAGAGTGAAGAAAACATGGATGTAATTGCTGTTGAGCTACAAGATGTAAAGGTGGACAATTCTAACTTTATTGTTATATCTGTTTACAGATCACAGCGCTGTAGCCTAAGTACGTTTCTGCGTAAAATGGATGATGTTTTACTTAATATTGGACCTGGTCCGAAATTGTTGGTTGGTGATGTTAACGTGGATTTTTTGAGCAACACAAGTAATAAACAATTGTTGAATAATATGTTTCAAGAATTCAATATGCAAACTTGTCATGAGCTCGTAACTAGACCACAGAGTAATACTTCAATTGATTGGGTGTTCAGTAATTTTCCAGAAGCAGTAATTCGTAGTATAGAGAACAAATTGTCGGATCACAATTTTTTGAGTTGTTGCATATTTATGCTCCCATGTACAAAAGATAATATTGTTCAGCAAACGCAAAGGACGGATTTTGGAAAACTTTCAAGGATTTTGGATGCAGAACTGCCCATTTTGGCAGATGAACATATTTCATCTGAATTGTGTGAGAGATTTGTAAGGACATTTACTTCTGCAATATCTCGATGTACTTCAACAACGTATAAATCAGTTGATGTACGTTCAAATGTATCTCCATGGATAACAGATAAGTTATTGGCTTTAATAGAGTTCAAAAATAAACTGCTTAAACAAAGACGTAAAAGTCATGAAAAGAGCTTACTGACAAAACAATTGCGAAGAATTGGCAGAATTATAAAAGCTTGTAGCAAGAATCTGATGGAGAATTTCTATATGTATAATTTAAAGTCTTGCAAAGGAGATGTTAAGAAAACGTGGCATTTTTTAAACAGACAGCTTGGACGTTGCAACAAATCAAAGCAGGAAATATTTACAGAGGACGGCACGAGTATTTTGAATGATGATACAAAAACTTTAATTTTTAACAGCTATTTTTCTGATTCTGTAAATAAACTGAAAAACAATATATCAGCTTATTCTAATGATGACATCAACATGTTTTCAACATTAATTCCTGAACCCTGTCATTTTAACTTACTGCAAGTTGATGCAATAAAAGTTGAAAATATTCTGGACTCGCTAAAGTGGAACAAAAGTTGTGGCTTTGATAATATATCACCGAAAATGTTGCTTCTAAAGAAGCCGATTGTAACTAAACTGCTTGTTAACATGTTTAATAATATGATCACTGACAAAAAAAAATCCTGATGTGCTTAAAATTCACAAAATTTTGCCAATACCGAAGACAATTAATTCGCAGAATGTGTCTGATTTTAGACCTATATCAGTTCTATCAATCATCGACAAGATTTTCGAAAAACTAATTTACGAGCAATTGTCTGAATATGTACAAGTTAATAATATTATGTATGAACAGCAATATGGCTTTAGGAAAGGATCTGGAACGGAGGAAGCAGTAGTAAATGTCATCGAGTATATTTGATGTAAAATTGACTCTGGTTCTAAAGGGGTAGCAGGCGTTTTCTTCGATTTTTCTAAAGCGTTTGACCTCATACGATTTTGGCTAAAAAACTCAAAAACATTGGCTTACTAGATGAGACTCTAACACAACAATATGTACAAATTGGCCAGGCGAAAAGTAATATGTTGCCAGTTAATTATGGTGTTCCACAGGGGAGTGTGCTTGGTCCGCTTCTGTTCAAAATTTACATTAATGATCTATAGCATATTAAATTCTATGGCAAGTTATTTTTGTTTGCTGATGATGTGTGTCTTTTCTACAGTTACAAATATGAACAAAATTTGCAAACCCAGATCGAATATGATGCTGCCATTACAGTAGAATTTGCTCGTCTCAACAAATTAATTCTGAATGCGAAAAAGACAAAATTTGTAAAATTCCAGCCACATGGTAACAGAAACCACGTTGATGGTACAGCAGTCGCTGAATCCACTTGTGTTAAATATTTAGGTGTTACTTTTAACCATAATTTGATATGGGATACTCACATTGGTGTACTAAGAAACAAAATCTCAGCTGCAACCGGAATTCTGTATAAATTTAAGAAGAAGCTAAGTACTGAAACTAAAGAATTGATTTATCAGTCACTTGTACATAGTCATTTGACGTACCTCCCCATTGTATATGGTTTCAGAACAAATAATAAACTGAAGTCATTGCAGTCCGCCCAAAATAAAGCACTTAAATTAGTCTACAACCTACCCTTAATGTATCCAACACTTGATTTATATAAATATAAAGCAACGAATATATTACCGGTTAAAGGATTATACAAACAACAATTACTGATGTATATGTTCAAAGCATTAAGAGGCATTGGATCCACAACCATTACATTCAGACAAAACGGAACGGTAACTGGCAGAAATACTAGACAAGCAGATCATATTGAGGTTTCACGATGCCGTCTAGATCTGACGAAGCAGCGTATTGGCTTTGCTGGTCCAAATGAATATAATAAATTACCTTCAAGTTTGAGAAATATATCAATTGTTGTTGCTACAATTAAACGTTCTTTAAAAAATTATCTTTTGCAAAATTTAGAAACACTTCTGATTTAAAATCTCTTAACTTGCATATAAGTTTTATTTTGTTAATCTCTCTAATATTGATTATAATTTAAATTTCACAACATAAGATGTTAACTAGTTTATAATCTTGTTTTAGTTGCCATATAGCCTCTATAAAGCCTTAAAGGCGCTGAGGCACTAAACACAAATATTGTATAAAACATAATGTAAATAAAAAGAATCAAAAAAAAAAAAAAAAAAAAAAAAACTAGAAATTACTTTTTCGTTTCTGATGACGATATACCAAATTGTTTGTGCATTTTTTGGCATAAAATTTTTCAAAATCTAATTTTCCTTTTTTCCTCATAATTTCCATGTTTTTACAAAGTTTGAGCAAAATTTTGTATACAACGATTTAGTTGATGTGTATAATCGATTGATATATACTAAAATTGCAAACTTAGATTTTTTTGTGAAATTTCCGTGTTTTTACAAAATTTTAGCATTGGATTTCGTCTGACGACTATAATCGATTCGATTTTTTGTTTTTTTGTGAAAAATGTGTCATAAGTGTACAAAATTGCCATGTTTTAACAAAATTTTAGGAACAATTTACGTCTAACTAGAAATTACTTTTTCAATATGCCGAATTGTGCAAAAATCAAATTGTTTCCCTTTTTCCCCGTATTGACACATTTTTCCAAAATTGTTTGTGAAATTTGTAAAAATAACAAAAATTAATTTTTCCTCATATTTCCAAGTTGTTAGAAAATTTTTATGACAAATTTGCATCAAACGATTTCGTTTGACGAGTTACGACAATAAATTTTTCCTCATAGGTTCAATGTTTTTACAAAACTTGAGGAACATTTTCCATTAATCGATTTCGTTTGGCAAGTTAATCGATCGGGCCGAAAAATAAACTGTTGGTAAAACTACACGCAACAAAAAAAATTTGTTTTGTGTCCTAGACCTAAAAGTTATTTTTTTGGATAAATTTTTGTTAGAAAAAATTGTTTATTAAAAATAAAGGGTGTCCCAAGAAGAACGCAATTTTTAAATCTCGCAACATTCGAAGTGTCATTGTTTGACATTTGAATAATTGTTATTGTTTGTTAGTAGAAGGTACGAGGTTAGTAAAAATGGAGAAGGACAGCGAAGGGAGTTCGTTAATTGGGTATTGGAGAGACAACATGAAAATGCTGATTTTGCCGATAAAATCATCTTCAGTGACGAGGCCCATTTTCATCTTGATGGCTTCGTCAATAGGCAGAATTGTCGCATTTGGGGTGCGGATTCGAGTGATTCACGAGAAGCAAATGCATCCTCAACGTGTCACTGTGTGGTGTGGTTTTTGGGCTGGAGGAATCATTGGACCTTTGAGGCAGGTCAAGCGCAAACAGTCAATGGTGTTCGGTATCGTGAAATGATAACCACTTTTTTCTTGCCTAGAATTGAAGAAATGAATGTGGAGGGCATGTGGTTCCAACAAGACGGCGCCACATGTCATACAGCCAGAGAAACAATTCAATTGCTGCATCAGTAATTAAAAAATTGCGCTCTTCTTGGGACACCCTTTACTAATATCGTCGAAGGTACCCTTAGTATTTGCACTATAATTTTTGGAGTATATGCCCGATCAAGTCGACATATACGTTAAATTGAAGCTATTAATGTGGGCTAACAATGTTGGAAATATCTCTTTCTCTTAAAAACTGTGGTTTAGTAACAGTCATTAAACAAATTGGAAAAAGTATTTTTTTTTTTCAAAAAAAAATAAAAATTTCCTGGGACGAAAAAAAATATTTTATTCCATTTTATTCCAGTTTGTACCCAAGCGAAGAAAATAATGCCTATATGAAAAAAATCGATGGATAAGTGTAGAAATTATAGCCTTTTTGGTAGAGGTAAGAGAATTTCAAAAAATCTTTTTTTTTTAATTTCTGTTTAAATAGCGATTTTATTTGTTACTTTTATTTATATTATGTGCATTTTAGTTTATTTACATGTACACACCCAGGAAAATAATTGGTTGGAATTCGATTGTAACAATAGAAAAATAGTACTAGCAACAAAAAGTATATTGCCTACACCGTCTGTCGGTTGTATTTATAAATAAATGGTTGAAACAACAATAAAAAAATGAAAATGAAAAAATGAAAATGCTTGCACCTAAATCGATGGTTGTATCAATCGAATTAAGATTATTTTTTCATTGACACTCGGTTAGTTGTAATAACCAATTTTAAATGTTCATTATAGTACCATATGATCGATTTTTGGTTGTGACAACCAATGTTTTATTCTTGACAACAGAAATTGTATCAATAGCCCAAGATTATTATTGCAACGAATAATTGGTTACTACAACAGAAAAAATATTAATACCTAATCGTTTCTGGTTATCCCAATCATTTCCCAAATTTAGAATAATTAAATGTATTTTGGGAAATAAAACCGATAGATTGGTTGAAGTTCTTTGCTGATACATGACAAACAAAAATAAAATTACTGGACATAAATAAATGTTCAACATTTTGTTCAAGAACGGATAATAATGTGTGCAAAATGTTTTACAGAAATAAAAAATAAAGGCAACAATCATGAAATTGAAAGCACAGGGTTAAGCGATATTTGCATAAAAGTTTTGTGTTTTTTTTCGTGTACTAAAATGTGAGTCAAATATTCCCACATCTCATAATAGTGATGAATTTATAATATGGGAATTTTAATTTTATTATGAATTGTTTTGTTTTTGTTCAATAAATAAAATAAAAATTAATGAAAACTGTTTTTTAAATAATTGTCGGTAGTATATGACTGACAAATTGTCAGAATAACCATTTTTTTAAAACAGTTGGTTGTGCAACTACAACAGATAACCATTTTCGTAGTTGGCGCAACCAAATATGACTGTTGTGAACATGGAAGCAGAAGTATACCACAACCAAAATATTGGTTGTCCTGATGGAATCGCATGATAGTAGACAGAACTACCAAAATTCGGTTGGCAAATAATTCGGTTGAGGCAACCAAACTGTATTCTGTGTGCAAGTTTCATTAGAAGTAATTGTGAGTTCTTTGTTGACGTTTGTAGATTTCGGAATCGGTTTCTCTAATGAGGAACCACATATAATCTCCCATCATTCTTTCATCCTAGTGCCCTTGGTATCGCCGCTCGATGGACTTCATTTCTTGGTGAAACCTTTCCCCATGTTCGTCGCTTACGTCGCCAAGATTCTCGGGGAAAAAGTTTAAATGAGAATGCAAGAAATGAATTTTGAGGGATATATTTACACCTGTTGGAACACATAAAGCGAAAAATAAGTTAGAAGAATACATACATATGTGTTATATACATAAATATAGAAAAATATATTTCTTACCATTTTTTTCATAATTTTTTAACAAATTATTAATCATTGTTTCATATTGCGGGCTTTTATTGGGTCCAAGGAAATTTGAAACTACAAGCTTAAACGACCTCCATGCTGCAATTTCATCCGACGTCAAATATGATTTGAAATTTACATCATTCATTAGTGTCCTTATTTTAGGCCCATCAAAAACGCCTTCTTCGATTTTTTTGAAAAGAAAGACTTTTAAATAAACTTTTTAAATATGAGAGTGAATTGCCATCTTTCCTTAAGGCTTTTACAAAATTTTTTAAAGAGCCCCAGCTTAATATGCAGTAGTGGCAAAATATCGGCTATCCCAGGGGCATAACATACCAACTACTTTTAAATCGCAACAAATTTTCCAGTCATGTTCATATTTTATGTATTTTATCAATTTAGCCATTGTTTCGTATGATTGCTTAGTGTTGACAGCATGAGCAATGGGAATCGACGGTTTCTGATTTCCGTTGTGTAAAAGTACTGCTTTAAAATTTTCTTTACTGCTGTCAACAAGTAACCGTAATTCCTTTGAATTGCAGTTTGATTAAGTTCCTCGAACATTCCGGGAATGTCCTTGCAAAAGCATCTGTTATCCACAGTTGTATAAAATTGTTTGTAAGGACTCTATAATATGATATGTTAACATCGGGGGCCAAAATATTGTACTGATGCACTAGTTCTGCCTTATCTTTGGTCAGTTCCAAATCTCTCACTAGATCACTGAGTTGAAACTGAGTTAAAAGCGACGACTTCTGACTCAAACTTGAATCGCTCAGAGTTGAGTACTCAGTTGAACTTGATGATGTTTCCGTTATTAGGCTGTTAACTTAGACAAAAATAGCAGTACGTATCGTGAATGAATGGTTGTCTCCAAAACATTGGCATTCCAAATTGCACGTGAAGTCTAACGTTTTATTCCACAAAACATTGTAATACATTAATTTCAAAGTATTTAACGCATTCTTCCAGTAATCCATCGAGTAAGATTTACATGGCACGAATTACACAAAATACTAGGTGTCCACGGTTCGTTCATATTTTGAACTCGTATACCAAAATATTACACATATATTTCTTCTATTATTTTACTAAACGCACGTCGATTTTTTTAATAACATATTTTCCGCAGATGTAGCAGAAATTGTCGGGATCATTTACACATTGAAAAGTTCTTTGCCTTTTACTCAAACTTTGAAATATAACTTTGTAATATTTTTCAGAAAATCGACTTATCTCTTTAAGGCGCTGAATTACACTAATTTAAAGAAATTTCAAGAATTTAATAAGAAATTTCATTCACAAATTCCGGGTTTAAGGTTCATAAGCTGACATATAGTTTGCTTCGAAAGTAGACACCCAATATTTTCAAGACTGCCGCGTACTACTTTGTATTGCGTACATATAATTGTACTACCTGTATATACGACTGGGATGTCCATGCCCCTAAAAGGCGTAACTGAATGGAAACCTCATATCTGAGCGGATCTCATCCAATATAGCTCTCACATTGCATATCATGTTTTATGGAGGGTTACGGACGGCCATAAAACCTCGTCCTCTCTATAATTTTATAATGTCTGACATCAATCCTCATAAAATAAAATGCAAGTGCAATGTCTCTTGTATGTCTCTCTCACATATGGCGAATTCAATATAAGCAAAAACGTCATTTAACAAGTAAGAAAGTTCAGTCGGGTAAACCGACTTATGAATCCTCTCACCTTGAGTCCCAAAAATTGGCATTTAATAACTTTAAAGTATGTATTGGTATTAAAGTTAAAAGCTGTTTACATTTGTACAAAATGGTCCCTTTGTATGGGAGGTCCTAACAGGGGTGTGCCAATAACGGTCACTTTTCTCTGGACTCTAGAGTATTTATATTCACTGGTTTAGCGCTAAAATCTGTTAACTTTTGGTACAAAAAGATCCATTTGTGTGGGAGGTAACAAAATGGGCGTGCCAATAACGCCAATTTTTCACTGGACTCTAGGTACATAATTCAAGTATTTGTAGGCACTGGTATTAAAGTTATAAGATGGTAACTTTTGGTAATTTTGTAAATGGTCCATTTGCGTGGGAGGTACCAAAAAGGGAGTGGCCACTTTGCCCATTTTTCTTGACGTGTTAGCGACTAACAATGTAATACTATGTGTGAAATTTCAGAAGATTCGAGTAAGTAGTACAGACGATATTAAAAAATCAATATTTCACTAAAAGTTAACCCTTTGTGGGGGAGGTACTATAAGGAGTGGACCAATATGGCTTATCTTCGAACTTAGCCGGAGATAGAGAAAAATATTACCGCATACCAAATTTGAAGTCAATCGGTTACTGCTTTTGAGAGTTATCGTGCGCACCAGCCAGACAGACACACAGACAGACAGACGGACGGACATTGCTCAAATGACTTAAAATGACCCAAAACTGACTTCCGCCGAACATACTTAGGGTCTTAGGTCACTCCTTCGATGTGTTACACTTTTGGCTCGTAGCAAATGATATGTACCCTCCTCTCTAAGGTGAGGGATAAAAACGAAAAATAGATAGATTTTTTTCAAACAGGCAGTGTTTTCTTCGTTGGCATGCTGGCTTTTTAAAAATGTGATATAATAATTTTTTCGATTTTTTTCTATTTGTTTTTTTTTTGTACCAGGAAAAAGTGTTTTTTAAAAAAAAACATTTTTTTTCTCATATTTTTGACGACTGTTACTAAACAAAAGATTCTACGTGAAAGCGATATTTTCAGCATATGTAGCCCTCATAATTTTCTTTAATTTGAGGCATAACACGGCTCAATCTGGCTTATACTGAATGTACTTTCCATGAAATACTGAATGTACTTTCCATGAAAGCTGGAATATTAAAAAAAAAATATTAAAAAAAATTTACCATAAAATATGTTTTTAATATTTTTTCAGAGACGCCAACTTGTTGCTTTTCGCACCAGATTTAGTGCTTTTCAGACGCACCAAATTAAAGGACCTCAAGCCGAACAAGACCAAAACCTGTTTTATTTTTCTCCAAAATGTTAGCAAACATTTTCATCAAACTATTTTGTTTGATGAGTACAATCGATTGCCATACTCCATATTACGAAATTCTAAACATTGATTTTTGTGAATATTTTGGCATAACCCCCTTTCAAAGAAACATTTTGTCACTTGTCCTCATAATTTCAAATAAAATTCACTTACGAAGTCTTTAGCGGATCTTTCTCTAAATGTGGTTAATTTGGATTTTAATTTCAAGACAACATTAATTCATGATTCTTCCAAGATTTGGATTTATAGAATAAAACACATTTTTTTTTTGTTTTTATATATTTTTTCTTTTAGTTTGTTTGTTTTTTTTAATATTATTTACTTAACTCTTAACTTTAATTTCAAAATATGTTTTTATATATATTTATTAAACGTAATTTAATGTTTTTTAAGTTACATACTAAAGTACACTTTAAAAAAATTAGAAGAAAAAAGAGAAATAATCTAAAAAATAAGTAAAAAAGGAGAAGACTTTTTTTAAGCAAAAAAAAAAAGAATAGGAAAAGACGAGATAATAATGTAGATAATATTATATGAGAACAATGGAGATTTGTTGTTTTGTTTGTTTCTTTGCAGATTTTTCATACAACAAATTGATTTACTTAAAAATATTAAAGAATTTTCTTTTCAGTTGAGAGGAAGTGCAAAATTTTGTTTGTTTATTTCACATGAAAAAGGAGAATATAAAATATAACCCAAAACAAGAACAAAGGGGGAGTTTAAAATTTGTTGTAACAAATGTAAATTAGAAAAAAATAATAATAATAAAATGTTGTTGTGAAGACAGCAGGGGTGGGGGTGTGAATCTCTTCTAGAGATACATGAAGGAATTTGAAAATAATTTGGAGAACAAAATAACCCAAAAACAAGAAGAATTATTCGATGATGGTGATATGAAGGATAGGAAGGGAGGATTATTAGATTATGATGATGTTGGTGGTGGTGGTGGTCGTTGTTGTTGTGGTGTGTGTACAAAAGTTGAGTGTGTATTTGTTACTTCATTTGTTTAAAAGAAAATTTGTGTTTTATTTTAACAGAAGGACAGTATCTGAGAGATAGGGAGAGAGGATTTGTTTGGTTGTTATTTTACGTTATTTTTTTCTCTTTACGATTTACTTTAAAATAATGATTGGCTATAAGGTTACACTATTGTTGTTTTACTGTGTGGGCGGCATATGGGGGACAGATAGACAGACAATTATAGAGATAGATAGGGAGAGAGAGAGAGGTTTAAATTTCTTTAGGTTATTAAGTTTGGAATAGGGGATTTTGTTGCTGTTGTTGTGGTTGTGGTTGTTTTGTATCATCAAGAAATTGTTTTAATCTAGTTTAATTATTATTGCAATTATTTTCAAATTCATATAATTAACTTAATTATAAACCGGTATTATAACTCCATGTCCCGTGCTTCGTCTTCGCTATAGTCTGACATACTGGACTCACTATCACTACTTTCGCGCTCCACCTGGGCGGCTCTCAAAGCTTCCTCTGTGGCAAAGCGTTGTACATAATCGGCAACTTTGCGATGATACTCTTCGGGTTCGTGTAAATATAGAGAGGCTGCGTCACGATTCAAGGGATCCACTGGATTCGGATATGTGAGCAATTGTGGCAAAAACGATTCGAAGATATTCGACAGATCATATAGCGCAGTCCAGGCCTGATTTATGACATCCAGACACACCGTCCCAGACGATTCGTCAATGTTGGGATGATAAATCTTATTCACAAAACCTATGCTCGGCGATTTGAATGGGTAATTGTCGGGCAGGTAGACACGAACCTTCCAAACGCCCCCCTCATACGGTGTCCCATGGGGGCCGAAGAACTTCACGTGAAACTCATTAAGGCCACCAATGATGGTAACTTCATGTTTGGACTCTATCAATTTGATAACATCGTTATCCATGCGTCGTTTGCCAGCACTCGGAGAAGACATTTTGTCACTGTGTTTGGGTAGGTGGGTGGTTGCTTGCCTGCTAGCGTGAGAAAGTGTGTGTGTGTGTGCGAAGTGGTGATGTAGAAGTAATGAATCGGTTGGATTTGAAAATGGCTAATCAAATTGCGACTTTGCAAGTCAGGGCTTCACACACACCACACCGTAGTGTTCGTGGTTTCGAGCAAAGCCGTTAAAATCTGTATCGCAAATGTCTGCAAAGAAAAGAAAATTAAAGAAATGATTAGTTGGTTTTCAGACAATTAAAACAAGAGGTGAGAGGCGAAATGAAAGGCAAGTAAGAAAATTTCAGTCGAGTTAACCGAATAAGGTATAACCTCACTTTGTGAGTAATGTAGTGAGAAATAGGGCACTTTGTATTGTAGTCAGAAATGTGGACACGTTCTGCTGGGTCTATTGATGTCCCTAGTGCTACCATGGGCCCAGTTGTCCCTCATCGGAAGCAACCTACATATTTGATACACAATGTTGTCAATAGTACAAATATATCGGTACCGGCAAGATCTGTCAGACTTCCTAGAAAGGCCGACACCAGTATATCCAGACGTCGTTTACTCAATACGGGACAGTAACAAGGCAGATATTCAATGTTATCCCTCCTCCTCATCTCCGCAGCTTCTGCAGAAGTGGACTCAATTCGAAATCTAATGGCGTGATCGCAAATCAGGCACCGTTCCGTTCATAACTGACATTAACGTAGACAGTATTTTCCTCTCAAGTGCGAGTAGATATTTTGACCTTCTTTGGTCGTATTTTGGCCATGCGTCGATTTTGAACCATCTCTCTCTTGCCTAAGCCAAAGAATACAAGTGGACAGAGGCGCACCAATATATGCAAATTCTTTTCCAATAAGAGTGATATGATTTCTTTGAAAAAAAAAACATAATTCAAAAGTTTTTTATTTAATGTAATGTACAATCGATACAATTAAGTTCTAAATAAAACGTCATTCAAATGACCTCCACGACTTCTTCTGCAGGAACGAATTCGATGAACCCAATTTTCGAGCACTTTTTCCACTAAATCAAGTCGTGTGTCATGAATAGCACGTTTAATATTGGCTTGTAAAGCTTGAAGAATGTCTGGTTTATTTCGAAAGACCAACTACTTCAAATAACCCCACAAGAAATAGTCTAATGGTGTTACGATGGTTACTATATATATATCTGGCCTAGGCTACACGTTTTAGCACAAACGTACTCAGAACGTTTTGACGTACGACCATCATTTGTGTTGTTTACAGTGACTTGAAAAAATCAATTTGGAAAAAAATGGAATTAACTCGTGCATATTTTCTTGCGATAATTTTTCACAACTTTCGACGTGGATTATCACGACAAGAGTGTATCGATGAACTTAAATCTTTGTATGGCGATGAAGCACCATCCTATAGCACTGTGAAAAACAGGTTTAATGAATTCAATCGTGGCCGACGCTCCCTCAAAGACGAAAGTCGTGAATGTCGTCCAAAAACGTCCGTTGTGCCAGAGAACATTGATGCCGTGCGTGAACTGATAATGCAAGATCGTCATGTGACATACCGTGAGATAGAGGCATCCTTGGGCATTTCTTCCACCAGCATACATTCGATATTGCATGAACACCTGGCCGTAAAAAAGGTTTGTTCAAAAGGCGATCGCGGTGCTTCAAAAGACGTTTATAAGATCGTCACAGGTGACGAATTTTGGATCTATGCGTATGAGCCCGAAACAAAACAGCAATCGACCGTGTGAGTCTTTGAAGACTAGCCGAATCCAACGAAAGTTGTTCGTGGAAGAACTTCGAAGCAAATGGTCGCTTATTTCTTCGGCAAAACTGGTCATGTGGCGACTCTTCCGCTTGAGCAACGTAGGACGTTCGAAAAACGAACAAGAGAAGACGAATAATTGTGCACCATGACAATGCGAGCTCTCACACATCGGCTCTAACCAGAGCCTTTTTGACCGGCCAAAACATCGAATTGATGGGTCATCCGCCGAACAGCCCTGATTTGACAGCCAATGACTTCTTCTTATTCACTCACATCAAGAAAAAACGTCTTGCTCAACGCTTTTCGACGCCTGAAGCAGCTGTCGAAGCGTTCAAAAACCTTGTTTTGGCGTTGAATTTTCAACACACTGTAACCAAAACAATTCGCGCTCAAATGACAAAACGGTCTGAGTGAAGTTATGCTTAAAAAATGTCAAACTTTCCAATGGAAATGCCAGATGGCGCCTAGACCCGATATATATATAGCAACCCTCGTAAATCACAACTTCTTGGAGTAAATTCTGTATCACAATTTCTTGAAATAATCGAATCTCTAAACTTTTCTCGCAACAATTCAATTGTTTCATTTGCTGTGTGGCACGAAGCCACAATTGGTCAATGGCAAAAAGATAGCTATTAACGGGAGCTAAAAATTGCTCATGGGTGTCAAGGTCGTAGGTCGATTGAAAAGAGGATTTTTTTGGATTTAAAAAAAATGCACTTACTGCACGAAAAGTTTCAATTGGAGAAAGATTATTTTGATAATAAAACTGAATAATTTGTAAACGTTGTTCTTGTGTATATCTCTCCATGATGAAATTGTAAACACTGCTGAATACAATTAAAAACAAATGACAGATCATGACATATTACAAATGGCCGAAACGTCACTTAAAAATCATATCATCCCTATTGGAAAACCCGTTACTTTATGGGGTTTCTGATCAATATTTAGAGGTGTTAAAAAAGGGAGTGACAAAATGAATATACCTCCATCCTATAGTGGAGGGTATAAACAAAAAGACGCAAAAAAATCACTCGCTGAAATCAAATTTCTATTCGTTCGTAACTGATAGACTACTCGCTACTGGACGGAACTTCTTTATAACTTTATTTTCTTTGCAGTAAATTCCCAAAAACACGATATACATGAAAATAAAACAACAAATGATAAAATGAATGAGCAAAACAAACAAGATAACATTTTAACAGAACAAGAAACATATGAAGAATTTTTCTGAAAATCTACCATTAGAAGGCACCACAACCGATAATCAATTCGATTCAGTTTTTGAATGAATCTCAAGATTCTAGAGACATGCAGCCACCACCTAATCTTGAAGATGAACTCCAAGATACAGATGATCCTTCGACACCAATACAAAGATTGTACGAGAAATTTCCAGAGATGAATGTTATAATGACACCTAGGACACTTAAGAAAACATCACTTCCCAAAACCAATTAAATGTTTTATGTTAATTTTTACTAATTTTAATTATAAGATGATATTTTGGATACCATTCCATATCGGATAATCATAAACCCATTCATTGCGAAACAGCAGGAGACAATCGCCAATAACATTGCATAGTGTTATTGGCGATTGTCTGGCTTTTTGAAATATACACGGACTTACAGTATAGGTTCGATTCTACTACCAAAGGCTAGTATAACCCTATACTCGGTCTGGCGAAATTGGTGACCAATTTTTTTTATGGGCCTCCAAAGTTTCTGAAAGTCAGTGGGTCCCTCGAAAAAGGTGTTATCTGCTTTTGCCCAACAACTAATTCACACTTGGTGATACTGCTTAACTACACATATTTGGCAATAATGTAGCTAAGAATATCCCGAACAAAGTTTCTTAACATTTTATGGGGAAAACAATTTTATTCCAGTACATTTTTTTCTGAAAAAGTGAAGATAAAAAATCGTTCAGCTAAACTTTCAGGGACTCGTAATTTTTCACTAACAATGTTTGGCATAAGTGAGGCCAACGTAAATCGGAACAACTTTTGTGAACATATAAATACAATCTGAACTAGTCTAGGCACCTAAATAGTTAAAAAAAAAACACATTGTACCTCAAAAATTTTAGTTTTTCACTATATGTAACAAAAATATTATTTTTGGTGTAGGGTATGTTCAGCAAATTTATGGAAAATATTAAGGCCAATAGGAGTATTGTCTCCACTAATTTGGAACCTAGCGGTGAATGAAATCCTGCTAGATCTAGAACGTTGTGGCTGCAAGGTCGTGGCATATGCGGACGACGTGGCAATCGCAGTGAGTGGCAAATTCGTAAACGTCCTCAGAGACATCCTACAGGTGGCTCTGAACAAGTTGGCTAGATGGGCAAGAAGCAGCGGTTTGGGCGTTAACCCCAACAAGACAGAATTGGTTCTCTTTACTAGGATGAATAATGTCCCACATGTGGACCCTCCACCTCGGATAAATGGAACAGATCTAGTCTTTTCTGAAAGTGCAAAATTTTTAGGAATAATTCTAGATAGGAAAATGTTATTTAGACTTAACGTATTGGAACGTGTAAGGAAGGCCAACGTCGCCTTATATTCCTGCAAAAAGGCTGTAGGGTCGCGGTGGGGACTCTCTCCTAAAATCGTCCACTGGATATATATAGCAGTAGTTCGTCCAATACTGTTATACGGTATTGTGGTATGGTGGACGGCAACTGACAAACTAACCATTACCAACCTACTAACAAAGGTTCAGAGAACAGCCTGCCTGAGCATAAGCGGAGCCTTAAGGACTACAGCGACCGAGTCTCTACAAGCCCTACTCCATATACTGCCGATTAATATTGTGGCGAGAGAAGTTGCAACCAAAGCGGCAATAAGATTAAACTGCCTATCAATGTGGAGGTACAAAAACTATGGTCACATGAGGATATCAAAGTGTAGTGCTATGGTAACCGACCGAGTGGACTATATACCAACTGTGTACACCTTCGAGAGAAATTACATCACTATGATTCCCGCCAGAGATGAATGGGTCGGCAGAATACCAGGTAATAGAAACCATCTCCACTTTTACACGGATGGTTCGAAGCTTGATGAAAAGGTTGGCTTCGGAGTACACTGTGAAGAACTCAGTCTGGATATAGCTCACAGACTACCAGATACCTGCAGTGTCTATCAAGCCGAAATAATGGCAATATGGGAAGTCGCCAAGTGGCTGAGTCGCAACATAGTAACCAACACTGGCGTTGTAATTTACTCGGACAGCCAGGCTGCCATCAATTCTCTGGAGGCAACATCCCTAAATTCACAAACAGCCCTCGACTGCCGCAGATCTCTTAACGAGATGGCTGAGCAGTTTAATATACACCTCATATGGGTGCCTGGGCATAGGGATATCCCGGGGAACTGCAAAGCCGATGAACTTGCTAGGAAAGGGACGACATTACAAATTCTCGAAGAATTTGCATATATTGGTGCGCCACTATCCACGTGCAAGCTTTGGCTTAGGCAAGAGGCAATCAGGCAGTCCAACGAAAGATGGACAGAAATCGGCACCTGCAGGGTAGCTAGACAAATCTGGCCAAGGTATGACCTGAGAAGGTCAAAATATCTCCTCGCACTAGAGAGGAAACGATTGTCTACGTTAGTACAGGTTCTGACGGGACACTGCTTGATCGGCGAACACGCCAAAAGATTGGGTATTGACTCCAATGACTTCTGCCGAAGCTGTGGAGATGAGGAAGAAGTGGAGAGCATTGAGCACTTGCTTTGCGACTGTCCCGCTTTGAGTAAACGACGACTGGACATACTGGGGTCGGCCTTTTTAGGCAGCCTAACAGATCTTTCCAGTACTGATATTCGTACTATCGATCAATTTATATATCAAACAGGTTGGTTTCGATGAGGGGCATTTCAGCCCGTGGTAACACTAGGGACCTAAACTGGTCTATGTGAGCTTGTAAAAAAAATACGGCTGCCACCCTAACCTAAACCTAAACCTAAAAAAAGGCCAATATTTTTGTGGAACATATAAACCCTTTAAGTACCACAGATAACTGTAATTTTTGGCCCTATTTTAACAAATCGTAAATCGTGCGGGGATGAAGTGTTCTACCAAAATGTTGGCCGTAAAATTTTAATATATGTGTCAGAACACACCAAACCCCAAAACTTTACACAAAAACCAAAAAAACGGTAGAGACTCAATCGCAGTAGTCCTTACAGCTCCGCCTTTGTATAGGTAGGCAGTTCTCTGAAACTTTGATAATTGGGGAGAGGCCTCAACGCGAACCTACAGTTTTCCAGTAGTGTTCCAGTAATTAATTAATTAATTTCCTAAAATTGGCAAATTTTCTTTTAAAATTAGTATATTTCCAATAAAAATTGAAAAAAAAATCCTTTTTATATTGAGAATGCAAACCGTGGCGTATGGTATAAAAATAGCTGCAATCGAATGGAACCTTTATTATATGGAGGCTATATAAAAACTTAACAGATATGGCTCATTTTTAATAGATAAATATTTCCCAAACTGTTTGTTTTAAACATATTTCCCAATTATGGTATAAAAATAACTTCAATCGAATGGAACTTTTTTTATATGCAGGCTATAAAAAAACTTAATGGATGTGGCTTATTTTTAATAGATAAATATTTCCCAAACTGTTTGCTTTAAACATACTATCCCAACATGTATAGGGATGTTGTAGGACACTCCTTCGTTGTGTTAAAATGTTGTCCGCAACAAATGCTATATATTTTTACCCTCCCCTCCTACCCTAAGGTAAGGTGAGGGTATAAAATTCTCGCTCTTCTGACGAATGCAACAATATGAATTTTGCAATTAAAATACGACCACGAGATGACGTTGTTGACGTCAATGTGCCTCTTTTTTTGTTTTAACTTTTCAACAATTTCAATGCAACTTGCAAACGTTTCAAGAACATGTTTTGGTTGTATATGGTGGCGGCGATGACGACGACGTCATTCAGCAGATGCAGCAAAATGCTGATGCATAAAGAAAATGCATGAGAGCAGCGATACGTTGTGCGAGCGAATTGAAAGGAATGAACACCACCAAAATGAGGTCAGTAGGTCACTGAAAATAGCATGGCATAGTCGTTGTACTATTTAACTCTACACTGTAACAGAGGATGAGTAAAGAGTTCCATACCTCCGACCTTCCCTCCCACCCCGCATCGCCAGCCTTTAAAACCTCATTTCGTTAAGGGAAAATATGTCACAAAAATCATCAAGTTGTTTGGAGAACTACAGTACCATTGAACTCTGTCCCACAGCCACCCATTCATCATTCACCTACTTTAAATGTGGCTATTCACTCCACGGCATTGTTTTCGTTTCAAAAGTAAAGGCCAGGTTTTTAGGTTTATACGACAGTATTTGTGTTGTCTTTTTATTAATGCATACTTTTAGGCCGTGTGCTAAGCATGTATGTATGTATGAACACTGATACGTGAAGGAACACCGAAAACCAGGCGCAGCAGCATACATTCATACATACATACTTCAAAGGAAACATATCACCATTAGGGGTTCAAGTTTTATCTATCTCGGAGGCATACTTAATTATGTCAAGACAATGCAAGAAATGCTTACATAAATTGGAGGAAGGCGTTTTATTTTAAATTAAATCTCCGATATAAAACAAATGCGAAAAAACAATCAATGTTGGGCGCATTTCACTATGTCACAATATATTTTCGAACATAATGGTGTCCGGATTACAATAATGAGCAATATTCTATTTATAAAGATGGATTCAAGAGGATTAAATGTAAATCCAAAAAAACAGATACGGGCCTTGCTATCGGAAAAAGACAATTACAATATCTACAAAAGTAAAATACTTGGCAGTTGAATCGAAAACTGACTTGGAAGGATCAAGGATGATAGAAAAGAGCCACCAAGCTTCACAGAAGTTGGTCGTTGTGCAGAAGAGCTATAGGTTCAAAATGAGAACTCCAAGTATGACATACTGGCTTTACTTAAGTATGCTTAGACCAATGATAGTAGTGTGGTGGACATCAATGACAGAGAAGGGCAACGTAAAGGCATTGCTACAAGTTAATCTTATGTGCTGTCAGTTGAACTTTTAGCAATAGAAATCCATATAAAGAATGAGTGAGTCCTCATAGCAAGACAAGTCGTACCGCCAGAAGACATTAGAATCAGTGGACGACTTTTTACAGCTTGCAGATAACAGTGAATCATTTACCGGACAGGCGCTGCTTGTTGAACGGAACATTTGCGCATGTGCCTGTGAGAAGAGACTCGTAGAGTCATCTACTCTATAGAAGACGACTCGTGGAGTCATCTACTCTATAGTAGACGACTCGTGGAGTCATCTACTCTATAGTAGACGACTCGTGGAGTCATCTACTCTATAGAAGACGACTCGTGGATTCATCTACTCTATAGTAGACGACTCGTGGAGTCATCTACTCTATAGTAGACGACTCGTGGAGTCATCTACTCTATAGTAGACGACTCGTGGAGTCATCTACTCTATAGTAGACGACTCGTGGAGTCATCTACTCTATAGTAGACGACTCGTGGATTCATCTACTCTGTAGTAGACGACTCGTGGAGTCATCTACTCTATAGTAGACGACTCGTGGAGTCATCTACTCTATAGTAGACGACTCGTGGAGTCATCTACTCTATAGTAGACGACTCGTGGAGTCATCAACTCTATAGTAGACGACTCGTGCAGTCCTCTACTCTATAGAAGACGACTCGTGGAGTCATCTATTCTATAGAGGACGACTCGTGGAGTCATCTACTGTATAGAAGACGAGTCGTGGCATCTACTCTATAGTAGACGACTCGTGGAGTCATCTACTATATAGAAGACGAGTCGTGGCATCTACTCTATAGTAGACGACTCGTGGAGTCATCTACTGTATAGAAGACGACTCGTGGAGTCATCTACTGTATAGAAGACGACTCGTGGAGTCATCTACTATATAGTGGACGACTCGTGGATATAGTACACGACTCGTGGAGTCATCTACTCTATAGTACTATAGTAGACGACTCGTGCAGTCCTCTACTCTATAGTAGACGACTCGTGGAGTCATCTACTCTATAGTATACGACTCGTGGAGTCATCTACTCTATAGTAGACGACTCGTGGAGTTATCTAGTCATAGTAGACGACTCGTGGAGTTATCTAGTCATAGTAGACGACTCGTAGAGTCATATACCCTATAGTAGATGACCCGTGGAGTCATCTACTCTATAGTAGATGCCCAGTGGAGTCATCTACTATAGTGGATGACTCGTGGAGTGATCTACTCTATTATAGACGACTCGTAAAATTATCTACTCTTTAGTAGACGACTTATGGAGTCATCTAGTCTATAGTAGACGACTTATGGAGTCATCTAGTCTATAGTAGACGACTCATAGAGTCATCTACTCTACAGTAGATGACTCGTAGAGTCATCCGGTCCACAGGAGACGACTCGTAGAGTCATATACTCTACAGAAGACGACTCGTAGAGTCATCTACTCTACAGGAGACGACTCGTAGAGTCATCTACTCTATAGTAGACGACTCGTAGAGTCATAGAGTTAAAATACTCAAATTTCAGCCAGATCAATTGAAAACTGTTTTCTCAAGAGCATCAATATGTCTAATCGGAAGTGAAATTGATATGGAGCCTACAGAATATGGACCGATGTGCCCCATTTTCATTGTGTAATAGAAAGTATTAATGCTTACATTTCACCCCAAATGCATTTCATTTCACATTTCCCTCTAGAGCGTGAATAAATGACATCGGATGGGACCTTCTTATGTGAGCTATATAAAAACATGGACCGGTATGCTCCATTTTCAGTAGGGATCGTATTTAGTGTACGAAATGCCTCTGTACCAAGTTTCGTAAATATCGCTACATATTTGCCAGCTGCACTTCACTATCACTAGAATATTTGGACAGACTGACGAATCAAAAAAACGAACAAAATTTATAAAACCAGTAAGGAAAGGCTAAAGTCGGGCGGGCCGACTATATAATACCCTACACTACTCTCGTAATATTGAATAACTCTGAAATATAAATTTTGTAATTCATGTATAAATTGTTTACATAAATTTACTTTTGAGACATTTTATACTTAAATAATAGCCTGTACCACAGTGTAAAATACAGCTTCTACAGGACTAAAGAGTCAAATCGGATGAAACATATATATGGGAGCTATAGCTACATCTTAACCGATTTTCTTCAAATTCGGCAATGTTAGTCCATGGATCAAGAAACTCTACCATTCTAAATTTCAAAACGATTGGATGTAAAATACAGCTTCTATAGAACTAAAGGGCCAAATCGGACGAAACATATATATGGGAGCTATAGCTAAATCTTAACCGATTTTCTTCAAATTCGGTAGTGTTGGTTCATGGATCAAGAAACTCTACCATTCTAAATTTCAAAATGATTGGATGTAAAATACAGCTTCTACAGGACTAAAGAGCAAAATCGGACGAAACATATATATGGGAGCTATAGCTAAATCTTAAACGATTTTCTTCAAATTCGGCAATGTTGGTTCATGGATCAAGAAACTCTACCATTCTAAATTTCAAAACGATTGGATGTAAAATACAGCTTCTATAGGACTAAAGGGTCAAATCGGGTGAAAGATATATATGGGAGCTATAGCTAAATCTAAAACGATTTTCTTCAAATTCGGCAATGTTGGTTCATGGATCAAGAAACTCTACCATTCTAAATTTCATTGGATGTAAAATACAGCTTCTATAGGACTAAATCTGAACCGATTTCAAAATAGGGATCAAATTTAATAGGGATCTTTACAGCTGCGAAATACTCTAAACTGCAAAATTTCAGAACGATCGGAGTGAAATTGCGACCTGTAGTCGACGAACAACTTTACATGGACAGACGGACTGCCGTGAAACAAACTTATAATACCCTGTACCACAGTGTGGTGTAGGGTATAATTACATTCAAGTGTATCTAATATCACTATTTTTGTTAGCTCACACAAACATTGGCAAGAATAATAATATCAGAACACATCCTTGTCAGATTTTTCTAATAAATGATTTTGCATCATTGAAATGTTCAGAGGGAAAATAACAATGATGATAATGTAATAAATCGGAGTAGCATCCGTGAATTCACTATACGTGGAGCTGAGCTGTCAAGTAATTGTATTTGCTTCACCGTTTTATAAAAAACTTACCATTCTATAATACATAATAGAGGCAAAGATGGTATGAAGACTGGAGAATTTAAAAATCAATAGGAAAATTTTGTATACATTTCAAAGAGTAGTTTGTGAATTTGTATCACTTTAAAACTAACCGATTAGGAGTATGTACATACACATCTGCCTCCTCTCTGCAAGGTTAGTCAATATTATTTCAAAGAGAACTAAAAACACATTAACTGCTATAATGTAATGTAAAATTCCTCAACTGCCCTCGTTTTCAATATTGTACACGAGGAAGAACACAGTCATACATTTAATTCAAAGTGGGGGTTGGCATTCTATCCCATTCTCATACTTGGCTATTTTATTTAATTCGCTTGTTAATAAATAGACACAAACAACATTCCATTTGCTTGGGTAATAAGTCGGCAGTAGGTGAGAGGCTATGCAGCGGAATTGGGATTTAATTTTGTTACAAAAACAACACTAAATAAAACAATACTTAGGTGTGTTCGGTCGGTTGTATATATGATGATGATCATCATCATCAATATAAATATTTAGTTTACGTGATGTAATACTACAATACACATTCACACAGATCATTAGTCAGAGCGGTTTAGAAAATGCAAGATGTTCTAAAAAACTCTGGACTATAGTAGTTATGTAGGTGTATTGATTTGGAATCTCAATTTTCAAGTTATAGTCTCTTCACGCCTTTCCTCTTACTACTATTTTTACATTATATGTACGAGGTCTGTACAATAGAAAAGTTGAATTTTGAAATTTCTCGGGCTACGTGCATACTTTAGCGTTTTTGTATGTTGCCACACATGCCTCGAATATATGTTCTTAGAGAAGTTTGTTTGTTTGTGAGAGACATAACAGCTAGTCGTATTTTGCTTGTTCGGCGTTTCGGGTTTTATCTCTAAAAACTCTAATCGAATGCGTGGCGCCCGAGAAATTTCAAAATTCACCTTTTGTACTCGTATTGTACAGACCTCGTATTTACGTGACCTTCATTAAAACGAACGTTATTGTAGATGTGTGAATCATTGCATTGTACGGAAATATGCAATTTTGTAAATATTATTATACTGTATGGTGATGTTTGTTTGTATATCAAAAGCGAAAGAAATCGTGATTGAAAGTCACATTGGATGATAAGTTGATTTGGGAAAATACTACAAATATTTTCACTAACAACAAAAACACTTCGAAGATACAATGATGTTTTTAAAAGAATAATTTTTCGTAAGTTGACAAAAAGAAATGGCCCAGAAAATAAAAATGTATCGCCCAAATAGTCCACAAATCATTAAAGAGATGTAAATGCAAAATTTCACAAAACGAAATAAGAACTAAGAATAAATATCAGTAAAGAATTTGCAGTGATGATTTCAAATCTTTCAAATCGCAGGGCATCTACAACAATACGCTTACTTTACAGGCCGAGGTTGTGTGTATAAAATTTGCTACGGGCCATAAGCGTAACACGTCTAAGGAGTGACCCAAAACTGCAATAAAGTTTACAACTTCTTAAATCGTTTGACTTTTCTGTTGGATCTGCTTCGGGGGTCCCCAGGTTCAGAAAATCAGCACACATAGAAATTTAAAGGAAGAGCTCAGTATGTTTAACCGGACACCGAAATAGGTACTGCATGTTATGTGAGCGCTCATTATATGCTGAACAAGTTACAGCCACACTGCTGTCAATTCGAGCCACTCCATCTTGCATCTCAGATGTGCCAGAACTCAACGAGTTTGTCACGGCATTCTTCCGACTACAGGCGGAGGATGGTCTCCAAGAACTATATTCTCCTCGGCAATTGTTTCTGTTGTTGTAGCAGCTTGCAAACACTGAGACGATATCCCTTTAGTCTATTTATATTATTCGTTCCGACATATATCCGATTATCGCGGAACCTTGTTATTTTTCATCAAAATCAATGTAGTCCGGATGTTAATTAAAATGTTTCTGGTAATCATACTGAATGGGTGTTATTTGAGTTTACCGTTTTCCCCAAAGCTGAATTTCTATTAATAGATCGTCATGGTGTTATACTATTCTCCCACCATGGGAATCGAACCCAAAACCTTCGAAATCCATGTCTAGCCCACAAACCACTGATCTACAATGGCCCGACAATTGTTAACTGCTTTGTAGACTTCGTCAACGTGAATATTGTTCAGTCTAATCTTTCTTATATTGAGGCACTCTCTTGTACAGCGCTTTATATCGTGCAGATTTTTGCAGTTACGTTTGTCTGCATACATTAACCGCCAGACCCACGAAGTCGAACGTTATCGTTAGCATGACTTCTATGCGAAAAACAGCAATTTTGTGACCTACATAAAGGCATCAAAACGACAAAGCGAATGAAGACATACTTTCTGATGCCTGTTGGGCTAATATTGTACGTTTGCAAAGGCCTTTGGGGTGTCTAATTTCTAAATTGTCTTTGAGTTGGCCGCAAATCAGCTGTTTTTCGCCTACAAGTCATGCGAACGTTAACGTTCGGCAACGTGGGTCAGGCGGTAAGTGTTGGTTTGGATGACTACTGCTGTAGCATCCCACAAAGTGCTGATTCAACAACATCAAATTTTCACGGGCATGATCTTCGACAGCTCTTGTAAATGGTTCTCCCAGTCCTGTCTGATTTGTGAAGCCTATCTATGATATGATATCCGAAGCGAAAGATAGAGCACCTCAAAATAAGAAGAAAACATTAGAACAAATGATTCTCTCTGAACCTTTGTGTTTTTTGGAGCCTATCCATTAGGTGTTGCTTTGAATGACTACTGCTGTAGCATCCCAGCAATTACTGTTACGACAACATAAAATTGTGTCTCCGTACGGGCTTGATCTTTGACTCCTGCTGTAAATGGCCGGGTTGGCGGAGCTTGAATAGCCGGTTTAAGTCAGTGTTCAGAAAAAAACAGTACGTTATAGGAACGGTTCCTTCAGAGAACACTAACGTTATTTATTTTTTTAGTGTTACTGTTCGCGGACGGTACCACTACGATAACGTACCGTTCTTAGAACACGACGAACGGTACACTACGATAACGTACCGTTCATAGAACAGTATCACTACGTCGTAGTGATACTGTTCTTTTGAACAGAGCACTAACAGTATCACTACGTTTAGCGTTCCGTTCTTTTTTATATTCGACACCACAGGTCGCAAATATGAAGCAATCTTAATGAAAATTGGTACAGAGTTATTTCTTAACCCAGGGACGATCCCTATTTAAAATGGGGCATATCGGTCCATTCTTTCATATAGCCCCATACGAAGGTCCCTTTCGATAAGACATATTCACGCTCTAGACAGCGCATTTTTTAACCGATTATTTAAATAGGGATCGTCCCTGGGTTAAGAAATAACTCTGTACCAATTTTCATTAAAATTGCTTCATATTTGCGACCTGTGGCGTCGAATATAAAAAAGAACGGAACGCTAAACGTAGTGATACTGTTAGTGTTCTGTTCAAAAGAACAGTATCACTACGACGCACAGTGGAATATTTTCACACAAGACGCGGCAAAAATTAGAGGAAATTGAGCTAGGGCTTTGAAATTTTGTACATATCACTCATTTCGCCTAATTAGCAAAAAACCAATTTTTTGTTTAAATCCGCCCATAACCACGCCTACTTCCCACATAACCTAAAATTAAAAATCTTAGTATTTTTCTCAATTTAGCATTTATATTATTACAGATCGCTAGTATAGATTGTATTTGAGTCCTCATTAATTAAAAAAATTGAAAGTGCCACGCCCAACTCCCATATATCAATTTCAATTTTATACGATGTTGGATTTTACAGGAAATTTTTTTATAAAACGCTTTGTATCTTTTGATCGATGTAAATCAGTACATAGAACAAAGTAAATAACTGAAGCGTAATACATTAGCTCAACATTTGCAAAAAATCATGATGATTTTTGTTAATTAATCGATCATTCCAACTATCCAGAAAAAATCATCATTGATTTGCAATGTGTTCATTAATAATACGACATTTTTAAAGCATACTTTTTGGAATATGTGGAAAGGATACACAAACAATGAGGCATGTATATATAGTAGATTGACAAACAAATGTTCGCTTATTTGAATATTTAGCTTGTTCATGTCGGTTACCCGTTTAATTCGGTCTGTAATCGTTGATTTAAACTGAGATACTCTCTCGTTTCAAGACCAACTTGCTTTTATACATGCTTTATATGCTTTTTGTTATATTTGCGGTCAATTTATCATTTGCCCCTTAAGGTATGCTTTGGTAATGTTGTTCAATACATAGCAACATGGACTGAAAATAACAAATTTTGGGTTGTTTTTTGCAGAGTAGGTTTTACCATTTCGTTAAATAAATCAACATAGGCAGGTATAGGCAGAATTTTCTTTTGGCAATGGTTAACTAAGTCCCTAGTTTATCAATTTTTGTTAATGACAAGACCTCGGTCGGCCTCGGAAGTATAGTTTTATCCTGGAGAAAATGAAACACCCTGATTTTTGGCAACTTGCAAGTAAACCACAGATTAAATACGAAAATGGCAACACAATTATATTTTTTTACTGCAAAAAACACTTCAAAAGGTTCTGTATAGTATGACTTAAACGAAGTTCCAATGCGTGTTATAGTTTATGAGATATGTGCTTACAAATTACTCTCTTAAATGATAAACTTTGCAACCATTGTACCAGTTATGAATGCTTGTACTGCGATATTTTGCCAATATATCGGCAAAACCTTTACGGATTTAGTTAATTGGAATGTTCTTTACAGATTGGAATCAAAAATGTTGAGATTGGGCCTCATGAAAATTAAGAGTTTTTGCCGCTCATAATACACTGCGCGACGTAGTGATACTGTTCTATGAACCGTACGTTATCGTAGTGTTCCGTTCGTCGTGTTTTAAGAACGGTACGTTAAGGAACCGTTCCTTAGTGTTTTTCCGAACTCTGGTTTAAGTGGCTACTGCAGGAACATCCGTGCAGGTGCAGTATGATTTTCGACTCATCATACAAATGATTCTCTTCGAACCTGTGCTGTTGTCGGACCCTATCTATTAGGTGGAGGGTTGGATGGCTACTGTTATACCATCCAACAGGTGCTCCTTCGACAAAATAAAATTGTGTATCCGCACGGGCATGATCTCGTGTAAATGAGGTTCACTGAAGGCATGAAGAGTCACCCCAATCCGTTGCAGGTGTTAGGATGACTTTTAGGCAGGTCGGAATGGTCCTTATCCACACACCGTCCATCCTTAATCACACACACAGTTTGCGATGGATCCGTCTACCGATGTAAAGAATTTAAAAGAACTAATGGAACTTGTTAATGTTATCATCTTACCGCGGATAGTCAGTCGAATGAGATTCCAAACATTTTGGGGCAGTTAGTGTTTGGAATTGGCGTGTCAAACGCCTGTCTTATTTCTGTAGTACATTTTTTATACCCTCACTTTAGTGTGACGAGGGTATATATCATTTGCTACGGAAAAAAGTGTAACACGTCGAAGGAGTGACCTAAGACCCCAAGTATGTTCGGAGGAAATCCGTTTTGGGTCATTTTAAGTCGAATGAGCAATGTCCGTCCGTCTGTCTGTCTGTCTGTCTGTCTGTCTGTCTGTCTGTCTGCTGGCTGGTGCGCACGATAACTCTCGAAAGGAGTAACCGATTGACCTCAAATTTGTTATGTGGTAATATTTTTTTCTATCTCCGGCTAAGTTCGAAGATGGGCCATATTGGTCCACTCCTTCTAGTACCTCCCTCACAAAGGGTTAAAATGTTGTGAAATATTGATTCTTTAATAACTGCTATACTACGTATTCGAATCTTTTGAAATTCCACACATAGTATTAGCTTATTAGTCGTTATCAACTCGAGAAAAATGGGCGAAGTCGCCACGTCCCTTTTGGTACCTCCCACACAAATGCACCATTTTGCACCAAAAGTTAACAGCTTATAACATTAATAACAGTGTATAAAAATACTTGAAATTTTGTACAGTATTATGCTTTTATATTGCCTACAGTCCAGGGAAAAATGGGTGTTGTTGTCACGCCCCTTTTGGTACCTCCCACACAAAGGTACCTTTTTGCACCAAAAGTTAACAGCTTATAACATTAAAACCAGTGTATAAAAATACTTGAAATTTTGTACGGTGTAATGTTTTTATAGTGTCTATAGCCCTGTGAAAAATTGGCGTTATTGCCACGCCCCTCTTTGTACCTCCCACACAAAATGCCCAAATCATACCACAATTTAATGTCTCATAACGTTTATACCAGTGCACATAAATGCTTATAAGTCGGCACAATGCAATGAATTTAAAGTATCTAATGTTCAGCAAAAAAAGGTGTATTTGATAAACCCCTTCTGGTACCTCCCACACAAATTGACAGAATAATTCGAGTAATATTCAATATTACATTACTCACAAAGTGAGGGTATACCTTAGTCGGTTTACCCGACTGAAACTTTCTTACTTGTTGATTTAAAGGTTAGTGCAGATATGACCGATACGTGCGGAAATCGACCTGTATCACACCCATTTTCTCGCTTTTACGCCAAATTTTGACAGCGGATCTGATTTTCATGGCACGGAGTCTTATGCCGGGGAAAGATTTTGTGTTCCATCCTAGCGCATTGAACCATCAGCAGCTTCACGAATGGTGAATTTTGGTGATTCGACCTTGGGTTAGATAAGTAGCAACGTGATATTCTCATTTTTTCCCTATCACTTCTGTGTTGTTCATTGATCCTTTCGAATCAATCACCGCCAAAAGTTACTGCATTTCGATCATTCCAACCCTGAAGTATGTATGAATGTATGTGTTTGTATGCAAGCCAGGCCAATATCGCCCATCCTGGCTCTTAAACAACGTATGACAGAGCTTTCGGTCAATATCAATATAATTCATTGTTTAAAGATGAAAAACAACGTTTAAACAGCGTTGCCAAAAAATCACCCATTAGTATTTAAAACCATTTGGTCACCGCCTTATGGGCCACATCAGCATGCTGTACAGAAAGATGGACTTGCTCGAATGACTTAAGAAGTCTTAGGACACGCCTTCGATGAGCGCTGCCTATCGCTACAAAATCACACATCTTTAGGGCAAAATGGTTAGTCCGAATTTACACTAGGCAAGTTTTTTCAGCAGCTTATCATCAAATTCTCTTTTAAACTTGCACGAATAACTCAAAACGTTCAGGGAGAGTTTTTCCCCCTCTTGCAGACTGCCTCTCTCTCCAACAAAACGCCTATAATCTGCTGAACATTCAGCCAATGTAAATGGGGACTTACTTCATGCGAACCTGATGAAAATTAGTGTAACGTATTTTCGAAATTTACCAAAGCTACTTCAAAGAGATAAATTTACTATGTATATCACTTGCCTCACACACGCACACACAATCCAAAACAAGTAAAGATTTACACAAATCAAATCAACTTTGTCCATTCGAAGAGTAAAGTTAAAAAAGTTGGATGTTTTCATCGTCTGCAAAAACAAGCTCAGCTGTTCGATATTTACAAAACAAAATGCAAACAATAACACAACGTAACAAAGAGCAAACAAAAAAGAGAGGAAAACAACAAATACCACACACACTCACAAAAAAGTTGTATAACAAAACTAAAAACAAATTCACCTCAGTGGAGGTAAACACGAAAGTGCACCCATTTACACAAACACACGCATACGATAACCCCATTATAATGAAAAATATAAACGGTATATAGTATGCACATACAGTCTGTTAATAAAGTGTTTTACATAGGAAAAATATAGCTTTTATAATTTTTAATACAAGTTTCTAAAAATATTATTACAAATCAAATTATTGTTCCAATAAGTTAGAAAAAAAGTTAGGAATAAATCGAATACCCCAGCGTGAATACTGTACAACAATACCGAAGAGTGGTTAATAATAAAATATAAGAATAATTAAACTGATGTAGACCCGTCCAAACAACTCAAGAAATTAACAAACCTTCCAAGGATTTTTTTATGTAAAAATGGCTTTATTGAGAAAAATATACAATGTACCAGAAATATAAAATTTAAAAGCTCAGAACAATGGGGAGATTATGAGCACCTCAAAATAAAAAGAAAACATTAGTTATCAGACGTTAAAGCTAAAAAATGATTTCTTTTCGTTCCAATGTGCGCAAAATCGAAAATTACAATGAAATAATCCAAAGTGTCTGTGGAATCAATAACATCGATTCTGAAGACACTTTGGTCCGCCTAGCCGCGTTTGGACATGCCCCAGATCAGAAAATCTTTAATTCCGACCTAAGGCCGGTCAAGCAGAAAAACTTTTGACCCGTATCCGGTTTTCGAATACCTCAAAGAAAACTTTAATCCCGGCATAAGTCCCGCAACCCTAAGACATTTTGGTCCGCGTACATACCACAGAGGATGAAATCTTTAACCCAATGTTCGAGTTATTGGGTGATCGACTTTGGAAAAAAACGATTTTTATTCCCTCACCTTAGAGAGGAGGGTATATATAATTTGCTACAAGCCAAAGGTGTAACACATCGAAGGAGTGACCTAAGAACCCAAGTATGTTAGGCGGATATCCGTTTTAGGACATTTTAAGTCATTTGAGCAATGTCCGTCCGTCTGTCTGGCAGGAGCGCACGATAACTCTCGAAAGGAGTAACGGATTGACTTCAAATTTGGTATGTGATAATATTTTTTTCTATCTCCGGCTAAGTTCGAAGATTGGCTATATTGGTCCAATCCTTCTAGTACCTCCCTCACAAAGGGTTACAATTTAGTGAAATATTGATTCTCTAATATCTTCTATACTACTTATCAGAATCTTCTGTAATTCCACACATTGTAATGGTTTATCTGTCGTTATCAGCCTGAAAAAAATGGGCAAAGCGACACTGCCCCTTTTGGTACCTCCAAAACAAAAGGGACCATTTCGTATAAAGAGTTAACTGCTAATAACTTTAATACCAGAGCATACAAAAACTTGCAATTTTGTACAATGTAATGTTTTCATAGTACCTACAGTCAAGTGAAAAGTGGGCGTTATTAGCACGCCCCTTTTGGTACCTCCCACACAAATGAACAATTTTCCACCAAAAGTTAACTGCGAAGTTGACACGCCCCTTTTGGTACCTTCCACACAAATTGACCATTTTGCACCAACATTTAACAGCTTATAACTTTAATACCAGTACATAAAAATGCTTGAAATTTTGTACAGTGTATTTTTTGTATAGTGTCTACAGTCCAGTGATAAGTGGGCGTAATTGGCTCTCCCTTTTTGGTACCTCCCACACAAATGTTATAGTTTTAAGCAACAGTTAACGGCTTATAACTTTATTATCAGTGTATTCTTTAAAGTTATTAAATGCATTTTAATTGATAATAATTTAATGAAACCAAAAAAAAGAAAGAAAATAAATTTACCAATTTTTTTTGGACCGGAGGTGAGGGAATTCGTAAGTCGGTTTTCCCGACTGAACTTTCTTACTTGTTTTTATTTCCAAAGGGTACAAAATCGAAAATTCGAAAAAAAAATTCGATAACTTTGTAGTTGTCTCTGTAGTCGATAACTTCCATTCCACGTTATGACATCGTGTAGCTTTCGAAAAATTAAACGATTTTTTTTTGCTTTTTCAAATGAGTTCAAAATAACAAAAAGTAAAAAATATTAAAGTAGTTATCAATTCGAGGTGCCACCGATATCATACTCTTGCCGGGACCATAGTTCTGAAGGTATACAAGCAGGATGTAGCCCCCACTACAGAAGTGCAGAGTCATACACGCCAATAATTTCTGGAGCAAAGGCGGTACAATATATTACCGACGACAAATGCATGTCTTCGAACTCTGAAGGGCTGAGAGGAGTTTCGGGACTCGACGAGACATATGAAGGGGAAATGCTCCGCGATGATACGGACGAAGACACCTAACTTTTTGTTGCTTCTGGCCAACTAATCGACACCTTGGATTGGGATATACACCCAGGTGAAAATCGTAAAAAAGCACAGAACACATAAACTCTGCGTAGCTAATTGTGGATATACCCCAAAGGAGACACTAAAATATGTACGTCTAAGGACAAATTTCCCTTCCCTTGGCTTGGTAGATTATATAAGTTATTAAACTAGTTTGAAGTGTTAGCTTAAATATGACATCAAAATAATCAATATCTGGTATATTTTCACATAATGGGTATTTTTCTGAATGTTATGATACCTCTTTTTAATATATCATAAGCTTTCTAATGAAACCAATTTTTCCCCGATCCGATAATATTTACAAAGATTATTGGCCATATTGGCCTGTTTATATTACTATTATAAATAAATGAAATGAAAGATATAGTTGTTGTTTTTGTATTCGATCAATTATTCAAACTTTAATAAAAGCTTAATTTACGAATATATATTAGATTATATGATATATAGATATATTGGTTCAAATATAGAACCATATTCGAGTGTAATTCGGGATGAAGGCCGACCGAGAATTTTTTGAGGGGGTTTTCTATAACCTCTTTCGGAAACACTACAACAAAAAAAAAAACAATCGGACTTTTGTCAATCAGCTGACCACTTTACACCACCTTAGTGTAGTATAAGTGATGACCCCCCTAGATCCCTCCCTTCCATTGTAAATGGCAACCCTAAATAAACATAATAAAGTAATGTATTGTTAATGAAAGAATGAAGGGCGCAAGTGAGGAAAAGGTAGCAAGTAGCAAAGGCGATTTGTATCATCCACCCGTTCTTTTGTTATTGACTTGAGTGTTATGGAGGTGGGTATGAAAAGGGTGAGGAGAAAAGAACCCACGCAATAATGTATACATATAGAAATAATTTAATACAAAATAATGACAAGCTCAAGAGAAGGAAGTGGAGGGCAGGCAGCCAGCCAACCTCAAAACAATACTTTTATTGACGGTGACGACCAACAAAACCAAAGCACATCTACTGGCGCGCGAGGTTTGAGGTGAAGAGACACGAGATAGCAAAATAATAACTAGTAAATTGTGTGCACTATGTTATGGTTTGCTGTTCGCAATTTTGTTATGAAAAAATGTTCGTATGAAGTGGAGGCAAAAAAAATATGATCGTATTAATTTGTCAGATGATTTTGTTGTGGTATGTGCTCGAAAGTCAAAACAAAACAAACAAATTTAATTTCAATGACAATGACCAACATATCCCCATCCCATCATCCCAGTTCAGATACACACACCGACAGACAGACATTCATTCGTCAATTGCACAAAAGAAAACAAAAAAGAGAATACTAAATCTTGCAAATAAAAAACAACACATTAACATTTTTCGACATAAAAAGCAGCAGCAGCGAAACAAAGCACCAGAAAAATTGCAAGCACCAGGTGAAATATACATAAACAGCAGCAACAATACCAACAACAACAAATGGTCTCGATGACGATAAACTTCAGCGATATGATGTTGTTGATGGCATTTGTTTATTGTCCGTATTTCATAAAAATTTAATTATAATAGAATCGAAACACGAAATGCAATTTCTTTTATACTTTTGACTTACATTTGGCTTTGTTTTTGTTATTGCGAGTTTTTAACGTCTCATTCAAAATGCAAATATTTCTAAATCAATTTTAATTCTTTTTTTTTGCACTAATAGCACCAAATACCAAATGTAAAAAACGATTTTTTCTCTCTTCTGTTGTTTTATTTGTTTTAAAATTTCTTTGTCTGCAAGTGTAATACACACACTACACGCATACAAGCGATTGGAAATACAAAAACAGTTGCAGGCGACTGACTAGCAGACACACACACGCACTCACAACACTCACTCGCCGTCCGTTGCACACTGCCTCACGTATACCTTTGAACAACCAAAATCGTACTGACAAAAACAGGAAAAGCACACACAAAACGCTTTTCAGCAAATACACAAAACATGATTGCCAACGTGTTTTGGGGGAAATGAATTAAAATAGGATTGGGAATTTGAGGCAATGTCAACAATTACGTTGTATGCATTTACAAATAGCTGATTAAGAGTAAATAAAGTGAGTTTAAACAACAGGTCTATGCGAAAACTGCTGTGATGCAATAAAAGCAAGTAAGGAAAGTTAGAAGGAGCCGACTATATGATACCCTACACCACCTTCGTAGAGCGGAATAAAAACGCATATACATACTTTATACAAATTTAAAACGATTACCTTCAAACTCGTACCAATGGATCAAGATAGAAATTAACATATCTATTATGGGGATTATATTTAAATCTCATACAATTTCTTTACAAAGTAGCTGCGTTCATTCTTAGGGCAAGTCACAGACCTTAGATTGTATAGATGTGCCGTCAGCCAGAAACGTCAAAATCTATCAGTTACGAACGAATAGGAATGAATTGTCACACGCGAAAAAACAGGTTTCCGCGAACATAGTTTGAACTTTTTTTGCACTAATCGATTGATATTAATTTTTTAATTGTGACAATTACAAAAAATTCGGGAAAATCGGTCCGAAATCCTCGTAAAACATCACTCTTTGAAGTCCTACTCGTTGAAATTTTTATTCGTTCGTAACTGATAACTTACTCGCTCGGGGACGGCACATCTATACAATCTAAGGTCTGTGGGGCAAGTCGCTTCCCTTTTCCAATTTTCGTAGCGAGGGACTGTAAACCAGAGTTCGGGAAAAACACTAAGAACGGTTCGTTAGCGTTCTGTACGGTTCTTTCGTCGCGAACAGTACACTAACACAACCATTACAAAAAGACAGAATACACTACGATAACGTACGGTTCTTCAAACACGGCGAACGCTTCCACTACGATAATGTACGGTTTTTCCAACACTATCACTACGTCTTAGTGATTTATTTGGCGTTTATCGACTTTATGAATGCCTACGGCGTTGTCAACAGGCTTTGACTATGGATCATTCTGGAGAGGCCACCAAAAATTCTTAATTTAATCCGGGCCATGTACGTGGATTACAAATGTCGAATCCTACACAAATTATCAGATTTATTTGAGGTTACCACTAGTGTAAGGCAAGGGCGTATCTTATCGACCATACCTTTCATCATTGTCAGCGATGACGTGATGCGTTCGGCTCTGAATGGCAGACGCGGTATCAAGTGGACACCCTTCAAACAAGTCGAAGATTTGCAATATGCTGATGATGTGTGTCATTTACAGGAAAATATTTACGCTATAATGTCGCGAGCAGTTGGACTGGAAGTCAATATTTCCAAAACTAAGCTAATGCCTGTTACACATCAATGTGGATAACGAAGTTGTCAAAAGTATAGGCACCTTTAATTACCTAGGTAACGACAAAGAGTTGCGCTGACGAGAACATTAAAGCGCGTATTAATAAGGAATAAGCTGCACTCGGCATGCTCCAATTTTTTGGAGATCTCGGCAAATACCAAAAACTAGTAAGCTCCGCATATACAATTCAAACGTCAAGTCAGTCCTGTTCTTTGGGTGCGAGACTTGCTAACGCACAAGTGTAATCGACGCACGCCTACAGACATTTACAAACAAATGCCTGCGGCAAATTCTGGTGGCCGAATCGCATACGGAACGATGATCTTTTGACCGCTGCAAACCAAATATCTGCTCCTGTGGAGGTATGTCAACGGAAATGGCGATGGATAGGTCATACACTTCGAAGGCCAACTGACATTGCTCGTCAAGAGCTTCGGTGGAATCCGCAAGGAAGAGGCCGGCGTGTTGTTGCACCTGCTAGAACGTGGAGAAGGTCATGGAATGTCACCAGCCAAACATCACGCAGCAGAGTTTTGTATAAGAGGATGGTTGAGGCTCCACTGGGAGTCAAGAGTAACTGAAAAAAACAAAACACTAGATGTCCTGTCTCAAATTTTTAAGATGAACAGTGTTTTTTTGGAGAAAATGTTTCAATCATTTTATATATTTATACGTTATTTTTCTTAATCGATGACAAAAGTCGATTTCGTCTTTTCAGATATACAATTCTCTGGTAAAGAGAATCACATACTGCTCCGATTACGCAAGGTGGATATGTTTCTGTTTACACTAATATGTGTGCTTCAAAAGTATTTTCCTGATATTAGAAATATTTTTGGAAGTGTGAGTGGATACTTCAGCATGATAACGCCAACACCCGAATAGTCAGAACCATAAAATTATGTTTGGAACGACAACACATCCCGCAAAAAACATTAGGCTGGTTTTAGGTTTCTAAAGGGTGGTTAAATTTTAAGGACCGATGTAGAATGTGAACCACACCTAAACGCCAAGTTTTTTCTGCATTTCATTTGACATTTCTCAATTTCAGACTAACTCAATTTGGACCATGGAAAGATACACAATCGAGCAACGCGTTATCCTTTTTTAAGCCTTTTACGAAAATGGGCGTTCAAATCAAAATGCATTTCGTGCACTTCGTGATGTTTTTTGATCAGCATAATCGAACAAATGTGTCCACAATCGGAAGAATTGTGCGCAAATTTCAGCATACCGGGTCTGTAGGAGATGTGAAAACACCTGGCGACGTCATCGGGCCATACTTCTTCGAAATGAGGCCGGTCAGGCAGATACAGTGAAGGGTGTTCGCTATCGTGATTTTGTTCCACACATAATTGAACCATACCAATATTATCATAATAAAAATAAAATAATTTCCTAAATAATTTGTGTTTTATTCAAAATCAAAAATTTAAAATTTAACCACCCTTTATTTCACCGTGAACATTTCACGAAAATGTTTAATTCGAAAAAATCTTTTTGTTGTCATGCTGTGGTAAAGATGGTTTTTTTCTACATTAAATTTTAACCTGAACAAATAGTTTCACTGCCACAAGATGACTAATACATTGTATTAAGCTTTAAATGGGGAACATGCATAGCATCGATCATTACACACAAATGTATAAAGTCACGAAAATGAGTGAAATCTCAATCACATTGAATTAAAAAACGTATACTCATGTGTTCTATTTCACAGTCTTGAAAATTTAGACCCCTTTCGTTTGACATAAAGCTTTATTAAGACAAATAGAACAGAGACGCTATAGCAGCTATAGTATTAAAAATGTATAGTTTAGATAAAATAATTATCGGATTATGCATTCGAGTAATAGATATATATTTCTTTTAATCCTCACAATTTTTCCTTTAATTTGATTATAATCACGGAAAAATTTATTAAAATATTATATTAAAATAATAGGAAATTTTGAGAGAAATTTCACTTTTTCACCGTTTTATTATGCGAGATGACAATACACTGTCGGGCAAACTAATTGCTGAGTTTGGCAACCCCGTTCTGTAAATACAAGAACGAAAGAGCGTAAAATTCTTACGAGAGCCTTTGAGCAGCCAACAATCAACACTCAAAGACAATGCATTTAAATTTCTCCCCTAACATTGTTTTTGGATAACAGTGGAGCAAATATCTCAGCAAAATTGCAAGTACGTGTGGGTGTGTGTGAAACACAAAGTAATGCAGCCCGTGATAATGAGACATTGATACATACATTAACCCATTTGTGACCGAAAACATATACATATGTATCTCTATGACTTTATTTTAGATTTTCCGGACATACTGATAATAGAGATAAGAAAAATCGATAATAACGATGTGCAGTGCATAGGTACGTGAATGGCAATGTGTCACAGATGTTGAAACAGCTGATTTATGGCGTTGTCTGTGTGTACACCGTAACGGTAAAAACAGCTGACAGGGGACTAGTATTACACCTTAAACTATCTAAATAATTTTACTCAGGCATTCAAAGTTATCTATGCATATTTACTTAAATATGAGGTGCATTTCTCAAAATCTTAGCGGGGGAATTTTCAACGAGAAATGTTTAAACTTTGGAAAATACATATGTACATACTTATGTATCTTCCCCACAAATGGCGCATCGTTTCCCCACTGCAAACAACAACACGTCTCCCAACAAGTCCGAAGTGTGTTTGTATATATGTAAGTATGTATTTCGTATGCAATATGTACACATAAACAAACGAACATAGAATCAAACAAAGAAATCCAAAATTATTATTAGCCATACACACAAGAACTGCGTAGTAGTTTTTTAGGAAACGGAGTAAGCACAAAAGAAGAAAGAAATGAAGCTATCGACATACAAACAAGCACACACACCATGTAAGCACCCATCTGACCAAAGTTTCGAAAGAAACGACGGTTCGTTAAGAGCGAGCAAGTTCATCAGATAGGTAATTACTCGAGCATTTGAAGAAATTTAAAATTCAACAATGAACGCTTACTATTTTCCATGAATCAGCGTTTGAATTTGTTTTTATGTTCACTTATATATTCTTATAGCTAAATGTTCGATAATAATATCGCTAACAAGATATCCATCGAAATCAAACAATTTTCTGCTACAAACTGAGCGTCAGATGATTTATTTATGGTTCATTTGCGATAGTCCTCGTTTGTATGTTTACCCAAGAAAATTTTGAGAAAATTTCGATATTGATAACATTTTCGAAATCGTTGGTCAAATGGGAATGTACATAAGTATGTAAATATGATGTACGTGTGTTCATATGTATGTATAGGCGACCAATAACTTAACACTTATATCGAAGTCCACATCTCCCCCCACCATTTTCGTATGCGTGTGAAGCAAATATCCAAACAAAAGATGTTTAGAAGTACAAACTAAACATATTAAAATGGTGGGTCTGTTTTTGTGTGTGCATTTTGGATGCGCGGAGGAGAGTAGAGGCCCCCTTTTATTAACTACATACAAAGAGCTTAAAGCCAAATAATCAATAAAACCTTAAAAAATCTTTCCATTGAAATTCACAACATAAGATAACAAAACAGCATAAAACAAAAACAACAATGCAGCATAAATGCACCATATGATAATGGAGAATGACAAGAAAGAGGAAAGAGAATAAATGACGACCAAAATGACTAGAAAAAGACGTAATAAAATCAGAGCTGGTAAAATGCATATACTGTATGTACATACATATGTATATTTATCCATTATTGGTTAGTAACTGCAATTGTTATATACTATTTATTACACACACTTTTTTACTTGAAGGATTCCTTTTCATGTAATATTTATCAAACGGGATAATGGATAATAATACTTACAATAATAATAATAAATGATTTGCTGAAGCTATGTAGCTCCTTTCAAGTACCGAAGGTATCCCTTGCGCTCGCTCCCCTGGACGTTGTTTTTATATACCAGACATGTAATATTTCACCGATGTTTTTATCATCGTTTATTCCTTGATTGGACTATGTAATTATGGATGATTTGATATTATTATTAGTTTTTCTATTCAAGAGTTAAAACGCAATGTTTAATAATGATTTGGTTGATTATTTTTCACAACTGATTGTTTTCTGTTTTGTTCGATAAATATATTCGAATGTCAAATTTTCTTTGTCTTCTTTGGTTGTCAGTATGAAGTGAGGCGAGTTAGTCTCAAATCGTATCGTAAAAGCCATACGCATGCATTCGATATTAGGCATGTTTTCGTTACAAGCTAGCAATTTTAGTTTAGCACTTTGCAACGAAAACAACTGACTTCCACTAGCTGACACATAAGCAATAAGTGGCGGATTTTCACTATCTGGTAGTAATGGTGTCATGAGTTGCGAAGAAAGAACAGTGCGAAACAGACAAAAAATTCGTGAAAAGTATTTATGAAACTTATATTTACTCTATTCTATGTTCAATTGTTTACACTAGGCGTGTTTTCGTTACACCATAAGTGCTTAATTTGTATGGGGAGCTAAGCACTTTTAAGCACTATTAGTTCCCGATGAAGTTTGGTGCTTGTGTTCATGTCTTAATCGAGTATAATGTTGCCAGATTGGGCACCCTATATTTAGCAATATGGCATCCCATTTTTGGAGAGATTTTATCAATTATTGTGAATTAACGGGAAGAAGAAGAAAAAAAAATGGGAAATTATTTTAATATTTGCAAAACGAGTGTAAACAATTGAACATAGAATAGTAAATATATGTTTTATAAATACTGAACACAAGCACCAAACTTCATCGGGAACTAATAGTGCTTAAAAGTGCTTAGCTCCCCATACAAATTAAGCACTTATGGTGTAACGAAAACACGCCTATTAGAGAGCGAATAGTCGCACCACGTCACATCAACCTTTTGCTACGAGTTCAACATAACGTATTAAAGGCTGGGTTGGGCAACCGTAGCGTAACGAATCAGAGGTAGTGTTCAGAAAAAACAGTACGTAACGGTTACTTCAGAGAACACTAACGTTATTTATTTTTTTAGTGTTACTGTTCGCGAACGGTATCACTACGATAACGTACGGTTCATAGAACAGTATCACTACGTCGTAGTGATAGTGTTCTTTTGAACAGAACACTAACAGTATCACTACGTTTATCGTTCCGTTTTTTTTTTATATTCGACACCACAGGTCGCATATATGAAGCAATCTTAATGAAAATAGGTACAGAGGCATTTCTTAAACCAGGGACGATCCCTATTTAAAATGGGGTCGGTCCATATATTGATATAGCCCCCATACGAAGATCCCTTTCGTACTATTGCTGCCTCGTGTGATTCGGGACTAACATCACCATGAACGTAGTTACTTGTACCGTAGTCCAGATTCACACAAAACAAATTTGTCCAAGCAAATAACAAAGTTTGTAGGATAGTTGCAGGCGGAAAGAGCCCTCTGCCTCTCTCTCCTACAAACTTTGACACTTGCTTGGAACAAATTATTCTGGTCTTATGTGAATCTGGTCTTAGGGAACTGCAGACGACACATTTCCACTCACACCAGGGTCACACCTACGACACATACACTCACATTTTCACCTACATTCGGGCCTGTTCCATTTCATTTATGTTCCGATCATTTATCTCAAAAAAATTGAATTTTTCTTAGAATACCAAACTAACACCTCTTGTTGGAAAACCCTTTATTATCACCGATTTTAAAATCGAAAATCGTCCGATTTTGTTATAGATGGTTTAAATTGATGTTTTTAAAACCGATGATGTTTTGAAATCACCATGATATTACAGAACAGGCCCGATTGTTACGTTGCTTGTCAAGCAAAAATGTGATCTTCTGCGGTCCACTTTTGTCGACTTTGACGCCTATACTTAATTTGTACGTATTGTCAAAACCTACTGTTTAATATTAGGTTTAACAATTCTGCTGGCCGAACTCTTTCTTGTTTTCTTCTTTTTTTGAAGTGCTCCAAATATGTGATCATATCGAGGGGTCTCGAATATCATACTCTAGCCGGTCTGGTCAGAAAAATGTTGTAGAATCTGTATTGTAGCGTTTTTCAAATTTTAAATTTTTAAAAGATAAATGACACTTTCAATTTTTGGGCTAAAGTTCGTTTGAAAGTATTTCGTAAATTTCTGGACAACTACATATTATAGAAAATAGTGGTCGTTTTATATGGAAATACTCTTTAATATAACACATATATCTTTAAGATGAACATACAAAAAATGTTTTTTATGGCCTTACATTAAACAGTAAGTACTGTACGCATAGTATTTTAACGAAATCTGTCAACCCAACTATACATCCACCGGGTATTACGGTGTATATATCCGCCCCACGATTCTTTGTCTTTCTTCGTATCAGCAGTAAAATTCTGTGCTACATTTTCTAAGTATTGAGGTCCAGCACTTTGAGGGCGTTGATGTCCAATGCGAATTAGGAAAGATAATATGAGAGTGAGCAGAGAGCATATTAGGGCTCCAACAACACTAATAACATTCATAAATTTTGCATGCATTTTTTCCGCTTCATAGGACTCATTTATGGCTAAGAATGAGGCCGAAGACAAAGATAACTCTTCTTGATCCACCTCGTTATACATGCTCCATAATTGTTTCTCAAATTCGCCAAGCTATATGTATGTAGGTGTATAAATAAAATAAAACCGACATAATATTATCGATCAAATATTAAATATTAGAAGATAATGCATTAATACTTTATCCGCCTGAACCACGATATCGAACGTTAACGTTATCATGTCTTCTATGCGAAAAACTGCTGACCCGTTAACTACAAAAAGGCATCAGAACGACATAGCGAATGAAAATTAGCTGTCTGATGCCTGTTAGTAGGTCGCAAATCAGCTTTGTTTGGCTTAGATGTCATGCGAACGTAAACGTTCGACATTGTGAGTCAGGCGGTAATACTCACTTCAACGATTTTCCTGAGAGCCCAATCGTTTCGACTATCTTTAAGTCCATCAATTTTGATCTCTCTATAGATGCTATTCAGATCAGATTCAATGTCTTTCAGTTGTTTTATTATGGAACGCCTTCTTTCGCCGTTGGCATGCAGTTTTTTCTAGAAGAAATATACGAAGGACATTTATTTATACGAAATCAGTGATGGACAGTTATATTCATATTAGACGTGTTTTCGTTACACCATAGGTGCTTAATTTGTATGGGGAGCTAAACACATTTAAGCATTATTAGTTCCCGATGAAGTTTGGTGCTTGAGTTCCTATCTCAATCGAGTATCGTATTGTCAGATTGGACATCCTATATTTCGCAGTATGGCATCTCATTTTTGGAGAGATTGTTGTTAATTATTGTGAATTAACGGGAAGAAGAAGAAAGAAAATGGAAAATGATTTTAATATTTGCAAAAAGAGTGTAAATAAATACATTTCACATTTCGGTAGCTGTCACTTTTGAAGCTTTTATTCTTTGACATTTGACAAGTAGAAACTACGCCATTACTAAAAATGGAACGATACAAGATTCAACAACGCATTGAACTTATTAAAATTCGAAAAATCCAAATTCATCTTGAGTGATGAGGCCCACTTCCACCTCGGTGGCTACGCCAACAAGCAAAATTGTCGCATCTGGGGCTCGGAAAACCCAAGGGTTATTGTTGAGAAGCCTCTCCGTCCTCAACGTGACTTTGCGGTTTATGGTCCGGCGGAGTCATTGGACCTTACTTTTTCGAAAATGAGGTTGGATCAACAGTTACGGTGAATGGATTGCGCTATCGAGAGATTATTAATGATTTTTTATGGTTGGAGTTGGATGGTATTGATCTGGACAACGTTTACTTTCAACAAGAGGGCGCTACGTGCCACACAAGCAACTAAACCATTGCTCTGTTACGGAAAAAGTTTCCGGACCGTGTTATCTCTCGAAGAGGTGATCACAATTGGCCACCGAGATCTTGTGATTTAACACCTTGCGACTTCTTCCTTTTGGGCCATGTGAAAGATAAGGTCTACGCCAACATCCCAGCGTCGATTCAAGACCTCAAAGATAGAATACGTGAGGCTATCAAGGACATAGGGCAGCCACTTTGCGATATGGTTATGGAAAATTTCATGAAAAGGATATGGTCCTGTAAGCGTGGTCGTGGTGGTCATTTGGCTGATGTTGTTTTTCATTATAAACGGCATACCTTCCTCTTTATTATGAAAAACATCCGATCATTTATCTCAAAAAAATGGAATTTTTATATGGGGGCTATATCTAAATCTGAACCGAATCCACCGAATTTGGCAGTGTTTATTCATGTAATAAGAAACCTCTTTCTGCCGAAAGATATATGTAAAGTTTCATTGATATTGGACCTCTACTTTGATTACAATGCAGCACAGACGGACGGACGGACAAAGCTAAATCAACATAGAAAGTGATTCTCAGTCGAACGGTATACTAAGAAAAGGGGATATATCTTCTCCTTTTGGGTGTTACAAACCACAGACCTTAAATTATACAGATGTGCGTCAGCCAGAAACGTCAAAATCTATCAGTTACGGACGAATATGAATGCCTCTTTTTGTTAAAGAGAGGCTGGCACATGGTTTGCTATTACCCATAGTTCTATACTGTTTAGAAGTGTATTCTGGCACTATACAGGGTAACATGCATTTAGTACATCTGGCTGTAAATAGGGTGGCGCGGTATGTATATGGACTGAACCGGCGTGTTCATGTGACGCCCTATGTAATGAAATTGTTGGGCTGTAATTTTGATGCATTTGTAAATTTACGCTTACTTCTGTTTTTTTTATAAACTGATTAAAAGTCAGTCTTCTCTTTTTTTGTGCCAATCGATGGTATTTTGCCATTCAACTAGGAGAAATCAATTGCTTATTCCTAGGGTTGTCCACCTAATGAATGAATAGTTTCTAGTAAGAGTAGCACGACTTTACATTCATTACCCAATGACATGAAAAATTTTAGCATTTCGCTCCCTACACTCTTCAATAGGCTACTTCACCACTTTCAATAACATTTTTATTTGTTGTTATGCAAAATTGCGCTTAATTAAAGCTACTTAAAAAATCTTTAAATAATGTTTCTATTTTATGGAACACTATACATTTTTCCTTATATTAGGATTTTACTTATGTTTGTTTCGCAAACTGAGTAGCTATTTAGTTATCCTAAATACTTTTCTGTATGCCCAATCTGTATTTATATTATTTATTCCTTATATATTAATTAGGTTTAAACAAATCAACATATCATTATTTACCAATGAGTAGTTTTTTACCCTTGGTTAAAAAGCTTAGTTATATGCATATTGTAATTTATGTTTAATTGGCCAGACGGCTTTGAATTACAAGTTTGTACGAAATAAATGAAATAAATGAATGAAAAAACACGTTTCCGCGAACATAGTTTGAACTTTTTTTGCACTAATCGATTGATATTAATTTTTTAATTGTGACAATTACAAAAAATTCGAGAAAATCGGTCCGAAATCCGCGGAAAAACTCACTCTTTGAACACCTACTCGTTGAAATTTCTATTCGTTCGTAACTGACAACTTACTCGCTCCGGGATGACATATCTTATTATTCATTATTTTTGTTACAAACAAACGCACAAAGTTATATATCCTGTACCACAGTACGGTGTAGTGTATAAAAGAAAAGTAAAAACGGCCTTAAATTAGGCCGGGCCCAATCTTATATACCCTTCAGGTGCTTTATATGAGAGATACATACATATGTATATCAAAACATGGACATATGATGACAGTTGTTCGTCTGGAAGGAGGACCATTCGCCATGGTCTTGGAAATGTGCTTTTTTTTGAGAATATCCATGTTCTTTGATATCCACAATATTTTTCATTTAGCCAGCCAATTTTACAAAGCTTATGATGTTGTCGATGGTTGCTTTCGAAACATCCTCTAGCTCGTTCAGAAAATGGCGGCCAAGCCACTTTTTCCGCTTTGTAAATATGGACATTTGCAGAGGACGTGCCCTATAGTCTCGAGTTCGTCTTCTTCGCCGCACAATACGACAATAGTCTGGCATAGTGTTGTCCCAGCTACTGGTCATTGCTCGAATTGAGCAGTGGCCAGTTATAGCTCCTATGATGAATCTCAGACGCCGCCTATCCAGTCCTAGCAGTAGTTAGGAGTTTGTGGCACTCAACTTGAGCCATAGGGCCCTTGAGGTCCTACAGTCGTCTCTACTGCTCCAGGCCTGGTTGAGCTTGCCTGAGATCCAGTCCCTCTGAGTCCTATAGAAGTGGCGGATCGGAGGGCACACATATCCGCCAATTTCATACACATCACCCTCTCTCGCCAATTCATCTGCAATTTCGTTTCCCTCTACATTGCAGTGCAATCGTTAAATAATAGAATAATAAAATTATAAAAATGAATATGAGATTTAAATTATTTTATAAAGAAATGGGGAACAAAAAATAAAAATAACTACCCCTCATGAGATTGCATGTAGCCAAGAATTTTGCGTCTGTCTGTATGACAAAGGTGATAAATGAAACATTCTAAGGCTGTTAGACAATACATTAAATAAACGAGATACTCGAATGTCTGGAAAAAATAAATTTAATTCAAAAAATTTTCTATCCTATCGGAATTGTATAAACCCACTGATATATCTATAATCTTGGTTAATAATCAAAAATCTAAAAATTGAGCTTTATTTGTCTGTTTTCGAACAAATTTAATTAGATTCAAAAACTGTTTATGTGCTCTGTTATTTTGTGTTGGTGGGGCGTGGTGATAACGCCCATTTTTCATTTTTTTATTTTCTGAGCGATCAACCCCATAAACTGCACTTTTGCAAAAATTTTCTCAACTTTAGAAATGTGAATACATTGAATCAACGGTTGCTAAAGTATTTCCATACCTGTATTTCTAACATGCGGGTCTTCGATTTTCTCATTTCCTCCATATAACTTGTCTTCTCTATCAAGTACTCAAAGCGATGTATAAACGCCTTTTCGACGAACTCATTGAACGATGATTTCGTCCAGCTGCTACTGGCCTTCAAAGCATCCAGATGAGCATAGTGATGAGAGTGGGGCTCACCTTTCCTTCCGTCCTTTTTTGTCGGCTTTGTGCTGCAATATAACCTGGGATGTACTTGAAGTGTGCACCGATTAAACCGCCAAGGTATTTGCAAATATATGGTTATCATTTTATAGAAATTATTGCAAATGTCTTGTTCAAATTGAATTGTGTTATCGCCAATTTTATTATTATTCGGCTATTGTTGTTGTGTTGCTGAAGATGTAGAATATTGACTACTGCATTTGTAAGTTGCGGTTACTCTATTGCCAAATTAAGGGACCTTCATACTAAAGGAATTAATTGGTGGGGGAGGATGTGTTGGGAACATCAATTTTACTCCAATCCAATTTTCGTTGACTCGTTACAGCATTTCGACTGGTAACTGGCGAATGACACGCGTGATGTTTTGCTCCAAGGCCTGAATCGAAGCGGGTTTGTCCGCATAAACTTTAGACTTTACATATCCCCACAGGAAAAATTCTAACGGTGTGATATCACACGATCTTGGTGGCCAATCGACCGACCCAAAACGTGAAATTATCTGTTCACCGAAGTGTTCTCGCAATAAATCCATTGATTGATGCGATGTGTGGGAAGTGGCGCCGTCTTGTTGAAATCAAATGTCGCCGACATCGCGAGCTTCAATTTCAGGCATCAAATAGTCGGTTATCCTGGCACGATAACGGTCGCCATTGACGGTTACGTTGTCACCGAAGAGCGAAGCGATGTCGCTTGGGAAGGTCGGGCGGCTTCAGATCTTGCACAACGGTCGCCATTGACGGTTACGTTCTCACCGGCATCATTTTTGAAGAAATATGGACCGATGATTCCACCGGCCCACAAACCACACCAAACAGTTGTTTTTTCTGGATGAAGCTCTTGAATCTCTTCAGGTTGCTCTTCGTCCCAAATGCGGCAATTTTGCATGTTTACATACCCATTGAGCCAGAAATGGGCCTCATCGCTGAACAAAATTTGGCTCGAAAATGTCGGATCTTCTTGGAACTTTTCAAGAGCCCATAGAGCGAAGCGATGTCTCTTGGGAAGGTCGGGCGGCTTCAGATCTTGCACAAGCTGTATTTTGTATGCTTTTAATTTAAGATCTCGACGTAAAATGCGCCAAGTCGTTCCATACGTCAGTCCGAGTTGCTGCGAACGGCGCCGAATGGACTCTCCACGGACTTCGTGTACACTCTCAGCTACGGCCGCTACATTTTCTTCACTGCGTGCTGGGCGTGGTCTATTCGGTCGAATATTATCCAATAATGAATGCTGGGTCTCAAGATGGGTGATGGTGTTGTGAACAGTACGCTCAGTAGGCCGATTATGTTGACCATAAGTTGAGCGAAGTGCACGAAACTCATTCCTCACAGAACGTGAATTTTCGTAATAAGGTTGAACGATTTGTAAACGTTGTTCAGGCGTAAGTCTTTCCATGATGAAATGCCAAACAATACTTAACAAAAATATCATGACAGCATTACACTCATACGTGATCTGTCAAAAAAAAGGCTATTGAATAAAGTATCTCTACAATAAATAATTAACAAAAAAAGATATTATAAAGTTTTTTATTAAGAAAATCATCATAAATTATGTTTAGGCAAAAAGATGAAAAATTATTGGCTAAACATGGGCTAAAATACCAGTGAATGCCTCAACGTCTGTCAAAAAACGCACTACGGATAATTTTCAACGCGCGCTGTACCGAAATACGCAGTAAACAAAAAACAGCTGACATTTCATCCCCATTTCAGAAAAATTTTTTTTTGCTACATTTGATTCAGAGCAATATCGATTTTATGGATGCATTACACTCTGGACAAACCACAAAGAAGAGGGAATATAAATTTAGTAGAACCCGAACTGCAATGAAGCAATTTGATAGTTTGTATGTGCATTGGAGCAGTAGTACTGTGTATGCACCCTAATCCGACACAACGATTTTTTAAGTACAAAATTTTTCATAGCATTGTATTTATATGTTTTAATCAAAAAAAAATATATATTTTCATAAATAGTTCGTAGCAAAGGTTTTTTTGTACTTTTCCTTTGAATATATTATTATTATAATTTATATGTAAGAATTATATCATAATTATAAAAATGAAATTACTCAAGATATAAGGATAAGCCGTATTACTTAAGTGCAATTAATATAGACATACGTTGTAAATAATCATATTCATTTAATAAAAATCAATCAATCAATATATTCATAAATACATTTGCAATTGCCTATTTGTAGAGATACATGCTGTTTTTCATTAGAGAAGTACGGAAATATTAGTGGTCGTGGAGTATCTAAAAATGTTGGTTTTGTCCATCAAAGTCAAATCATGTTTTTTAAACTCTTTACTCTTGGTGCAAGATGTAAAGACATGTAATCCTCTCCCTGACTTTGCAAACGCCAACACATCTATCAAAGATGTCGTTTCCCTGGTGGCCACTTGCCATGTTGGGACTAAATCGTGTTTTATTTTCCATGACAGTGTCCTATGAAATCAAATTCTATCTTATAATCATGTTTCAAAGTAGAGAATTGTTTATAGGCCAGTTTCAATTCATGCTTTCAAATGTCCACGTTGTACATGGAATTCAATGCTTTGCAGCATCGTTAAGCTATTTAAGCAAAAACTGTTCGGAACAAGCCCGTGTAACATGCTTCATTGTAGGAAGAAGACTGGAATGAAAATGAGTTTAATTTTCTTCTTGGAAATGGATTCTTCGTGTCCAAACAGCATGAAAAGGTTCCCCACGTTTCTGTTGAAAGAATAAACATTAAGGGCCTGTTTCTGTAACTTTTTTTCGTTCGTCTACTGCGAACGATCAAAAATCACTCAATTATTCCGAGAAATCTATAAATCACAGAAGTTTATAATTCGTTGTGTCTGTAGAAAATCATGTAAAAAGCTTGTTCCTAAAATATTTCTAACCTGCGTTTTATAGAATTCAAGCAATAGCTGAGAGAATTTTGATCATTCGCCGTAGACGAACGAAAATAAGTTACAGAAACAGGCCCTAAGACAAAAATACTGGTAAATTGTTTAAAGTTTTGGTATTTACTTGGTGTTGACTACTCCAGAGAAATTGCTTGCATGTGCCCTTCTTGATTTTTACACATTTGTGGAGCGGCTCCTTTGTATTCCATAGCTGTCCCAGCTATTTCAATCATTTCTTCGCTGTTAAAATGAAAATCACATTTTAATATAAATTATAATAGTAAAATACTAAATGCTTACCGGTTTGTATATATTTAGTATTTCCAGCAAATTCAACATTTAATATTTTTCTACTTCGTGCACTGTTCCAAAATAAAAAATTCGTTGTAGTTGTAAAGGTAACTACAGACGATTTGCAGATCGGACAACATTGCCAGAAAAATGGCGGAAAAATGCAACGCAGTGAATTTACAACCGTGTGAACATACAATTTTTGTTTTGCAACTTTAGCAGAAAATTCATTCCGAGATAATTTGCAGATTGTTATATGTGCGAAGTTTATGCATGTGACAACGGCGCCATTGCCAGAAACACATTTTATTTGTCTATAATGTATTTATATTGGCAATCCTCCATATAAATATTTACAAAATATATTGTAAATATATGAAATTGTAATGTTTTCTTGCAATCGTCTGAACTGTCAATTCACCTTTGCCTAACAATCTGGGGTTGATAACGATTGTCGATCTGGCAATCGTCTATACTCAGCTTAACACAATCCCACAATTCCAAAAAATTGAAATATTATTTTTTTCGCTATTTCTGCAATACTAAAAGCCGATATAAAAATCTTTAGAAGTTGAACCAAGCGGAACGAGGTAGGCAAGTATTTTAATTTTCGTGACATCGTGGTAATGTGCATCTTAGCCTCATCCTACAGTATAAAGGTCCCTTAATTTAACAATAAAGTAACCACAATGAACAAGTAATTCAATATTCTCCAACACTAAGCTTATTTCAAGTGAGGGGAAGTCCCCGGCATAGATTAATAAATACTTTGACAGCAATAGTGACCTAAATCATTTAAAAAAAAAATAAGTTACATACTTCTTGAACACCTCTATCAGAGGGGAGAGTATGATATCCGAGGCTCCCGATCGTTATCTCGATTTATATTTAATCAATATAGGAAAAAAATTTTTTGTCGTGAAAATAAATTTATTGAATTAAAAATCAGTTGTAATCAACCTTTGAATCAACTAGACATTCATAAAAAGTAAAAAATAAACCTAAAACGAATGACGTAATAAAATGTCTTTTGCGATTTTTAAGGCACTGGATACACTTTTTTCGGCATTTTTTTTTTCTCCTATTGCTTCAGACACAAAAGAGATATTCCTATAGCCAACGATAGATCAACCTATAGCCAACGAATTCGTATGGCCATTAAATTATTAATTAAGCCAACTTGACCAAACAGAAATAAGATTTAGAACTTCTTATTTTTGGGACTACTTTCACGTCCAATACTCAATTGAGTCCCAAAATCATGTGTTGTACTGTGTATTGAGTGTAGCTCATTTTACAAAATCAATCAATTTTTTGCTGATTTTTTTCAAACTTTAACACTCGATAACTAAGCGAGATATCGATAATATGTACACTATTTTTTCTTTTTTTCGAGGGGCCTCGAATACCATATTCACTTGCCTTCAACTGTCATAACTGGAAATACAAGTATTTTTACTTCATTCACCCTTATCGGGCATAAAATCCCACGCGGAATTTGTTTCCTTTTCAATGTGCAATTTAGGGAACAGGGAACAAATTCCGTGTGGAATTTTATTCCCGATAAGGGTGATTATTTAATTCTACGGTAAAAACCAAACATTTCTTTATTTCTAGAGATCTTTGTTAATATTTTCAAAGGGGTGGCTTTATTTCTTATAATTTTTGAAAACCTAAATAAAAAACATTTACATAAATGCATTCTATGAAATTTTAAATGTAGTACAAACTTTAAGTATCAAACCTACAGTAAATTATTACCGTAAACAAGTCATTTTTGAAGAATTTTGTAATTTCCTTTTAATAGGTCTACTGGCTTTAAATTACATGAATAAAATGAAATTAAAATTTGGCACGTTTCAAAATTATATTTTTTTGCTGGTTGGAAGCAACAACTTCTTTAAAAGATAAAATTTTGTTCTATGACTTAGGCCACTTCTACTTTCATTGCTCTGTATGTACATACATACATACTAATACAAAATATTTTTGCAAAACCAAATATGTATTATGTGTATGGGTTTCTAGTTCAAACCTAAATATATTTGTATTTTTATATCGTAAAACTTACGAAACACAGTTGCCTTCAGTAATGCCGTCAAATTGGCCTTGTTGGCTTGTGCATTGCAACGTATGAATAAAACGAAATGAAATTAAATAAATATTAATTAGATTTTATAGCCCAGCTGTACATCCATCGTGAATTCCTTTTGAAATAGCTTCCCCACGATTCCTTACTATCCTTTTCATTTATCAATTGCGAAATTGTAGTCTCCAACATTTTCTGTTGTTTCGAGTGGTTATAAGAAATTAATATTACTGTCAATAGAGAAGATACCACAGCTCCAACAATACTAACAAGTTTCATAAATTTTCTGTCCTTTTTTGCTTTTTCAAAGGCTCCATTAATAGCTAAGGAGGACTCTGCCAGCAACAACTGTTCTTCGTGGTCAACTTCATAGTACATTTTACATAAATGTTTTTCCATTTCGCAAAGCTTTCAAAATAATAAATAATACTATTAGCATTGATGATGTCGGCTGGTGTAAAAACAGAACTTACTACGTCCATTTCCTTATGAATCGAATTCAAGTAAACTTCGTTAATCTTTTCAATTTCCATGCCTTTGTATATGTTGTGGAGAACACTTCTTACTTCGTTCAGTTTTTTCATTATAGAACGCTTCTTTTCGCCAGTTGCCTGCAATTGTTTCTAGAAAAGAAAAAAAGGAGAAATTATCATGTAACTCTTCACCATACATATTGTACCACCCACATGTATATCCAGTAAGTGCTCTTTAGATTTTCCAACCTCCTTTACAGTCGTAGAGTTTTCCATTAAAGGAACACTTCCAATTTTATCCGCAATTTTTGGAATTGAGGATTTAGTCCAGTTATTTATCGATTCCATCGTTTTTTCTACATTGTGTTTTTGGTTTGTTTGCTGCTCAGTGTTTGAGCTGTTAGCTTTTACATCCCCATAGGTTTTAGGATACAATAGCGCATAACTGTTCCAATATTTGTGTTGGAGGATGCGACGACAGGATGAATTGATCATTTATAGTGCCGGACAATTCCTACTCCGTGATGATCAATGATTGTATTCGCTTTTTGTGATTTAATTACAATTTGCCAATTTCTTGTAATATTGCCAAACCGGCGAGTACCTGAATGAGTCGGGTAACTTATGGCTTAAGTCTTGGTTACTGGTAATCGTATCGTTAACCCTTAGTCCTGCTTCACACTCGGCAACTTTTTCAAAGCAAGTGTCAAACTTTGTTGGAGAGAGGCAGGCTCAAGCTCTCTCTCCTAAAAACTTTGACACTTGCTTGGAAAAAATTGTCTTGTGTGAATCAGGACAATCTTTGACACTTGCTTGGAAAAAATTGCCTCGTGTGATGCAGAAGTAAACAATTTTAGGGGCACAGTGGGACAAAATGGGGTAAATATGGTACCACCGCCATATTTAATGCCTAGAATTAGAATCGTTCGGTAGCTCAGTGTTAAGTGCGTGAGGCTTGGATTCCGAAGGTGCTGGATTCGATTCCTAACCAGGCCACCGCAAAATTTAACATCAACATTTCATGTTTTCTTCATAACTCGAGTTTTTGCAGCTGAAAATAACTCCCAGGACTCACTACTACTACAACACAATCTGATTGCCAAAGTTAACAGGGAAGCTAACCCTGCGTTTACACAGAACAATTGAGAATATGTATTGCTTGTCAAAAAAGGGGAAATTGTTTGTGACGTGGGCGTCCAGAAAATAATTAAGAAAATACACTTGCAGCAACCTTTGTTAAGGTAAGTACAGACGATTTGCAGATCGGACAACATTGCCAGAAAAATGCAACCCTGTGAATTTACAACCGTGTGAACATACAATTTTTGTTTTGTCCATATTCACACTTGCAATTTTTTTCTGCAATTCTCTTTTGAAATTGCATTTGCGTTCAGACAATGTATTCTGTTTCGACAATTTTTTATTTTCACCGTTCATTAAAACTCATTAAAGTTTATTAAAATGTATGTCGCACAAATTTACATATGTTGAACCGAGTACAAAACAACGAATATTAAATGAAAAGCAGTGTGGAAATGTCGAAAAACTTTACAGCGAAAGAAAACGCATTGCAAAAAAATTGCGAATACGGAAGATTTTTCCCCCCTCCCTTACCGACTGCATCCCTCTCCCACAAACACTGCAATTCAGCAGAAAAAAATTGCATGTGTGAAGCTGGGTTTTGCAACGTTAGCAGAAAAGTCATTGCGAGATAATTTGCTGATTGTTATATGTTCGAAGTTTATGCATGTGACAACTGCGCCATTGCCAGAAAATAATTTTATTTGCAACACTGTCTATAATGTATTTTTATTGGCAATCCCGCATATAAATATTTACAAAATATATTGTAAATATATGAAATTGTAATGTTTTCTTGCAATCGTTTGAACTGTCAATTCACCTTTGCCTAACAATCTGACATTGCCCGTATATTTGCAGCACTTTAACAGGGTTGATAACGTTTGCCGATCTGGCAATCGTCTATACTCAGCTTTAGTGTCGTTTCGCGCTCTGATTCGCTGCTTTGATGTAAGCAGCCAATTATCTTGACGGCTGCTTCCGTCAAGATAATTGCCGAATTTACTGTCATCAAAAAATCAAAGACAGTACCCAGCGGCGTAAAGAAGGTCTCAGCAGGCCTTATATCATATCTTGGTTTGGAGACACAAGGCCTGTCAGTCCCATTACGTACTCATTTATTTTTTACACAGCGTGTCATTGGCGACCAAGGCCTTCTATACTCACTTCCCTTGTGAGGCCTAATAGAAGGACAATTTCAGAATTCTTTATAGAAGACCTATGGAAAGTGTAATACGGCAGGGCTAGCATAAGCCCCGAACTAGAAGACCTTATGGAAGATTTTAATTAAAAGCGCTTATTTACCAAATCCAAATCATTATTTATGATACATAGATGTTTTGTGGCGTAGTTAGAAAATAAAATAAATTTCCTCCTGTTCTTTGTTGTCATCAGTTTCGTTTTTAATTGATTCTTCCAAATAAAGCTTGATCTGTGATAATTCTTCCACAAAAACTTAATTTTGAGGTTATAAATCGTCCCTCAAAGCTTTTACTTGGTTTTCCAAATTTGAAATTAGATATGCATATGTAACATTTGGTTTATTTGCTTGTTTAGAAAAACTCACTTACCATGCGAACCACAAAAAACATAAACGACTTCAACAAAATTCTTCTAAAGACTAAATAGATAATACGCGGTTCTCTCTTAGTTCTTTCGCTCTCGCATGCAATCAAATTATTTTAAAAGTAACGAAATTAGTTGGTCAACAACTATTTTTTATTATTTGCAAAGACCTTATGAATTCCCTTCTATATGAAGGCCTTGTGTAAGGTCTTAACGCACAAGGCGGACGAGAATTAATACATGATTTTTTGTAAGGCGAAAATAGGGATTACAGAAGGCGTTATCAAGGAAGGCCAGCAAGTATGAGTATTGACTTTTTTTATAAGGTCTAGACAGGTCTTCTTGAAGGCCTCTACCAAGTAGGCCTCCGTATTTACGCCGATGGGTACGTACTCGAGTCAGCTGTCTCGTGTAAACCCAGGGTAAAAATAGACAACACCATGACGACTATTAACAGAAATGCAGCGCTTGTAGTGGAGAATAGAAATGGCAAAACTCATATAACAGCCAAGTGTTAATTAACTTTCGGACAACAATCCTGCATTTAAATATTTACAAAATATATGAAATTGTAAGGTTTTCTTGCAATCTTCTGAACTGTCAATTCACCTTTCCCTAACAATATGACATTTCATCTTTCAATTCACCTTCCCCTAACAATAATACATTTGGGGCACTTTAACAGGGTTGATCACGTTGTCCGATCTAAGTCCAGATTTACACTAGTATATTTTTTTCAGCAACTTATCCGCTAATTCTCTTTTAAACTTGCCTCTGCGTTTAGACACATAATTTTGTTTCGGATATTTCTGTGTGAATTGTTGTTGTTACAAAGGACGAGTGAAAAACACAAAACGTTCAGACCGATAAGCCCGAGTATGGGATAGTTTTTCCCCCTCTTGCCGACTGCCTCTCTCTCCTACAAAACGCCGATAATCTGCTGAACATTCAGCCAGTGTAAATCGGGACTAACAATCGTCTATACTAGGCATGTTTTCGTTACACCAAAAGTGCTTAATTTGTATGGGGAGCTAAGCACTTTTAAGCACTATTAGTTCCCGATGAAGTTTGGTGCTTGTGTTCCTGTCTTAATCGAGTATGTTGTTGCCAGATTCGGCACCCTATATTTAGCAATATGGCATCCCATTTTTGGAGAGATTGTTATCAATTATTGTGAATTAACGCGAAGAAGAAGAACAAAAATGGGAAATTATTTTAATATTTGCAAAAAGAGTGTAAACAATTGAACATTGAATAGTATATATATTTGTTTTACAAATACTTTTCACGAGTTTTGCCTACTATAGGCATGTTTTCGTTACAAGCTAGCACTTTTTGTTTAGCACTTTGCAACGAAAACAACTGACTTCCACTAACTGGCACATAAGCAATAAGTGGCGGATTTTCACTATCTGGTAGCAATGGTGTCATGAGTTGCGAAGAAAGAACAGTGCGAAACAGACAAAAAATTCGTGAAAAGTATTTATAAAACATATATTTACTATTCTATGTTCAATTGTTTACACTCTTTTGCAAATATTAATATAATTTCCCATTTTTGTTCTTCTTCTTCCCGTTAATTCACAATAATTGATAAAATCTCTCCAAAAATGGGATGCCATATTGCTAAATATAGGGTGCCCAATCTGGCAACATCATACTCGATTAAGACATGAACACAAGCACCAAACTTCAGCGGGAACTAATAGTGCTTAAAAGTGCTTAGCTCCCCATACAAATTAAGCACTTATGGTGTAACGAAAACACGCCTTATATTTACACTGGCTGAATGTTCAGCAGATTATCGGCGTTTTGTAGGAGAGAGAGGCAGTCGGAAATATGGGATAAACAATTCTCCCTGAACGTTTTAAGTTCTTCGTGCAAGTTCAAACGAGAATTTGTCTAGATTCACACTTGCAATTTTTTTCTGCAATTCTCTTTTGAAGTTGCATTTGCGTTCAGACAACGTATTATGTTTCGACAATTTTATTTTCATCGTTCATTAAAATTTATTAAATTTAATAAATTTCATTAAAATGTATGTCGGACAAATTTGCATACACATATTGAACCGAGCACAAAGCTACGAATATTAAATAAAAAGGAATGCGGAAATGTCAAAAAAATATCACCACTTCACAGCGAAAGAAAACACAAAACGCATTGCAAAAAAATTGCGAGTACGGACGATTTTTTTCTCCCCCCTCACCGACTGCGTCCCTCTCCCACAAACACTGCAATTCAGCACCAAAAATTGTATGTGTGAATCCAGACTTTGATGATAAGCTGCTGAAAAAACTTGCCTAGTGTAAAGCAGGACTAAGAAAATTTTCTAAATTCGTACTTTTAGTGTGGAAAAAAGACTTGTACTGCCGCAGTTCGTGCTGATGAAACCCTTGTGTACCTGTGTGAATGGCTGTTTCGATACACATATTTCATTCATCTTCCTCAATCGCAGATTTGCAATTATATTTTCTCACACAAAAATTTATTTAATTTCGTGGCTAAAGTGCAGTTTACCGGGGGCATCACCCATGGGTCTTAAAAAATTGACCCGGTCCCCGACATAGTCAACATTATACTCAAACGAAAGGAAATGCCATGTAGAGCCTAAATATGAATGTTAAATGTGAGGCCAGTAGGCCCCTACGGTCAAATATTTTAAGAGGGCCCTTATCAATATTATGCTCAAAGGAAAGAAAAATTAAATAAATTATCAGTTAGGCCCATATGGCCCAGTAAAATGGGGGCTCTAGCCACCGAATCTATATTATACTTTATATTATTCTTAAGCAAAAATAATATGCAAAAACAACTTGTTTAAAGCCCGAGTGACATTCAAAGAAAAGTATTTCACTTGCACAAAGAAATGAAAAATTTTCTAAAACATCGCGCAATTTTTTTTTGATTAAATTTTCGCATTTTCGGGATCAGCCACATATTTATTACTATTTTATGTAAAAAAAATTATTTTCACAATAATTTTAAAATTAATTAATTTAGAAATAAAAATTTAATTTTTTTCAAGCAAGTTTCTTGGAGAGAATGGCGGGCGGAAAGAGCTTTCTGCCTCTCTCTCTTACACCCAGCGAAAAACCAAGCACATACGTGCTTAATCTTTGCAAATTCGTTTATGATAATGAACCAACCCCGTATGTTACGAATTTAAGCAAGGCGGTGCATGAATAAAGCTTCAAAAATCAACAACGCTTCGTTGCAAAATGAATACCAACTGGGGATAATTTAAATCAAGTGTCGGGGACAACTATAGAACGTGTGGGGACGACTAAAGCACTTGCTGAGGACGAATAAAGCACGCGCTGGGATAACTTTCTATTCTAAATCCCACACCCCCTTACCCACTCCCCATTTAAAACTATTTCAACAGCATTAGCGTTTCAATACATTTATTAATGTTATAAGTAAATAAAACGTTAACACAACAAACATATAATTGTAAATTTGCATATTTATCACTAAGCAAATCACGTCTAAACAAAACACATTCGAATGTGCAGCAACACAGTATTACCTCTGTTTTTTCTCGGAATTCAGCTCGTAACCCTAATGGTGGCAGTCTCCTTCGTATCATTCGCCTTTATGTACTGCAAAATTTAATTCCTGTGCTCTATAAGAAAGATACACACTCATTATTAACTTTTCAAATTGAAATTTTTATAAGCTTAGGTTGTTAAATATTCGTAGGCCGACAACATTTCTATTGATTCTAGAAATTTCTGCAATAGGAAGATGTCACTGGATTTTGCAATTACCTTATCCTTCTCATTCCATAGCCCAGAGAATCATTCACAATATCAAATAGGTCATTAAATTATATTTCTTCGTCAATAATTTTCATTTTTCACGTCTTTATAAATCCTCGTGGTTTCTTCTTCTAAGAACAGACAATAACAAATCCAATGAACAACACAAAGCCGAACCAATAATCATCAATCTTACGGCGACAATACATAACGCAACGCCGGTCAAAAAATCACCCCCGTTTCGTTGATAATTAATGAACGAATTGGTGGCGATTTTTCATGCACGTTACGTTTTGTGAGCCATCACTGCCCAGTGATTCAACTCATCCTTCGTGTCTTCGAAAGGTTTCCAATTTTCCAAGTTTAACACTCGAAGTTCTCTGCCCTTTGAAGCCAAGCTGTTTGCTCGTTCATTTCCAATCACTCCGTTGTGTCCCGGTACCCAGAAAATACGCAGTTGACCATGGACTGAGTAATTATTTATCGTTCTTTTACAGTCTAACACTGTTCTGGATTTGACCGTTTCCGATGTTATTGCTTTTATCGCCATTTGGCTATCTGTGAATATGTTGGCATATTTAGGCTTTGAGGTATTACTGAGCCAGTTAACACACTCCGTGATTGCTCGAACTTCTGCTTGAAATACTGTGTTATGGTCTGGGAGGCGGAAGTAAAGTTCGACTTCTGGTTCATCAATAAAAAGTCCCAGACCCGTCCTTCCTCCCAGCCTGGACCCATCAGTGTAGCAGCTGGTTCCCACTGGCGCATGAGCTAGTGTTCCGTTTTCGCAGGAGCGTCTATCTGGCAGGAACGAATCACTGGTAGCTGTAAGCCGCACTTCAGGAATGCTGTCGGAGATTTCCGTTGTTTGAATATGACCGACCAGTGATTGTGATATCTTCTGATGGTACGACTTGTGGTCTGGATTTATCCATTCACCCATCACTTGCAGACGTCTTGCTGTGAGGGCTGCCTCATACTTTATACGGATATCTATTGGTGCAGTATAGTCTCCAACGCACTTGTTGGTGCGGTTCTAATTGCCCCGCTTATGACTAGGCAGCACATACGTTGCACTTTTTGCAATGGTATTACGTTGTACTTTTTGTCCATTGATGTCCACCACACTACAGAGGCGTAGGTTATTATAGGTCTAATCACGCTCATGTAAAGCCAGTGTGTTATATTTGGACGTAGCCCCCATTTTGAACCTATAGCTCTTCTGCACAACGACCAACATCTGTGGGCCTTTGTAACTCTTTCTTAAATATGATCTTTCCAGTACAGTTTCTGATCCAAGATTACTCCCAAGTATTTTACCTTTATAGATATGGCAATATTCTTATCCAGGAATCGAGGCACGGTAAAAGGATGAATCTTCCTTTTCCTTGTAAATAGACATATTTCTGTTTTGTCTGGGTTGACATTTAATCCCCTTGGTTGTGCCTAGTTATATGATATGTTAAGTGCCTATTCAGCTCTTCTGCATAGTTGGTTTGGATGTGTGCCCCTTAGAAGTATTATAACTTCGTCTGCATAACAGACTGGTTTAAGTCCTTCATTGGTGAGGGCTTTAAGGAGACTGTGTATCGTCGTAATCCATTGGAGAGGCGATAAAATGTCCCCCTGATGTATACCACGATTTACATTGTCTCTGATTTTTACGTCATATGACCCACAAATAATCCACCTATTCCTTAGCATATTGTTGATCTAGTTTATCAACGCCCGGTCAACCTGAAACTCGTCTAAGGACTGGATAAGTGTATCGGTCTGAACGTTGTTAAAAGCGCCATCAATGTCTATGCAAACGGCAAGTGTGTACATTTCTTCTTGCACTACCTCATGTAGAGCTGTTTCCACTGATCTTCCTTTAACATATGCGTGTTGTTTGAATTTTAGCTTGTCATCGGCTAAAATTCAAGCAACATATAGCTCGATAAGGCTTTGGGATCGTATAACTCGCCTTGCCAGGGTCAGGTAGGAAGACCACCCTTGATTCCTGCCAATTTTTTGGGGTATATGCATGAGTTAGGCATGCAGTGAAAACTCCAGCCAGATGAGTTGATGAAAGATCCACCTGCATTAAATTTTCGGTCTGTAACTGTTCCTCTGTTAGCCCAGCATTATCACTCAGAAAATGAGTTTTCATCAAAAGCCTTACGGTATCATCTATAGTTTCCATCCTTTTACCCGTTTCATCCACCAGGGTTTCGGTTTGGATGAGTTTTTGAGAGGAACTTTTTTATTTTAGACATGCTGTTAACGCTGTCTACCTGCTCACAGAGTAGCCTCCAGGAGTTACGTTTCGCCAGTCTAATGATTTTATTGTATTCTTTGAGTCTTCTGTGGTAGTCATCCCAATATGCTGATAGCTTTTTACGTCGAGCTCTGTTGTAAAGTCTGCGGACATCATTACCAATCGAGCGAATTTTCCCTGTCATCCAGGGTTTCTCATAGGCAGATTTCCTTTCTCGAAGCGGGCAACTATCTTCGAATGATTTTACAAGAACCTCCGTAATCCTCCTCACATTGATATCAATGTCTTCTGTACTTGGATAATCGTGTTTAGGCTGGCCCAATCGATTTCTAAGTACATAGCCGAATTTGGTCCAGACGGTTTTAGCCTTATTACGGAAACTTATTGGGTTAGGCCGTGCACTAAACCTTATATAACGGTGGACCGAATAGGAGTGTTCATCAATGAGGTTTTCCGAGCATATCGATATATCTAATACTTCTTCCCTAATTTTGTTAACAAAGGTCGCCTTGTTCCCTATGTTGAGAGTTAGGAGATCGTTAGTATTCAAAAATTCTATAAGGGCTTGTCCCCTTTTATTGGTGGCAGTACTACCCCAAGCAATATGGTGTGAGTTGGCATCACAGCCAGCTAGTAACACATTACTTGTATTTTTGGATTCCCTTACCAGACGTTGTAATTCCGGTGGCAATGTCGGCGCATCGAATGGCAGGTATACTGACGCCAGGTACATACTTCCATTACCTTGCATCAGCACAGTTGCGTCCGATGTTGACAACTCTGGCGAGAAAAGATAGCATACGTTTTTATGGCACAGAATACAAGTCCTTGGACGAGTACCTGTGTTAGGAAAAGATTGTAGCTCATATGGTTTAATCCAGTAACTTTGTTACTAGTAGTCCACGGTTCCTGGACCAAAGCAACATGAACCCTGCCTTTATTTATTATGTCCATCAGAGCAATGGGTGCCGTTTCGCTCCGGTGGAGGTTTATCTGGATGACCTCAATCATTGTCTTTCCAGTAAAAGCTTCCTATCTGGTTGCACTACCTCCTTATTTGGTAGTGAGTCTTTCTCCTCCTTTCGTTTAATACCTATTACACACTCTTTAAGTAGATCTCTTTGGGATGCGGTGTTACTTTTTGTCGTTCCCTCTTTGTTTTGATTCTTTATGTACCTTTTCCTATCACCACTATTGCTGGGAACATTTTCTTTCTGTTCACTATTTTCATTTGCCACTGCAGGCGGTACGTTCGTGTTTGTGCTCGATTTAACTAATCCAATCTTAAGCACGGTAATATGTTCCGGTTTCACGCTGAAATCCCATACAAAAATCAAAGCTGTGAAAAAATGAGTGAAATTTTTTCATTTGTGGTACTATGTTTTTTCAACTTGAGAAATTGACATTTTGCGCCGCTACAATTTAATTGAACGCCGCAACAAATTGAATGCCGCCAGCCTATTTATATTCATGTTTGTCCGCGAGAAATTCAATTGTTGTCAATCTTAGCGATACAATTTCCTAATAAAGAATACAATATTAAATTATCCGAAAGAAAGCTAATGCAAAGCTTTGGAACAGAAAATAATTATGTATATTGAATAAACGAGTAGAGCGACATTCCGATTGGATAGCAAAGCAAAAAAGTGCAAAACACTGGAAGGACATGTATACGTCCACAAATATAATGTAAATCCTTAATAATAATAATAAAACATATTTTTCGGTTCATCAAAACATCATCTTATTTATTTATATTCGTACAACAGTAGGAAATTATTTTGTTATTTGTAACATTGTATTACCCTGGCTTCTGATGCCTCACAAGTATCGCCATCGTATCAACACAAAATAAATAATTTATTTAGTTATAACATTAGCACAGTGATCTTCAACCATATTTCCATTCTGCAATTTAAATTAACTATATTCTAAGCAGAGAATGAAGCCGAGCCAAAATTGGCGGCGGCGTCTGCCATTGAAAATTATAGATCGGCGGCGGCGGCTAGACGGCTAAGCCGACATAAAATTTACTTTCGGCGGCACTATGATAGACATTTTAAAATTTAAAATAATAGTTGAAAAGTTAAGCTCTGGTACTTATTCCTAAATAATAGATGTTTTTAAGTTAACTGTATGATATTGTGAGGTAAAAAAAATCACCGAATCCATGCCGCTAGGCGGCTCTATGATATACTCTATTTTCAAAGTATGCTAAAGCTATGTATAGACGATTGTCAGATCGGACAACTTTATCAACCCTGTTAAAGTGCCGCAAATGTACGGACAATGACAGATAGTTAGGCAAAGTTGAAGACGATTGCAAGAAACCCTTACAATTTCATATATTTAAAATATATTTTGTAAACATATATTTATATGCAGGATTGTCAATAAAAATATTTTATAGGCAGTGGCCAATAAAATGCTTTTCTGGCAATGGCGCCGTTGTCACCTGCATAAACTTCGCACATAATACAATCTGCAAATTATCTCACAATGACTTTTCTGCCAACGTTGCAAGACAAAAATTGTATGTTCACACGGTTGTACGTTCAAAGGGTTGCATTTTTCCGCCATTCTTCTATACATAGCTTAAGTCGAAATAAGTTGTTTCCAGGAGAGGCGAATTGGCGTTTTAGTGAAATTTTAAATTTGTGTGGAATTACCTTGTGGTTTAAATAGAATGACATCTACTGTTTTGAGCTTAACTTGATTGATTCTTTAGAATGGAGGTATTAATTTATATGTTATACTATTCTTTAATACTCCATTGATTTTTTTCCGAAAATATTTGTATCTCTATATGTACATAATCTAATAATACATCTTATTATTTCTTTAAAAACGAACTTCACTTCCGCCTCCCTGACCATAACACGGTATTTCAAGCAGAAGTTCGAGCAATCACGGAGTGTGTGAACTGGCTCAGTAACACGACAAAGCCTAAATATGCCAACATCTTCACAGATAGCCAAATGGCGATTAAAGCAATAACATCGGAAAGGGTCAAATCCAGAACTGTGTTGGACTGTAAAAGAACGATAAATGATTACTCAGCCCATGGTCAATTGCGTATTTGCTGGGTACCAGGACACAACGGAGTGATTGGAAATGAACGGGCAAACAACTTGGCTTCAAAGGGCAGAGAACTTCGAGTAATAAACTTGAAAAATTGGAAACCTTTCGAAGCCACGAAAAATGAGTTGAAGCACTGGGCAGTGATGGCTCATAAAACTATGTGGAATAGCGCAACAGTAGGAGCAACTGCAAAGATACTGTGGGGTGACCCAAATGAAAAGAAAACAAGAAGTCTTCTGAAACTAAACAAGATCGATATTAGTAAGATGATGAGTGTTCTAACGGGACACTCAAGCTTACAAGCACATCTTCATCGCATAGGACTAGCAGGAAACGACGAATGCAGGGCATTCGGCCAGGCCGAACCACTGGCTTAAGTGTATGTCCATGGACATGAGACGTTTAAATGTCTCCTCTCTTCAACCTAACCTAACCTCTTTAAAAAAGAATTTTTATAATTATTTTTCTATTACTATCAATTTTATGATTTTTAAGACATGTTAAGCTACCGCTTGTGACAATAAACGAATCAAAACGAAAATCACTCACTTCCATATCGTCCACCCAATAAATGTATAATTTATTTGTCGTTTCGAGAAAATCATATTTAAAGTTTTTGTGAAATTGAAACTCGATATTATTATTTATTAATGAACCATTTCAAACACCCAATAACCAAATTTGTGGAAGTAGAATTTCAACAGATATAGAACCAATTGAGTAGATTCTTAGAATGCAATAAAAAATAATAGTGTATATGGGTACAAATTATTCTTCTATTAAGGGGACGATATATCTGCTATATAGCTATTTGCTTATCAAAAATGTAAATTGTATCTATCCATATTTTAAAGTTTTTCTATGGAACGGCGGCTGTGTTTCAGCCGATTTGAGCCGCAAAGATCGGCGGCGGCTTCGGCTGGTGAAAAAAGGTCGGCGGCGGCTCGGCTCGGCGGCTTCATACTCTGATTCTAAGTCGGCATTATTCCATTTAATTGCTTATTGATTCTAATTTAAACTCGTGTTTGTTTTCAAGAAAAGCAAAAAGGAAAAACTGCACATGCTTATACACACACACATACATATAAAAGTGACATTTCGACACACACACTTCAAAAATGCAATGCGACCTTGGCAAAAAAGCGTTCATTTTTCAAATTGAAATAACATTTTGTGGACTTTTTCAAGCTGAAAAAATATAGTACCCATCTTTAAAGAAGATTTTCCAAATCCCGAAAAATGCCATGCCTTTTGTCTTGACAAGGCTATCCCTGGAATACGGGTCTATGCCTACCACCAGGAGAGAACCATCGTGATCATTTTTCCTTTGGAAGACTTCCCCACTTTAAGGTTCGAATCTTGTTTGCCAATGACGCTGAGTATGCTCTCTGACGGTACCTTACTTGCCCATCCTCTGACATAGAAAGGTGTTTTTATGAGTACAGGGATGTCGCTTTTCCTTACCAGTTTCAGCTTTGCGCCGTCCCAAGGTGAGGGGATGCTCTCCACTAGTTTTTCGAGGACATCGACACAGCATGTTAATGCCAGTTTCAGCATCAAAACGCCCGTCTCAAACGTGCAACTCATTACTTGGATTGTTGGTCCATCATTAGATTACAGAATGTGGTCCAATACCTTTGTGTAGAACAAATCTTCGAAGATGCTCTTTTGCTCTTCGGGAATTCTGCCAGACGCACTACTGCTATCAATTATGGCATAGTGTAGTTCGTCCTGAATATGTTTTTTTGGATATTTGGGAATAAGATGGTGCTTCCTTACCCACACACAGAATACAGTTTGGTTGCCTCAACTGAATTATTTGCCAACCGAATTTTGGCAGTTCTGTCCACTATCACGCGATTCCATCAGGACAACCAATATTTTGTTTGTGGTATACTTCTGCTTCCATGTTGGCAATCATGGTTGCGCCAACTGAGAAAATGGTGGCTTAAATTATTTGTTGTAGTTGCCACAACCAACTGTTTTTTAAAAATTGGTTGTTCTGACAATTTGTCCGTCATATACTACCGACAATTAATTAAAAACAGTTTTCGTTAATTTTTATTTTATTTATTGAACAAAAAACAAAACAATTCATAACATAATTAAAAATCCCATATTACAAATTCATCACTGATATAAGATGTGGAAATATTTGACACACATTTTAGTACACGAAAAAAAACACAAAACTTTTATGCAAATATAGCTTAAACCTGTGCTTTCAATTTCATGAGTGTTGCTTTTATTTTTTATTTATGTAAAACAACATATTCTGAATTCCACACATTATTATCCACACGAGATTATTTTTGATTACCTATACCGTTCTTGAACAAAATGTTGAAGATTTTTTTATGTCGAGTAATTTTATTTTTTGTTTGTCATGTATCAGAACAGCAACCAATCTTTCGGTTGTATTTCCCAAAATACATTTAATTATTCTAAATTTGGGAAATGATTGGGATAACCAATAAACGATTATTTATTAATATTTTTTCTGTTGTAGTAACCAATTATTCGTTGCAATAATAATCTTTGGTCTATTGATACAATTTCTGTTGTCAAGAATAAAACAATGGTTGTTACAACCAAAAATCGATCATATGGTACTATAATGAAAGTTTAAAATTGGTTACCACAACTAACCGAGTGTCAATGAAAAAACAATCTTAATTCGATTGATACAACCATCGATTTAGTTGCAAACATATTCATTTGATCGTATCCATGTTATTATTGTTGTTTCAACTAATTATATATAAGTACAACCGACAGACGGTGTAGGCAATATACTTTTTGTTGCTAGTACTATTTTTTTATTGTTACAATCGAATTCCAACCAATTATTTTCCTGGGTGCACCTTGCTTTTTCCTTTAGAATGGGTCTTTTCGTTTGAGGCCCCCTCTTTTATGGATGGTTAGGATCAACTTCACCTCCCACCATTAACGGATTCTGACTAGGAACTCCTTTTTTGATAGATTGAATAGGTTTCTCCGAAGTGCTGGGTGTCGGTGAGCTTTTTTTCTTCTTAATTGATTTCGCATCGCTATGCTCTTCGGGAGATCTGACTCTTTTAGTAGATGTAGAAGAGTCAGATTCATTCTGTAATATCTTTTGCCGGTTCATCTTATTCAGTTTCTTTCTTTATGCCCCTGACGGTCTTTTCCAATAGTAATATTGTTATCACTTGATGACTCAGAGTCCGAGTTCCCACTAGCTTTTAAAAGCTGGGGTTGCTTAGAGCCCCCCCTTGGGTTTTCTTTATCTTTCTCATCGTTTCTTTTGCCAAAGGCTAGATGTGCTCTTGTATCTGGTTCGACTACGGGATCGGAGGCACCCAACCCCGTAGAAGTTACTTGCTCACGATTGTTTGGTAACGACGACACGTGACGTAAATCAACAATTACCGCCGGTACTGGGTTATTTTTCCCTGCACCGTTATATCATTTACATCATAAATTCAGGGTTAATCATAAATTTTTGGGAGAGACCCCATAGCCAGTATTTGCCCGTAATAGGTACGTCCAGACTACTTCCAAAATGTCTGTCCTGAGACCGATGCAACAAATTCAACCCCCACTTTAAGAACAACACCTTGTGATTGCGTAGTAGGTAGGTGAATAAGTACTGCGTAATAAGTTGAAAAAACTATCCGCTCTGCAATAACACGTCCGTTCGCTACCACTGGCGGCGACTGAAAGACTTACGCCTGAACAACGTTTACAAATCGTTCAACTTTATTACGAAAATTCACGTTCTGTGAGGAATGTGTTTCGTGCACTTCGCTCAACTTATGGTCAACATAATCGAGTCATCGAAAATTGGACTCAACGGATGGACCATCTGTGACATAGCCGTGACCAACATTTGATAGACATAATCTTCCAAAAATAAATGCCAAAGAATGTTCTTTCAAATGATAATAAACATTCCCCATTCAATTTGAATTTTCTGTGTTTTTTTTTCTTTAAAAAAGTAGGGAACCTCGAAATGGATCACCCTATATTAACAATATATTATGTAAATACATATACCACAGACCTTACATTATACAGATGTGCCATCAGCCAGAAACGTCAAAATCTATCAGTTACGGACGAATAGGAATGAAATGTCACACGCGAAAAACAGTTTTCCGCGAAGGTAATTTCAACTTTTTTTGCACTAATCGATTGATATTAATTTTTTAATTGTAACAATTACAAAAAATTCGGGAAAATCGGTCCGAAATCCGCGGAAAAACTCACTCTTTGAACACCTACTCGTTGAAATTTCTATTCGTTCGTACCTGATAACTTACTCGCTCCGGGATGACATATCTTATTATTCATTATTTTTGACATATACAGGATGGTCAATAAAAATATTTTATGGACAGTGTTGCCAATAAAATGTTTTTCTGACAATGGCGCTTGCTTCGAAAAAATTTCCTCGTGTTATTCAGTACTAAGTCCCCATTTACATGGTACTTTTTTTTAAGTAACTTATCGGCTTATTCTCTTTTGAAAAAGTATTTACGTTCACACGCGTACTTTTTTTCAATACTTAACTTATTTTCATTTGTTTTGTTTCGGCTTTTCCTGTGTGAATTGTTGTTGTTTCCAAGTGCGAACGAAAAACACAAAACGATGAGTACGATAAGTACGAGTACGGCATACTTTTTTTCCCCCCGTTTCCGACTGCCTCTCTCGCCCACAAAACGCCGATAAGTATGCTTAATACTTAAAAAAAAAAAGTATCATGTAAATGCAGACCAATGACAATTGAATACTATAGACGTCGCATGGAGTTTGACAATTCGTTTAGTTTGTCTGCATATTGAAGATGGCGCTTTGTCTGGCTAAACTGTAAAGAGAGCGTTCGGCAAAGAGAGGAGATTTACTTTTATTTACTCTGCAAAGAGAGAAAAGATTTTCATCATTAATTTTGTTATATTCCATCTTCAAAACATTCAACTACAAAACAAACTGAACTTCAAAACATTCAACTACAAAACAAACTGAAAAACTCACTCCCTTCTCAGAAATTATTTGAGAGTACAAAAAGTCTGCATGTTTTGAAAGAGAAATAATTGAGAGAGGAATTCGAGAATGAGAGAAAGGCTGCTCAGACGCCACCTGGCGGATGAAGTCTGTAAATACCATGCGACGTCTATAGTAGGCGTGTTTTCGTTACACCATAAGTGCTTAATTTGTATGGGGAGCTAAGCACTTTTAAGCACTATTAGTTCCCGATGAAGTTTGGTGCTTGTGTTCATGCCTTAATCGAGTATGATGTTGCCAGATTGGGCACCCTATATTTAGCAATATGGCATTTTTGGAGAGATTTTATCAATTATTGTGAATTAACGGGAAGAAGAAGAACAAAAATGGGAAATTATTTTAATATTTGCAAAAGAGTGTAAACAATTGAACATAAAATAGTAAATATATGTTTTATAAATACTTTTCACGAATTTTTTGTCTGTTTCGCACTGTTCTTTCTTCGCAACTCATGACACCATTGCTACCAGATAGTGAAAATCCACCACTTATTTCTTATGTGCCAGTTAGTGGAAGTCAGTTGTTTTCGTTGCAAAGTGCTAAACTAAAAGTGCTAGCTTGTAACGAAAACATGCCTAGTATTCAATTGTCATTGTGCAGACTAACTTCATTTGACTTAAATTCTAGTCATGATACAATAATAGAAGGTAAAATCACTTGCCAAACAACAAAACTCGGATACAACCCTGTGCCGTATTTTCGTACAATAACCTGTCAAAGTAGGCAGCTGACTCGAACAGCTGACCAACAATTGGTTGTCAAATATTTTTTTTGTTTGAAATTTAATTTTATTTTAAAAAGATAATTTTTCTAATATTTCAAACTTACGTGGAATTAAACTATCTTGTGACTTTATTTTTATTCAGTATAATAAGTTATCGCTTGTATAGGGATACACAAACAATGTAAGTTTGTTCTTTAAGAAACTATAAACTTAATATAATTTCATTTTAATCTCGGATGATATGAACACCAACATGCGGTTTTAACAGGAAGGCACTACGGCCACAAAACTCATGGTCATCTTACGAGGTGATGTGAATTTTCTTAAATGGCAGGTCTTTGAGAATAATCTACAAACCACAGTAGCCATCAAAGCGAACACAACCCTTGATATCGGTAAAATTCAGCTTGTTTCATGCGCCAGTCATGGGAAATTGGAAAAAGCCGTGGCGGACATTTCTAAGAAATATTCCATTTATAATGACATCAATAGGCCTTTTAAGCGAAATTAATAAAGTACACACATACAGACTTTGCTAATTTACATTTATCTATAGGAAATGTTAAATAAAATGTACATTATTTTTATTTTGCGTAAATTTTATTTGTACACTACATTTTTAAAGCGCTCACAACAACAGTAAAATGTAAACAAACAATCAAACGTCATCTACGAGTTTTACAGTTCATTGAGCTCTTAAAAAATGGAGAGAAAATCATCTGTTCGATGTACGCTACCTTGTTCAATATACCTTGATTCGAGTTTGACAGACATCGGACGCACTCACTCGAAGTTCGGTATTTTCGATTTTTCAATTACTGTTATCGATAGTCGGTTATCATTTTGTGCTCTTCTTGTCTTTGAAAGAAAAAACAAAGCATTAGTCAAAGAGAATAAATATAGCGGGTTGTTAGTAAATTAATTGTGCGGCGATGGTTGAAAAGAATAATATAAATTGATAAATTAAAAACATAATCTAGTCTGAAAGACAAAATTTTTGTGATATCGACACGTGAAATTAAGAAGGAGAATTGTTTAATTTGCGGGTATTTGATTGCCCAGAAAAGTGAATTAAAGGTAAAGAAATTACGAGAATTTGATTATGGAATGTATTAAAGTGGAAAATATGAAAATATAAGTGAAAATGCAAAAGAGAATGCAAAATATTGTTTGAATAAAAAGCAAATGTCAGTTTTCCATTGGATTTGTTGGCGAATATGTAAGAAATTGTAATTACGAAGTTTTTTAAGGCGCATATAAAAGATGTCCGATTACTCATTACACATTAACCGGCATCATAATTTTTACACGCTTCAAAATTTTCTCCAACATTCCTGTAGTTATATGTACCATTTCCCCCTTTTCACATTTTCTCTAAACGTTTATAAACAAAGTGATGTGTGAGAGGGGATTTTCACATTTGCAGCGTGCGAGAGAGCATCTAGTGTTGCCGCCGCTATTTAAATGTATCCCCGAACAAGTGGCAAATATTGGTAAATATGTAATTTAAATACTTTTGTTGCGGCAATTTGGTGGTGGTGGAAGGGGAATTCCTCCATCTCCTACGAACTTCCGAATTGCCGCAACTAAAGTTGCCTCGTGTTTATCGGAACTATATGGATCATCGTCATATTCAGATTAGCTTAAATTGGCGAAAATGTGCGCAAAGACCTGACACCACCCAAAAAATGGCTTCGGTCATCACTATGGTGCTCAAAGAAAAATTAATTCGGCTAACGGCCAACTCTACAATCTCCGATTATCCTTCTAGTGCTGCGACATCGATAGAAAAACATCGATGTTTTTAACATCGATGTTAGAAATTTGAAACATCGATGTCGATGTAAAATCGATCAAAAAACATCGATGTTTGGTAACATCGATGTTTTTGCAATTCGAAATAAAAGTTTTAAAATTAATTTTATTAAAGTTATTATATATGTAATATGTTCCTATTCGAGATTCCAGAATTTTGAGTCGACTGTCTGCAAAAATAGTACTTTCTGAAGCTTGTCCCCAGAAATAGAGCTTCTTCTGTTAGAAGTAATATAGCCCGCTGCTGAGAACAACCTTTCAGAAGGGACTGAAGTAGCCATAATCGATAAGTACTTCATAGCCGTCTTCATCAATGCGGAATTTTTAGGCATGTAGCATTGTTGCCATCCATCAAGGGGGTTTTCATTTAATCGGGATACAGGGCTTTTTAAATACATTGCCAGTTCTGCCGGCATTTGAGCAGTCTCAAGTTGATCTATTACTCGAGATCTTTTTTTGGCCTTCCAGTTTTCTTGAACCAATTTGTGATGGTCGTCGCAAAAGCTGAAAACTGTAAAATTGAATTAATTAATTAATTTTAAATATTTTAACATGTTGTTAGTGCAAAATAAATACCTGAAGGAGCTTTGCTTGGACTATTTGTATTAGATGACTGTCCATCAGATTCTGATGAATAATCTTCATTTTCCTTTATTTCTCTAGTTAATTTTCTTATCGCTGTCGCTAGGGCTACGCTATCTTCAAAATGAAGGTTTTTAAATCTCGGATCTAGTAGCGTAGCTATGGAAAAAAACGGATTGCTTTCGATGCCATCAAACCTTTTTTGAAACTGGTCCTTTAAAATTTTTTTTGTTTCTTTACCAAAGCTGGAAGTTACAACGGCCTCGTATATTTGTTTTTTCATCAGCCTTAAAACAGGTATAACTACACTTGAGGTGACAAACTTCTCGCCGCATAGCTCTTTTGTTGCTCGTTCAATTGGTTGAAACAACACTATAAAATCTTTTAAATAATCTACCTCAGATGCTGTAATCATAGGTGGTGCAGTTGCGTTAAATGATATTATGTTGTTGACAATTTCACGCAACAACAAAAATCGTTCCACCATATAAAATGTGGAATTCCACCTGGTTTCCACAGATTGGATTAGCACCCTTGCGTCCAAACCTTCGGTTTTTTTTCGTAGCTCATCACTTCCAATTACACTTCGCTTGAACCAAGTTACGATAGACTTTACCTTCTCTATAACTGCCGAGCCCTCTTTAAAAATATACATTGTTTTGTCGGCAAGAAGGTTCAATAAATGTGCAAAACAGTACGTATGTTTTTTTCCATATGCTATTTCAACAGCCTTTATCATATTTGCTCCTCCGTCCGTCACAACGGTTATCACCCTCTCACTACTGATACCCCATTCTGAGCATTTTGTGCTAATCTCAATGGCTATATTTTCCCCAGTGTGGCGTTCATTTAACTCAAAGGCTCCAATAGTAACATTTTCCATGTGAAAACCTCCCTTTGAGTCAATATAGCTATCCGAGATGAAATGAGCAGTTATTCCGAGAAAGCTTCTCGACTTATGGGTTTCGGTCCATATATCTGTAGTTAGACATACATAAGGCACTTTCTGCAATTCTGCTTTCATTAAATTTGATATGTATTCGTATTTTGTGTCAATCAGACTGTCGATGGTGCGTCTCGAGGGTACTTTGTACATAGGTGCTGTAACCTTTAAAAGATATTTGAATCCATCGTCGTCAACTATGGATATAGGTTGACTGTCTCTGCAAATCATGTATAATATTGCAGTTGTTATTCTATTAAATTTATGTCCGCCATCTTTGAACGATGAAATTGTATTAAAACAATTTTCTAAGGACTGTTGCCTTTCAAGACCTGATAAATTTTGAGTCGAATTAATAATTAATTAATAATTAATATTATTACCTGTTGATCCCGTTGGTTGTTCTGGTTGTTTTGAACTCGTACTAGGCATTTCTTCCGTATTTGGTATCTCTTCCGAACGTGTTGTTGTTTTGGTTTTAGTGGCGGCAAAATGTTTCGCATATATGCTATTGTGTTTAGCCTTTAAATGGCCGATTAAATTAGTGGTGTTTCCACAACTTTTAAAATTCTTTCCACATAACTTGCATAAAGCGCAATTACTATTTGTTTTTGTGAAGTGTTTCCATATTTCACTTTTTGGAGGCATTTTAATGATTAAGTAAAAATGTAAAAATTCTCAATGTAAAAAACTTCGCAGAGTAATGACACAGTGATGACACTGACAAAATAAAGTTAGAAATAGCAATAAGAGAGAAAAACATCGATTCAAAACATCGATTCAAAACATCGATGTCGATGAAACATCGAAACTAAAACATCGATGTAAAAAGTACTCGATATTTTAGAAAAACATCGATGTTTCGAAAACATCGATGTCGATGTCGCAGCACTATATCCTACAGTTATAGCTAACCTACAGTTATAACTGCCAAATTGTATGAAATTTTTATTTTTTAGTTAAAATTTCTAACCGGAGGTTGTGAAATTGTGGTAAATTGCTCTTAATGGGGGCATTACAAAAATTAAAAAAAAATATTATAGTTTCGTAATTTTAATATATTCCAAAGTCACTACCACTATCTCCAAAATTCACCCCATATACATATGAAGACAAATATATAAAAAATATATAAAATGCTCAAATGAAAGGAAATGTCGAGTAGAATCCAAATATAACCAGTAAAGAAAAACTAAAGTCGGGCAGGGTCGACTGTATATTACCCTCCAACATTGTTTGCCAACAAATGCATCATTACTATTAACTGTTGCAGGTTAAATAGGGTAAATATCTAAATGCTATAAAACGTGACCATCATGAGGGGCTTATACTTATCAAAACCGATATACTCCATTTTCACTAAAGACGATTTGATTCAATATTAAGTACAAATGCTTAAATATCCGCATGATTGGTTAAAAAATGCGTTCCCTAGAACGCCAAGAGATCTTTGAATATTCGAATCTCTCGATCTTTAATATTTTATCCACAGTTCTTTTTATAGTCTCACTTTAATGGAAAAGAATGTACATATCGTTGGCTCAATGCTATTTTGTTCCATACGCTGTTTTGTATGATCGGAGAAAAACTCAATTTATTGTTTGAGTAAAAACGGGACAGAAGAGTTACACACTTTTTATTTCATAGGGTTCCCAACAGTGTTTGTATGATTATCATTCATTCCTATGCCATTACATCCAAAAATAAGCAAGTTATAACAACTTTTGTACTTGGCATTTTGGTCCATATCCACTTTTGTTTTAATATTTTTTCGTATTTGTATTACATGGACCACAAAAAGGGTCGATATGGAAGGACACTAATTTACATATTGTGATCGAAAGAACTTAAAATACTGAGTGAAAAATATAGGGCGATAGAAACATTGAGATATAGAACAAAAATATCGAAATTATTTCCCGTTATTCAGAGTAAAACAACCCACCAATATCTCGTAAACTAGGCGAGATAGGAAAAAAATGATTGCAGATTCTGAAGGAGCATGCTTCCATATTATCAACTCCTAACTCAAAAAACACAAAAATGGCGTATGGACCAAAATAGCATTAAGCCGACGATATGTATGTATGCAGAAGTGACCTAAGACCTAAAGTTCGTTTGGCTGAAACTAATTTTTTAGGGTATTTTAATATATTTTTCTGTCTGATGCGAATTCAAATTTTGTATGTGATAAATTGCTTCCCTATCTCAGACTGAGGTCGAAGATGAGCTATATTGGATCACCCCTTCTCCCCCAATATTGTGAAATATTGAGTTGCTTATAACTTATAACCCCAACCTTCTGCATTAATATCCGCGTCGCTAACAACTTGACAAAATTACCTATAATACCCTTTTAAACAATTAAATAAGAGGCACATCTTTAATATGAGCACACGATCAGTTCAGTGAGAAGTGGGAGTAATAGCCACGTCGCTTTTGGTGTTCCATACACACATACACACCAAATCATTTCACAAATTTAAATTTAAATGTGGCCTTCGGTAGCTTAGTGGTTAGTGCATTAGACTTGCATCCCGAAGGTGCTGGATTCAACTCCCAGCCAGGGCACCGAAAAAATTTAACATCAACATTTCATGTTTTCATCAAAATTCGAGTTTCTGATTTCAACGAGTGAGGTTTTTCGCGGATTTCCAGACCAATTTTCCAGAATTTTTTTTAACACACAATTAAAAAATTAATATTAATCAATAAGTGCAAAAAAAGATCAAGCTAAGTGATAGATTTTGACGTTTCGGCCTGATGGAATGTCTTCTTATATTATATTTGTCTTTGACTACAACAACATCTGATCACCCAAGTCAACAGGGAAGCTAAAAAATAGACATAACACCTTGACGACTATTAATAGAAATGCAGCCCTTCTAGTGGAGAATAGAAACAGCAACACTCAAATAACATCCATTCCCTGAATTTAACAGACGAATGTTAATTTACAACCGGACAACATTGAGTGGATGAAAACAATATAAGTTTCCCGAGATAATCGGATATATGCCGGAACGAAGTCTGATAGAAATAGACTTAAGGATTATCAACTCAGTGTCTCCAAGCAGCTACAACAACAACAACAAATTTAAATTGAACTTAAAAATCGGTATAGAGCAACGTCTTCGAATTATCTACCATTCAACTTAAAAATTGGCGAATTTTTCAACGTACGTATAAAAATGATTTCCCATAACTCTGGATTCACAATTCAGTTTTCTTTATCACTTTTTCAATGGCTATAGCCTGACAAAGAATGATCACCATTATTCAATCGTTCTGCCCACACAGTGTGATTTACTCCATTACTTATTTACTGCCAATTGCAACATTTGCGGTTATCCTACAGTTAGAGCTAACCTACAGTCATAGCTGCCAAATCGTATGTAATTTTAATAGCTCTAAACGGGGACTGTTGAAAATCGTGTTTATTGTAATAAGTTTCAACCTTTCTTTGAAATTTATGTTATCAGCTTTCAAAGATTGCAAATGGCAACACTGTTTCATTTATTGTTATTTTTATGTAGAGAGGGAGAATGGCGGGAAGACGTTTGGCAATGGGAACAAGAAAATCGCCTGATTTCTGTGTTTTTCTTTCGGTATACATGTGCCACCATAATTGTGCATCCATATGTACGTACGAGTATATGTGCAGCGGCGATCAAAAGAATAGCAGCACCAAGGCATTTTAAATGTTGACGAATGAGAGTCATTAATTGATATACACTCAGTTTACAGTGACGAGATTACTCGAGTAGTATATCAAATGAGTTCCATCTCAAAGTTGTCATCTTCATAAGAGTGATATAAGTATTTATGTACATACTTACTTTACAGTGACGTGATTGCTCGAGTAGTACATACATGAGTTCCATCTCGAAGGAATCGTCTACGGAATACTTTTCAGGCCTATTGAAATAAGATTAAACCCTTAAGTAATCATAAAATATAACTATAAAATGTAGCTTAATTATAACACCACTATTTCAGAAATCGATACCTCCATTCTAAAACATGCTAAGTCGACTTAGCATGCTGTGTTGTGGTTTACAGGTACAACATCCCTGATGAACCAGTTCAAGTAAAATTGCAAAATATCGGCAAATTAAATATGAATAAAATATAACATTCTACTAAATATCGACCTCTAGCTTGACTATCAGTTCAAAAATTTTGAATACTAGAAAGGTCGAATAAAAACCAAATTATAAAAATCATTTTTTTTTTCAATTTTTTCTTAAAAATTCCCGTTTTCTCGATAATGCACAGATATACTTTAAATTAAAGGAAATTATGAGGATTACAAATTTGTTAACTGCCGTTAAAATAACTAGACAAAATTTGATTTTTATTTAAAAAAGTCGTTTTTTGCTGGTACGAAAAAAAAACATAAAAAATGTCAAAAAAATATCCAAAAATAGTTAGTTCCTTTTTGGAAGCGACCATTCTAACGAAGAAAGAATGCCTAATGCCTATTTGAAGAAAATCTATGGATATATTTGGAAGTTATAGCACATTTGGTAGACATAAGAGAATTTCAATATAATCCGGTTGTTATACACCCACTATTGTGAACAAGGGAGTAACCTAAGAGACCCCAAGAATATTTGGCGGAAATCTATTTTGGGCCATTTTAAGTCATTTTAGCAATGCTAGTCTGTCTGTCTGGTTGGTGCGCACGATAACTTTCGACAGGATTAACCGATGGACTTCACATTTGGTATGTATCAATATTTATACCCTACACCACACTGTGGTACAGGGTATTATAACTTTGTGCATTTGTTTGTAACACCCAAAAGGAGAAGAAATAGACCCATCGTTTATTATACCGATCGACTTAGAATCACTTTCTGAGTCGATTTAGCTATGTCCGTCTGTCCGTCTGTCTGTCTGTCTGTCTGTCCGTCTGTGCATGTATTGTTGTAATCAAAGTACAGGTCGCAATTATGGTCCGATCTCGACGAAACTTTACACATATCTTTTTTTGGCCCAAGGACGATCCCTATTGAATTTGGTTAAAATCGGTTCAGATTTAGATATAGCCCCCATATATATGTTAGCCCCGATTTGACATGTAAGCGCTGTAAAAACTTTATTTTATATCCGATCAGTATGAAATTCGGCAGGAAAAGGTTTCTTATTACATGAATGAACTCTGTTAAATTTGGAAGAAATCGGTTCAGATTTAGATATAGCCCCCATATATACATTACCCCCGATTTGACATATAAGCGCTGTAAAAATGTTATTTTATATCCGATCAGTGCGAAATTCGGCAAAGAGAAGTTTCTTATTACATGAAGGAATAGTGCTAAATTCGGAGAAAATCGGTTCAGATTCAGATATAGCCCCCATATATATGTTACCCCCGATTTGACATGTAAGCGCTGTAAAAACTGTATTTTATATCCGATCAGTGCAAAATTTGGCAGAAAGAGGTTTCTTATTACATGAAGGAATACTGCTAAATTCGGAGAAAATCGGTTCAGATTTAGATATAGCCCCCATATATACGTTACCCCCGATTTGACTTGTAAGCGCTGTAAAAATGTTATTTTATATCCGATCAGTATGAAATTCGGCAGAAAGAGGTTTCTTATTATATGAATGAACACTGTTAAATTTGGAAGAAATCGGTTCAGATTTAGATATAGCCCCCATATATACGCTACCCCCGATTTGACATGTAGGCGCTGTAGAGACTGTATTTTATATGCGATCAGTACGAAATTCGACAGAAGGAGGTCTTTTTACATGAATGAGTATTCAGGGAAGATCGGTTCAGATTTATATTGATTCTACCTCCTGATTTGGTATCAAACCGCTATAGAAGTTGGATTTTACTTCCGATCATTAAAATTTTCCAGAAAGATGTTTCTCAATTTATGAACGAATATTGCTTAATTTAGCGATTATCGTTTCAGAATTAGATAATATGTTTCTACCCATTTACCAATTATTCCAAATTATTATGTCAATGACCCTTATCTCATTGTTAGGGAGGTGTAGGGTATTATATAGTCGGCTCGCCCGACTTTCTGCCTTTCCTTACTGGTTTTTTCTATCTCAGGCTAAGGTCAAAAATGACCCTCGAAGGGTCAAAATTTGGTGAAATCTGATTATTCCATAACATATCTACTTCTCAGGGCTGTGGTGTCGGAGTCGACGTTGTTTTTGCAAATTTCATGATATTATACTTCCAAATTCATAAATTTTATTTTTGGTTTACATATTTTGTATAAATACATATCAATGGAAATTATTGAAATGGAATGAAAAATATTGCAAAATGGGCGTTATTGCCAAGCCTCTTTTGTTACCTCCCAAACAAAATTGCCAAAATAAAATATATGAACAATTATTTTTTTGAATTTCCCTATTTTCTTAGGAAATTCAAGAAATAGAACAAACATTTTTTTTATAAATTTTTCCGTGCAAGGAAAAATGTGATTTTTTTTATAAAAAAATATTTTTTTTTCTAATTTTTTTAACGACTGTTGCTAAACTTCCGTTTTTACGTGAAACTGATGTTTTCAGCATTTCTAGGCCTTATAATTTCCTTTAATTTAAATGGCAAAGGGATTTATCGAGCATATACTTCAAAAATGGTCCAAACACTAAAGGTAAATTCCATGGAAAATTTCAATTTAGAAAAAAAAATTAAGAAAAAAATTGTTACCGCAAAAAATTTCTGTTTTGGCTTCATAAAATAGTATGCCCCAACATATTTAGGTCTCGGACACAAATAAAAATGTTGTTGCAAAGTGTATTTTTCGGATTAAATTTTGGTGTCAAGCCCAACAAAAATTGGTTTACGTACTATGTAATAACACTATGCAACGACAACACATTTCTTGTGCGAGAGACCTCAAAAGTATTTTTTGTCTAGATTGAGATATACCACTCCATAAAATCAAAACCAAAAAAATTTTCATAGTCAAGTTTATATTTTTTTTTTAATTTCCAAATTTTATCGAGTGTACCTTTAGTATTTTGACTATATTTTTGGAAGTACTAGGTGGCCCAAATGACCGAAGGGGTTTGAGATCATTATAACTTATTAAAGACATAATTATTATTCCTCTTTATTTGCTAATCCATATTCGGATCTTTTATAAAGATGTTAAACTTAACACGTATGTCGAGCTTTCTATTCTTAGCAGCATTAAGGAGATTTCATTCATCCGCGTAGTTCGTCCATTCTTGTATATTGCGCCTTCAAATAGGTTCCCTTTTTCCTCTGGATCGTTTTCCTTCTATTTTACCCTTGAGAGTTCCTTGGGGAATTTTATATTTGGTGTTTCTCTATATGTGTCCTAGCATAAAATAGCAAATTATTTCTTCTTCGGACATTTCTCAGTAGCTGCCGATCAATATGCATCCTTTTCAATATTTCGTCGTTTAAAACTGGAGCAGTCCATGGAATCTTTAGTATCCGTCTATATGTTTTTAATATTCAGGTACATACATATATTAATGAAGAATAATTTTTTTTTATTTTATTTTTTTTCGGCACTCTGTTCTGTTTAATTGTTTACTGTTTCATTTTTAAATATTTACAAAATACTGAAAAGAAATAAAAAAATATATATGAAAAAAGTTATAAGGAATTCAAACGTCTTCGGCCATTATGAGTTACTCTGTATAAGAGTGAAGAAAAGCCACCCTTGTTCGTGTGAAGGATTCCGGGTATAAATAAAACCCAGCTACAAATTTTGAGTACGATCAGTTGAAATTTGTGGTCTCTGTTGCGTTAAGAAATCAAATCGGAGAGATGCTATATATGGGTGCTATATCAAATAATGGACCGATATTGCCCTCATACCTGCGAATATAAGAAGGCCAGACGGACAGATTGACATGGCTAAATCGTCTTAGAATTTGACGACGATTAATAATATATCGTCATCTGAAATCCAAAATCACGTAACATCAAAAAAAATCAAAATAAATTTTATGATTGATTATAGTATATTAGGCTAAACTACACATTCCTAAAAAATCTTGGAGTTCAATATCAAAAATTTACCATTTTATGAGTGATACTCAAAATGACGTTACAGCAAGCAAAGTCATTAAAAAAGCGGAAAGATTAAAAAAAAATTAATTTTATTTAATTTAAAATGTACGCCACAACTAATTGCGCCAGATTTGTTATTTGATTACGCCTTAATAGTCTGAAATCCCTAAATTTGGTCAAAAGCTTAAAATAATTCTACTTTGTTTTTGTCTTCTCCTGAAAAATCATGAACATGTGGATTACGTTATTTTGGATTTCAGGTGACGATATATACTTTTTATACCCTCACTTTAGTGTGACGAGGGTATATATCATTTGCTACGAGCCAAAAGTGTAATACATCGAAGGAGTGACATAAGACCCTAAGTATGTTCGGCGGATATACGTTTTGAGTCATTTTAAGTCGAATGAGCAATGTTCGTCTGTCTGTCTTTCTGTCTGCTGACTGGTGCGCACGATAACTCTCGAAAGGACTAACCGATTGACTTCAAATTTGGAATGTGGTAATATTTTTTTCTATCTCCGGCTAAGTTCGAAGATGGGCCATATTGGTCCACTCCTTCTAGTACTTCCCGCACAAAGGGTTAAAATGTTGTGAAATATTGATTCTTTAATAACTTCTATACTACTTATCTGAATCCTCTGTAATTCCACACATAGTAATAGTTTATTAGTCGCTATAAACTCGAGAAAAATGGGCGAAAGTGCCACGCCCCTTTTGGTACCTCGCACACAAATGCACCGGTTTGCACCAAAAGTTAACAGTATATAACATTAATACCAGTGTATAAAAATACTTGACATTTTGTGAAGTGTAATGCTTTTATAGTGCCTACAGTCCAATGAAAAATGGGCGTTTTTGCCATGCCCCTTTTGGTACTTCCCACACAAAGGTACCATTTTGCACCAAAAGTTAACAGCTTATAACATTAATACCAGTGTATAAAAATACTTGAAATTTTGTACAGTGTAATGCTTACAGTCCAATGAAAAAGCGGCGTTTTTGCCATGCCCCTTTTGGTACTTCCCACACAAATGTACCATTTTGCACAAAAAGTTAACAGCTTATAACATTAATACCAGTGTATAATAATACATGACATTTTGTACAGTGTAATGCTTTTGTAGTGTCTATAGCCCTGTGAAACATGGGCGTTATCACCACGCCCCTTTTTGTACCTCCCCCACAAAATGACCAAATCATACCACAATTTAATATCTCATATCGTTAAGATATAAGTCCACATAAAAGCTTATAATTCGGCACAGTGTAATGCATTTAAAGGATCTACTGTTCAGCGAGAAATAGGTGTATTTTTTAAACCCCTTCTGGTACCTCGCACACAAATTGACATATTAATTCGTGTAATATTCCATACTTACATTACTCACAAAGTGAGGGTATGTATACCTTAGTCGGTTTACCCGACTGGAACTTTCTTACTTGTTAGAGTCTCAGATCAATATTTTGTGGCGTTCAAATGGAGTAACAAAATGTATTCACCATAGAAGGGTATACAAAATCTATGGGTATATGTCGAAATTATAGCCCTTTTGATAGAAGTAAGGAATTTCAAAAAAAATTTTTTACTATCAATATTAGGGTTTGGACTTCGGGAACATCCGGGACAAAATTTCTGGGAATTTTGCAGATTTTTCAATTCTCGAATATCGGAAATTTTATTCGGTATTCCCGGTATGTTTTTCAAAAAATCATTTTTTTTCTGCCATGAAAATACCTTAAAAAATATAAAAAACGCAAATAAATATTTTATTTTATTTTTTGAAAGCTAGCATCCTAACGAAGAATAAATTGCCAAGTTGAAAAGATCTGTCGATAAATATCGAAATTATAAACCTATTGGTATGAGAATTTCAAAAAATCATGTTTTTATACCTTTTAAAGAGTGGGTATAGGGCCAAAAGTGTAACCATATCGAAGGAGTGAACTAGGAGTATATTTGGAGGAAATCCATTTTGGGCCATTTTAAGTCATTTGAGCGATGTTCGTCCGTCTGTCTGTCTATCTGACTGACTGGTGCTATGTGCAAATTTGTTGTGCTATCTCAACCTAAATGAAATGAAAACGAAATGATGGGTCATTTCGTCATTTCCATTAAGTGCTTTGTGGTCTATTAGTGGGATGGAACTGGTTTGTCCATCTAATAAATATAGGTTAGACATATCTTAGCATAAGTCTGGAAGCATTTATACTAACTTATTCGGGAAAGCTCAATTATTAACATTTTCTCAATTTTTGAGAAAATGTTAATAAGTTTTAAATTTTGCTGCTGTTGTTTTGACCACAACTTTATGTGGATACATACATACATACATATGTTATTGGTGTACATAATGTGCATTTGTTCAAGTACACATCTGCAGAAATTTCCAATTTTTTTTTGTTTTCTGCTGAGAAAAATCGTTTTTTTTTGTTTCTTGATCTTTCTTTCAATCGGTGGTTGGTGGTTGCTGCCTTCAGATTGTCCAAAGGATTTTAATTTACTGTTTGAATTGCCCGAGGAATGCTTTTATGATTACACAAATTGTCCTAAAATCATAAATATGCGGCTCTTCCTCTCACTCTTGCTTCAAAAACTGACGTTCACAAGAGCAAAAATGGTATGGAAGGCGGCGAACAACTGTGTTATAAATAACTTGGAGATTTCCCGCTAAACAGGCCTGTGAACTATAGAATGAATCATTTAATTTAATACATGCATATTTTCATTCTTGTGGCAAAAGTTCATTAGAATGTTGCGTAATAATACATTGTATACACTTTCTTTGTTCGTATGACAAACTGACAAAACAATTTTGAACTTTACAATTTCAATTTATGTTCCACGAATCTCAAATTGCCTCAGTGCCTCACAGAGAAATATAATATGGTATTGGGATGTTGGGCGGATTAGGTAAACGAAAGGAGGGCAAATTTAGCTGAAAGTTATTTAACTTTTTGCTTTTGAAAATAGTCCAGAAGATGGAGTTCTATGCCAAGTCTTACGAGGGTTGCTATATATATTTCTGGCCTAGGCAACACTAAGGGATTCCTGGCGCCATCTGACATTTCCATTGGAAAGTTTGACATTTTTTAGCATAAACGTACTCAGAACGTTTTGACGTACGACCATCACTTGTGTTGTTTACAGTGACTTGAAAAAATCAATTTGGGAAAAAAATGGAATTAACTTTCGTGCGATCATTTTTAACAACTTTCGACGTGGATTATCACGACAAGCGTGCATCGATGAACATAAATCTTTGTATGGCGATGAAGCATCATCCTATAGCACTGTGAATAACTGCTTTAATGAATTCAATCGTGGCCGACGCTCGCTCAAAGACGAAGGTCGTCCAAAAAAGTGCTTCAAAAGGCGTTTATAAGATCGTCACAGGCGACGAATCTTGGATCTATGCGTATGAGCCCGAAACAAAACAGCAATCGACCGTGTGGGTCTTCGAAGACGAGCCAAATCCAACGAAAGTTATCCGTGGAAGAAGCACTTCGAAGCAAATGGTCGCCTGTTTCTTCGGCAAAACTGGTCATTTGGCGACTGCTTGAGCAACGTAGAACGGTCAATACTGAGTGGTACACCACAATTTGTTTGCCTGAAGTTTTCGGAGAAATTCGAAAAACGAACAAGAGAAGACGAATCATTGTGCACCATGACAATGCGAGCTCTGACACATCGGCTCAAACCAGCGCCTTTTTGACCGGCCAAAACGTCGAATTGATGGGTCAGCCGCCGTACATCCCTGACTTGACTTATTCTTATTCACATCAAGAAAAAACTGCATGGTCAACGTTTTTCGACGCCTAAAGCAGCTGTCGAAGCGTTCAAAAACCATGTTTTGGAGGTGAATTTTTGGTTCACACTGTAACCAAAAGAATTCGCGCTCAAATGTCAAAACGGTCTGAGTGAAGTTATGCTAAAAAATGTCATACTTTCCAATGGAAGTTTCAGTTTTCATCTGGCAACACCAACATTGCCAGGACCGGAATATAAATAGCAACCCTCGTATTTGCTATTTGGTATATTTATATACGGCCAACCCATCTATCTGATTAAGTCTTTTCGCTTTTTGAATACATCTAGAAATTCCCAAGTTCTCATCGAACATTATAATTAGAATATGTTCAAGCGATCTTTTGCAATACGTATGGCTAGATTATGGAATTTATTGCCGCAAAATATTAAAAACTTTTTCCCCTCAAACATTTAAGAATAGGCTTCTTGCTCACTTTCTTGAAGTGCCTTGGATCATGTTATTTATCACAGGCAAAACCTATATATAACCTTTTTATATATCTATATATATATAAAATTGTTGCGTGACTGGCTGACGGAACAGTTTATTCCACATTTGAGGCCGGACAACTGACCGCCTAAATCGTGCGATTTAGCGACTTTAGATTATTTTTTGTGGGGCTATGTTAAGTCTCGTCTCAATAGGTACAAGCCCGCAACGGTTGACGCACTGGAAGCCAATATCGAAAAATTTATTCCTGAAATACTGACCCCGATCTGTTGTAGAGAGTATGTCAAAATTGGAACCAGCGTATGAACCATTTGAGGCGCAGCCGCAGTCAACATTTACATGAAATCATCTTTAAACATTGAATTATATAAACCGTTCTATCGTCTCAAATAAAGATTTCATAAATTTATCTAAATTTTATGTGCTTTTTTGTAAATCAAAAATCATTATCATCATTAAATCATCGTTAATGACTTTTCTCAACGATGATCTTTTCGTATAGAAAAGTCATCAACGATGATCTTTTCGTATAGAAAAGTCATCAACGGTGATCTTTTCGTATAGAAAAGTCATCAACGGTGATCTTTTCGTATAGAAAAGTCATCAACGATGATCTTTTCGTATAGAAAAGACAAAAACAATGATCTTTTCGTATAGAAAAGTCATCGACGATGATCTTTTCGTATAGAAAAGTCATCAACGATGATCTTTTCTTACAGAAAAGTCATCAACGATGATCTTTTCGTACATAAAAGTTATCAACGACGATGTTTTCTTACAGAAAAGTCATCAACGATGATCTTTTCGCATAGAAAAGTCATCAACGATGATCTTTTCGCATAGAAAATTCATCAACGATGATCTTTTCGCATAGAAAATTCATCAACAATGATCTTTTCGCATAGAAAATTCATCAACAATAATCTTTTCGCATAGAAAAGTCATCAACTATGATCTTTTCGCATAGAAAAGTCATCAACTATGATCTTTTCGTATAGAAAAGTCATCAACGATGATCTTTTCGCATAGAAATGTCATCAACGATGATCTTTTCGCATAGAAATGTCATCAACGATGATCTTTTCGCATAGAAAATTCATCAACGATGATCTTTTCGCATAGAAAATTCATCAACAATGATCTTTTCGCATAGAAAATTCATCAACAATAATCTTTTCGCATAGAAAAGTCATCAACTATGATCTTTTCGCATAGAAAAGTCATCAACTATGATCTTTTCGCATAGAAAAGTCATCAACTATGATCTTTTCGCATAGAAAAGTCATCAACGATGATCTTTTCGCATAGAAAAGTCTTCAACGATGATCTTTTCGCATAGAAAAGTCATCAACGATTATCTTTTCGCATAGAAAAGTCATCAATGAAGATCTTTTCGTATAGAAAAGTCATCAACGAAGATATTTTCGTATAGAAAAGATTAAATTACGCGTTATCAAGAGAAATCAACAATTATTTTTTTGCTATGCATTGCAATTAATCTTTTAACACCCCCCGAGAGTTGTTATTGCAAACAAACGATTTTGTTTTTTTTGTTTGCATTATTTTTTTGCTCTGGCATGACGTCATGGTTAATGGTTGTGGCTGCAAATCCACCGATCACACAAATGAGTACAAAGTTCTTCTTGTTCTCAATATCGTTGAGTTTATTTTTGAACAGATGATAAACAAACAAAATCATCCGATGATCAGAAATATACTCACCTTTTTTTTATGTCATAACCAACCAATACTTGCAACAGAGAAATGATTACCAAACTGGAACGAATTTTATTCTCGTAACAAGGGAATGGAGGAAAAATATTAAAAAAAACTCTGGAAATATTGAAAAATAATGTGGGCGGGTTGGGTTCTAAAATGAGACCTGATAAGCCATAGAAGAAAAAACGACAACATTTGTTTACATTCTATTTTTATTTTATATTTGTCTGTTTTTAGATTTGGTGTAGTTTAGACAAAAAATTCCGCAAATTAAACGTGTAAAAAATTTGGAAGACCTTTCTAACCCGAAAATAACTCTCCACAGAAGCCACAATGAATCCCTTAACGTAAGTCTATACAAAAATTTTTAAGAAACCACAACTTTTTTAACTCTTTTTTCCTTTCTTTCTTCCTTCTCAATAGAAATATGAAAAATGTCACCAAACTCAGCGAACTCGAGCTAAACAATGCCACGGGCAAAGCCTCCTGGCACGATATGTATAAAGATTCGGCCTGGATTTTTGTTGGTGGTTTCCCCTACACCTTGACCGAGGGCGACTTACTGTGTGTTTTCTCACAGTACGGCGAAATTGTCAATATACATTTGGTGCGTGACAAAGAAAGTGGCAAATCGAAAGGTTTCTGTTTCATCTGCTATGAAGACAGACGTTCTACCATTTTGGCGGTGGACAATCTAAATGGTATCAAATTGTTGAATCGTTCAATACGGGTCGATCATGTTCTCGACTATAAACCACCCAAGGATGATAGTGCTGATGGATCTCTGGAAACATGTGCCCCACTGCCGCAAATCAATGTATCGAATATAAAAGCTGAAAAGGAGAAAAAATCATCGTCGTCATCATCGTCTGAGTATTCAACGAAAGATAGAAAAAGAAAAAAGTGAATATAGAAAGTGTATAATTTATTGCGTATTTGCTAAAAATATAAAAATACTTTTTTTTTAATAGAAATTCAATAATACATTTTCCCTATTGTATATCTAAACAATGTCATATATTATGATCAGCTATAAACATGTACATACATATGTATTCAAAAATCATTTAAATGATGTTATTTGGTAATTGATATTAATATTTGAATAAAAATATTTGAACAAAAAAACATTCAAAATATACTTTTATGTCGTCTCCTTTAATTGTTATAATTACACCATAAAAATTAAAAAAACATAAAAAATAGTAAAAAAATGCAAAAAATATACAATTTATAAAAAGGAATGCCAACATGAAAAAAATTATGGATATATACTTTGTAAAAGTAAAGAAAATTAAAAAAAAATAATTTTATTTTGGCCATTTTGTGTGGGAGGTACCAAAAGGGCGTGGAAATAACACCCATTTCCAATGGATTGTAGGTAATATGAAAGCATTACACTGCAAAAATGTCAAGTATTTGTATGTACTGGAAACAAAGTTATAAGCCTTTAACTTTTTGTATAATAACGCCGTAGCAATAACGCCCATTTTTAACTAGACTGTTCTATAAAAGTATTACACTGCATACAATTTCAAGTATTTGTATGCACTGGAATCGAAGTCCATTTTCCATTTGTGTGGGAGGTACCAAAAGGGGCGAGGCAACTTAGCCATTTTCTCAAGGTAATAGCGCCTAATAAATTAATACTATGAGTGGAACAGCGGATATTTTCGATAAGTAGTATAGAAGTTATTAAAGAATTAATATTTCATTCAATTCTAGCCCTTTGTGGGGTACTCGAAGAAGTGAACCAATTTTTAATTCAATCGGGAACTCAATTCGACCAGAGAGGCAGACAAAATGGATTTCCGCCAAATATTCTTGGGGTAATTGAAATGAAATATTAATGAATGTTTTTTTATAATTCATCAGAGCGTATGATGACTATTAATCAGTTAAAATATTCCTCATACGACGAGATGTCGTATTGTAATGTGCTGAACGATTTCCGTAATGAAGGACCTCATAAGAATGTAACGGGTTTCCAAGAGGGTGATATGATTTTGAAGTGACGTTTAGGCCATTTGTAATGTATGTCATGATCTGTCAATTGTTTTTCATTGTATTCAGTGGTGTTTACAATCTCATCATGGAGAGATATACGCAACAACAACGTTTACAAATTATCCGGTTTTGGCTCTCGTTAAGAGCTATCTTTTTGCCATTGACCGATTCCCGATAAAACGTACCGTTAAGGAGCTAGAGCAAAAATAAACTTTCCGTTTACATTTGAAAATGTGTTAAGGCCATTTTTTTAAATAAAAAAAAATCACTTTCCAGTCGACCAACGACCTTGACACCCATGAGCAATATTTTAGCTCTCGTTAAGTGTTGTCTTTTTGCCATTGGCCGATTGTGGCTACGGGCCACACAGCAAATGAAACAATTGAATTGTTGCGAGAAAAGTTTGGAGATTCGATTATTTCAATAAAAATTTCATAATTCTTCAGAGTGTATGATGAATATTAATCAGTTAAAATATTCCTCATACGACGAGATGTCGTATTGTACTGTTCTGAACGATTTCCGTAATGAAGAGCCTCATACGAATGTATATGAGGGATTTCATGTCAAGTGAGTCAATTTTTAAAACCGATGCCTTCTGGTCGAGATGAAGTTTGCACCATGTTTATTTCTATTGGATAGTAGTTATGACATAAAATTACAACGAGATAAATTAAGGACTGTCCGAGTTGGAGGGTGTTGAATGTTGACATTTTGGCCAAACTGTTCCTTTTTCCATTCATCCATTTGGATAACTTTGGCCAAAATGTTCTCGGTAGCCCTTCTTCAATCTTTTTTAATTAATTAATTAAAACCTCTTACAAACATCGAAAAATTCACAACTATTAAATTTGTATTATTTTATTGTAAAGTCTGATCTGTCATTAATAAAATGAGACCATTCCGAAGAAAATCGATACATATGTAATTTAAAAAGTTGTAGCTAGAGGCTAAATTAAGGATTCTTTAAAGCTTTCCTGAACCAATCAGGATAAATGGTTCTCGAGTTATTGTTATTGTTGGCATTCTGAAAGCAATTTTTTCATATAACCCTCAGCAACAACAATTATTTCAGAGTTCTTTGAAATGGCTTTTAAATATTTACCAAAATACTTTGGATGAATGCGATATTCCCAGCGAAAGTTTCGTTACGGACGTTACAAAAAATGGAAGTAGGTTTTCAGGTTAACGTGAATTTGCATTTTTTTAGCTTTATTTGGATAAGGATTTTAAAATAGCTCTTATTGGATTAAAACACTTCGTGGTTCATCCAAATACTATAAATTCGTCTGTTACGGACGTTACACAATAACTTCAGCACGTTAAAACGACAATATTCTGCGGAAATTTGTATATAACGTTATAATTTATATTTGTAGAATTCGCTGAAGGTGTCATTTCAATGGTGAGATTATTAGAATGTGCCGCATAATAAAGATTTCATTACAAATCTGGCATTTTTTACATTTTTGGAACACAGTTTTTCGGATTTACCCATATATGGCCGACAAATTCGAAAGGCAGCCAGTGTTAAATGTATTTTCCTTCCATTCTTTCCATACGTTTTCCACCACACATTACCGTAAACCAGAGCTTCTCAATCTTATTGGTTCTGTGGCTCCCGTGAAACATAGTCAAAGTATTCAGTGTTCAGCCAGGACCTACTGTTCCGCAAAAAATAAAGGTAAACATTTAGACAACCTTCAAAGTAGGGGTCCATTTTAGGTCATACTTGCCTAGAGGTTCCATACAGTTAATATAAAAAAAATGTATTGAATTGAAATGGTAAGAACATTTGAATTGTAATATAGTCCACATTTATTTTTAAAACATTTTTGTTATTAAAAAATATACACACAGAATACAGTTTGGTTGCCTCAATCGAATTATTTGCCAACCGAATTTTGGTAGTTCTGGGTACTATCATGCGATTCCATCAGGACAACCAATGTTTTGGTCGGGGTATACCTCTGCTTCCATGTTGACATCAATCATATTTGGTTGCGCCAACTAAGAAAATGGTGGCTTAAATTATCTGTTGTAGTTGCCACAACCAACTGTTTTAAAAAATTGGTTGTTCTGAAAATTTTTCAGTCATATACTACCGACAATTAATTAAAAACAGTTTTCATTAATTTTTATTTTATTTATTGAACAAAAAACAAAACAATTCATAACAAAATTAAAAATTCCATATTACAAATTCATCACTATTATGAGATGCGGATATATTTGACACACATTTTAGTACACGAAAAAAAAACAGAAAACTTTTAGTTTTGGACTTTGGTCTATTGATACAATTTCTGTTGTCAAGAATAAAACATTGGTTGTCACAACCAAAAATCTATCATATGGTACTATAATGAAAATTTTAAATTGGTTACCACAACTAACCGAGTGTCAATGAAAAAAACTATCTTAATTCGATTGATACAACCATAGATTTAGTTACAATCATTTTCATTTCCATGTTATTATTGTTGCTTCAACTAATTATATATAAATACAACCGACAGACGGTGTAGGCAATATACTTTTTGTTGCTAGTACTATTTTTTTATTGTTACAATCGAATTCCAACCAATTATTTTCCTGGGTGTACATAATAATACAACCTATTAATACAGGCAATCGGTTAATAAAACGATCTACAAAAAATTAAATTTCAAAATAAAAAGTAATTTGCTCCGTTTAATGTAATGAGGTTATTCTAAGTTTAAAACATTTTTTGCTACCCTTGGATCTCAGAAAAGTTTCCCCCAGTTGTGAAGCCCTGCCTGTATTATTATGAAATTCTTATCAAACAGATTTAGATAATCGTTTGGCGGAACACGCTACTATTTACTGAATAAATCTAATGGTGGGTCACTTTCAAAAGTGAGACTGAAACAACACAACCTGAAATCAGCAAATTCAGCAGTCAACGACGCGACGGCGGTTCGAATGTGGTGTGTCGGCACATTTTTTTTTTTAAATTTTATTTATGTTTCCAACTTTGGACTTTGGTTTATATTGCTTTTTTGTTAAATATTGGAATTAGTCTATATATGTATATTAAGGCGGGGCGTAACAAAATAATGCGATTTTCCGCATTGCAAATGAATACTTGTTTTGTTTATTAGATATCCTCAAAATATTTCTATAGTGAGCTAGTGCGATATCATACGAGTATAACATCTGAAATTTAAAATCGTTTCTATCGGATCGAAAAACAAAATAATGGTACTGTTTTAAGCAGAATGTAGAGCTCTAGCTTCGCATAATACCTTTTAAAGAAGAACATGAATTTTAAAGGTGCTAGAGCACATTGGCGACTTAAGATAAGTACATTAGGTCGGGTCAAAAAAAATTATATCGCGGTTGTCCGAATCTCAATTGGAAGCTTGTTTTGTTTAGTGAATATCCCCAAAATATTTCGATTATATCTTGAACCGCCAGTGAGCCCTGATATCGTGAATAACTTCGGTTCTTTCAGCGCGAGAATCGCAATATTGGTACTGTTTTAAGCAGAATAGCGAGTTCTAGCCGCACATATGAAAAACGTCGTGCTTTAGTCCAAAGTGCCCGATTTGCAATAAAAACATGCATTTTAGAGGTTATGTAATATCGGTCTAGCTCACTGACGGCTCAAGATATAGCAGAAATATTTTGGAAATATCCACTAAACAAAACAAGCTTTGATTTGAGATGCGGACAACCGCGATTTATTTTTTTCGACCCCCCAATGTACATACATATATCCCAAATATTTTGAGGACACTCAGTAAACAAAACAAGCTTTTATTTTAGAAACGAACAACAGCGACCTTTTTCTATCGATATAAACCGACCCACCCTAATGTACACCCATATTTTATGTACTTTATTTACTTATGTACATATGTATATCTTTTAGAGAAACTTTCGTTTTTCAAATGCAACTGTCACTAATTAAGTTCCTTCCTGTTTTAATTACAGCTGACAACTATACAATAACAATTTGGAGGAGAATTTTGCAAACATTTGCCGGTCAAATACAATACAATACAAAGTTGTTGCTTTTACTATAATAAAAGAGAAGAGTCTATATCAGTGTTAAAGGAGAGAAAGCAACTGAGAGACAGAGCGAGATCCATTAATAATAATGAATTAACAACGTCATCAAACTCAGAGCAAAGTGTCAACACTAAACTAAGCAAGCAACAGCTGATGCCAAACAAATGTGTGTATGAGTAGTCAGTCGTACTCGTAGCAAAACAAATATTACTTCTTTACAAAAGAGTGTCAAGCACTCCACAGAAGAGACAAACCAGACAACAGAGTGCCAACAGTTACCCCACTGCTATCCCCATTCCTAGAGGTTTATTGATCTTTGTCTGGGAAACAGGTTTATAGAGGAATAGCCAGACATTTGCCTTATCTATCTAAATTCTTTTGGCGATTGCGCGCTCCCTCTCTCGATCAGTTTTTCTTTTGGGGGCATTAGGCTTTCTCCCACCCAACCAACTAAAAGTACCACCAACACTTTGGATAAAGCGGATTACTAGTTCATTCAACGTATTAACAACAAAACCAACTCAAGAAAACGCTGAATGACTGACAACTTATGGGAAGAATGGCAAACATCAGCGGCTGTGGGTTTTGAGCGCTCGCTCACTTGATCGGTCATAAAAAACAAACTTTTTTCAAAAGCATTCAGTAGTCACCCAGCCACAGACGGTGGAACTCTTTAAATTTCTGGGCTCTGGCAAACGCGCGTGCTGTATATATATTCGGGAATCAAACAACAACGCAAACGGCGGCATCATCATATCTAAATAGCACCAAGTGGTGGGAAATGCGTCATTAACATACTAACGAAGAGCTAAAAACAAAAGCCCCAACAAAAAAAGTCAAAAGAAAGTATTGTGTGTGCGGAAACCTCAACATCTTCTGACGTTTTGTGGACATAAATATTTGTCTGGGAGAGTAAATTAAGTCCCCAAAAGAGTATAGAAATCGAAAAGCCAAGGCAAGCACTACACAACGTGGTAGTCGCCAGTTGCCGTAGAAAGAAAAGAAGTTTCAGTGTATTCCAAAGAATCTAATTCAATGCTAGAAAAAAGAGATTTTGCGTTGTTGGCAGAATAAAAAATATTAGGGAAAAAATATTGTGAAAGGAAACGTAGTAAACGTAGTTTATTTAAATTCCTCAAATATTTTTTTAATTTAAATTTCGCAAAATAACAAAGGAACCATCAAAGCAAGTGTTTATAGTTTTTCTAAGAATTTCTCAACAATAAAAACAAATTTAAAAGTAAAAAAAAAATTATATACAACAATGACAACTTCCACCATTAAACGGAGACGTTCTCCCTCTGTACATTCCCCACCGAATGATGATAGCACGGATGCGGTAGCGACACCTGTTACCAACTCAATTACCAAAAATGATTCCGAAGAAGATACACAGGATTGGACGACGACCAATAATTATATAAATCCCTTTATACATCGTTTGAATATTGACAATCATGTGGATTTAGCTAAGGTAAGTTGTTTTTCTTTTTTTTTGTGTGTGAAAACACCGGAAATTAGACACTATCTATTGCTATTCTCTTCTCTGTTAGCTGTTTAGTTTTATTTTATTGTTGAAGTCTGATAAATTGGGTAAACATTTCAATCTAAAGAAACAAAAACTGTTGAACGATTTTAATAGCTCTGCAGTTATTATTAATTGCGTTGCTGAAAGCAAATATTAAATATTGAATAGTAAAAACGGCCAAGCGGAATCTTATACAACCTCCAGCATGGACCGGATTCCATAGTATAATAATGCAAATTATAAAATATTCAAATAATAAAGGATCTTTCTACGGGAGCAATATCAGAAAGTGTGCTAATAGAAACATTTGTATTGCTGAATTAGCGGGACCTTTGTATGGGGGCTATTTTAAAATAGGGACCTATGATGATCATTGACAAATTATCGATTTTCAGCCAGATCAGTTGAATTTTATAAATTTCTCTGGCGTTCTATGTTAAATCGAATGTTGGACTGTTTTATGGGAGCTATATCAAAATATGGACATATGACGATCACCGTTGTTCGTGTGAATAGTTTCTGATATAAATGCGCTCAAATTAATGATCAATGAAATTTGTTATGTCTATCCCGTTCTATATCAAAAATGGAACCCATATTTAATCTCATGTTTTCTACACTCAAGAATAATCACGCTACACTATAATTGAGCTACATATACATATGACTGAAATTTGGTACATATACTTCTTATACCTGCAGGTAACTGGGTAACTGAAAATGGGCAATTTCGGTATATTTTTTGATATATCCCCCATCTATATAGCATCTGTCCGATTTGACTTCTTGACGCCAAAAAGACTGCAAATTTTAACTGATCGTGCTTCCATGTTTCCAAAGGTCGCTCTAGATTTCACTTTTTATCCCCTCACCTTACAGAGGAGGTTGTATATCATTAGGGCCCGACCGAAGTCGGATTTAAGGCCGAAGCCGAACTTCGGCTAAATTTACAAACATCGGCCGAAGCCGTAGTCGTAGTAGTCGTAGTCAGCATAAAAAACTTATATCTAGCACACTTGGGTACAAGAACTTTTCTGCCACCATTTCCAAATTTTTGAAACGTCTCGAGTTACAGTATTAAAAAATATTATTGATTCTTGGACACAATGGCTCCTTATCTATTCTTACAACTAGTACAAAAATGCTTGCACTAGTTCGAGAGCTTTTAGGTAAGGAACTGAGTCATATTTTTCTTTGTCCTTCCTTCCTTTGATGTCCTTTCTCCAATTATTTTTGTAGTATTTTTCACTTCCGTACACTTCGCTGCTCTTATGAAGATTTACACCATAGAATTTTCTTTAACAAGACATATATTTCTATTTTTTTTGTACTTTTTGAACAAATATTCGGTCTTCGGCCAAATTCGGCTGATTTTGTGGCCGAATGCCGAACTATGGCCGATTATCCCATTTTGGCCGAAGCCGAACGTTCGGTCGGGCTCTATATATCATTTACAACAAACCAAAATTGTAACACATCGAAGGAGTGACCTAAGAGCCCAAGTATATTTTTGTGGAAATTCGATTTGGGGCATTTTAAGTCATTTGAGCAATGTCCGTCCTTCCGTATGTATGCTGACTGACGATAACGATAACTCTCGAAAGTAATAAGGGATCAACTTCCAATTTGGTAACATAAGTATACTTATACCCACTAGATTTCACTTTTAAATCCTACAAAAGCACAAATTTCAACGAATAGCGCTGAACATCAGTTTGGTAACATCAGTTTATATGTAAACAAAACTATTCACATGCGATCCATGGTGGAGGTTACATAACAGGGCGGTTTGAAAAAATTACTTTAGTGAAAAGTGGCAACCTTCTAAAACATATGTTCTAATTTTCAAGGCGTTTTTTAGTTTTTTTTTGAGCGCTCAAAGGTAAACGATCTCAGTGAATTTGTAAACATGGAAAAAATGATCACCGATATGTAATAAGCTACAAAATATTAGGTGGCAGAGTTTAAACGGGGCCGTACGAGCTGCCAAAACAAACACCACACAGTCGGATTTTCCTGTCAATAATAGGGTTGTTGACAGAAAAATCCCACTGATCAAATCCGTAAACCGTTAAGAGATGTGTCGAAATATAAAGGGGTTTCCAACAAGAGGTGTTATTTTGGTATTCAAAGAAAAATTTAATTTTTTGAGATAAATGATCGGATGTTTATTTCATAATAAAGACGAAGGTATGCCGTTAATAATGAAAAACGACATCAGCCAAATGGCCACCACGACAACGCTTACAACCAAATCGCAAAGTGGCTGCCCTATGTCCTCGATAGCCTCACGAATTCTATCTTTGAGGTCTTGAATCAACGCTGGGCTGTTGGCGTAGACCTTATATTTCTCGTGGCCCCAAAAAAATAAGTCGCAAGGTGTTAAATCACAAGATCTCGGTGGCCAATTGTGATCACCTCTGCGAGAGATAACACGGTCCGGAAACTTTTCCCGTAACAGAGCAATGGTTTCGTTGCTTGTGTGGCACGTAGCGCCGTATTGTTGAAAGTAAACGTTGTCCAGATCAATACCATCCAACTCCGACCATAAAAAATCATTAATCATCTCTCGATAGCGCAATCCGTTCACCTTAACTGTTGATCCAACCTCATTTTCGAAAAACTAAGGTCGAATGACCCCACCGGACCATAAACTGCACCAAACAGTTACACGTTGTGGATGGAGAGGCTTCTCAACAATAACTCTTGGCTTTTCCAAGAGTTATAGCCACCGAGGTGGAAATGGGCTTCATCAGTCAAGATGGTTTTTCGATGATTTTCGATTTTTTGAATTTTAATAATTGCAATGCGTTGTTGAATCGGGCATCGTTCCATTTTTAGTAATGGCGCAGTTTCTACTTGTCAAATGTCAAAGAATAAAAGCTTCAAAAGTGACAGGTACCGAAATACCGGGTGATTCAAAATAACACCTCTTGTTGGAAACTCCTGTATAAAACTAAGAAGTAATTCATTTTTTATTTTCAATGAAAAAACAAGTATGAAAGTTCAGTCGGGTAAACCCAAAGACAAATAGAATATAAGAAGACATTCCTTCCTGTAGCGAGTAATTGTCAGTTACGAACGAATAGGAATTTGATTCCAACGAGTGAGGTTTTCCGCGGATTTTCAGACCGTTTTTCCCGAATTTTTTGTAATTGTCACAATTAAAAAATTAATATTAATCTATAATTGCAAAAAAAGTTCAATCAATGTTCGCGGCATACTGTTTTTTCGCGTGTGACAGTTCATTCCTATTCGTTCGTAACTGATAGATTTTGACGTTTCGACCTGAAGGAATGTATTAAAGTTAAATGCTTTTCACTTTTGATACAAAAAGGTCCACTTGTGTGAAAGGTACCAAAAGTGGCATGCCAATAACGCCCAATTTTCTCCGGACTTTAGGCATTATAAAAGCATTACACTGTATAAAATTGCAAGTATTTTTATGGACTGGTATTCAAGTTATAAGCTGGTAACATTTGGTTCAAAATTGTCCATTTGTGTGGGAGGTACCAAAAGGAGCGTGGCAACTTCGCCCATTTTTCTCTAGGTAATAGTGACTAATAAACTAATACTATGTGTAGAATTTCAGATGATTCAAATAAGTAGCATAGAAGATATAAACTAATCAATATTTCACTAAATGTTAACCCTTATCGATTTGGATTGTATGGGATGTGGGGGGTGGTCGTTGCAGATTTTGATTATACTTGTCACGCATATTTTGTTTGTTCTAGAAAGTACATATACCAAAATGTGAAGACTTTTGCTTTGCTAGGAAGCATTTTATGCGTAAAAATCTATTTGGATTGTACGGACAGTGGGTGGTGGTCGATTTTGATGAAATTACATTTTTTTCTTAATTTAGTCAATATAATGCTCAGTGCCAACTTTCAATGATATAGGACCACTCCTTACAGTTTTTCACTCCCAATGTGCACCGTAGTGGTCGACCAATTGAGGTGTCCACGCCAGAAATGATTAAAAAGCACAAAGTGATATTGGAAGACTGTCGGTTGAAGGTTCGTGAGCTAGCTGAAGTCATAGGCATTTCAAAAATATTGACCGAAAATTTAATGATGAGAAAGCTGTGCGCCTGATGGGTGCAGCGTTTGCACACAATCAAGACAATACACCAGTTCGCAAATCCACTATTGCAATGGCCAATATCAATGAATTAAAGTTCGAATTGCTTATTCGCAAGATTTAACTTCTTCAGATTATTTTTTGTTTCCAAACTTGAAAACAAGTAAAAAAGTTTCAGTCGGGTAAACCGACTAAGGTATACCCTCACTTTGTGAGTAATGTAATATTGAATATTACACAAATTATTCTGTCAATTTTTGTGGGAGGTACCAGAAGGGGTTTAAGAAATACACCTATATTTCGCTGAACAGTAGATACTTTAAATACATTGCACTGTGCCGAATTGTAACCGTTTATATGGACTGGTATATTAACGTAGAGATATTAAATTGTGGTATAATTTGGCCATTTTGTGTGGGAGGTACAAAAAGGGGCGTGGTGATAACGCTCATTTTTCACTGGACTATAGGCATTATAAAAGCATTACACTGTACAAAATTTCAAGTAATTCTATACACTGATATTAATGTTATAAACTGTTAACTTTTGGTGCAAAATGGTACCTTTGTGGGAGAGGTACCAAAAGGGGCGTGACAATAACGCTAATTTTTCAATGGACTGTAGGCACTATAAAAACATTACGCTGTACAAAATTTCAAGTATTTTTATACGCTGGTATTAATGTTATAAACTGTTAACTTTTAGTGCAAAATGGTGCATTTGTGTGGGAGGTACCAAAAGGGACGCGGCAATAACGCCCATTTTTCACTGGACTGTAGGCACTATAAAAGCATTACACTGTACAAAATTTCAAGTATTTCTAAACACTGTTATTAATGTTATAAGCTTTTAACTTTTAGTGCAAAATGGCGCATTTGTGTGGGAGGTACCAAAAGGGGCGTGGCGATTTCGCCCATTTTCCTCGAGTTGACAGCGACTAACAAACTAATACTATGTGTGGAATTTCAGAAGATTCGAATACGTATAATAGCAGTTATTAAAGAATCAATATTTCACAACATTTTAACCCTTTGTGGGGGAGGTACCAGAAGGAGTGGACCAATATGGCCCATCTTCGAACTTAGCCGGAGATAGAAAAAAATATTACCACATACCAAATGTGAAGTCAATCGGTTACTCCTTTCGAGAGTTATCGTGCGCACCAGCCAGCAGACAGACAGACAGACAGGCAGACAGACAGACAGACAGACGGACGGACATTGCTCATTCGACTTAAAATGACCCAAAACGGATTTCCGCCGAACATACTTGGGGTCTTAGGTCACTCCTTCGATGTGTTACACTTTTTTCCGTAGCAAATGATATATACCCTCGTCACACTAAAGTGAGGGTATAAAAAAGGCTCGGCGGAAAAAGATATGCCATCAATGGGCAGCTGGAGATTGCGGTTGATGGCTATTTTCAGGAGCTAGACAGTTCATACTATAAACAGGGTATCGAAGCTGTTAAAAATCTCTGGAAAAGTGTATCGAGGCAAAAAAGAAGATTACGTTGTGAAATAAAGAAAATATTTCCCAAATTTGTTGTGTTTTCTCTGTTAGGCTTGCTAATTTTGGGACCGCCCTCGTAAGATTCGGCATGTCGCTTTTACTTGCTTAAATGCATTTTTATCATTAGACTCAATTCGCAGCAGAACTGGACAATTTTTCCCCCTTTTCTTCAAATTCTTTTCTTGTATCAAGAAATTTCACTATTCCAAACTCCGGAAGGAACAAATATATGGGGCTACATCCGAATCAAAACCAATTTTCTTCCAATTACCTATACAAAATTTCGTAATGATATAATGTATCAATATAGTAATTATATAAAATAAATCGGCACAGTTTGTTCTCTGTTCAAAATATTCTGTCGAATGTCATACACATCGTTTGAAAAAAGTGGCTTTAATAGCGCTATTCTGCACAAGGGAGATACATCTACTTATATGTATATGTATACTGTATATAAATCAGAGTCGATTTTTACCAAATTCAATATTCTTCCCTGATGTGAGAGAGTGCATTGCGTCAAATTTCATCAAGATCGGAGTAAAATTTCATTCTATGCTTTGCAGACAACATACGATGGGCCGACGGACGGACAAACAGACATGGTTACATCGAATCTGCTAGTGATTCTGAATTGATCGGTGTACTTATTTTTGGACTTCGCAAACATTTTAGTCAAAGCTAACTTATAAAAACTAGTACCAGTAGATTGGATATAAAGATGGGAGTTAATTAGAATTACAGAACTTTTAATTTAAAGAATTAGAATTACAGAACTTTTAATAAAAGCAAAGAAAAATATTTTAAATATTAACTAAACTGCCTTCATTGAACAGATAACACTGGTCAACATTATTTGCGGCGCAGGGTTTTGCTGTCACTTTAGATATATGGGGTAATACACTTCTCAAGCTATATGTTGTTTTGTATTAGTTCTAGTTCTCACCATAAACCGCGACAAAAAAATAAATGCTCAGAACCACTTATCCGAAATGTTTCAGGAAAGTTTTCAAAAAATCTAAATTATTTGGCCTTAAACTTCTTCTAATATAATCTTTCGTCCGTTCAGCGGTTGAAATTATATTTTGGCAGATAATGCCAAAATTCTAATTTTTGACAGCAATACTTAAATAAAAGCCTCATGAGAACATCGAAAAATTCACAATAATTACATTTTTATTATTTTATCGTAAAGTCTGATCAGTCATGAATAAAATAAGACCATTCTTAAGTAAATCGGTAAATGACTGGCAACCAAGTTCGTGCGATTTTTCTTTGGGGTTATTTGAAGTCACTTGTCTACGCCGATAAACGATAGACAATTAACACCTGGAAATCAATATCCGACGAGTTATAGTCGAAACAGTGTGTGAAAATTGGAGTTTCCAGATAGTGAACCACATGGCCAAAATCATATTTAAACATTAAAATTTTTCAAAATTAGCGCCACAAAAGTTTTTTTTAAATAAAACAAAAACGGTTTTGGATATCAATGAAATTCGTTATTCCTGTGAAAGTACGTTCGACGCCATTATGTATGGAACTCGATTTCTTTTGCATGGCCACCACGGGCGCGCTTGCAGAAGTCCAGATGCTGAACCCAATTTTCGACGGTTTTCAAGCATAAATCGGCCGAAACTGCTGCAATTTCACGTTCGATATTCGTACGAAGTTCATCAATCGTCGCTGACTTGTTGGCATAGACCATAGACTTGACGTAGCCCTACAGGAAATAGTCTAGCGGCGTCAAATCGCACGACCGAGGCGGCCAATCGACTGGGCCATTTCGTGAGATAACACGTTCTCCAAACTTGGTTTCCAATTGATTGTGGCATTCGCTGTGTGGCTTGTGGCGCCGTCCTGTTGGAACCACATGTCCTCCAAGTCCATATCATCCAATTGGGGCCAAAAATATTCGGTTATCATTGAACGGTAGCGATTCCCATTCACAGTAACGTGCCGGTCTTGATAATCACGGAAGAAGTACGGCCCAATGACGCCGCCGGCCCATAAACCGCAACAAACCGTAATTTTTTCGGGATGCAATGATGACTCATGGAGTACGTGTGGATTGCTGTCTGACCAATAACGCATATTTTGTTTATTAACGAAGCCATTCAGCCAGAAATGAGCCTCATCGCTGCATTTTGTTATGATGAATCGGTATAGGAATAGGTGTGATCCTTACATTTTAGGTATATGATGTGTTGAGCAACATTATGTAGAACAGTGCGGGGAACATTTTTGTTGAAAATTTTAACCCTCTACCTGTTCAAACTAGGAGTATTATTGGTCCATTTTGTGGAGAAGGGAAAAGATCACTCCTAAAACAGGTGTTTAAAGGATCAAAATGTTCTAAAAAAATATTTGACATACAATTATGCTATGGTAAAATTTATTTATGTCTTATTTCTGACATTTAAGTTGGGTTTTGAGTTTTGGTGTATTCAGAGGCTTATAGTAGAATTTTATGGCAAATATTTTGTAGAACGTTTTGACTCGTTAAACACCTGTTTTTGGGTTGATCTTTACCCTTCTCCACAAAATGGACCAAAGAATCCCTAGATTGAACAGCTAGAGGGTTAAAATCAACAAAAATGTTCCTCGTAGTGTTCTAAGTAATGTTGCTCAACACATCATATTCTTAAAATGTAAGGATTACACCGTTTCTTATGCCGGTTCATCATAAGAACGTGCAAAAGGGGGAAATATTGATACCCCTCTAAAATGATCACCATACTTAAACTTTCAAAATGCCGATACACGAATAATCTTTTTTCATCCTCTCTATCAGAATCCGTTGTCAGAATCTTGTTTTTTTTGTGTTCCTTAGTGTTGTCTCGCCAATAAAGTCAGTTTAAGTAAGAAATAAGAAATATTTCGCTTTGCTTTATTTTAATTTAAAGTTCTGTAACTCTAAAAAAACTCCCTTCTTTATAATTCGTGTGAAAGATCTAAGATTGTAGAGTTGACTTAAAGTTTTGAATGGAAGTTCCTTGATATTTGTGCGCTAAGATGTTGATATTTTACCTATAATTTATTGATTTATGTATATGATTTCGAAAAGTGGTTTTGAAGATATGACAATTTATTTATTTGAGATATGCGGTAGTACGTCATCTTACCCAACAGAAATTGTATTTCTTGTTTTTTTTGCTATTTTAATTTTGTACATATCAATTAAAAGTTGAGCTGTATGTTTGACCTCTAATAAAATTAGAGTTTATGGTGCAACCATACATTGCGTTGCCTTCAAAAGAAATAAAATCGGACTTTGGCATGCCAATGATATATTTGAATATACATTTTTATTTTGCATATGCTCGTGTTACTACTACTATCCAATAACAAAGTATGGGTTTCCTATAGCAATTAGTTTTATTTTGCCTTTATAATCTATAGTTCAGATGTTTTGTTGAGATTTGTTTAGTATTTTTACATAAACGTTTAACTTAGATTTATTCCAATGATAATTTACAGGTTTTCTATATTAGAATAATATAGTAGAATTATTCTATATAAATAACGTCAATGCGATTGTTTATAATATTTAGGACCTTATAGACATACATATATCAGAATGTCATAATATTCAATAACATGTTTTGTACTACATAAAGGGGTATACATCTCTGAGATTTGCTATATTTCACCAACCTTATCATACTTCCCTAATGCACTTAAGAAATTTAATCGTAATGAAAACAAAACTGCCGATGGATAGTGGGGGAAATTTCCAAAGAAATTCTGCTGTTTTTTAATTTAAAGTTGATTTTAATCAAAATGCACATACATACTCGTACATCATCATAGTAAGACTAAGTAACAACAAACATCAATAGAGAATTCTAAATTCTATGAATATAAAGGGTGGTTAAATTTTAAGGGCCGATATTGATTTTGAATAAAACACAAATTATTTAGGAAATTATTGTCATTTCTTTTGATTATGATAATATTGGTATGGTTCAATTATGTATGGAACAAAATAACGGCCAAATGGCCGCCACGACCTCGGCGGCACACCTCCATCCGATGGTCCAAATTTTCTATGACGCTGAGACATAATCGATGTTTTATGCCGTTAATGTGCCGAATTATCTCATCCTTTAGCTCTTGAATTGTTGCTGGCTTATCGACGTATACCTTTTATTTCAAATAACCCCATAGAAAGAAGTCCAACGGTGTCAAATCATACGATCTTGGCGGCCAATTGACATCGCCACGACGTGAGATAACACGGCCATTGAATTTGTTGCGCAAAAGAGACATTGTTTCGTTAGATATGTGGCAAGTGGCTCAGTCCTGTTGAAACCCACGCCATAAAAAGTTCGTTATCATCTCATGATAGCGAACACCATTCACAGTAACTGCCTGACCGGCCTTATTTCGAAAAAGTATTGCCCGATAACGTCGCCAGATCATAATCCGCACCAAACGAACTGGGCGAGCATTCACAGGTGTTTTCACATCTCTTCTACTGGCCCGGTTTGCTGAAATTTGCGCACAATTCTCTCGATTTGATCGATTATGATCAAAAAAACATCAAAACATGCACGAAATGCATTTTGATTTGAACGCCCTGTTTCGTAAAAGGCTTTAACGCGTTTCTCGATTGTGTATCTTTCCATGGTTCAAATTGAGTTAGACTGAAATTGAGAAATGTCAAATGAAATTCAGAAAAAAAACTTGACGTTTAGGTCTGGTTCACATGCAACATCGGCCCTTACTTGATGTAGGGGGATTTCATGTCAAGTGAGTCAATTTTGAAAACCGATGTCTTCTGTCTTTTGACAGTCCCGTTCGATTTGGAGGGTGTTGAATTTTGCAGTTTTGGTCAAATGGCCTTTTTCCCCATCCATATAACTAATTACCTATTGTATTTAAAGAAAATTTCCCAAAGTTCTTTCGATAGCTTTTTCTTCAATCTTTTTAAAAAAAACAAAAAATTAGTTTGTAATTTTTTTTGCGAAATAAAAATTGTTTTGGCATTTTTGTCAAAAACCCATATTTTTATTTTTGATATTTTTTGCTTACAATAAAGCTTAGGTCACTTTCTTTAAGAGCTTTGGTCTATTAGTGGAATGGAACCTATATATCTGTTAAAATAAACATAAATCTCTAAAAAAATTGAGGTTCAACCAACATTTTAGCATAACTGGAGAACCGTTTTTTGTAATTGGTTCAGGATAGGTTTAAATAATCCTAAATTAAGTGGCCTTCATATTCTTCTAATATAATTTCTTTATCCCATCAGCGGTTTCAAAGATACCATTTAACCATGTCTGTCCGTCCGTCGTCCTGTCTGGCTTAAATTGTTCGCAAAGTAGAGGTCGTCTGGTCGATGTCGACGGCGCTTCCATGACATCCTCGGCTACAGCAGCAATATTCTCTGCAGAACGGCTACTCCGGGGTCTGCCACGCCTGGCAGCATCTCGTGTTGTGCCAGTCTCTTCGTGGCGAGCGGCTAAACGTCGCAGTGTTTCACCAGTAGGCGTTGGACGGCCAGGAAATCTGTGCCAAAGTCACCGACCGATTATTGGTCAAATAAATAGTCAGCAATATTCCGCGTTCTGGAGCAGTGTAGCGTAACATTGTTTATTAACGTGTATTTCGCATGTGTTTACTACACAAATGTCAAAACAGAACTGACATTAGGGGCCAATCGCAAAATTTATAGCATTTTCTGATAGGAGGATTACATCTGCGCCACCTTGTATATACATACAGGCTTTTCCAACAAGAGGTGTTATTTTGAATCACCCGGTATTTCGGTAGCAGCCACTTTTGAAGCTTTTATTCTTTGACATTTGACAAGTAGAAACTACGCCATTACTAAAAATGGAACGATACAAGATTCAACAACGCATTGAAATTATTAAAATTTTAAAAATCTAAAATCATCGAAAAATCATCTTGACTGATGAGGCCCATTTCAACCTCGGTGGCTACGTCAACAAGCAAAATTGTCGCATCTGGGGCTCGGAAACCCCAAGAGATATTGTTGAGAAGCCTCTTCATCCTCAACGTGTGACTGTTTGGTGCGGTTTATGGTCCGGCGGGTTCATTGGACCTTACTTTTTCGAAAATGAGGTTGGATCAACTTTTACGGTGAATGGATTGCGCTATCGAGAGATGATTAATGATTTTTTATCGTCTGAGTTGGATGGTATTGATCTTGACAACGTTTACTTTCAACAAGACGGCGCTATGTGCCACACAAGCAACGAAACCATTGCTCTGTTACGGAAAAAGTTTCCGGACCGTGTTATCTCTCGAAGAGGTGATCACATTTGGCCACCGAGATCTTGTGATTTAACACCTTGCGACTTCTTCCATTTGGGCCACGCGAAAGATAAGGTCTACGCCAACAGCCTAGCGTCGATTCAAGACCTCAAAGATAGAATTCGTGAGGCTATCGAGGACATAGGGCAGCCACTTTGTGATTTGGTTATGGAAAATTTCATGAAAAGGATATGGTCCTGTAAGCGTGGTCGTGGTTGCCATTTGGCTGATGTTGTTTTTCATTATTAACGGCATACCTTCCTCTTTATTATGAAATAAACATCCGATCATTTATCTCAAAAAAAGGCATTTTTCTTTGAATACCAAAATAACACCTCTTTTTGGAAAACCCTTATATACATTCCGATTTGGCATCTACGCGATACAGAAGCCACAATTTGCATCAAGTATTTACGAAATTTAATATAGTGTTGTTGTTTGCGCCGATAACAAACTTTTCCAAATTTGAGAAAAATCGGTTGAGGTATTTAAATAGCCCCCATATATATCTATAGCCCGATTTAGCATATATCTGCATTTCTGAACAGAAATTTAGCAGATGCCAACAAAGAACGATTCAGATTTAGTATAGCCCCGAAATATACCTATATCCCGATTTTACACCTAAGGGCTATAATCCACATTTTCGAAAATCGGTTCAGATTTATATAGCTTCGGTACATATTTATTTCTCAATTTTTAATCAAAGCATTATAAAATAAAAAAATGGTTGACTTGATAATATTTCTATTTATTCTGCTGCAATAGGGTATTATGAGGGCGCACAGTGGAATATTTTCACACAAGACGCGGCAAAAATTAGAAGGAGTGGAAGGAGGAGCTAGGGCTTTGAAATTTTGTACATATCATTTATTTCGCCAAATTAGCTAAAAACCAATTTTTTGTTGATATCCGCCCATAACCACGCCATCCTCCCACATAACCTAAATTTAAAAATGTTAGTATCGCTGGAAGAGATTGTATTTGAGTCCTCAATTATATAAAAATTACAAGTGCCACGCCCAACGCCCATTTATCAGTTTAAATTGTATACGATGTTCGAAATTACAGGATAATTTTGCATAAAATGCTTTGAATCTTCTGATCGGTGTAAAGCAGTACATACAACTAACTAAAGCGTAAAATATTAACTCAACATTTTCAAAAACATCATGATGCAATAGTTTACAGTTTCTTGGCAATTAATCAATCATTCCAACTATCCAGAAAAAAACAACATGGATTTAGCAATGTGTTCATTAATAATACGTAATTTTTAAAGCATACTTTTAGGAATATGAGGAAAGGACACCCAAATAAATTGTAGTCACAATCAAAGACAAATAGAATATAAGACATTCCTTCCTGTAGCGAGTAATTGTCAGTTACGAACGAATAGGAATTTGATTCCAACGAGTGAGGTTTTTTTGCGGATTTTCAGACCGTTTTTCCCGAATTTTTTGAAATTGTCACAATTAAAAAATTAATATTAATCGATAAGTGCAAAAAAAAAGTTCAATCAATGTTCGCGGAATACTGTTTTTTCGCGTGTGACAGTTCATTCCTATTCGTTCGTAACTGATAGATTTTGACGTTTCGGCCTGAAGGAATGTCTTCTTATATTCTATTTGTCTTTGGTCACAATCATCAATTTTTTTTAACCTTTAAATAGATTATAAACACAAATAAAAAATTACAGCATTGTTGAATTGTCATTCGGTTTATATTAAACTAGGATATGGACCATTTTTACGGGAAGTGTCAAAAGGGTTTTGCCAACGACAATCTTTAGTTTGCCCCTTAAGGTATGATTTTAGAAATATGTTCAACACACAGTAACATTGAGTAAAGAAAGCTAATTTTGGGTTGTTTTTTACCATTTCTGTAATTAAATCAACATAGGCAGATATAGGCAGAATTTTCTTTTTGCAATGGTTAACTGAGAACCTAGTTTATCACTTTTTGTTAATGCCAAGACCTCGGTCGGCCTCGCGAGTTTAGTTTTATCATGAAGAAAATGAAACACCCTGAATTTTTGCAACTTCCAGGTAAACCGCTGCATAAAATGGAAAATGAGAACATAATAATAGTTTTTTTAATGCAAAATGATACTTCAAAAGGTTATGTATTATATGAATTAAACGAAGTTCCAATGCGTTTCATTGTTTCGGAGATATATTGGCTTACAAAATACTCTCTAAAATGATAAACTTTGACACCGTTTTAACTTTTATGAATTTTAAATGCTTGTACAGCAAGATTTCGCCAAGTTATCGCCAAAACCGTTTAAAATATAGTTAATTGGAATGTTCTTTATAGATTGGAATCAAATATGCAGAGATTTGAGCTCATGAAAATTGGGAGTTTTTGCCGCTCATAATGCACTGTGGGGCGGTCCCATAATTAGATGACCTAACCAAGAAAACACAAAAAAAAATGGGAAACTTTTCTTTATTTCTCAACATAATCTCCTTTTAGCTGAATACAATTTTTCCGGCGATTTTCAATAGCTTCGATACCCTGGTATATTATAGTATGAACTGTCTAGCTCCTGAAAATAGCCATCAACCGCAATCTCCACCTCTTCATTGGTGCAAATCTTTTTCTGCCCAGACATTTTTTCATGTTTGGAAACAAAAAATTATCCAAGGGAGCTAAATCTGCGTGCTGAAGCAAGTCGAACTTTAAGTCATTGATTTTGGCCATCGCAATAGTGGATGTGTGAACTAGAGAATTGTCTCGAATGTGAGCAAACGCGGCACCCATCTTTCGCACAGCTTTCTCATCATCAAATTGTCCCTCAATATTCGACGTATAGCACTTTGCCTTCAATTAGCTTACGGACCGAATACCAATTTGTGGATTTTTTTAACAATTTCTGCCGTGTACATCTCAATTTGTTGTTGTTGTTGTAGCAGCTTGGAGACGCTGAGTTGCTAATCCTTAAATGTATTACAGACATGGTTTCGGCATATATCCGATTATCACGGGAACATTATGTTGTTTTCTTCTTATTTGTCTGTTAATTTCAGGGAATGGATGTTATTTGAGTTTTGCCGTTTCTATTCTCCACTAGAAGCGTTGCATTTCTGTTAATAGTCGTCATGGTGTTATGTCTATTTTTAGCTTACCTGGTGACTTGTGCGATGAGATGTGTTTTAGAGACAGTATGTTCGGTGAGTTATTTTAGCTGCAGAAACTCGAGTACGATGAAAACATGAAATGTTGATGTTAAATTTTTTACTGCCCTAGCTGAGAATCGAACCCAGCACCTTCGGAATCCAAGTGTAACACACTAACCACAGATCGGTCGATCACTACGGTGCTCGTCTTGGCAGCTTGTACGGCCCCATTTAAACTCTCTGCCACAGAATGAACAAACTACCTCAAAGTAGAATCTAGCTCGGTTAAAACATATGTTTTAGAAGGTTGCCACTTTTCACGAAAGTAATTTTTTTCAAACTACTACCGCCATCTATATGTCTTGTCGGCTAATTTTGTGACCGCCCTCGTATATAGTCGGTTTAGTCCGACTAAATAGTATATATAGTCGGTTTAGTCCGACTAAATAGTATATATAGCCGGTTTAGTCCGACGATTTAACAAAATAGTAAAAAATCGAGTACTTAAGAACTTATCTCATTTGTATGATTCCCTATAAAAGTTGAATCTGTAGTTGATGTTATTTTATGATTTTCTCATCGTGCAGTTGATCTCCACATGTTCAAAGTGTTCCTTCTAAGTGAATGAAAGTATTTTGAATACTCAAGTGAACCACCTTTTACCATTTTTTTCTTTTTAATGCTACCAACGAACAAACTTGTGAAATCAGTTTTGAGTTATTTATAAAATCGGTTGAAAAAAAAACTCTTTCTAAAATCGCAAATTTTATTACATTTTTAACAAAAAAATCTCTTATCAACCATTGTGAAGTGTGACGGCACTCGAGTTTCGAGAGCTTGGCAATTTTATTTTATAAATTTCAGTACATGCACTTGACATCCCCATTTGTTGACTACGTATGACGATTTTTATGTTTGCCCGTCCGGCTGGTCGTTGGTCTTTTCAATTCCCATTTGTTGAGTGTTGCTTTTTGACAATGTTATATGGCAGCCTATTAATATGTGGTGTTTTTATTCTTTTTTGTGCATTGGTGCTAAGTACGTACTATATGCAAATTAATTCTTAGTTTATTGTCTCATTGCAAACATGTGTTGCTCATAAAGAGAAGAAAAATCACATATCCACTTATGAGGAGACTATAGCAGTAAATGACTTACATTTTCCCAGCTAGAGATTTCCCTCAATTTACGAGTAGCTTATTAGTCAAATGAGAAATGCACCTTTTCAGGTTGTGTACATCGCTGTCCAAGCCGACGGATGTGTAATAATAGCGTTTGGGATAGTTATGTGATGATGACTGATTCGTGTTTTTTCTTCATTCTCATTTCACAACAAAAAATTAAGAAAAATTGACTCACATAGTAGAAGCCGTTCATATTTTTGTTGGAATTTGTCGTAGATGTTCTAGTCAAACAGTCGAGACAATAACCTCTTTTGTGTTATACTGGTATACATGAATGCTAAACAGGGATGTCAACTTAGTGCTTTTCGCACCAGATTTAGTGCTTTTTAAGACTACCCAATACGCGAAAAGTGCAATGACAATTGAATACTATAGACGTCGCATGGTATTTACAGACTTCATCCGCCAGGTGGCGTCCGAGCAGCCTTTCTCTCATTCTCAAATTCCTCTCTCAATTATTTCTCTGTCAAAACATACAGACTTTTTTGTACTCTCAAATAATTTCTGAGAAGGGAGTGAGTTTTTCAGTTTGTTTTGTTGTTGAATGTTTTGATGTTGGAATATAATAACATTAATGATGAAAATCTTTTCTCTCTTTGCAGAGCAAATAGAAGTGTCTATCCTCTCTTTGCAGAATGCTCTCTTTACCATAAACACTCAAACTACTAGATGGTCCTTCGCTCCCTTAAGCAAATTTCTCGAGTTACGAACGATTAAATTTTTGACATTAGTAGTTAAGAGAAGAAAGAGCACAATTTTGTTTTTATTTTTTATACATATTTTTGGCATTTTTCCTCAAACATTTCACTTTACAATCACAATTGGAGCAAACACAATTGATTTTTAAAATAAAATTGCAAAAAACACATCTTTAAATCAGCAAATTAAATCTCGAGAGTTAACAAGAGAATGCCAAAATAACTCGAAGAGAGCAAAACAAATGTCAAAAATTTAATCGTTCGTAACTGCCACTTTTTAAAGAGTACGACGGACCATCTATTACTTTGATTGTTTATGCTCTTTACAGTTTAGCCCGACAAAGCATAAACACTCAAACTACTAGATGGTCCTTCGCTCCCTTAAGCAAATTTCTCGAGTTACGAACGATTAAATTTTTGACATTAGTAGTTAAGAGAAGAAAGAGCACAAATTTGTTTTTATTTTTTATACATATTTTTGGCATTTTTCCTCAAACATTTCACTTTACAATCACAATTGGAGCAAACACAATTGATTTTTAAAATAAAATTGCAAAAAACACATCTTTAAATCAGCAAATTAAATCTCGAGAGTTAAAAAGAGAATGCCAAAATAACTCGAAGAGAGCAAAACAAATGTCAAAAATTTAATCGTTCGTAACTGTCACTTTTTAAAGAGTACGACGGACCATCTATTACTTTGATTGTTTATGCGACAAAGCGCCATCTTCAATATGCAGACATACTAAACGAATTGTCAAACTCCATGCGACGTCTATAGTATTCAATTGTCATTGAAAAGTGTTCAGTTAGTGCCAAACTAAAAAAGAGCACTAACTGTACGCTTTTCAAATTTTTCGTTAGTGCTTTGGATGCTTTTTGTACATTTGTCAGACCACATCTGATAACATAAAGAAATGAGACTATTTTGCTACACCATATATAAGTACATCCTGATTTGGCATCTACGCGGAATAGAGGCCACAATTTGTATCAAATTATAATTTTTAACCGATAACAGATTCTTAAAATAAAAACGAAAGTTGTCGAATTTAACGGAAATAGGTTCAGCTTCAGATACGAGTATGTCCCCTGTATGTATTTATATATCCTGATTTTGAATCTAAGCGCCATAAAATACAAATTTGTGGACATATTATTTTTATTAGGAAAACAACACTGAAAAACATTTTCAAATCATATTTTTTTTAATTCTTCTCTGATGGGGTTGTGTAGGGTATAATGAAGTCTTCTCCGTCCGACTAAAGCAGTGTTATAGTTTAGTGCTTTTTTACGCCTTTTTGTTTGGAATTTACGCCTTTTTACGCGTTTGCTTCGGAAAGAGCTAGCATCACTGATGCTAAACATTTATTTCTTTACTAATAAAAAAAGTTAAGAAAAGCTAAGGTCTAGCTGAGGCATCTAATTCCAATCTTCGATTTTTATAAAATATCTTTTTCTCAAAATTTTCACAAAAAATTAATGTTTTATCCTTTTTTCCTTATAATTGCCATGTTCCTACATCAAACGATTTCGTTTTACGACTAAAATCGATTGTCATATACCATATTTAGATATTCAAAAGATTAGATTTGTTTGTAAAATTGTTGGCATGAGTGTAAACCTTTTTCAAAATTTGCAAATATCAACCTTTTCTCAAAATGTACATGTTTTTTGATGAACATTTTGTATACGTATTTCATGTGAAGTATAATCGACATCATATTTCGAGCATTATTTTGACATTGAAATTCACGGTCAAACTATTAATTTGCGAATATCAATAAAGCTTGGTCAAGTGATTTACTCAAAATTTTTCAGAAGAGTCCTATTTTACCGTACTAACGATGAACACAATTTTGGAGAGGTATTTTTCCTAGTTTCCGCGATATTCCAATTTTAAGAGAAGCGCCTTAAATTTGTTCTATAACACCATGCGATCCATGGTCATGGAAATGTCTAGAAACACAACAAAACTGTGTACGCCGTTTTTTCTATTTTCTCATCGAGTGCGCGTTTAAAAGAACATGGCATTTTTTAAGGATATAATTTATATTTGTTTTTTGTAATTTTTCTAAAAGTGCTTGTAAGACGATATTGGTGTCAAATGAATGAACACATTTTGGGATATCTAAATACTTTCATTGTTTTTAGAAACTGTAACTAAAAAGTTGCAAAAATCGTCTTGCAAATTGCAGTCCTTAATTTTTCTTTAAAATCCACGGTAGAAAATTTTGAAAAAATATATTCTGCGGATATTACAGTTCTGTTTACAGTATACCTAAATTTTAGCATTCTATGTTGATTAGTTTATTTTTTAGAAATATTTTAATCTTACACTGATTTATTTTGGTTATTTTGTTATTAACAGAAATCTGAATGGAATAAAAACAATCAACACAATTTTTCATATTTTTTTATGGATGAGTAAATTTGAATTGAAATTTTTAATATTTTTGCTCAAAAGAAAGCTTAGGTCATTTCCTTTAAGATCTTTGTGGTCTATCTATCAAAATAAAGATAAACCTTTAAAAAATGGAGGTTCAACCGTATATTTTAGCATAACTGGAGAACCATTTATCGTAATTGGTTCGGCAAAGCTTTAAATAATCCCAAATTAATTAGCCTTCATATTCTTCTATTATAATTTCTTCATCCCATCAGCGCTTTCACAGATATCTTACAAGGGATTGCCAAAAAATTACATTTTTTTGAGAAAATTTTAATATTTTAACTGTTTTTTTTTTTGAAAATGGCATAAACGCCATTTAGTTTTACTCGATTCACCATAAAAAAGGGGTTAAAAAAAACTATACTCGTAATACGAAAATTTCCACTTAATATAGCTACATTCAAGTCTTGAGATGAACTGCATGTAAATAATATATATTTATTATTCACATAGCCCTATAACGATACTTTTTTCAAAACAGAATGGCGTTTACGCACCCTCCAAATTAAACAGTTAATTTTTTTAATTAATTTTAAATAAAAATATTTTTATTATTTTATGGTAAAGTCTGATCAGTCATGAATAAAATAAGACATTCTGAAGAAAATCAAAAACACTTTTTCAAAAACAATTTTGTAAATACAATAGGTAATTAGTTATACGGATGGAAAATGGGTCGTTTGACCAAAATTTCAAAATTCAACACCGTCCAACCCGCACAGTCCTTAACCGATCTCGTTGAAATATTGTGTTGTAACTACTATCCAACAGGACTAAATTTGGTGGAAGTTTTATCTCGATCAGAGGACATCGCTTTTAAAAATTGATAGAATTTAAAATTGTATATTGATTTATATTGTAATTGTATATTGTCGTTTAAAACAAATTATATATTACTACGTTTTTCATTTTAAATTGTAAGGCATAACTCGAAACCAATGACAAATTAATAACGATATTTGAACAATCTGCAACGTTTTGAAAAGCTTTTTTAAACAAAATATATTTGGAAAAATTCCTAAACAGTAATTTTGCAAACACATTTTGTCCTAATATATTAATATATGCGTTACAGACAAAATATCTTGATTTGCAAATGAAATGTATTTGTACACAAAAATATATATTTTAAAAATTTTGTTTCCAAATATATTTTCTTTCAATTCAAACATATCAAAAAACCAGTAAGGAAAGGCAGAAAGTCGGGCGGGGCCGACTATATAATACCCTACACCTCCCTAACAATGCCAAAAGGTCATTGCAATAATAATTTGTAATAATTGGTGAATGGGTAGGAACATATTATCTAATTCTGAACCGATAATCTCTAAATTAAGCAATATTCGTACCTAAATTGATAAACATCTTTCTGGGAAAATTTTAATGGTCGAAAGTAAGGTACAACTTCTATAGCGCTTTGACACCAAATCAGGAGGAACATATACATATATGGAGGTTATATATAAATCTGAACCGATTTTCCTGAATACTTATTCACGTAAGAAGACCTCTTTCTGTCGAATTTCGTACTGATCGGATATAAAATACAGTCTCCGTGCTTACATAGCAAATCGGGGGTAACATATATATGGGGGCTATATCTAAATCTGAACCGATTTTCTCCGAATTTGGCAGTATTCCTTCATGTAGAAAGAAACCTCTTTTTGCCGAATTTCGCACTGATCGGATATAAAATAACATTTTACAGCGCTTACATGTCAAATCGGGGGTAACGTATATATGCGGGATAAATCTAAATCTGAACCGATTTCTTCCAAATTTAACAGTGTTCATTCATATAATAAGAAACCTCTTTCTGCCGAATTTCATACTGATCGGATATAAAATACGGTTTCTACAGCGCTTACATGTAAAATCGGGCGAAACATATATATGGGGGCTATATCTAAATCTGAACGGATTTTGTCCGAATTTGGTAGCGTTCATTCACGTAACAAGAAAACTCTCTCTGCCGAATTTCGTACAGATCGGATATAAATTACGGTTTCTATAGCGCTAACATGTCAAATCGGGTGAAACATATATATGGGGACTATATCTAAATCTGAACCGATTTTCCCCGAATTTAGCAGTTTTCATTCATGTAATAAGGGAACTCTCTCTGCCAAATTTCGTACTGATCTGATATAAAATACAGTTTCTACAGCGCTTACATGTCAAATCGGGGGTAACATATATATGGGGGCTATATCTAAATCTGAACCGATTTTGACCAATTTCAATAGGGATCGTCCTTGGGCCAAAAAAGAGCACTGTGCTAAATTTCATCACAATCGGACCATAAATACGACATGCACTTTGATTACAAGAATACACGGACAGACGAACAGACAGACAGACAGACATGGCTAAATCGACTCAAAAATTGATTCTATGACGATCGGTATAATAAACTATGGTTCTATTTCTTCTCTTTTTGGGCGTTACAAACAAATGCACAAAGTCATAATACCCTGTACCACAGTGTGGTGTAGGGTATAATGAAGATTATCGTTCGTGTAGACAGAATTGCGTATTCTTATAACGGGTTTTCCAATAGGGATGATATGATTTTTCGTTTCGGCCATTTGTAATATGTCATGATCTGTCATTTGTTTTTCATTGCATTCACTAGTGTTTACAATTGCATCATGGAGAGATATACGCAAGAACAACGTTTACAAATTATTCAGTTTTATTATCAATAAAATCGTTCCCCAATTGCAACTTTTCGTGTGCTAAGTCAATTTTTTTTAAATAAAAAAAAAAACACTTTTCAGTCGACCTACGACCTTGACTTTCCTTTCACATTTGAAAATGATTCTGTCCATTTTTTTTAAATCAAAAAAAAAAAACACTTTCCAGTCGACCTACGAACTTGACACATTTTAGCTCTCGTTAACAGCTATCTTTTTGCCATTCACCGATTGTGGCTACACACAGCAAATGAAACAATTGAATTGTTGCGAGAAAAGTTTGGAGTTTCGAAATTTTAATATTGAAAGGCCTTTAAGAAGTTGTGATTTAACACCATTAGACTATTTCTTGTGGGGTTATTTGAAGTCATTGGTCTTTCGAAATAAACCAGACTCTCTTCAAGCTTTACAAGTCAATATTGAACGTGCCATTCATTCATGACATACGACTTGATTTAGTGGAAAAAGTGCTCGAAAATTGGGTTCATCGAATTCGTTCCTGCAGAAGAAGTCGTGGAGGCCATTTGAATGACGAAACTTTTGAATTTTCTTAACAATAAGTCTGTTTTTTTTTCAAAGAAAACATATCACTCTTATTGGAACCCCTTTAATATCCAATAGAACTAAATTTGGTGCAGGTTTCATCCAGATTAGAGGACATCGCTTTTAAAAATTGACTCGACATGAAATGTTTCAAAACAAGTAAGAAAGTTTCAGTCGGGTAAACCGACTAAGGTATACCCTCACTTTGTGAGTAATGTAATATTGAATATTACTCGAATTATTCTGTCAATTTGTGTGGGAGGTACCAGAAGGGGTTTATCAAATACACCTTTTTTTTTGCTGAACATTAGATACTTTAAATTCATTGCACTGTGCCGACTTATAAGCATTTATGTGCACTGGTATAAACGTTATGAGACTTAAATTGTGGTATGATTTGGGCATTCTGTGTGGGAGGTACAAAGAGGGGCGTGGCAATAACGCCCACTTTTCACAGGGCTATAGACACTATAAAAACATTACACTGTACAAAATTTCAAGTATTTTTATACACTGGTTTTAATGTTATAAGCTGTTAACTTTTGGTGCAAAAAGGTACCTTTGTGTGGGAGGTACCAAAAGGGGCGTGACAACAACACCCATTTTTCCCTGGACTGTAGGCAATATAAAAGCATAATACTGTACAAAATTTCAAGTATTTTTATACACTGTTATTAATGTTATAAGCTGTTAACTTTTGGTGCAAAATGGTGCATTTGTGTGGGAGGTACCAAAAGGAACGTGGCGACTTCGCCCATTTTTCTCGAGTTGATAACGACTAATAAGCTAATACTATGTGTGGAATTTCAAAAGATTCGAATAAGTAGTATAGCAGTTATTAACGAATTAATATTTCACAACATATTAACCCTTTGTGGGGGAGGTACTAGAAGGAGTGGACCAATATGGCCCATCTTCGAACTTAGCCGGAGATAGAAAAAAATATTACCACATACCAAATTTGAGGTCAATCGGTTACTCCTTTCGAGAGTTATCGTGCGCACCAGCCAGCAGACACACAGACAGACAGACAGACAGACAGACAGACAGACAGACGGACGGACATTGCTCATTCGACTTAAAATGACCCAAAACGGATTTCCTCCGAACATACTTGGGGTCTTAGGTCACTCCTTCGACGTGTTACACTTTTTTCCGTAGCAAATGATATATACCCTCGTCACACTAAAGTGAGGGTATAAAAATATTTATGTGGTGACTATCACCACATAAATATTTTTTCGGCTTAAAATGTCCAACGTTTGTTTTTTTTCATAATTTGCTCAAACAAAAAGGAACCACATAGTTTCGTGATTTGCCTTATTTCCAAAGATTTTTCCGTTTATAAAATTTAATGTAGTCCAAAATTTGGCTCTGCCAAACGTTCTACCGTTTTTATTTGTTTTTAGTACAGTCGATTAACTCGTCAAAAATTACTTTTTTGTTCTTAATATTAAATTGATATTTGACAGTGGATAACAAAATTTGCATTTATTTTTCTGAGAATTTTTTTAAATTTACACAATAACAATATTTAGTATCTATCCATGTATATACATATTGCTCATTTAGAAAATGAACGTCACAACTCAAAATTTGACATTTCACTTAAGTTTGATTTAAATGATCTGTACAAAAATAACTATTTGGCAGAATGGTATGACATAACTTCTGAAGTGCACCAAATATTGTTGTCTTCCTCAGGAATCAGCCCAATCATGGGTAGGCTGATAGATATTGGAATGTAGGACAATTTAGTATGACCAACTCCAAAAATATTATTTTGAGTTGTAACGTTCTTTTTCTAAATGAGCGATATGTATGTACATATGAACATTTGAAAAACAAAATGCTAAAAAATTGCCAAACCATCAACATAACTGTGGTTTGTTCGACTTTGACGTAAATGCATAAAGTCTATATTCCAATTCTAAATTTTATTTTAAATCAAAAAACGGTAGGTGTTTACTTTCCCTTAAATTTCAATAACAAATACCTATTTCTGGAAATTATCTTAGTCATTCACCGACGATATCTCTTAACTGGGATATTCCCAATAAATTACTATAATCAATTTCTCAGAAATTCAGACCGAAAATTTCCTATGTACATATGTATGTATGTACATATATATTTATTTATATTGCAAATTATATTATATTGCAAATGATTTCAAAACAAAATGCCAAAAATTAATATAAAAACATAAAGAGAAATTGATTTTGTTTCTCTTCCTCTTTTTCTCTCTTGGTGGGCTTGTGTGTCTGTTGCCTGCATCAGTAGACAAGTTAGTTGTTTTGTTGTCTAAGAAATATAGCAAAAAAAAACAGAAATAAAGATAAAATAAGGAAAAATGCCAAGACAGCGAGAAGAGAAGTATGTCACAGTCATTGTCATCGAATGTATTGGGGTTTTTTTGTTGCTGCCGCTGCTGCTTGTGGTGGAACCATTATAAACCATTAACACCACCGGTGCTTTGCGGTGTTGGTGTGGAGGCACACAATGTACTACACTGCCTTCCTACCTACCAGACTACATATTACCAGCTCATATACAAAGACAGAGTCCATGGCCCTGTACTACAAGAGTCGTCTTTAGCATTGACATTGAATTTTTCGTATTCGTATTGTGTCTGGTTTGCTTTTGGTTTACATTTCTCTTTATCGACGATAATAAATTGATTATTTTTTATTTATCGAGGTTTAAAGGTTATTCGTATTGCAATAATTTAGTCAAGTTTTTGTTTTATCAATCATAATGGAAGGGGAGGGTTTATGTATTCATTTAATTTAGAAAATCGAAAAATATTCGCAATGGCCAATGGCCATATCGATAACTTGATTACAGATTGTGCTAAGTGCTGCATCACACGAGATAATTTTTCGCAAGCAAGTGTCAAAGTTTGTAGGAGAAAGACAGAGAGCTCTTTCCGCCTGCCTCTCTTTCTCCTACAAATTTTGATACTTGCTTGGAAAAAAATTGCCTTCTTCTGAAGGGTTCTATCGATTATTTTTGTATATTCGATATATTTGTATCGAAATTTCGGCAACAACATAATATCCGACCACATGTTTGGATAGAGCAGGGCTTCTCAATGGGGGTCCGCGGCCCACTGGGGTCCGTAGGGCCGTTAAGTCTGTATGAAAATTAGTTACATAGAGTTTTTGATTGGTAGGACAATTTAAGAGAAATAAAAAAAATCGCATGGCAATACGCAGTGAACCAACTGAGATTCTTCAGCGTTAATTTTTTCTTATTTGGTATAATACTCAACATTTTCTAAAAATGTTACCTTACACTTTTGTATTTTTCAAGCAGAATATGTTTGGGGCAATATAATACCTTTCGCAAATCAACCGAAAGATTTTCAAGAAATGCACTTAAATGGAACCTGCAGAGCAGCCGATGACCTGGAGGGCCGATAAATACATGGCGTCGAACAATGCTGCTACACGCCTTTTTGATATGTTTGAACCGAAAAAAATATATGTATTTGGAACACAAATTTTGAAATATTCCGCGAACATTGATGGAACTTTTTTGACAATTGTGACAATTACAAAAAATCGGGAAAAACGGTCTGAAAATACGCGAAAAACCTTACTCGTTGGAATCAAATTCCTATTCGTTCGTAACTGTCTAACTCAAAGACAATATAATTTAAGAAGACATTCCTTCCTGTAGCGAGTAATTGTCAGTTACGATTTTCGTCGCGGATTTTCAGACCGTTTTTCCCAAATTTTTTGTAATTGTCACAATTAAAAAAATAATATTAATCGATAAGTGCAAAAAAAGTTCAATCAATGTTCGCGGAATACTGTTTTTTCGCGTGTTACAATTCATTCCTATTCGTTCGTAACTGATAGATTTTGACGTTTCGGCCTGAAGGAATGTCTTCTTATATTATATTTGTCTTTGGTCTAACTGTCTATTGTCTTTGCTATGTTCCCATGTGGAATAAATAAAGGAAAAACAAGTAAAAGCGTTAAGTTCGGCCATGCCGAATCTTATATAACCTCCACCCTGGATTGTATTCAATTTTGTTAGTGGAAAAATCTTTGGATATGGAGCAAATCATGAAACGTTCGTTTTTGTTTAGGCAAATTATTTAAAAAAAAAACTATCGCTGCAATTTTAATCCAAATTTTAGGCCGCAAATTCTTTAGCCAAACTCTTCATCTGAAAAATGTATATATGGCTTTTTTGAGAGCTACATCTACACGAGGACTACAACAAAAAAATTGGATTTGTATAAATTTTATTGAGATAAATTCTTGCCAAAATGGAATACAAACTGCAAAATTTCAGCAGAATTTCTTAGAAAAAGTATTGTTTATGGCTTAGGTTTGGGTTTTGGTTAGGGTGGCAGCCGTTTTCTTTTTTTTTTTCAGCTCACATAGACCAGTTTAGGTCCCTAGTGGTACCACGGGCTAAAATGCCCTTAATCGAAACCAACCTTTTTGATATACAAATGTATCGATAGCACGAATACTGGTACTGGCAATATCTGTTAGGGTGCCTAGAAAGGCCGACCCCAGTAGGTCCAGTCGTCGTTTACTCAAAGCGGGACAGTCGCATAGCAAGTGCTCAATGCTCTCCACTTCCTCCTCATCTTCACAGCTTCTGCAGAAGTCATTGGAGTTAATACCCAATCTTCTGGCGCTTATCAGGCAGTGTCACGTCAGAACTGATACTAACGTAGACAATCTTTTCCTTTCTAGTGCGAGGAGATATTTTGACCGTCTCAGGTCATACCTTGGCCAGATTTGTCTAGCTACCCTACAGGTGCCGATTTGTGTCCAGCTTGCTTGCTTGCGTGTGGATAGTGGCGCACCAATATATGCAAATTCTTCGAGAATTTCTAAAGTCGTCCCTTTCCTAGCAAGTTCATCGGCTGTGCAGTTCCCCGGGATATCCCTATGCCCAGGCACCCATATGAGGTGTATATTAAACTGCTCAGCCATCTTGTTAAGAGATCTGCGGCAGTCGAGGGCTATTTGTGAATTTAGGGATGTAGCCTCCTGAGAATTGATGGCAGCCCGGCTGTCCGAGTAAATGACAACGCCAGTGTTGGTTACTATGTTCCGACTCAGCCACTTGGCGACTTCCCATATTGTCATTAATTCGGCTTGATAGACACTGCAGGTATCTGGTAGTCTGTGAGCTATATCCAAATTTAGTTCTTCACAGTGTACTCCGAAGCCAACCTTTTCATCAAGCTTCGAACCATCCGTATAGAAGTGGAGATGGTTTATATTTCCGGGTATTCTGCCATCCCATTCATCCCTGGCTGGTATCATAGTCATGTAGTTCCTCTCAAAGGTGCGCACCGTTGATATATAGTCCACTCGGTCGGTTACCATAGCACTACACTTTGATATCCTCATGTGACCGTAGTTCTTGTACCTCCACATTGATAGGCAGTTTAATCTTAGTGCCGCTTTGGTTGCAACTTCTCTCGCCACAACATTAATCGTATGGAAAAGGGCTTGTAGAGACTCAGTCGCTGTAGTCCTTAACGCTCCGCTTATGCACAGGCAGGCAGTTTTCAGAACCCTTGATAGCAGGTTTGTGATGGTTAGTTTGTCAGTTGCCGTCCACCATACCACAATGCCGTATAACAGTATTGGACGAACCACTGCTATACTCGTATATATCCAATGGACAATTTTAGGAAAGAGGCCCCACCGCGACCCTACAGCCTTCCTACAGAAATATAGGGCGATATTGGCCTTCTTTACACGTTCCAGTACGTTTAGTCTGAATGACAGTTTCCTATCCAAAATTATTCCTAAAAATTTTGCACTTTCAGAAAATACTAGATCTGTTCCATTTATCCGAGGAGGAGGGTCCACATGAGGGACATTATTCATCCTAGTGAAGAGAACCAATTCTGTCTTGTTTGGGTTAACACCCAAACCGCTGCTTCGGGCCCATCTAGCCAACTTGTTCAGAGCCACCTGTAGAATATCTCGGAGGATGTTTTTTAGAAGTTTTTTGTTAATGATCGATTTAATTTTTTTAATTAGATTTATTTATTGAATGTTTTCACATTCGAATTGTTCAGCTTTTTCGATCAACTCTTCCTTTCGAAAGAGAGGTTTTTGTGGTGTATTGGAAAAGATAAGACCACTGCGCTCTGAAAGCCATGTAAACACATACCCTTATACGTATTTCAATCTTGTGCGGGGATATCATCAGAGGGTCTTATACATGACACACAGTGTGAGCTTGTAGTTGTGGCGATCATCACTTGTATATATACCAATCTACAAAGAAATTTGCATATGGGAATTATATACCTACGAAGAAAGCGTACAAGTCACACAGCCAAAGCTTTTAAGCGAGACTTAAATTCACCATTTTCACCACCCATGTGACTGGTAAGGGTTGCCAGTTCGACACAGTTGTCTCTACACCAATCGCCAGGTAGATGGCGTGGATTCTGAGATTAGTTGGACGATTAGAAAGACTTTACTACATTTCAGTAAGCATAGTATTTTTTGTTGAATATCAAATATTTTTATGTTATTATTTAGAATTCATTAACACTACGTGTTGAAGATGAGCAGCTTCTTTCTAATTGTATTTAGGCGGGCTGATCCTATTATTTAAATGTTTTTTAGAAGTTTTTTGTTAATGATCGATTTAATTTCTTTAATTATATTTATTTATTGAATGTTTTCACATTCGAATTGTTCAAATCAACTCTTCCTTTCGAAAGAGAGGTTTTTGTGGTGTATTGGAAAAGATAAGACACTGCGCTCTGAAAGCCATGTAAACACATACCCTTATACGTATTTCAATCCTGTGCGGGGATATCGTCAGAGGGTCTTTTCGAATTTGCCGTTTTCGAATTTGCCGCTCACTGCGATTGCTAGGTCGTCCGCATATGCCACGACCATGCAGCCACTACGTTTTAGATCTAGTAGGATTTCATTCACCGCTAGGTTCCAAATTAGTGGAGACAGTACTCCTCCTTGTGGGGTCCCTCTGTTTATAAACCTTGTTAGAGTTGCGGACCCTAGACATACAGCCTACATAAATTGTCTTCTGTTGAGTAGTCTTTGAATTAGTCTAATCAAGCTAGAGTTCACCCTTAGATGTGACAATGCCGCGATTACCGCATCTGGGTGTATGTTGTTAAAAGCACCTTCTATTTCAAGAAACGCCACCATGGTGAATTCTTTGAAATGTCGGGACGATTCGATAGTGCTCACAAGTTCGTGCAGGGCTGATTCTGTAGACTTTCCCTTATTGTAAGCATGTTGGTTCCTCGACAGGAGTTTTGTATCCAGGATAATGTACTTTAACATTTTCTGCATTTCTGCTGGAGTGATGCCGTCTGGTCCAGGTGACTTGAAGGGCTCAAAGCTCTTTATAGCCCAGCTTATTCTAGATCTCTCAGTCAACAAGCTAGCGACGCACTTAGCGATTGCTCGCTGTTTTTTGTCCAGTTGTTTGCCTCATCCTGCGAATATCCCACTGTACAAGGAGAAGTGTATTATAGTACCTTCCTCAGCCTTGTGGCGTCGGAGACCTTTTCCTCATCGCCACAGAAGGAATACCAAGAGCGTCTTTGCGTTTATGGCTTAAATAAGCCTTTTTGGGAGCGACATCTATAGGTGGAATATAAGAACCTATTTAAAAAATTTGTACTGCGTTGAATTTTTGTCTTAATTAAATACAAACTGCAAAGATTCAGTTAAAATGCTTAGAAAATATGGTATTTATGGCTTACAGGTGAAAGCGTTAAGTTCGGCCATGCCAAATCTTATATAACCTCCACCATGGATTGCATTAAATTTTATTACTGGAAAAATTTAATATTGCACATCGTGCTCCATGGATATGGAGCACATCATGAAACGATCCTTTTGGTTTAAGTAAATTATAAAAAAACGAACGCTGCTATTTTTAGGCCGAATATTCTTTAGCCAAACTCTTCACCTGAAAAATGTGGTTTTTATGGCTTTAAATAGCTTTTTTGAGAGCAACATCTACACGGGACAACAACAAAATATTTTATTTTTATAAATTTTATTAAGATGAATTATTGCCAAAATAGAAAACAATCTGCAAAGTTTTAGCTAAATTTCTTAGAAAATGTGGTGTTGATTGCTTAAATAAGCCTTTTGGAAGCGATTGAAGCTAAGATTCAGTTAAAATGCTTACAAAATATGGTATTTATGGCTTAAATACGTACATATATTTTGGGGCGAGCTCTATAGGGTGACTATAACAAAATATGACCGATTTGTAAAATTTTTGCTGTGATGAATTCTTGAATATAAGCTGACAAGTTTCTGCCAAATTGCTTTAAAAATGTGGATTTTGGAGCGACCTCTATAGGGGAGCTATATCAAAACATTGACCGATAAGACCCATTTGCAATCCCAAACGATCTGCATCTATAAGAAGTATTTCTAACAAATTTGATCAACATACATAGCTCTATTTTACGGACTGTAGCGTGATTTCGACAGACAGACGGGCATTGCTGAATCGTCTTAGAATTTCTCGAATACATATACATTTTTCTTCGTTATGCAAGCTTTTCAAATTATTTAGATTACTTCTGCAAAGAATGAGCAACATTTTTCCAGTTGTGACATCTACCGTAAATAGTGCCAAATTCAATATTATATTTCTGGCATAGTTAGGGTATATTTCATTGCGTTTACTCCACTGAGATTTTCTTAACGCTTCATTATAAACATCTCAAAAAAAAAACAAGGACATTTATACATTCACTTGTTTGCTCTCCTTCGAAAATAAAGTTAATTTAATAGAGTGTAATAAATGTCGTATGTTGTCTGGGTGATAACATGAAGAAATGCCTTGGACAACGTGTATATAGATCAAGGGAGGGAGGTCCAAGTTGTCGCAATTTAATGATTCACAGTATTTACGCATGCCACTTGTTGTTGTCGGTCGGCTTCTTTTATCACTATCATCAACTAACTGTTCATTCACCTTTCGCATTCTCCACGATGGTCGTATGTTCGGGCTCGGGTTCGGGTTGCTTTTGCATAACATAAACATTTTTTCGTTCTTCAACAATGCTTTTGGGGCATGAACTTTCTATTGAATTTTTTTTCTTTGAATTTTTAAGTCATTCTTTCAAATGCATACATAAATATTCAATAATCAGAATATTGTTGTTCCTGTTCCGGTTGTGTGAAGTAGACAAAGTTATTTTCTTTGAATACAGAATGCATCAAATCTCTATAAAGATTTATCGGTTTATTTCTGTAGAGAATGTTATATTTATAGGTATATGGATTTTGCTAGAATTTATTGATTAAAAGAAACGACAAGATATTTGTCAGCTATTTAAATTAGCTAAGAATAAATAAGAAATTCTAAAATTCAAATTTACTTTTACTTTTAATTTTTATTTTATTTTAATATATTTATATTCGATTCGCCTTTTTTTTGAATAACTTTATGAAGGAAAACATTATAATATTTAAATAAACAAGTAAGAAAGTTCAGTCGGGTAAGCCGACTTATGAATCCCCTCACCTTGAGCCCCAAAAAAAAAATAGAAAATGTATTTATTATTTTGTTTTAATTAAATTATTAGCAATTTAAATTGCTTTTAATAACTTTAAAATATGTACTGGTATTAAAGATAAAGGCTGTTAACTTTTGGTGCAAAAAGGTCCATTTATGTGGGAGGTACCAAAAGAGGCGTGCCAATAACGCCCATTTTTCTCTGGACTCTAGGTACTATAAAAGCATTACACTGTACAAAATTGCAAGTATTTGTATGCACTGGTATTCATGTTATAAGCTGGTAACTTTTGGTACAAAATGGTCCATTTGTGTGGGAGGTACCAAAAGGGGCATGCCAATTACGGCCACTTTTCTCTAGACTCTAAGTACTATAAAAGCATTGCACTGTACGAAATTTCTAGTATTTTTATGCACTGGTATTAAAGTTATAAGTTGGTAACTTTTGGTACAAAATAGTCCATTTCTGTGTGAGGTACCAAAAGGAGCGTGGCAATAATGCCCACTTTTCACTGCAATGTAGGTACTATTAAGCCATTACACTGTACGCACTGTATGCACTGGTAATAAAGTTATATTAACTTTTGTTTCAAAATTGTCCATTTGGGTGGGAGGTACTAAAACGGGCGTGACAACTTCGCCCATTTTCTCGAGGTAATAGTGACTAATAACCCAATAGTGTGTGTAGAATTTCAGAGGATTCAAATAAATAGTATAGATGTTATTAAATAATCAATATTTCACCAAATGTTAAACCTTTGTGGGGGAGGTACTAGAAGGAGTGGACAAATATGACCCATCTTCGAACTTAGCCGGAGATAGAAGAAAATATTACCACATACCAAATTTGAAGTCAATCGGTTACTCCTTTCGAGAGTTATCGTGCGCACCAGCCAGCAGACAGACGGACATTGCTCATTCGACTTAAAATGACCCAAAACGGATATCCACCGAACATACTTAGGGTCTTAGGTCGCACCTTCGATGTGTTACACTTTTGGTTCGTAGCAAATGATATATACCCTCTCTCTAAGGTGAGGGGATAAAAACACAGTAAAATAAAAATTAAAATGAAATCTTGGCCTTGAGCCTGAGAATAAACAACAAAATTCATTTTATAACAAGTCTGAAAAATTATAATAATTTGTTTTAGAATAAGCTTTAATGAAGAAATACTTGTTCTATTTTTATATTATTTATTAATCCAAAATATTTTAATGTACTTTCGTATGTACTTAAATCTGAATAAATAAAAAGTTTACTTTAGGATCATAGGACGTCGATTAGTTCTCTTCATGAGACTCGATGCAATGAATAAATTTTTCTCGATTCCAGGAAAGATTTGCCTTCTGATGTTTACCTTCCCTTACCAATACAGTAAGACTGAAGTATAATTTCCTGTCTAGGATAGTATCTAGACATTTTGCACTTTTAGAAAAGACTAGCTCAGTTCCATTTAGCCGAGGAGGGTCCACATGCACTTGACATGAAATTGGATTTATCAACTTCCCAGTCTAGCTGCCTCTTCCATGTGTGAGAGGGCCTTCCCCTTCTTCTGCTGCCCTGAGGGTTCCACTCAATTGCTATCCGCGTTAGGTCATCAGAGGGTTTTCTTAAAGTATGACCAAGCCCGTTCCACTTTCTTCTCGTAATTTCAGTATGTAAAGCGCTTTGATTTGTGGCTGCATATAAGTCAGCGTTGGTTATGGTATTGGGCTAAAATATTTTCATTATTCTTCTCAGACAGCGGTTTACAAAAACTTGTAAGGAGTTTACCTCTCTGGCGGCAACGTTCCACGTCTCGCACTGTGGACTTTATGTTGGATTTGAAAATTGTTAGTTTTGTTTTTCTTGAAATATGAGAGGCTTTCCATAATGAATTTAGAAGACCGAAGGATCGCCGGGCGCAGTTGATCCGGTTAGTAATATCAGCATAGATCCGCCTTTTGCTTTCGATGATGCTGCTTAGGTAGCAGAAACGGTGAATATAATCTATTTTTGCATTTCTGATTTCAAAGGTTTGATAACATTCACAATTAATTCGCATTCATTTGGTTTTAGCAATATTTATTTTTAAGCCTGCTCTAAGTGTCTACGTTTAAGAGGCGGAGTTGATGTGACATGTCGCTGTATGAATGCGTGAGGCGGCAGATATCATCCGCATAATCTATATCTCCCAGTCGTCTTGTATATCTTGTATATCGGATTGTATATCCCCATTGGATACAGCGGGAAGGATTTTTTGAGACGCTCTTCATTACAACATCAAGAACAATATTAAACAATAAAGGAGACAGAACACATCCCTGTTTTACACAAGTTTTTACTTCGATTCTACTGCTCAATTAATTTTCGTGCAATACTCTGCAAGTAGAAGAAGTGTATAGGGCTCTTATAAGCGCGATTAGCTTCTGTGGCACGCCTTTGCATTCTTAGGCTCTCCATATGGTTGCGTGAGAGAGTTTGTCAAAAGCTTTCTCAAAGTCAACGAAAACTAAATATAAGGGGTATCACCACTCTACAGATTGTTCAACGACGACCCTCAAGGTATTTATTTGGTCACGCAGGATTTCCCTCTCCTAAAACCAGCCTGCTCTGGTCGAAGCTCTTGTTCTAGAGCAGAAGCAAGCCTGCTTGAAATTATGTGTGCGATAATTTTATTCACAGCGCTCAACAATGTTATTCCCCTCCAATTCGTGCATTCAGTGAGGTCTCCCTTTTTGAGAATTTAAACGATGATGCCCTCTATCAACTCATCGTTCATGCTTTCCGTTCTCCAAAAATCTAAAATCATGGCAGATTAATTTGGCGCTCACGGGCCAAAATCGCCTTTTTGATACGTTTGAATCGAAAGAAAATATATTTGGAACGCAAATTTTGAAATATTACATATTTCTGAGCAAATAAATTTTATTTGAAAATCAATAAAATATATTTGGAACGCATATATTAATATATTACAACAAAATTTATTTGCAAACTAAATTTCTCAAATAAAATATGTGTTTAAATACCAATAAAATTATTGTTTAGGAATTTCTCCAAATATATTTTATTTAAAAAAATTTTCAAAACATTTACTGACTTTTTCGAATTTCAGTTTTAATTTTTCTTTGCCTTCGAATTGTACCTCCCAGTTATGATACCATATTAACTTCCGTTTTAAATTAATCATTTAAATTTTCTGAGTATTCCAAGCCAGTAATTTCAGTAATTTATTTTGATCCAAGATTATACGATTTCAATTATTATTATTTTACGAACATTTAACATTTCTAAAAAATTATCTTTGAATTACTGAAAAATTTAATACAATTTATGTATTTTTCAAATACTTTAATGCAAATAAATATTTGTTTCGAAAATAATAGTCCCAAATAATAATCTATTGGGATGCAAACAAAGATTTGTTTAGGAGGACATCTTCCCAAATATATAATTTTTGTATGTACCAAATACTATATGTTTAGAGTGTACCCTAAACATATATATGTTTCAAGCCGAATATGTTTGGGACAATATACTACAGAAGCGATTTTTTTTCAGCGTGCTGATATGGGGATCTACTTTCAACATTTCTGAGGCTAGTTTGTCGGTGCCCGGCAACTTGTTCTTCTTTAGCACATTGATTGCATTCATGATTTCAGTCATTGTTGGGCTATTTATGCGTATATCTGATCGCGTTGTATGAGATGCACAATAACATATAGTTGGGTTGGGGAGAGTGGGTGCTTCTAATAATTTTGCATAGTGGGTTGACCAAATCTTAAGCTGCTCTTCTTTTGAGGTTTCACCGGTGGAGTTCCTTAATGGTTTCAAGACTTTCGCTATCCGGTATAGATCCCTTGTGCGGCTGGTGTCAGCAGCAGCTTGCGCCTATCTGGCAAGTCCTTCTGAGTATAATAGGCCGGGTCGATTTCTGGGGAGGCAAAAAAAGTCGCCATTGCTCAGTGAAAATCGTATTCTAGGGATCAAAATAAGAAACTTTGCCGGAGGAACCATACCTCTAAAACGAATTCTGATGTCCCGGAATTTGGGTCGAACTTTTGGGTAGGGGAAAATTTTGAAAAATCCAACTTTGACCCATTTAGAGTGCTCCAATCGAGTCCAAATGTATGACCGACCACCACTAACTTTGGACGCCCGACCCACCCATGCCAGTGGCACACCCCCTGGAACCCCCTGGGGGTTCCATACATTTGGACTCGATTGGAGCACTCTAAATGGTTCAAAGTGGGATTTTTTCCGGGACATCAGAATTCGCTTTAGAGGTATGGTTCCTTCGGCAAAGTTTCTTATTTTGATCCCTAGAATACTACCCGCCCTAGAGTATAACCTCCTGTCCTTACGCGCACTACGTTTTATTAAGGTCACTATGTATTCTAGAAATCTCCGACTTCTGACTACGGGTTTTTGCGCCATTTAATAACTCCTTGACCCTTTTCCTGTCTAGTATCAGCTGCTGTGTTCCGTCCGATATCCAAGATTTTTTTCTGTGTTGCTTGTGGCCCAGATGTACCTCTGCGGCGTCCAGAAACATGTTTTTCACGAATTTCCAATCGCGGAGATTTTCTAGATTGATTGCGTCATATGCGGATTTTAACGCGCCTGTATATTGTGCTGACACCTCTGCTCTAGAAAGCTTAGCAACCTCAAGTTTGGGTGCAGTTCTCTCTCCGGAGTGTTTTATAGCCTCAAGTTTTATGCGTAGAGTACCGACTATGTAGAAGGTGGTGATCGCTGCTTATGTCTGCACCTCTTTTATTCCTTACGTCCAGGAGGGATTCTCTCCACGTTCTATTGATGGCCGGCCAGATGATTGATTTGGTTCTCCGTGACATGGTCTGGAGAGACCCACGTGATATTGTGTATGGTCTTGTGTAGGAATAGCGATCCATCTATGTCCATGTTGTATTTGGCGCACAGCTCAATAGGGTATGTTCTCCAAGAATTGAACATACCCTATTAATACCACATGGGTTATGAAACCTAACCTCTATAGCGTTAGTTTGTAACGGGAATTCAAAATTGCTTCAGTTTTCACCATGGAGTGGTCAGACAATGAGAACCGTATCTTTGTTCTAGCGCTTTTTAAGTGTATGGTGTATGCACGGTCGTCTAAGGAAGCATCTCAAGTGATTCCACGGGTCGAAAAGTTCCATCAAACAGCTCCAATTATGGTTTGATGGGGTGTCTCTTACGATGGGAGACACCCCATTTCTGTGAACAAAAAGTCAAAACATTGGACAAAAATTACCAACAAAACTGTTTTGGAAGCTGTTGTGAAACCACATACCCATTCCCTATCCCAAAACCTGGCATGGACTTTCCAGACATGGCCCAGACATGGCTTTAAAATAATTTGTCAGCTTTCATTTCTTCTGATGAATGGCTCTCTGGCAGCCCTGTTTTAAATCCACTGCATTACAAATTGTGGACAGTTTTAGATGACAAGGTCTGCCACAAAAGATACCCTAACATCAATTCTCTTAAGACTGCTTTGATTCGTGCTGTGGACACTTTCCCAATTGACGAGGTTCGTGCGGCTATTGATGATTGGCCAGTGCGATTTAAGGCATGTGTGAAGGCCAAATGTGGACATTTTGAATGAATGCTTGCTTTTTGTTTACAATATATCAATAAATATATAAAACAAATTTGGTCCTAAAGCATTCATTAATATTAATGTTTTTGCATAAAATGTGTAAAATGTGTTTTTTTTAACTTCTGGCATCTTCGCCCCAGTGTACGATATTACATTACTTACAAAGTGGGGTATACCTAAGTCGGTTTACCCGAGCGAAATTTTCTTACTTGTTTTCTATATTTCTTTTGATTATTTCGCTGAGTAGTTCAAGTTGTATGTATCTATTATTATTAAGTTCCAAAAATAAATAATATGTTTCTTTAGAATCCAGAAGCCAGATTAGCTACAATTAACAAAGAAAAAAAAACAACGACAATTAATTACTAGGTTGAACACTACTCGCAATGGAATGTTCTTAGCTAATAATAGCAATTCAAAAATGAATTACATCTATTATAATATTATTTAGTTGAAATGTGCATTTAAACAACAATATATGTACATTTTCATAATATAAACAAATTACTTTATTTGTTCGCAGTAAAGCGAATTGTAATTTACTCAATTTACCTGCCTGACTGCCTCATTTGCAAAAATAAAAAACTCAACATTATAAAAATTGTGTGACAATTTTGCAATTTAACGCTTAAATGCTTTTGCAAATATCTCTCCCTCTCTCTCTTGGCGCATACAAATAGAAAAAAGAATTATCTATAATTCCGAAATGTGTTGAAACCGCAAACGCTCACACGTCAGAAGATATGATGATATGATAACCGCACTCCCTCCTATTCGAATTTAGAAAAAAACAATTCAATATTTTCTTATCTAATCGTCTTTATTTTTAATAAACAAATAGTGTAAAGTAATATATTATGTACTCGTACTTACTTGCAGTTATAATCAGAAATTTAATCCGATTTGTTTTTTTTTTGCTACTTTCTATTCTAGATTTATGTACTTACCGCTATCTTGGTGCCCCTACGCGTGGTGGGTTGTGTACTATCTTTGGTCTCCGCCTGGATGTTTGCCTGCATTGGCTTGTATGGCACCACAGTCGAGGAGATCAACAAACGTCCCATATCCGGTTGGCGCAAGTAAGTTTTTCAATTAAATCTCTTAAATTAATTTTGTTTCATTTTCCTTTTCCTATTTTGTTATTCTTTATAGACATGTACAAACCTTAGTTGCTGGTGCTATGCGTATGCTGTACGCTGCCGGTTCATTTCATTATATAACGTACAAAGGCCAAAGGGCTTCGTCCAAGGAGGCTCCCATCTTGGTGGTTGCGCCGCATTCATCATATGTTGACTCAATAATTGTGGCTGCGACTGGTCCACCAGCTATTGTCGCGAAGCGAGAAACTTCGGATATACCTTTACTGGGCAGTAAGTATTGAATTTTAAAAACACTGTGCAGACAATATACATAGAAGAAGGTGGCGCAGAAGTTGTCATCCGATGTTCGTTGGCTGTTAATTTTTATGGATGAACAAATTTTGTTCTGCACTTGGATTATGTTTATTTCAAGTCTGATGTTTTTTACTTACCTCGCTCAGAAATTGAATTTGTTTCTATTATTTTCCCTAAACAACATTTTTATACCCTCCACCATAGGATGGGGGGTATATTCATTTTGTCACTCCGTTTGCAACACCTCTAAATATTGATCTGAGACCCCATAAAGTATATATATTCTTAATCGTCGTAAAATTCTAAGACGATTTAGCCATGTCCGTCTGTCCGTCCGTCTGTGGTAATCACGCTACAGTCCGCAGTAATAGAGCTAGGTTGATCAAATTTGGTACAAATACTTCTTATAGTTGCAGGTTGTTTGGGATTGCAAATGGGCGATATCGGTCCATATTTAGATATAGCTCCCATATATAGCATCTAACTTGTTGTGATTCCTACTGTCCTCATCTACTATATTTTTCGGTGTTATTTTCTTTAGGTTTGAGTTATTTTGTGAGGTCACATGCTATCCATGGTGGAGGGTATATAAGATTCGGCATGGCCGAACTTAACGCTTTTACTTGTTAATTTTAAATTTGAAAGTTGAAAGAGATGAAAATTGAGGGAGCCGTAATATCGTTCCTTAAATATCGCCCATTTAAAGTAAAGTTCATCAAATAAGCATATTTAATTTTTGAGAAAATGAAATCGTCAAAATATTATGGTTGTTTCTATTATTTTTTTAACTATTTTATGTTCCTGGCGATTTTGTAATTTTAGTCGAATGAGCAATGTCCGTCCGTCCGTCTGTCTGCTGGCTGGTGCGCACGATAACTCTCGAAAGGATTAACCGATCTCCGACTAAGATCGAAGATGGGCCATAAAGGTTAACATTTAGTGAAATATTGTTTCTGTAATAATTTCTATACTACTTATTAGGGCAGGTCAAAAGAAATATATCGCGGTTGTCCGCATCTCAAATGAAAGCTTGGTTTGTTTATTTTCCCCAAAATATTTTGGCTATATCCTGAATCGCCAGTGAGCTTGACCGATATTGTACCAATATTGTGATTATCGCACTGATATGACGGAAGTTACTCACGATTTCATAGCGTAATTTTGCATGAAAGTAACTGCGGTCAAGGGATTGTGGAGATACCTCACACACAAATGAACCTTTTTAACCAAAAGTTAACAGCTTATAACTTTTAACACCATTACATAAAAATACTTGAAATTTTGTACAGTTTAATACTTTTATAGGGCATTACACTGTACAAGTGGGTGTTATTGCCCCTTTTGGTACCTCCCACAAAGTGCAATGTATTTGAGATATCTACTGTTCAGCGAAAAAAGATGTATTTGTTAAACCCTTCTGGTACCTCTCACAAAAATTGACAGATTACTTCGTGTTATATTCCATATTACATTACTGACAAAGAGAGGGTACACCTTAGTCGGTTTACCCGACTCAAACATTCTTACTTGTCTTTATAAATGTTGTGCTGTCCGGAATTCAACCAAAATCGAAATATGTCAAACATTTTTCGTTTTTAGAGGAAATGGTAAATATACACTTAAAAAGTATTTGTTATAGTATCATTTATAAAGTTTCGCTGAACTTTTTAAATTGCTCAACACCTCAAGAATCACTTTGTGAGTAATGTAATATAGAATATTGTACGAATTAATCTGTCAATTTGTGTGGGAGGTACAAGAAAGGATTTAACAAATACACCTATTTTTCTATGAACAAAGCCGACTTGATAAAATCTATGGATAAATGTAGAAATAATAACCTTTTGGTAGAATCCAATCCTATATATACCCACACTTTAGTGTGACGAGGTTATATATAATTTGCTACGGACACAAAGTATAACACATCGAAGGAGTCACCTAAGACCCCAAGTATGTTCGGCGGAAATCCGTTTTCAGTAATTTTAAGTCGAATGAGCAATTTCCCTCCGTCCGTCTGTCTGCTGGCTGGTGTGCACGATAAATCTCGAAATGAGTAACCGATTTACTTCAAATTTGGTATGTGGTAATATTTTTTTCTATCTCCGGCTAAGTTCAAAGATGGGTCATATTGGTCCACTCCTTCTAGTACCTCCCCCCAAAGGGTTAAAATGTTGTGAAATATTGATTATTTAATAACTGCTATACTATTTATTCGAATCTTCTGAAATACCACACATAATATTAGTTTATTAGTCGCTATCAACTCGAGAAAAATGGGCGAAGTTGTCACGTACCTTTTGGTACATCCCACACAAATGCACCATTTTGCACCAAAAGTTAACAGCTTATAACATTAATGGCAGAGTATAAATATATGTACACCTCCCTCCCTAAGTATGGTGGTAAACACGGTGAGAGAGGAGTGTGCCCAGCAAGAGGAAGAAAGTGTTATAAATGCAATATAACAGGGCATTTTGCGAGAAGATGCAGAAATAAACATGCGATGAATAATGTTGAAATGGAAGAAGAAGAAATTGAGACATTGTATTTGGGAATGGTGACGGAGGGAAAGAACGCCGATAGGAGGTGTGAGGTGTTAAAAATAAACAGCAAACCTATTGAAGTTTTAATAGACACGGTAGCTCCCGTTGATGTTCTGCCAACGAAGATGTTTAAGAAGAAGTGGCCGCAGATGAAAATCGTAAAAGCTAACAAAAAATTATCAGGCCCTTCCGGAGAAAATTTGAAGGTGAAAGGCATGTGCAAACTAAATATTGAAAATGATTTTCACAAATGTGTTAGCAATGTTTACATCGTGGACGATATTAAAAATGCATTATTATCACTCGGAACTTGTGAACGGTTAAAATTCATCAGCAGGATAAACAATATCGAACAAAAATTGACTGCCAACATAGAAAACGAGTATCCGAATTTGTTTGATAATTTAGGTTATTTAGAATACGTGTATGATATTAAAATGAAAGAGCAACACAAACCCTATGCGATTCATGCTGCACGCAGAATGCACATTCCATTGATGTCTAAATTATCGGAGATAGTGAGTCTGGAAGTCATAAAGAGGGTTGATAAACCGACAAAGTGGTGTGCGCCTTTAGTAATAGCTCCAAAACCAAATGGAGAAATACGCCCATGTGTTGATCTGTCAAAGCTAAATGAATGCATAGAGAGGGAACTACATCCGATGCCAATGGTAGACCACACGTTAGCTCAGCTATCAGATGCCAAATATTTTACGAAGATGGATACAAAAAATGGATTTTGGCAGATAAGGCTCAGTACCTTACAACTTTTATAACACCATTTGGCAGGTATTGTTTTCGTCGGTTACCTTTTGGTATCTCATCGGCACCGGAGGTATTCCAAAAACAGATCCAGCGCATCTTAGAAGACCAGGAAGGGGTTGTTTATCAAACTGACAACATACATGTTTACGGAAAGACTATGAAAGAACAAGACGTTAATTTGCGGAAGGTTTTGAAAAGGCTGTCTGACGCCGAGGTAACGTTGAATAAAATTAAATGCGAAGTTGGGATTACCACAGTAACATTTTTGGGGCACCGAATAGACCCAAAAGGCATTCATCCAGATGACACAAAGATAAAAGCAATACTGGAGTATGTGACGCCCAATAACATAACCGAATTACGAAGTATTCTGGGAATGGTACAGTACTTGGGAAAATTCGTTCCTAATATGGCTGATGTATGTCAAGCATTAAATGATCTACTAAAGAAAGATGTAGTATTTGCATGGAACGAGCAAAAACAACTGTCTTTCGATCAACTAAAGAAATTTCTGTCTACACCGCCAATGCTGAAACGTTATAACCACGGGCATAAGACCATGATATCAACGGATGCTTCATCATACGGCTTAGGAGCGGTTTTAAGACAAATGGACGTGGATGGATTTTGGAAACCGGTGGCTTACGCCTCAAGAACTTTGGCGGTATGCACAAATTGAGAAAGAAGCACTGGCCATAACGTGGTCAATTACCGAAAAGTTTAGAGACTATCTGGCGGGGAAAAAATATCGAAACTGATCATAGCCGCTTATATAAATTTTTACGAAGAAACACCTGGATGATTTGACACCGCGACTACAGAGATTCCGCATGAAACTACTTAGTTATGGCTACACAATTGAATACACAGCGGGAAAAGACTTGATCGGAGCTGATGCATTGTCACGGTCACCAATCAATATCTCTAATCAGAAAGAAGATGAGGATCTGAAAGTTTTCGTTAATAATATAGTAGATCAAATTCAGCCTAGCGATGAATTCTTACAAAGACTAAAGATGGAGCAACAGAATGATGTGATTTTGAAAGACGTAACAAACTATTGTAATTTGGGATGGCCTCATAAATCAAACATTACACCGGAGGCGAAATGTTTCTACAACGATCGCCATAAAATTGCTGTAAATAATGGATATCTGATGTACGGTGAAAAATTGATAATTCCTGCGACAATGCGAGACGAGGTATTGAATCGTATCCATAATGGCCATTTAGAAATAAATAAATGTAAGGCAAGGGCAAGGGGTGCGATATTGTGGCCAGGGTGCATGGAAAGTGTTGAGAGACTTGTGAAAGAATGTCGAATTTGTGTGGAACAAGAGGTCCCAAGAAGAGAGCCGATGATACCAACAGAAACTCCAGAAAGTCCATGGCAGAATCTTGGCATTGATCTGTTATGCCAAGATTCATGTTATATTGATCTGTTATGCCAAGATTCATATATGTTATATACAAGGTAAGAGCCTTTTGGTAGTGTGTGACTATTACTCTCATTGGATAGAAGTCTTAGAGTTGGAAAACCAATCATCTTCAACAGTGATTGGAAAACTAAAATCTATATTTTCACGGTATGGCATACCGGAGGAAGTTCGAACGGATAACGGTCCACAGTTTTCACCTTTAGACTCGTCAGAATTTAGACGATTCCCATCGATTAAATAAATAAATTTTAAATAAATAACGAAACAGTTATTTAAGAAAAATATGGATCCATATATGGCATTATTAGAATATCGAACTACTCCACTGGCGATTGGATTTAGCCCCGCAGTACTCCTCAGGGGAAGAAGATTACTTTCGAAATTGCCATTGATAAACAGTCATCTCGAGCCACAATATATTCCGACAACGGTTCATCGAAAGCGAGGAGGACAGAAGAGCCCTACAAACCAACAACTACGATCGGCATCATGGAATAAGAGAGCGAAATGACTTAGTAGACGGGTCCGAAGTATGGGTCAGAGACCTTCAACAATGGGGTAGAGTGGAGTCAAAGGCAAATACACCGAGATCGTATTGGGTAAGAACTACGAATGGTCGGTACAGGCGAAACATGGTACATCTTAATAAAATGGGGAAAGATAACCATTCAAGAAATAGTCTGGTGCTTCGTACATCAGTCAGACCAAATAACCAAGAAAACAATGAGCCAAACTTTCCAGAGAGAGATGATAGTATACAAGAAGCACACAGCCAAGGATATGCTAGAACTGAACAGAACCGAACAGAACAGAAGCTGATATACGATCGAGAAGCGGACGGTTGATCAGACCCCCTGTCAGATATGACTCATACATTCTGGACGAATTTGAATAATTGATTCTGAGTAGTGTATTTTGAATTATAACTACATATGTATAATTAATTATAATGTATTTGAATTATGATCTTTAAATACTCTCATAACTTAAATATTGAGTTCTTAAATATATAACTAAATATCTAACGTTTGTATAACATTTACTTAAAAGGGAAGATGTGTATTATATCAGATGACATTTACATACTTGCCTATCCTTTGTACGAATGAAATGAAATAAAAGCTTTTAGTTCTTATCTACCTCTTAAAGGAACAAGTCGTGTTTGATTTATAGGCATCTCACACACTTACATGTCAAATCGGGTGTAACATATATTTGGGGGCTATATCTAAATCTGAACTGAATTTCCACGAATTTGGTAGTTTTCATTCATGTCGAATTTAGTACTGATCGTATATAAAATACGGTTTCTACAGCGCTTACCTGTCAACTCGGGTGTAAGATATAAATATATATATATCTAAATCTACACCGATTTTCCCCGGATTTGGTACTGTTCATTTATGTAATAAAAGAACTCTCTCTGCCAAATTTTGTACTGATCTGATATAAAATACAGTTTTTACAGCGCTTACATGTCAAATCGCGGGTAAAATATAATGGGGCTATATCTAAATCTGAACCGATTTTGACTAATTTCAATAGGGATCGTCCTTAGGCCATAAACGTGCTCTGTGCTAAATTTCATAACAATCGGAACATAAATACGACATCCACATTTGATTACAAGAATACATGGACATACAGACAGACGGACGTGGCTAAAGCGACTTAAAAAGTGATTCTATGTCGATCGGTATAATAAACTATGGTTCTTTTTCTTCTCTTTTTGGGCGTAACAAACAAATGCACAAAGTCATAATGCCCTGTACCACAGTGTGGTGTACATTTAAATGTAACTCTTATATATCCATATTTTCTGGTTTTATAAGTACTTGAAATTTTTTTGGCTGTGTAATGCTTTTTAATACCTATACAGGGTGGCTGATATGTATTGCAACCAACTTCAGGTTGCTATCATTTCTAAACCGCTAGTCTGATAGCTGACAGATTTATTTCAGTGACAGTTCATTTTATTGTTTACAAGCTTACAAAAGCATTTTGATCTATTTCATTCAGAAAAAAAGTTATTCGTGATGGAATTCAAGCGTGATAGTGTGATTGCTTTATATTTGGGTGGAAAAACACAAGTGGCTATCGTTAGAGCCCTCAAGCATTTAAATGTGAATAAATCTTTTGTTTCTCGTACCATTGCTCGTTACCGTGATACTGGCAGTGTTGCATCGCGTCCAAAAAGTGGACGAAAAATAACGGTAACAACACCAGAAATGATCCGAAAAGTGAAGGCCAGATTTGATCGAAATCCACACCGCAGTGGTAGAAAAATTGCTCGTGAGCTGAACATATCGCGAGAACGGATACAACACATATTAAAAAATGAGCTTGGACTAATGAAATTGAAGTTCCAAAAAGTGCAAGAGCAAGATGGTAATGGTGGGCCGCCCTAACGGCCGATGGTCGCTTCCCGCTCGTATTCATCGACCATGGGGTCAAAATAAATGCCGAATATTATCGGGAAAATGTCCTAAAGACAGTATTGAAGCCCTGGGCAACAGGACTCAGCACCACCGCACTCAGCACGCGTCAACCAAGAATGGCTTAAAAAAGAGGTTCCTCGCTTCATTTCTACCGCACAATGGCCACCAAGATCTCCGGATCTCAATCCGTTGGACTTTTGCGCCTGGGGCATTTTAGAGAGTAAGGTAAACTACCAAAGTATCGATCATCTCAAGACGGCGCTTCGCCGGGAATGGGCCAAAATACCGCAGAGCCACTTTCGTGCAGCGTGTGATGGCTTTGTCGGCCGTTTGAAGGCCATAATTCGTGCCAAAGGTGGTCAATTCGAACAAATCTAAACTGTTTCTAAAATTTTATGTTATTTCCGACATTTTTTTGCTTTTGAACAATGAAATTTAAAAAAAAAATTAAAAAAATATAGCTCTTAACTTTGTTGCATTACATATCAGTCCCGTGAAAAGTTTAACGGCTTTGTAACCTTTTCACGGGTTAACGGCTTGTAACATTGCTTCTAGCGCATACAATCACTTGAAATTTTGTACCGTGTAATGATTTTATAGTACCCATATTCCATTGAAAAATCTGCGTTATTGCCACACCCCTTTTTGTACCTCCTAAGCAAAATAGTGGAATGGAATAAAATAATCTTCACAATTTTTTCCTATTTCTTATTGATTTTTTGTGCCAAAAATTTTTAAATTTAATATTAACCGATTTAGGTGTATCTATTATTATTATGACAGCTGTGTATTTAATATGGTTTTTATATAACTATAATTTAGTATAGGAGTTAATAAATAGTTAATATTTTGCATTAAAAATGCCCTCTTTACATTCAAGACAAATTATTTTATATATCTATATTTTTCCTATTTTTTAATAGAAATCATCAACTATGCCCAACCCATCTATGTACAGCGTGAAGATCCCAATTCGCGACAAAATACCATACGTGAAATTGTAGATAGAGCCCATTCCGATGAAGAATGGCCGCAGGTGGTGATTTTTGCCGAAGGTACATGCACCAATCGTCAAGCTTTGATTAAATTCAAAGGTGGTGCCTTCTATCCAGGAGTACCCGTACAGCCGGTCTTATTGAGATATCCCAATAAGTATGACACCTTTACCTGGACCTGGGATGGACCCGGAGTGTGAGTTTTAAATTAAATCACAATTCGATAAAAGCAGAAAAAATGGAAGTGGAAGAATAACTTGTAAACCAATTTTCAGATTACGCCTACTTTGGCTGACTATGGCTAGTTTTTATAGCCGCTGTGAAATCGAATATTTACCGGTTTACAATCCATCGGAAGAAGAAAAAGCCAATCCAAATTTATATGCCAAAAATGTACGCGAAGTTATGGCCAAGTGAGTATTCTTTAATCGATGACGTCGTCGATGTTAAATGTACATGAAATGAAAATATTTATTTATTTGTTTTTACTGCGTTTGTTTCAGAGCTTTGGGTATACCCACCTCAGAATACTCCTTCGAAGATGTTATTGTAATGTCAAGAGCTCGTGATTTGAAAATTCCCATGTCGGGTGATATTGTTGAACTCGAAAGAACTTTAGATAAATTGAAGTAAGTTGGAATATAAGAACGTTTACATTTTATGATTAACTCATTTACGGCAGAAGTTAATGTACCAATTAAACTTTTAATAGCTTTTAACAATAAGTAAATGGCCGCGTTAAGAGATCATATTATTTAAAATGGCATTCATAGATCATATTTAAATTATCATCATTTTCAGTTTCTTTTTTTAATATACATATATATCGCTTGAAATGGTTTTAAGTAATAGCCAAGCTCGAGGTCAATTTTAGAATATAATTTTTAAAAATTTATATTCTAAGATTGACCTTGAGCTTGGCTTTTACTTAAAACAATCTGGATATTAAAAAGATCGAATAAAAACAAACTTATGAAAATATATCGTTTGCTTATTCCAATTTCTTTCATTTCTCTCTCTTTCTCTCTAGCCTTATAAATTCCGAACGCATTCTTGAATTGATTGAACAATTCTCAAGCATACCAAATCGTGATAAATTAGACTTTTTGACATTCTCGGAATTATTACAAGTTAATCTTAAAAATCCCCATTTACACCGTTTGTTCTCTGTCTTGGATTATGTAAGTACCGGTAGAACAAATTTATATTTAATTTTTATCTAATAAAAATTTTGTTACTTTATTTATAGCGCAAAGCGGGTACAGTCAGTTTAAAGAATTTACTATTATCTGCATTGTTTTGTAGGATGAGCAATGCAGAAACCATTGAGTATTTAAAAGCTATAACGAAGGTAAGCATTGTATTACTTATTAAGAACATATTTAAATAGTTGGCAAATATCCGTGGGCATTTTTTAATATCATATCGTAGTTAGCGATAACATTTTTTTGTATATTATCGGGTTTTAAATGGATGGATGAGTTTTCTTGCTAAATATTTTTAAGAAAAATGCATATTACACCTTTTTAACTGCGAAATGTCCAATTTGCAAAATCGAATACTAATACTTCATGTTTGACAAATTACACTGTCCAACAAATTAGGATCTTTTGATTGGAACAGAATAGCGACTCTATAATTTTTAAAGGGCATTTTAAGTAGATCATTTTTGTAGAATAAAGTTATGGTCCAGCTGGTCTGAGTTTTTTTTTACAGTGGGTCAAAGTTTTCGTTTTTGGTCGAAGGAAGCATAATACTAAATGAAAAAAATGATGTAAGTTAATGTCTGAGTGATTTCTTGTTGTCAGAGTTATATAGTGAAATTTTATGAGGATAATTTTTGTGGAAGATCTTAACCCTCTAGCTCCACTCTTAATGGGTCAACTTGGACCTTAGCAGGCACTACACAACATAAGTAGGAGTGAAAATTATGTGTGAAACAAAATAGCGGCCAAATGCTCGCCAAGGCTTTTTATGTCATACCTTTATCTGATGGTCCATATTTTAAGTGACACTGAGAAAAAATTAAGGTTCAATGTCGTTAATGTGCAGAATTATCTCATGTTTTAGCTCTTGAATTGTTCTTGGCTTATTGACGTACGCTTTTTCTTTTAAATATCTGCAAAGAATGAAGTCCAACGGTGTTAAATCATAACTATATCCTATTAACATCGCCACGACGTGAGATAACGCGGCCATTTCTCGCCCAAAAGCGCAATTGTTTCGTTGGCCGTGTGGCAAGTGGCACCATCCTGTTGGAACCACATAACGTATAGGTCCATATCCTCAATTTCTGGCCACAAGAAGTCCATTATCATCTCGCGACAACGAACACCACTCACGGTAAGTGCTTGGTAGGCTTGGCTGCCAGCCCATAAACCGCACCAAACAGTCACTCTTTTCGGATGCATCGGCTCGTGGATTCTCATTTGCGCACAATTCTCCCGATTGTGGAACAATTTGGTCGATTATACTGACCAAAAAAACACGAAATGCATTTTGATTTGAACGTCCATTTTCGTAAAAGGCTTCAACCTCCTCCATGTTTCTCTCCATGGTTGAATTTGTCAAACACTGAAACAAAGAAAAGTCAAATTGTTGAGCAAAAAACTTGACGTTTATGGTTGGACCACCCAAAAAAGTTTTTTGCGATTGTCTCGAGGGGAGATTTAATATTCCGCATGGCATCCGGGAACCTTTTTTTAACATAAAGACCAATACTCTCGTTCACAATAGTGAGGGTATAAAACATGATTGTGTTGAAATTCGTTTACTTCTACCGAAACGGTTTTAGTTTCTATATTTCTACAATGTGTCTGTTTAGTTCGGTGAAATATGGTTTTAGTTAATAGTTCTTATTAACTATAATTGACTACTTATACTTCCATAAGTATTTCAAGCTGATTTAAGTTAAAGGCATACTTTATTGCTATTGAATTCTGAAGATGATAGAGTGGTATCTATCGAAACTGCAGTCAATTCTACCCAGCAATTCAAACTCGTTACCATTTGTATCCCCTCGCCTTAGAAAGGAAAGTGTAACACATCGAAGGAGTGACCTAAGACCCTAAATATGTTAGGCGGAAATCCGTTTTGGGTCATTTTAAGTCATTTGAGCAATGTCCGTCCGTCTGTCTGCTGGCTGGTGCGCATGATAACTCTCGAAAGAAGTAACCGATTGACTTCAAATTTGGTATGCGGTAATATTTTTCTCTATCTCCAGCTATGTTCGAAGATGGGCCATATTGGTCCACTCCTTTTAGTACCTCACCCACAAAGGGTTAACTTTTAGTTAAATATTGATTCTTTAATACTTTCTATACTACTTACTCGAATCTTCTGAAATTTCGCACATAGTTAGTTTGCTAGTCGCTAACACGTCAAGAAAAATGGGCGAAGTGGCCACTCCCTTTTTGATACCTCCCACCCGAATGGACCATTTTGTACGAAAAGTTAACTAATTATGGCTTTAATATCAGATCATACAAATACTTGAAATTTTGTACAGTGTAATGCTATTATTGTACATAGAGTCCAGAGAAAAATGGGCGTTATTGGCAAGCCGCTTTTGGTACCTCCCACACAAATGGACCATTTTGTACCAAAAGTTAACAGATTTTAACTTTAATACCAGTGAATACAAATACTTGAAATTTTGTACGGTGTAATGCTTTTATAGTATCTAGAGTTCAGAGAAAAGTGAGCGTTATTGGTACGCACCTTTTTGTACCTCCCACACAAATGGACCTTTTTGTACCAAAAGTAAACAGATTCAACTTTAATACCAGTACCTATTTTAAAGTTATTAAATGCAATTTAAATTGATAATAATTTAATTAAAAAAAAATAAAAAAAATTTTGTTTTGACTCAAGGTAAGGGGATTCATAGGTCGGTTTACCCGACTGAACTTCCTTAACTGTTTTTTTTAATTCAAAAAAAAAAAAAAAATTTGCTGCATGCCATTTTTGTTTGTTTGAAGTCTCCGGAATAGATGTTCCACGTCAAAGAACAAAATAAAGGAGACACTTCAGGAAGTATAAGGTGATCCAAGTAGATATACTTTTTTCAATAGCCTTTTTTTGACAGATCACGTTTGAGTCATGTCATGCTGTCATGTTATTTTTGTTAGTATTGTTTGGCATTTCATCATGGAAAGACTTAAAAGTAGTTTTTTTTTCAAAAAAAAAAAAAAATTCTGGGACAAAAAACATAAAAAAAAATCGAAAACAAATATTTTATTTTTTTAAAGGTTTGCATCCTAGCGAAGAAAATAATGCCTATTTGAAAAAAATCCATGGATAAATGTAGAAATTATAGCCCTTTTGGTAGAGGTAAGAGAATTTCAAAAAATATTTTTTTAAATTTCTGTTTAAATAGCGATTTTATTTATTACTTTTATTTATATTAATGCAAGAAATGAATTAGGGACATATTTACACCTGTTGGAATACATAAAGCGAAAAATCATTAATTAAGAAATAAATCATTAATCATTGTTTCATATTGCTGGCTTATATTGGATCCAAGGAAATTTGAAACTACAAGCTTAAACGACCTCCATGCTGCAATTTCATTCGACGGCAAATAGATATGATTCGAAATTCAAATCTTTCATCAGTTTCCTTATTTTAGGCCCATAAAAAACTTCTTCTATTTTTTGAAAAGAAAAACTTTTAAATAAGCTTTTTAAATATGAAAGTGAATTGCCATCTTTCCTTAAGGCTTTAACAAAATTTTTAAAGAGCCCCAGCTTAATATGCAGTGGTGGCAAAATATCGGCTATCCCAGAGGCATAACATACCAAATACTTTTAAATCGCTACAAATTTTCCAATCATGTTCATATTTTATGTATTTTATCAATTTAGCCATTGTTTCGTATGATTTCATAGTGGTGACAGCATGAGCAATGGGAATCGACGGTTTCTGATTGCCGTTGTGTAAAAGTACTGCTTTCAAACTTTCTTTACTGCTGTCAACAAGTAACCGTCATTCCTTTGAATTGTATGTTTGATTAAGTTCCTCGAACAATCCGGGCATGTCCTTGCAAAAGCATCTGTTATCCACAGTTGTATAAAATTGTTTGTAAGGTATATCACGGACTCTATAATATGATATGTTAACATCTGGGGCCAAAATATTGTACTGTTTCATTCCAGATGCAAGTAGTTCTGCCTTATATTTGGCCAGTTCCAAATCTCTCACTAGATCAATGAGTTGAAACAGTTAAAAGCGATGACTTCTGACTCAAACTTGAATCGCTCAGAGTTGAGTACTCAGTTGAACTTGATGATGTTTCCGTAATTAGGCTGTTAGCTATACTTCGACACTTCCTACTCCAATCTATTAACTTAGACAAAAATAGCAGTCCGTATCGTGAATGAATGGTTGTCTCGAAATCATTGGGATTCCAAATTGCACGTGAAGTCTAAAATTAAAACGTTTTATTCCACAAAATATTGTAATACATTAATTTTAAAGTACTTACCGCATTCTTCCACTAGTCCATCGAGTAAGATTTACATGGCACGAATTACACAAAATACTAGGTGTCCACGGTTCGTTCATATTTTTAACTCGTATACCAAAATATTTTTTAAATTACATATTTTGCGCAGATGTAGCAGAAATTGTAGGGATCATTTACACATCGAAAAGTTCTTTGCCTTTTACTCATACTTCAAAGAACTTTTGAACTTACTATAACTTTGTAATATTTTTAAGAAAATCGACTTATCTCTTTAAGGCGCTGAATTACACTAATTTATTAATAAGAACCGGGTTTAAGGTTCATAAGTAGCTGTAGCTGACATATAGTTTGCTTCGAAAGTAGACACCCAATATTTTCAAGACTACTTTGTATTGCGTACATATAATTTTACTACCTGTATATACGACTGGGATGTCCATGCCCCTAAAAGGCGTAACTGAATGGAAACCTCATAAATAAAAACCATAAATATTGTTGAATGACCCATTGCATATCATGTTTTATGGAGTTTTACGAACGGCCATAAAACCTTGTCCTCTCTATAATTTTATAATGTCTGACATCAGTCCTCATAAAATAAAATGCAAGTGCAATGTCTCTTATATGTCTCTCTCATATATGGCGAATTCGATATAAGCAAAAACATCACGTAAAAACGAAAAAAATATGAAACAAGAATTTTTTGAATTTCTCTATCATTTCCAAAATGGCTCATAACTTTTACATCTATCCATAGATTTTTTCAAATAGACAGTGTTTTCTTCGTTAGCATGCTGTTTTTTTGTACTAGGAAAAAGTGTTTTTTTCTCATATTTTTGACGACTGTTACTAAACCAAAGATTCTACGTGAAAGCGATATTTGCAGCATATATCGCTCTTATAATTCCCTTTAATTTGAGGCATAACACGGCTCAATCAGGCTTATACACAAATGGACCACTTTGTTCCAAAAGTTAACAGATTTTAACTAATTTAACTAATAAAATATTAAAAATATATATTAATTAGGCCCACTTTCATCCAAAGCTTATATGTTAGAGAATTAATATAAGTTTAAAATATAATAAATAGCGAAAATCGTAGTGTACAAACAATTTAGAAAATAACATTTAAATTTCAAAACATAAAAATCGCTCACCAAAAAAATTTTAATATTTTATTTATTTTTTCCGGAAACGTACCGGAAAATACCAACATTTCAAAAAAAAGATTTTTCAAATCGGACCATAGCTTTAGAAGTTATAACCAAAAACCGATGCACAGAGTGATATCATAACGATTTTTTAAATATCGATAACTTCTGAACGAGTTATCGGAAAAATCTCAAAAAAATTCCACAAAGCGTTTCTTCAGGTGTTCTAGAAAATACAAAAAATGGGAAAACTCAAAAAATTTTTGAAACAGGCGATTTGTCGTAGATTTCCCCATATTTGAATTGTATATTTAATGTATGACTAGGAATAATCGGCAAATGGGGGTTACACTACGCAATTTTTTTCCAAAGCCTGAAAACTTTTATCATGTAGATTGAGAGGTATAATTTCATAAAATCAAAACAAAAAAATAAAAAATGGAAAAAATCAAAGCCGACATTTTCTTTGAAACAATCGATTTGTCGTGGAATTCCCCATATACATACATACATATTGGTAACTATTAATTAATTTATTTTCCCTTTCATTTTATAGCTATACACCGAAGATGGAGGAGTCCACATCTCTAGACAAGAATTCGCTAAAATCTTAAGGCATTCAACCAAATTCACTGCGGATAAAATCAATGCCATATATGTGGCCATTGATGAAACGAATAAAGGCAACATTACTTTCGGTAATTAATTTGATAGTAATATTGTTGTTGTTCAAATATTTAATAATGTTTTGTATTTGATTATCTTTTCTCGTTGCAGATGATTTCGAAAAATATATAAATAATAAATCAGAATATAAATTTCTGTACAAGAAACATGATTACATTAGAAGAAAATTAACAACCAATAAATAAATTTAATCACAATTACGATAGTACATACATAGATTGCACTATTCGCAACGCAAACCGGCGACGGCTTCGTTACGTTTTAGGATTTCATTATAAGTATAATTTATATAAAAGAAAATAATAATAACGTACTAAATATATGTATAACAAATGCAAAGCAAAAACGACCAAATCCAGAAAAATGCCTAAAAAGCCTCCCCCAAAAAGAAAAATAACGAATAAAACCCACCAAAACACCTATGACCATTAGCTAATCTTTTTTTTTTAATATTATTTCTTTGGCTTCTATAAGAGAGCATTTCTGGTGCACAAACACAATACTTCAGAAAACTTAGTTTTCGAATCTTAGAGCTACGCTGTGTTTGTTCCCAGTTGGTTTTGGGGGTTTGGGTTTTTATTCGTTTGGTTTTTGTTAACAAATTCTTGTAATGCAAATCTAGTTGTGTGTTTCTTGCACTCTTAAGTAATTTCGTAAAGCCGCATACAGAACACACATACACCTTCATACACAGAGAATAAAATTGTTGAAATTTTAAAGATTTAGCACCAAGGACTCCTTCCTAATCATTAAAATAAGTATATTTCAAGTTTAAAATTAAGACAATCTTTTTGAGTTTAAACAAAATGTCTTCATGTCTTGGCACAAAATCTTTAATATTGTGACAAGATTATATCTCCGTGTACACATATAATGTATTTCTTCCTTTTTTTGGTTTTTTTTTTTTTGAAAGGAAACCTTGTCTCTTGATGCAGCACTATGCAGCAATATAAAAAGATCGAAATGTCTGAATCACAATTCCTTTGATTTTATCATAACTCCAGAATTGTTTGTCCTATTTTGATCACATAAATATCAAGGAATATAACGGGTTTGGCAAATAGAGCGCTACAAAAGTTTTTTTTAAATAAAACAAAAACGGTTTTGGATATCAATGTAATTCTTTATTCCTGTGAAAGTACGTTCGATGCCATTATGTATGGAACTCGATTAAATTTGCATGGCCACCACGGGCACGCTTGCAGAAGTCCAGACGCTGAACTCAATTTTCGACGGTTTTCAAGCATAAATTGGCAGATGCTGCTGCAATTTCACGTTCGATATTCGTACGAAGTTCATCAATTGTCGCTGGCTTGTTGGCATAGACCATATACTTGATGTAGCCCCACAGGAAATAGTCTAACGGCGTCAAATCGCACGACCGAGGCGGCCAATCGACTGGACCATTTCGTGAGATAACATGTTCTCCAAACTTGGTTTCCAATAAATTGATTTTGGCATTCGCTGTGTGGCTTGTGGCGCCGTCCCGTTGGAACCACATGTCCTCCAAGTCCATATCAACCAATTGGGGCCAAACATATTTTGTTATCATTGAACGGTAGCGTTTCCCATTCACAGTAACGTGCCGGTCTTGATCATCACGGAAGAAGTACGGCCCAATGACGCCGCCGGCCCATAAACCGCACCAAACCGTAATTTTTTCGGGATGCAATGATGACTCATGGAGTACGTGTGGATTGCTGTCTGACCAATAACGCATCGCTGAAGATGATTTTTCGCGCTCTTAACGTTGAGGCCACGGACTCCGAATTTCGGTAGTAAATTTTAATAATTTCGACTCATTGTTGGCTCGTATATCTTTCCATCATGAAATGGCAAACCTTACTGAAGAGAAATGTCAAAAGAGCGGCAAAAAATATGGCGTCGTTTGCTGTCCCTGTCGGTCTACTTTTGTAGCGTCCCTGTTGAAAACCCCTTTATGTAAATTTCTGAACTATAGAATAGATTAGAGATTTAAATATTCTTTTTTATATATCGTTTTAAAGAAAATCGGATTGTTAATATCAAAATCATTAAGATTTTTTAAAATACCTATTTCGAATCAATTGAACGGATTAATTGTATTAGAGAAAGTTGTAGAGATTTACATTTTGTTGTTGATATGTTTAGTAAAAATAAAACACAGTTCAGAAGTTATGTGGATGCAAATTTGTTAAGTAAAAATCATTAACATTTTTTAAATATAGTGATGGCCCTCACACATTGAGATAAAAAAATTATGTTGGCTACAGATATTAATGTTTCTTGTTGCATAGTGTATTCTGATTCGAGGGCTTTCATCAAATTGTTTCTTCACCATTGTGATTATATGTTCAGTTCATTACATATATAAACTAAAAAACAGATTTTTTTATTTAAATGTATTGTAAGTACTAATCTAATCTCTAAAGCAAAGCAAGTGCGCATTGTCAAAGCAAAAAAAAATAGTAAACCATGGCAAAATGTAAATTTTTTGTAAACAACAATTATAGATTTTTTATATCTTCGGTTTAACATTTAACGAATTTGTTTGTATTGTAGTAAAACTAAATTTAAAACAAATATGTGTTATATATTTTGGCTTCCTCTTCTTGGAAAATTGGACAAATCATTTTTTTACATACATAAAATGTTATATATATATTACAAGGACTCTTAATACTTTGATGCTGGTTGTTCCTAATCCAACTCTACTCCAAATACTTGATTATTTAGTTATATTTTAGTACATAATAATAAATATGCCTTTTTTTCCATCCTTTTCTTGAAAATCTTGATATTTTTTTTGAATTATGTATTCTGAATTCAGTTTGTTTTTTTATACATATTTTTGTACTTAAGTTTTGACTCAGTTCGATATACTCTATAGTGAAGAATTCCTTCTTTATGGAATAAATAACTTTATTATCTTTTGTTTTCATACATACATACATTTTTTAATTTTAGTTCATTTATTTTCGATATTATTTTAAAAATAAACTTCTTCTCATAATGTATATGTTTAAGTAAAATTAGTTTTAAAAATTCGAGATGAAATATATACAAAACATTCTAATGTATTTAAAAAGTAAAAACAAAGAAATTGTTTTTTTGTTTATACAGCTAGAATTTGGAAGATTTCTTAAATAAATAAATATATATACAGTTGAACTTCGATTAACCGTGATGCTCGGGACCGGGCTAATCACGGATAATCGAAAATCACGGTTAAAAGAGGTAAAATTTTACATGTATACATTTTATTATTTTTATTTATTTTTGACAAAAACATGTAAATCTGCGCCTATAAACAACTTATCATATCTCTAGGAATACATAAATTTATTTAAAAAAATCTTTTGTCTTATGTTTTTAGCTTTTGATTGTTCTTCCAACAAATGAGTTTGTATGCGATATATTTGCATTTTATCTGGTTCTGAAATACTACTTGGACAATTAAAGTTTTCTAAAAAACCTAACAAAATACTACTATTGCCTGAGCCAATGTATGCGTTTCGTCCGCATTTCCTCCATTTGATTCCTCGGAATTTGAATCAAGCTCATCTTCTTAGCTTTGGGTAACCATGTCTACGATTTCGTCTTCAGATATAATAGCAAACGGAGCGACATCACAGTCGCACACCATCCACTTTTCGACAGCATCAATCGTACATCCAGACGGTATGGTTATACGTATCTGTTTGTATCTCAACAAGGCTATTTGGAGCATCTTCATTATGAGATAGTAAGTTATTCCAAACTCTTTTTAAAACTTGTGGAGTTACAGAGTCCCACGAAGCTGCGGCTGCCCACAAAGCTGTCTTAATATTGAAAGATTTAACGAACTCATGTCTGTCATTAGCACCAACAAGTTTTTGAACGATCAGTTTACGGTAGTGACATTTGAAGCTTCGAATTACTCCTTGATCCATAGGCTGAATCAAGGACGTGCAATTTGGTGGGAGATATTTTACAGTAACGTTTTCAGATATCATAGCATTTACATCTGGGTGTGCTGGACAGTTGTCTAATAGTAAAAGTATTTTACAGTTATTTTTGAGACCGATGCGCCGTTGATGTTCCTTTGCTTCTGGTACAAATTTTTGATTAAACAACTCCAGAAATAGCTGTTGTGTTACCCAAGCTTTCTTATTAGATTTATAAATCACAGGAAGGTGTTCAACGTTTTTTAAAGCTCTTGGATGGGGACTTTTTCCTATTAAAATCAATTTACACTTGTGAGTTCCTGCAGCATTTGAACAAACTAGCACTGTGATTCTCTCCTTGGATTCCTTGTACCCTTCAATAGAATATTCATTACCACTAGCCAAAGAACTCTGAGGCAAACACCTCCAAAATAGACTGGTTTCGTCTGTATTGTAGATCTGTTCAGTTGTAAGTTGTTCGTTTTTAATGATTTCATCCAAGTCGTCCACAAACATCGTAGCAGACTCATAACACAGTACAACACAAAAAAAAAAATAACAGGGTTCTGTCAATGGATTATGGTAGAGGAGACCAAAAAAATATATACGTGTATCGGCGTTTTGAAAGATCACATCGGAATTTTATTTTAGGGGGGGTTAAAGTTTTCCCCCTTTGCTTGTTCGTGCAGAATATTGGTATATAAAACTATGTCTTCTGTTCGTCTGAGGTGTAGGGTATCTTCAGCAACTTTGTAGCAAATGTTAACGCCTATATTTTTGTAGAATATATTAACCCACTAGCTTCCCCCCATAACGGTGAGTTTTGCCAATATTTTAACAAATCGTAAAATGGGTGGGGCGGTGTTGAAATGTTCTACAAAAATGATGGCCATAAAATATTACTATATATGTCAGAACACACCAAAGCCCAAAATTTAACACAAACACCAAAAAACCGGCCAAATTCAAGATTGCCTGTTAAGGGTTATATAGTGTTAGTACCAAAAAGGTCTTTCAAAATTGGATTTTTCGGGGTTGATGTGAGTGATGCAAAAAAATAATGATTTTATCTTACAATTAAATAATATTTATTTTATATTAAATTTTACTTCAGGTCTATAAACAAAAAAATCTATTAATAACGCATATACAAGGAGAAATACTTATTAAATACATAACTTCATTTATTTTTAATTCACTTTTCTTTTCACTCTTGGCAATTCGACTCCATTATCAAACAATGTCCAACATAAATCTGTTATAAGAGACAAAGTGCTCTTGCCCTTATAGCGTTTTTCAATAGGAAGGCATATCTGATGTTGACAATTGAAAATCAAAATATAAATATATATAATCAAATATAAATCAAAACTTTTATTACCTTTAGACCACAGCATCAAACCGATATAGTAATATCGGCAGATATGTTTTGGCACACATGGCTAATCGGGAAAAACTTCCAGCTCAAAATAAATTTAATATATCCTCCACTTTGCTCCTGATGATGAGACCCTATGTCGCATAAGGGTATGCTTGCCACAGACGTAGCAAAACCAGTCAAGTTTTCCCAAACAGTCAGTCATTATTATTCTTACAAATTCCCTTGTAGAATAATGTAAGAAAATAAAAATATTAACTGGCTGACCCGCGATGTCAAACGTTAACGTTCATAAGTAACGTGCCACTCAAAAGTTTCGTTATGGTAATTTAGAGTGACAAAATGCGAGGAATAACAAATTAACCCTTAACAGGCAATCTTGAATTTGGCCGGTTTTTTGGTGTTTGTGTTAAATTTTGGGCTTTGGTGTGTTCTGACATATATAGTAATATTTTATGGCCATCATTTTTGTAGAACATTTCAACACCGCCCCACCCATTTTTAGGGGAGTTTTTTACGATTTGTTAAAATACACTGTACAACAATTTCAAACTTTTTTCAAAATAACAGGGTTCTATCAGTGGATTCTGGTAGAGGAGACCACAAAAATATATACGTGTATCGGCGTTTTGAAAGATCACATCGGAATTTTATTTTAGGGGGGGTTAAAGTTTTCCCCCCTTTGCTTGTTCGTGCAGAATATCGGTATATAAAACTATGTGTTCTGTTCATCTGAGGTGTAGGGTATCTTCAGCAACTTTGTAGCAAATGTTAATGCCTATATTTTTGTGGAATATATTAACCCTCTAACCCCCCCATAACGGTGATTTTTGCCTATATTTTAACAAATCGTAAAAAACTCCCCTAAAAATGGGTGGAGCGGGGTTGAAATGTTCTACAAAAATGTCGGCCATAAAATTTTATTATAAGTGTCAGAACACACCAAAGCCCAAAACTTAACACAAACTCCAAAAAAACGCCCAAATTTAAGATAGCCTGTTAGGGTTAATTTGTTATTCCTCGCATACTTATGTAGGTTCTCCCAGCTCTGAAGACAAGGTTGTTATTCAACAACTACCAAGAGTACTGTTGTTCTTCTTCATTATTTCTGTCATTATATTTTTGTCACTCAAAATTACCATAGCGGAACTTTTGAGGGGCACGTTACTTATGAACGTTAACGTTTGACATCGTGGGTCAACCAGTTAATCTTTTTATTTTCTTACTATAGTCTGCAAGGGAATTTGTAAGAATAATAATGACTGACTGTTTAGGAAAACTTGACTGGTTTTGCTACGTCTGTGGCAAGCATACCCTTATGGAACATAGGGTTTCATTTTTTACGAGCAAAGTGGATGATATATTTTAAGTTTATTTTGAACTGGAAGTTTTTCCAGATGAGCCATGGGTGCCAAAACATATATGCCGAAATTGCTATATCGGTTTGATGCTGTGGTCTAAAGGTAATACAAGTTTTGATTTATATTTGATTATACATTTATATTTGATTATATATATATTTATATTTTGATTTTCAGTTTTCAACTGCAACTGATGAGCATGGCGAACGGTTCCATCAGATCTTCCTATTGAAAAACGCTATAAAGGCAAGAGCATTTTGTCACTTATAACAGATTTATGTTGGACATTGTTTGATAATAGCGTCGAATTGCCAAGAGTGAAAAAAAAGTGAATTAAAAATAAATGAACTTATGTATTTAATAAGTATTTCTCCTTGTATATGCGTTATTAATAGATTTTTTGTTTATAGTCCTGAAATATAATTTAATATAAAATAAATATTATTTAATTGTAAAATAAAATCATTATTTTTTTGGCATCTCTCACATCAACCCCGAAAATCCAATTTTTAAAGACCTTTTTGGTACTAACACTATATAATATCTAAATTAACCCTTAACAGGCAATATTGAATTTGGCCGGTTTTTTGGTGTTTGTGTTAAATTTTGGGCTTTGGTGTGTTTTGACATTATAGTAATATTTTATGGCCATCATTTTTGTAGAACATTTCAACACCGCCCCACCCATTTTTAGGGGAGTTTTTTACGATTTGTTAAAATATAGGCAAAACTCACCGTTATGGGGGAAGCTAGAGGGTTAATATATTCTACAAAAATATAGGCGTTAACATTTGCTACAAAGTTGCTGAAGATACCCTACACCTCAGACGAACAAAACACATAGTTTTATATACCGATGTTCTGCACGAACAAGCAAAGGGGGGAAACTTTAACCCCCCCTAAAATAAAATTCCGATGTGATCTTTCAAAACGCCGATACACGTTTATATTTTTTTGGTCTCCTCTACCAGAATCCACTAACAGAACCCTGTTATTGTACACTCCTTTTCTCCCGTAGATTTCAGTCGACGGATTTCATGACGTTTTTTGAATTTATCCAACCAACCAAATGAATAAGTGCACTCTGAATTCATGTTTAACTTCAAATGGAACATTTTTGCCTTTTCGACAATCATTTCGCCTGAAGTTCAGAAGCAAATTTCAGTTTATGTTCATACAATATCTCGATTTCAGTTAACTTACCTGAAATTGGAGTTCCCTTAAATCTTTCTTGCCGAAACCATTCATATGTTGCGAAATCAACTTTTGGATTTTCGGATGTTTTTAGTGTATATCTGTGTTTAAGGCCAAGCATTGAATCAGTATCGGAGCAAAATTTTAAAATCCGATCTTTGTTTTTTATTAAATCGGATACAGTTTGAATGCCAACTCCATATTTTTCAGACAACATTTTAAAAGGTACTTTAAGTTTTGAGTATTCATTAATCAGCTCCATTTTTTCTTTAACTGAAAGAACCTATCTTGCTCTTTTCGCGGATTTAGTTTTTGACGGTGGCATGATGTAAGGAAAACACGTCTAGACAGATCAAATTTCACACTGATGAATGAATACATATGAAATTTGATATGAAAATTACACTTTCATGAAAAAGGGGAATCACCGAATTTTAATATGAGAGATGTGTGAGTATTATACGAAAAAAACAAAGAAGCAGTCATATGGACACGTGCATCACGGATAATAGAGGTAAATCACGGTTAATAGAGGTAAAAAATCAACCACTCAGCATCACGGATAATAGAGGTAAATCACGGTTAATAGAGGTAAAAAATCAACCACTCAGCATCACGGTTAATAGAGTCACGGTTAATCGAATATATATATGCATTACGACCACTTTTTTCGGGGACATTTGTGTACTTTGAGGACTGTCCTCAAAATGTTATATGTCTTGCGTACTTTTTGGGGACATTTTTATAGCATTCAGGATTATTGTCCATTTTAATTCCACCTTGATCCCTGATTGATTCTTCATACTCCTTTCCTTTATATATACGCATTTTATGTAAATTTTTTGGGTATCTCTTAAATACCAGTGAAAGCGTCCCGCGTCAGACCAACTCGATCATCAAATGTTTGGGTAGCTGTAGTTTGGGTAACTGTAGTACATTTCCATACACATTAAATCGACGCCGGACGCTTTCACTTGTATTTAAGAGATGCCCTTAGACCTCAATGAAATGTCAAAGATGATTGTTTGTTTCCATTTTAATGTTGTGAGCATTTCAGAAGTCTCTAAATTGAAGCAAATGAAAAAAAGTAAATAAAATAAATATAAATAAAGCAAAGTGTGTGTGTAATTTATTTATTGATTTAGCAAAAATGCAGTTTATCGAGGTCAGCTCAGAAAAAAAAAAATTTACCACCCCTTCAAAATGACCCCAAAAACACAAAAATGAGGTCAAAATTTGTCGGACGGACCCATGGGGCCCTCAAGACCCAAAAAATGGACCCGGTCCCGGACAGGGTCAATATTATACTCAAATTAAAGGAAATTGTCCGTAGATTCCAAATATGTAAGAATAAACATGGAAATGTTTATGCATGCAAAATGTTATCCATGCAAAAATAAAAGTTGGACAAAAGTAAATTTACCAATGACGCTATAAAATTGTAAAGTAATGTTTTGTACTATCCTTTTTAAATAAATGAACGATTTTTATGGAATAATATAACAAAAAAAAATTATTTAATATATTTAAATAAATTATGTACAATTTCAAAAAATAAAACTCCGTCCCATGCGAAAATAAAAGTTGGACAAATGGAAACTGGAAATGGAATTTTTGCCAAGTAAAATATTTTAATGTCCACTTTCGAGAACCCGTTAAGGCATTCCCTAGAGAGCGCTTATGCATTTTTCAAGGCCCTCTAGGGCCTTTCCCATAGGGCGCTTGACATTTTTGTCCTTTCCTTTAATTTGAGTATAATATTGACCCTGTCCGGGACCGGGTCCATTTTTTGGGTCTTGAGGGCCCCATGGGTCCGTCCGACAAATTTTGACCTAATTTTTGTTGTTTTAGGGTCATTTTGAAGGGGTGGTGAAAAATTTTTAATTTCTGAACTGACCTCTATAAACTGCACTTTAGCCATTGATTTTATTTGAAAGGCCTTTTCATGTAATTATGTATGGAATATAACAACGTGCAAATGTCCGCGACGGTTTCGCTGGGAGATGCAAATCCAAAATTTCCAATTTTCCATGACTTTGGCGCATAGAACAAGTTGGATTTTCCCGATGGCTTTTAGGGCTGCTGCGGCCAGTTCACATCACGTCCCTGAGACGACCATGGTATGTAGCATGAGCTGAGTGGCACGTAGCGCCGTCCTGTTGAAACATCGTGTTGGTGACCATATTATCCAATTCAGGTCAGAAGAAGTTGGTAGTCATGGACCTAACTTAAATACATACGACCAGAAAATTGGTTTTAACATTCATGAGTACGATAGCCACCGATAGCCGATGTCCACCTACAAAGTCATCAGGAGTCACATCCTGCCCTAAAGGATCTTGTTATCGATATTTTGAGTTAAGTCCAATGCGAGAAGAGCCCGAAGCTCTTCCATTTTATTCATTTCTAGCTCTATTTTTATTTTTCCTGTTCTGTTTTTTTGTAGTGGGCGATATGCTTGACACGTTTGGCCACATTCTAAATTAAAACTCAGCGGACGACATTTAAAAACATGTAAGGTATATGTACCCTCACTTTGTGAGGCATAATCCATATACATAAAGGGTGGCGCATCTAACGCTTGTTTTTTTGAACTACGACCGGTTCGCAGCTGCGATTTGACTCCGTTGGACTATTTTTTGTGGGGAGCCTTTAAGGAGTGCTAAGTGCTACGCCAACCAGAAACGATTCATGACTTCAAAAACACGAAATTGCAGTCATAGTGGGCCACACAATAGAAAATGTGTTGAAAAATGGGTCGACACAGAATGGGCTACTGCAAATCCTGCCGCGGCAGACATATGAATGAAGTGGTGTTCCATAATTAACCGGAATGTTGATGCATTTCAATATTTATTGAAAAAATATATTTGAAATATATTTGAAAAAATATTTATCCGTTCTTTATAAAATTTTTTGGAAGGCCAGCCGCGGCAACCATATGAATGAAGTGGTGTTCCAACGTTAGCCGGAATGTTGAGGCATTTGAATAAAGGCAACATCATTGAAAAATATCTATCCATCTTTTTTAAAACAATTTTAAAGCGCAACTCTCTCGTGAGACACCATTTTATAGTTTTGTAGTTACTGACATCAGAAATCGGAAGTAATCCGTGAATCATTATACTTTCAATAGTCAATCGTACAATTCATAAAATAAAATCGTAGCTCCCCTATAATTGAATAGGGATATTAGTTTTGAAATTAGCATAAAAATAGTGTAAGTTGGAGAAGGTTGGGGATAATGCTATCCAATTTCCAAATGTAGTTCCGAAAAAATCAATTGAAATTCAGCTTTTCAGTTGTAAATTCTGAACTCAACTCGTTAATTGAAATTCAGAATTCGTCAGTTGAAATTCAGTGATTTTCATCTGAAATTAGAAATTTTGCATTTGAAATGCAGAACTTATCCATTGAAAATCTGAATTTTTATTTGAAAATCCAATTAAATCCCAATCCATGTTCTCCTTTTTCTGACATAATATGTATGTATATTAGGACGGGTCACTGCTAGTGTGAAAAATAAAAGTTGCGCGAGTCACCCCCATGTTTTGAAGCTTAGCTGGAGAGGATTTATGAAATACAAAAAAAAAATCGCGCAATTTTCATACCACCAAAATAGTTTTCTTTACGTGTGACATCGAAAATTTCATGAATTGTACTTTTACTATGTGCAATAAAAAATTGAAGGTCAAAAAGTTAATTTGACGTCGGAGTCAATAATGACTTATGGACGAATTAAAGCGCGTGACTAGGCACGAACAGGTATACACCACACGTTTCGATCGGACTATAAATGAATGAGCTTCAAAAAGAAAACTATTTGGGCGGTATGCAAATTTCGCAATATTTTTTTTGTATTTCCTAAATCTTTTCCAGCTAAGCTTCAAAACTAGGGGGTTACTCGCGCAACTTTTTTTCGTGACCCTCCCTAATCAGGGATGCCAACTTAGTGCTTTTCTCACCAGATTTAGTGCATTTCAGACCCCCCAATACGCGAAAAGTATTCATTTAGTCAAATCTGAGAACAAGAGGGGACCACAGAGGAAGACCACAGTGGTCGACTCTAGTATAGAGGAAGACCACAGTGGTCGACTCTAGTATAGAGGAAGACCACAGTGGTCGACTCTAGTATAGAGGAAGACCACAGTGGTCGACTCTAGTATAGAGGAAGACCACAGTGGTCGACTCTAGTATAGAGGAAGACCACAGTGGTCGACTCTAGTATAGAGGAAGACCACAGTGGTCGACTCTAGTATAGAGGAAGACCACAGTGGTCGACTCTAGTATAGAGGAAGACCACAGTGGTCGACTCTAGTATAGAGGAAGACCACAGTGGTCGACTCTAGTATAGAGGAAGACCACAGTGGTCGACTCTAGTATAGAGGAAGACCACAGTGGTCGACTCTAGTATAGAGGAAGACCACAGTGGTCGACTCTAGTATAGAGGAAGACCACAGTGGTCGACTCTAGTATAGAGGAAGACCACAGTGGTCGACTCTAGTATAGAGGAAGACCACAGTGGTCGACTCTAGTATAGAGGAAGACCACAGTGGTCGACTCTAGTATAGAGGAAGACCACAGTGGTCGACTCTAGTATAGAGGAAGACCACAGTGGTCGACTCTAGTATAGAGGAAGACCACAGTGGTCGACTCTAGTATAGAGGAAGACCACAGTGGTCGACTCTAGTATAGAGGAAGTCGACTCTAGTATAGAGGAAGACCACAGTGGTCGACTCTAGTATAGAGGAAGTCGACTCTAGTATAGAGGAAGACCACAGTGGTCGACTCTAGTATAGAGAAAGACCACAGTGGTTGACTCTAGTATAGAGGAAGTATAGAACTAGTATATAGAAGTATGGTATAGACTCTAGTATAGTATAGAAAAGTTGATGTAGAAGTTGATTTTAAAGAATTTGTACGTCTTGATCCTCTCCAAAAATACACCAACTTGTTAATTGTAAAGAAAAATCCCCAGAACGTCTACAATTTTCAAACTATTTATTTTTATAAAAAAGTTGGTTTTATTATTTATTTAAAACAAAAATATTCAGTATTCAAGAATGATGTCGGAAAAAACAATGGTTATTTTTTCGTACAAAGCCGTTTAAAAAATAAAATCTATTAAAAATGTTAAGCAGTATCACAGATACTGCTGTTTTGTTTTTCATATTATCTTACATTTGTAATTAGTTTTACGTAAAAATAATACTTTAATATATACTCTTCTTGTTCCACATGACGGCAAAAATGTTTGATGATGAAATTAGGGATCTGCTTCCCTATCTTATGGCGGTTTCGTTTCTGGAAAAAATGTTACCCGTCGACGTTAGGTTACCCGTCGACGAAATGTGTTAGAAAATTGCAGTTTTCGTGAAAAGGGTAAGGAATATGCTACATTTTTTCCAGAATCGAAATCGCCATTTTTGGAGTTAGTTTTATTGTTCATTTAAAACAAAAATATTCAGTATTCCAAAACTATGTTGTAAAAACAAATGGTTATTTTTCATACAAAGCCGTTTGAACAATAAAATCTTTTCAAAATGTTAATCAGTATCGCAGATGCTGATGTTTTGTTTTCCATATTAACTTAGATATGTAATTAGTTTTAGATAAAATAATAATTTAATATATATTCCTCATGTTCCACATGAGTATTATAAAAGGTCGGCAAAAATTTTTGATGGTGGAATTAGGGATCTACTTCCCTATCTTAAGGGCGATTTCGTTTCTGGAAAAAATGTTACCCCGTCGGCGTAAAATACTACGAAAAGTTTGCACCTGTTAAGTCGAAATGGTGTAGACCGTTGAATTTAACTTAACTCAAAATTATAAATTTCCAAAATGTTTTAGAAAATTGCAGTTTTCGTGAAAAGGGCAAAGAACATGTCACACTTTTTCCAGAATCGAAGTCGCCATTATTTAGTTACGTTTTATTTTTCATTTAAATAAATATATTCAGTATTCCAAAACGATGTCGGAAAAACAAATGCTTTTTTTCCATACAAAACCGTTTAAAAATAATATCTTTGAAAAAGGTAATCAGTATCGCAGATGCTGATGTTTTGTTTTTCATATTAACTTAGATATGAAATTTGTTTTACATAAAAATAATTAATACTTTAATATACATATGTATATTCCTCATGTTCCACAAGGACGGCACAATGTTTTATGATGGAATTCGGGTCTGCTCCCCATCTGCTCCTCATTTGATCCCCATCTGCTCCCCCATGAATGGGAATTTTTCCCCCATTATATAGTGCTACACCATGAAGATTTTACAAAAGTAATATGGATCTGAAATGAACAAAAAAATAAGAGTAAAAAAAAAGTATGCATGGGCAAAGTCACAAGACAGAGTTTTCACACGCAGAAAAACTTACCCATGCCATTTGAACTAATTCACCGGATGTCCATGTATTTAATATACTTCCAAATTAAAAAATTCGAAGTAAACCATTTTACGAAGGAATAGATGATATTTATCTGATGAATAAAAGGTTTGAGGAAAACTGTTTTAATATATACAATTTTATAACATGTACATAACATATAATAGTATAAAAGCAAATTACAAAGATAGTAGATGGGAACAGTAGGAATCTCTCAAGAAATAAAAATTTTAGATTTTTCAAATTTTCCGACTTATAGAGGATTTTCCCAAAAACCTTCTTTCGTATAAACCTTCTCCTGGCAATAACGAACAACTGGAGAAAAATTTGAGCCGAATTACTATAATTTTTTTACACCATTTTTATATATATAATAAAGAAAAGATAATAAATAATAATATACTAATAAATAATATAATAATAATAATATAGATATAGATAGATAGATTTACCTTCCAAATTTTTGTATCTGGTTGCTAATATGAGATTTCAATTGCGGCGGTGTTCTGTTTTTTAGTGCCGAATTTTGTCTTATTACAGCTGCACATTGATCCAAAATATCGTTAAAAATATCATCTTCGCCATTCAAGATTTCTTTTTGTATACTTTCAAATACAACGTCGTTTCCGTTTTCCCCAACCTTTCTGCTATTTTCATCCACTTCGTCATTATCATCCTCATTTTCATTGTTTTCTTCAAGCTCGTTTTCCACATCTGCGTTTCCTCCCATTGCCGCCATTAACATTTTGGAAACACACGTAATTTCTGTAACGTGAAGTGACATCCTGTAAATGGTCTTATGAATATCCTTATGGTGACCCATAAATTGTGCCAATTGTTCCAAGGATTCTTCCCCTGTATTTAGCAGAGCAGTATACATATGTGGCAATATGCTTCCGTAAACATGTTCCTCTTAAACTGTTAGCATTTTTCGCGCCACATTCTTCGGAAAATCTTTTTAGTAGCGGGCATGCTCTTATGTATGGCTTCGATAGACTAGACATTCTCGGACAAGCAAATATATATTCATTCGTATCTGATATCCCTGCTTGTTTCCGGTACTTTAACGCAACGTCAATGGCTTTTACACTTAAGGGGCACAGCAACTCTGTATTTAGCAGAGCAGTATACATATGTGGCAATATGCTTCCGTAAACATGTTCCTCTTAAACTGTTAGCATTTTTCGCGCCACATTCTTCGGAAAATCTTTTTAGTAGCGGGCATGCTCTTATGTATGGCTTCGATAGACTAGACATTCTCGGACAAGCAAATATATATTCATTCGTATCTGATATCCCTGCTTGTTTCCGGTACTTTAACGCAACGTCAATGGCTTTTACACTTAAGGGGCACAGCAAAACGCTCACATCTCTACCTAATTTTCCACGTAATGGAATTCGGATATATTTTTTCGCCAAAGCAAGTTTCTTTTGAAGCATTTTTTAAAAGATCTTCTTCAAGGCTGTTTGTTATGACTTCTTTATTGTTGTAATTACTAAGTGTTAGCCTCTCTATTTCACCCGCTCTTCTTCTGTTGAAGACTTGTATTAATACCAACGATGCTTGTACCAGGTCGGTCCATGTGTTTTTTCGGAACCTTTCATCCAATAGCTCGATACAATCAATACATTTATTTTTTAAATATATGAACAACTTCTTTATGTCTTCAGTTGAAGGTAGTTCTGTCTTTTTGTTACGCTTTATGTTGGCTTGATCTTCCAAAGCTTTTTTGTTTATCAGAGTTGGGATTTCTTCTTCCCACAATGTCATGAAGTCCTCCAATTTTTTTTTCAAATCTTCTGCTTGGCATATTATTAACTCCACTCGTAGTGTATATCCACATTTTTTAATAAGAGTAATAATATTTTGGCAAATAGCTGAGGCTGATATAAGTTTTTTAGTTCTGAAATATCTTGATGTAGTTCTTTTATTGCTATCATAAATCGGCCAAGTAATCGTATTTGGGATCTTATCATATCATGCTGATGATCTGAGGTGTATTTCTCGGAAAGCTTGTTGCAAAACTTTATTATTAGCTCATCATACCGTATAGTTTTAGTAATTGCATTACTTCGTAATACCGGAAATATCTTAGTTTTTACTTTTTGATTAGCAGCAGGGTGAATATACTGAGTTATTTTTCTTCCAGCAATAAGATTTTGTCGGTTATTTTTTTTATGATCCGGGCGGCATTTTGGTTGGTGAGCACGCAATGAATTTTTACTGAAGAAGGCTTTGCAATATTTACAACAGGCGTAGTCTTGAGAATCTTTTTTTTAATTCTTTTGGCATTCTAATTGTCTACAGACAATTAGAATGCCGCTGTTAAGTTCTTCTGAGGTATTGTGTAAAAAGTCTCCCTTTTTTCGCAACTCTGAAATTATTTCCAACCGGTTCACGCTTTTTAAAGGGAATGTTAACGCGTTTTTTATTTCGGGTTCCGTTTTGTGTTTCAGAAAGAAGTGTCTGGCTAATTTGCATTGCAATGTTTTGCAAAATATACAAAAATGCTGTTTGGATTTTTGGGTTCTGTGAGGCACAACTACATTAAGGGCCTGTTTCTGTAACTTATTTTCGTTCGTTTACGGAGAACGATCAAAAATCTCTCAACTATTACTTGAATTCTATAAAACGCAGGTTAAAAATATTTTAGGTACGAGCTCTTTACGTGCTTTTCTATAGACACACCGAATTATAAACTGCTGTGACTTATAGATTTCTCGGAATAATTGAGTGATTTTTGATCGTTCGCCGTAGACGAACGAAAATAAGTTACAGAAACAGGCCCTAAATAACTTAACATTATTCTCGATGTCTTGTATGCTTTTTTCATTATTTAAACGTATTGTCTGAGCAATAAGCAGATGTTTAAAGACCCAACATAGGCTCTAGAGGTCTGTCGACTACCCTATTGTTCTACTAAGTAGCCCTTAGTACGTCGAATTGTTTGTGACCTATCAGCATCACCTCTGAACACGCTTCGAGGGCGGTTCCAGTATACCTTTAACTCAAGTAGAACTGATTGTTAGAGATATACCGGGAAATCGCTGACTTGGTCACAATCAATACTCCGGAAAGTGCACCACATTTAAGGCACAAGCCAGTGAAGGCCGCCCCACCTTATTCCTTCCGTTGGGGGTTTAACAGTAATCCCGATTCACCCTCGAAGTGAACCAGTTTCCCAGCCCCTCGGGTCAGAGAAAGCAGCTGTGTACTCCCACGCAGGTTGTACGGAAAAAGAAACGATATTGGCACGAAGCCGGGCGGGGGTAAGAGACGAAGCAGTTGCTTGAGCCTATCAAACTACTACTCCGTTCTTGATGTGGGCGGGGGCATGAAGATTCAATGCATGGGCGGGGAGCCGTATGGTTGCAAAGGTTGGGAAGCCTTGTCTTAGATATTGCAAAGTCTATAAAACCATTTGTTATAAAGGGTGAGTAATCCAATTACAAATTATTGCAAATATTTTTTTGTTGAAAATTGATCGATCATACTTTAAAAAAGATGACGAAGGTGAATCGATTAAAGGCACATTCAGTACTGATGCTACTTCCGAAATACATGTCTCTGTTGAGCTGTTGATGGCATTTTCTTAAACATTTCTGCGAACAGCATATTTTGCCATAATATTTGTGTTCATATGTAATCCGATTCTTTCCTTTGTCCGTAGAGTTGCCGCAGTATGAGACTTTGAGCTTGCGTTAACGTATTTTTTTTGTTGCCAGTGGAGTTACCGTAGTAGGAGACTTTGAGCTTATGTTGACGTGTTTTTCTGTTGCCAGTGGAGATTTCGTAGTAATATAGTCTGAGCATATTTCAACAAAGAAGTCAGTTTCTTCATGTTCTATAGGAGCCATTGGGCTTTTTGTAACGTCATCTTCGTTTACCAATTGAGTTGCCGAAATAGGAGACTGAGCTTGTGTTAACGCCTTTTTCTGTTGTCAGTGGAGATTTCGTAGTGAAATAGTCTGGGCTTTTTTTAGCGAAGCCAGCTTTATCTTTTTTTGTAGAAGTTGCCTTACAGGGATAATTTGCAGTGTTCATAAATTTATTTCTTGTATATCTCTGTTTTCTTAAACTATTGTCCTCCGATGGAGGCAGCGAATATGAAATGGCATCGGCATCTTCTTCCATTTCTCTTTTCTTATCAAGTAGAATAGTTTTATCATCTAAAATGGAAACAGTACTCATAATTCATTCAACAAGTACAAGTGATTTAAAACGGCGAAGTTCCGCTTTTGCAAGAAAATTCTGTTTTAAATTATTGCATCTTTGTTTATTAGAGCGGTCTTAGTGTATATGTTTTATAAAGTTCTGCATTATTTTTAATGTTGTAGGCTGTTCGCCGAGACTTTTTAAAAATTTAAATGTTTCTTCCTGAATTACTTTAAAAAGGCGAAATTTAATGAAATATGGTGAGGGTAATTCACTGACGTGGAAATTGTATTCAGAGCAGTAACAACTTATATTACAGTGCTAGTAGTAAGCGACTCATTTTTTACACTTATATTACAGTGCAAGTAGTAAGCGACTAATTTTTTTTTATAATCAAAACTTAAATCTCTATATTTTTATACCCTCCACCATAGGATGGAAACATTGATGTGCGACCCAATAAAGTATATATATTCTTGATCGCCATGAAATTCGACGACGATTTAGCGATTTCCGTCTGTCTGTCCGTCCGACTGGTGAAATCACGCTACAGTCCGTCCCTAGCATCCCTGGTTGCTGAAACTGAAGACTCACCGTCTAAATGAGCATGATTTTACGTAGGGATTTCAAAAATGTCGCAGGGGCAAATTGCTTCGTGTAAAGGCCCGGTTAGGCAAACTTAATCGAAACGCCCCCGTAGCGTAACGAATCAGCTGCTGCAATCTGACATCAGCGTTACCGTTGTGCGACTAAAGTGGCATATTTGCCCCTTTTTTTCTGCCGTGCTACTATCGCGCCCCTTTTATTTTTTGATACTAAATGTGCCCCTTTTCGATTTGTTGTGCCCCTTTTCGATTTTTTGGCCACTTTTTGGCTTTTGAAAAAAAATCTGCTTTTTATACTCTTATAACAACACTTTCGTACTAACGTACGGAAATGCCTCACGCGCTACGTTCTGAATTCGGTTATTTAATGGGATATACGCATATGAAAACAACGATTTACATTTATCTTTTTACCTTGCACAGCCAAGAAAACAAAACCAAATCACCTTGCGCTAAAGAAATTTTTACCTTGCACAGCCAAGAAAACGAAACCAAATCACCTTGCGCTAAAGAAATTTTTACCTTGCACAGCCAAGAAAACAAAACCAAATCACCTTGCGCTAAAGAAATTTTTACCTTGCACAGCCAAGAAAACGAAACCAAATCACCTTGCGCTAAAGAAATTTTTACCTTGCACAGCCAAGAAAACAAAACCAAATCACCTTGCGCTAAAGAAATTTTTACCTTGCACAGCCAAGAAAACAAAACCAAATCACCTTGCGCTAAAGAAATTTTTACCTTGCACAGCCAAGAAAACAAAACCAAATCACCTTGCGCTAAAGAAATTTTTACCTTGCACAGCCAAGAAAACAAAACCAAATCACCTTGCGCTAAAGAAATTTTTACCTTGCACAGCCAAGAAAACAAAACCAAATCACCTTGCGCTAAAGAAATTTTTACCTTGCACAGCCAAGAAAACAAAACCAAATCACCTTGCGCTAAAGAAATTTTTACCTTGCACAGCCAAGAAAACAAAACCAAATCACCTTGCGCTAAAGAAATTTTTACCTTGCACAGCCAAGAAAACGAAACCAAATCACCTTGCGCTAAAGAAATTTTTACCTTGCACAGCCAAGAAAACATAACCAAATCACCTTGCGCTAAAGAATTTTTTACCTTAAAATCAACCAAACCAAACCAAAGAAGCAGACGTTTTCAGCGGTAAACTCAAAGAACACCCAGAAAAATGTTAATGAAAATGCTTTAGCATTTGAATGCTAAAGGCATTATCACGACATTATGGTTTATAAAGTTGAAATTCGACAGCTATTGAAATTTCAATGAACTAGGGTCACTTACATGTTCTATCATAAACGAATTTGCAAAGATTAAGCACGTATGTGACGTAACGGAGCTTCCAGAAAACAAAGGTATCACTGATTTCCATGAAACAGATTAAAGGCTGGGTTAGGCAAACGTAACCGTAACCGTAACGACCCCGTAGCGTAACAAATCAGCTGATCCGATCTGACCTATAGAAATCAGTGTAAACGATTAGCCAACGGAAAAGAAACGTAAACGGACGGATGAATCTGCTGGCCTTGAATTGGGTCTTACTACGTATGGTACAGTGAGGTAAAAAGAGTAAAATATGGTACAGTGAGGCAAAAATGTATTAAATATGGTACAGCTGTGCAAAATGGGTTAAATAAAGTAAAATGATCAAAAATATGGTACAGTCGGGCAAAAAAGGTTAAATAATAGGGTACATTGGGGTAAAAAAAGGTTAAATTCATTAGGCACAGATGGTTCAATATGATACAGTGGGGAAACAAGTTGTTAAATATTGTACAGTGGAGCTAGGTCAATCAAATTTGGTACAAATACTTGTTATAGTTGCAGTTAGTTTGGGATTACGAATGGGCCATAGATACAGAAACTTGCACGTTTGTATTCTAATTTGACAATTTAAATATTTTTGTATATTTTTTTATATAGTCACTCTATAGAGTTCGCTCCAAATTTTACTTATTTAAGCCTTAAATACCATATTTTGTAAGAATTTTGACTGAATCTTTGCAGTTTGTATTTAATTTAGACAAGAATTCATCGCAGTAACATTTTTTTAAATAAATTCATATTTTGTTATAGTCCCCTTGTAGATGTCGCTCCAAAAAAGCTTATTTAAGTCATAAACTCCACAATTTCTAAGAAATTTAGCTGAAACTTGGCAGTTTGTATTCTATTTTGGCAAGAACTCATCCAGGACAGTTAGGCACTTGGTTTGGGCACTGAGCTTAGTCCGATCTTACGGAAAACTTATAAGAGAGAGGAGATTAATAACAAAGGCAATCTGATAGAAAGCCGATGTCCCACCAAAATCATAATCGGAATAGAAGTGAACTTCGTCTAACACAAAGCAGTTGAAAAACGTCGACCACAACAGAGCCGAATGATCTTTGAATTGTTGTTGATCTCGCACATTTTCCTGCCTCTCTCTCAAAAAAACCGACCTTATATAATGTTAACTCAACCATTTTTCATGTACATTTGATCTTATATAAGGTTATTTTGTCTTCGTAATCAAACATTTACCATGAGAAATTTAACCAGACACATGGTTAAAAAAAATCATTGTATTTTCGGCTCTGTGTAGATTCTCAGTCGCTATCATCCTGATAAAAATGAGCGAATGGACCAGTTTGCACAAAAAATTAACGGCTTATAACTTTGACTCCAGTCAATACAAATACTTCAATTTTTGTGGAGCAATATGTTTTGTAGTACCCATAGTATATTAAATGGCAGTTATTGCCATCCTCCTTTAAGGTATCTCCCAAACAAAATTTGCCAAAATAAAAAATATGAAAAATATTTTTTTGGAATTACCCGATTTTTAGAATATGTGTCATAATTTATTCAGTTATCTACACACTTTTTGCAAATAGGCACTACTTTCTTCGTTAGGATGCTAGCTTAAAAAACCGGAACAAGCTATTTTTTGTAAATTTTTTTTATTTTTATGGTTTTTTAGTTCCGGCAAAAAATTATTAAAAAAAAATAAATTGTTTTAACGACATTTAGTAACTTCCGTATCTATGAAAAGTGATGCTTGAATCATTTCTAGCCCTCATAAATCCCTTTAATTTAATTGGTATGCCGAGCTAATAGTTCAAAAAATATTGTCCAAATACTAAAGGTGCCATCGAAGAAAATTTCTAATTTTCAAAAAAATAAAATTAAAAAAAAACTACCGTAAAAAACATCGTTTTTCATAAAATAGAATGCCACAATCTATGCAAAAAAAATTATTTTTTGTTGCATAGTGTTTTCTAACAATAAAAAATGAAGGAAAATAATAAATATGAAAAAATAATAATAAATATCTTAATTAAATGGGAATATCAAACAAAACATATCAATAAACATACTTATAGAGAAGATATTAACATAATTAAATTAATTTAACATAATTTAATAAATTTAATGGAATTCAAAACAACTCTGGAATAAAATATACATTTTGTGATAATTATGGAGTAGATGTGTCATGTTACAATAAGTAAATCACTTTTTAAAGAGGCTACATATTTTAGCGACGTTGGATGGAAGGGGTTTTATTATCCGCTATCTCTAAAATAACAAATAATTTTTTTTCGCCGTCTTGTACCAAATAATGAAGTTTTTCTTACTTACTTTAAAATGTTCATATTCAATGCTCAGAAAAATTGGAATGCCACGTCCTATTGATAGCAATGCTGCAGAAGGCATTAGAGTAAATAGTAATTCAGTCGTATTGTTAATAGGACATGGCCTTGTAATTGTTCTGCATCTCAAAATCTGAACATTTTGAAATAAGTAAGAAAATTGCATATAAGTTGATCCAAGGCGGTGAAAAAAATTATTTGATAGTTCAGCGATCAGATACTAAAACCTTCAATTCAACACCAATTTCGTACCAACACCAATTTCGGTTTGGCGAAATTGGTGACCAATATATTTTTATGGGCCCCAAAGTTTCTGAAAATCAGTGGGCCACTCGAAAAAGGTGTCATCAGCTTTTGTCCAGCAACTAATTCCGACTTGGTGATACCGCTTAACCATGTTTGGCAATAATGTAGCTAAGAATATGCTAAACAAAAGTTTCTTAGCATTTTTGCGAAAAAAAATGTTTCCGGTACTTTTTTTTGAAAAAGTGAAGGAAAAAAATATTTTTTTTTCACTTTTTTCAGCATATCTTCCGGGGACTCGTAATTTTTCACTAGCAATGCTTGGCAAAATTGTAGCCAACGTAAATTTGAAAATTTTTTGTAAACATATCAGTACACTCTAAGCATGTTTAGGCACCCTAAATAGCTGTAAAAACCACATTGTACCCCAAAAATGTAAGTATTTCACTGATATGTAACAAAAATATATTTTTTTTGGCCATTATTTATATATTAAGGCCAATATTTTTGTGGAACATTTTAACCCTCTAGTAGCTCCCCCACATAACTGTAATTTTTTAAATGTTCTACAAAAATGTTCGCCATAAAATTTTACTATATGAGTCGGAACACACCAAAGCCAAATCTTAACACAAAAACCAAAAAAACGGTCAAATTCCAGTCAACAACGCTCTTTACTGGTATCTTTATTGCTTCTACTAGATCGTACGACTAACATTGCTTCACGAACAGGAATTTGACCTTTTTTTGTATATGTATTTCTATTACATAACACAGTACAACACATGATTTTGGGACTCAATTCTGAGAATTGGACGTGAAAGTAGCCCCAAAAATAAGAACTTCTTCATCATTCGTTTAGTCAAGATGGCTCAATTGATAATTTAATGGCCATACGATTTTTTTTGTGCTCAAGGTCTATTGTTAGCACTTTTTCTATATTTTAACACGGCTATATCTCGGTATACCGTACGGAATATCTCTTTTGTGTTGTATTTATTGAATAGGAGAAAAAAAAAGCGAAACAAACCGAATGTTCACCAGTGCCTTAGAAATCGAAAATGCAAATTTGTTGACCATTTTCTCCAATTTATCACCTTTTTTTGCTTAATAACTGCATTACAAATCCACAAATATCCAGTTTTTTTCTTTATACGTTTTCAATTTACTGGATGCCCTTTTTTTGTTTAGGTTTGTTCAGCATTTTTTTCCGGTTTAAAATATAGAAAAAGTGCTAAAAATCCACCTTGAGCAAAAAATTCGTATGGCCATTAAATTATTAATTGAGCCAACTTCACTAAACGAATGATGCAGAAGTTCTAAATTTTGGGGCTACTTTCACGTCCAATTATCAGTATTGAGTCCCAAATCAATGAACTGAAAAAGGCTGTCATGTGTAATGATACATTTTTGGGCCTTTTAAGGTCTGCACAAGCTGAAAAACTACAATATGCCACCACGCAGGTTAATGCGGTAATCTTGTAATCATCCGATGATGCTGTGATCGAGTCCCAGACGTGCATTGATAAAATTTTACATTCACATTTCATCAGTTTTTCGAGTTTCTGCAGCTGAAAGCCCAAATAAAGAGAGGAGCTAAACATAGCCACAACAATCAGGACGACTTTTATCAGAAATGCAAGGTTCCTGGTGGATAATAATAACGGAAACACATAACATCCACGCCTTAAGATTAACAGAAAATGGTATTTAACATCAGGGCAATATGAGAATGATGGAAAATAACGACGTTTGATAAGGTTCGCACGATAATCGGATTAATGCCAAAACAAGATGTTACATAAGCAATACCAATATCGATCTGGTAACATGTATCACTTTGTTTTGATCATCCATTCGTCTATCATTGTGACATTTCATCATATATGTATATATATACATTAGGGCGGGTTTATTAGTATGGATGAAAAATCGTATAGCAAAAACGTAGTCTACATTAAATTCTAAGAAAATTCTCCAAAGAAACCATGGGTCTAAAATCAAACCCTAATCCGCGCCTCTCGACTTGAAATTTTTTTTCCTCTTCTTTCGCTAAAAATATTTTCTTTTTTTTTAAATATATTATGTTTTGTTATACCCTCACTTTAGTGATACGAGGGTATATATCATTTGCTACGGGTCAAAAGTGTAACACATTGAATGAGTGACATAAGATCCTAAGTATGTTTGGTTTTAAGTCGAATGAGCAATGTCCGTCCGTCTGTCTGCTGGCTGTTGTGCACGATAACTCTCGAAAGGAGTAACCGATTGACTTCAAATTTGGTATGTGGTAATATTTTTTTCTATCTCCGGATAAGTTCGAAGATGGGCCATATTGGTCCACTCCTTCTAGTACCTCCCCCACAAAGTGTTAATATTAAGTGAATTATTGATTATTTAATAACTTCTATACTACTTATTTGAATCTTCTGAAATTCTACACATCATATTATTTTATTAGTCACTATCACCTCAAGAAAAATGGGCGAAGTTAACGCGCCCTTTTTGGTACCTCCCACTTCAAATGGACCATATTGCTCCAAAAAGTTAACAGCTTATAACTTGAATATCTATGCACAAAAAAACTTGAAATTTTGTACAGTGTAATGGTTTCATAGTACCTACAGTCCTTTTTGTACCTCCCACACAAAATGGACCATTTTGTACCAACATTTAACAGCTTATAACTTTAATACCAGTGCATAAAAATACTTGAAATATTGTACAGTGCAACGCTTTTAAAGCACCTATAGCCAAGTAGAAAAGGGGCGTTATCACCACGCCTCTTTTTGTTCCTCCCACACAAAATAATCAAATAACACCAACATCGAATAGCTCATAACGTTAATATACCATAATTCGGCTCAGTGAAATGTATTTAAAGAATCTAGTGTTTAGAGAAAAATAGGTGTATTTGTTAAACCCCTTCTGATACCTCCCACACAAATTGACAGATTAATTCGTATAATATTCCATATTACATTACTCACAAAGTGAGGACATACCTTATTGGGTTCACTCGACTAAAACTTTCTTACTTGTTTCTAATGAAGTTTGGACAGATGCTGCGCCGTTGAGTATTCTTTGGTTTTACTTTTTTTTAGTGAGTTAAAAGGCTAGTTTTTTGCATTTTTGTTTTCGATTCTGATTATAAAAAATTCAGTAGTACAAGAGGGTGAAGATAACATTATTAAAATGCTGCTCTCTGCCAGGGCAACATCTTTTTTTAGAAAAGAAAACACCATTAGATTTTTCTGAAATGTTGGCATAATTTGGGAAAAAATCCAATTTCCCCCATAATTTCCATGTTTTTACAAATTTTAGGAAAAAATTCAAACCATTCCGTTTGACGAGTATAATCGATTGGCATACTCCATATTTCGAGATTCCAAACATTTATTTTTTGTGAAAAAAATTTGTAAAAAATGGTAGAAATGTTTCCCTTTTTCCTCATAAAAATTGCATCAAACGATTTGACGAGTTTAATTGATTGGCATATACATACCATATTTCGAAATTAAAAACTTCGATTTTTTGTGAAATTTGACAAAATTTACAAAAAAATACAAAAATCGAATTTTCATTTGATCTTTTTACAAAATTTGAGAAAAATTGTACATCGGACGCTTTCGTTTGTCGAGTATAATGGATTGTTAAACATGTACACCAAATTTCGAAATTTCTAACATTTATTATTTGAGAACGTTTAGCATATAATGACAAAACACAATTTTCTCTTTTTCCTCATAATTTCCATGTTTTTACAAATTTTGAGGAAACATGACTTCGTATGACGAGTATACTCGATAGGCATATATTTACGAAATTCCAAACATGGATTTTTTGGGAAAGTTTGGCATAAGAGTTAAAACAAATTTCGAAAATTTGCAAAAAAAATCTGTTTGACTTAATCCATTATTTACCAGCGAGTTTTTCAACACATGCTTAGGGCCTGTTTTTGTAACTTATTTTTTGTCACTTCGCACGTCTATTGGCAAGCGAATGAAATTTTTTGTTTTTGCACACTTTGTTTTGATTGTAAACAAAGAAGCTTTCAATTATCGCCAACATTTTGGTTCTTATAAGACAACAACGAACGAAATGAAATGTCAAATTAGACGATCAGAAAAATTCATTCGTGTCGGTTATGTTTACCGCCCTTTTGAATGATAAAGTGAAAATTGTTGGATAAATGAATAAAAAATGGATAAATGAACCAAACAACATACACATGTATCTTTTGCTGAAGTATCCACCAAAATTTCAAAAAAAATCTTTTTATTAGTTTGTATAAAATGTTTTGAAATCTTACAACCACACTGTTGCTTTTTACATTTTTTCGTAATACCTTAAATTAGGCGACCCAAACAATTGTTTATTATACCTATCGACCTAGAATATCTTTCTGAATTGGTTTGGTTTTGTCCGTCCGTCTGTTTATAAATGTATCCTTGTTACCGAGTACAGGTCACAATTATGCTCAGATCACTAGGAAATTTAGCAAGAACTTCCTTTTTAACTCAAGGACTTACTAAAATGGGCGCAGAAGGTTTCCGATTTAGATATAGCCCCTATATATACATAAATGATCTATCAAACAAACAATTGTGTTTGTTTTCGGTTTTTTAATTATTTCTCATCGTCTAGAAACAGCTGTTGCAACTTTTACAGCTGTTAGATAGGGTTGCCCCCGTTCTGATATTTTCGTGTGGAAAAAGCTTTAAGAAATGTCAATAACAACATGAAGGTAATATTGGTCTTTGACAGGAAGACGATGAAGAAAAGAGCTTTCTTACCCAAACGATAAGTGACAATGAACCAAATTAAAAACATGATCGCTTGGGTGAGAATAAGAAGAAGAAAATTATTGCTTGGGTAGCTATCGCACGTCTGCGTTTTGCTACATTTAGCTGAACAGGCTGTTATAATTTATCGACTTTGGGTTAAAAATCGCAAAAATGTTATTACGTATACGTATTTTTCAATTTTTTACTGACAGATCCTTTATGACTTTGTGGGCATTTTTGCGATTTTTAAGGCACTGGAGTCACTTTTTTCGGGAAGGCTTGTTTTTTATCCTCCTATTCAATATCTACAACTTTGCTTCAGACACAAAAGAGAATATCGTACCGTACCAAGAAAAAAATATAGAAAAAGTGCAAAAAATCCACCTTGAGGAAAAAAATGCGTATCACCATTAAATTATTAATTGAGTCAACTTAACAAAACGAATGATGCAAAAGTTCTTATTTTTGGGGCTACTTTCACGTCCAATTCTCAGAATTGAGCCCCAAAATCATGTGTTGTACTCTGGGGGAAATAACGGGTTTTCCAATAGGGATGATATGATTTTGAAGTGACGTTTCGGCAATTTGTAATATGTCATGATCTGTCATTTGTTTATTATTGTATTCAGTAGTGTTTACAATTTCATCATGGAGAGATATACGCAAGAAAAACGTTTAAAAACTATTCACTTTTATTATCAAAATAATCGTTCTCCAATTGCAACTTTTCGTGCGCTAAGTCAATTTTTTTTAAATCAAAAAAAAAACCTTTTTGACATTCGCGCCTGTTCTGAAATCACGCGATTTGATATCACGCTGATTTAGTATTATCAACGATTTTAAAATCACTCTTGGAGGGTTCGAAAATCGTCCAATTTTGGTATAGTTGGTTTAAATTGATTGTTGTTTTCTTTAAACAATAAATCGTATCATTTTCGAGCACCAATAATGATTTTAAAATCGATGGTGTTTTGAAATCGCCGTGATATCAAATCGCGTGATTACAGAACAGGCCCGATTGACCGATTCCCGATCCGACGTACCGTTAAGGAGCTAGAGCAAAAATGAACTTTCCGTTCACATTTTAAAATGATGCTAAGTCCATTTTTTTAAAATAAAAACCAGTAAGGAAAGGCAGAAAGTCGGGCGGGGCCGACTATATAATACCCTACACCTCCCTAACAATGCGATAAAGGTCATTGCGATAATAATTTGGAATAATTGGTAAGTAGGCAGGAACATATTATCTAATTCTGAGCCGATAATCGCTAAATTAAGCAATATTCGTTCCTAAATGGAGAAACATCTTTCCGGAAAATATTAATGATCGGAAGTAAAGTACAACTTCTATAGCGCGTTGAGACCAAATCAGGAGGAACATATATATGGAGGTTATATACAAATCTGGACCGATTTTCAATGAATACTCATTCATGTAAAAAGACCTCTTTCTGTAGAATTTCGTACTGATCGGATATAAAATATAGGCTCTACAGCGCTTACATAGCAAATCGGTGGTAACATATATATGGGGGCTATATCTAAATCTGAACCGATTTTCTCCGAATTTGGCAGTATTCCTTCGAGTAATAAGAAACCTCTTTCTGCCGAATTTCGCACTGATCGGATATAAAATAACATTTTTACAGCGCTTACATGTCAAATCGGGGGTAACATATATATGGGGGATATATCAAAATCTGAACAGATTTCTTCCAAATTTAATAGTGTTTATTCATATAATAGGAAACCTCTTTTAGCCAAACTTCATACTGATCGGATATAAAATACAGTTTTTACAGCACTTAAATGTCAAATCGGGGGTAACATATATATGGGGGCTATATCTAAATCTGAACCGATTTTCTCCGAATTTGGCAGTATTCCTTCATGTAATAAGAAAACTCTTTTTGCCGAATTTCGCACTGATCGGATATAAAATACAGTTTCTACAGCGCTTATATGTCAAATCGGGGGTTACATATATATGGGGGCAATATCCAAATCTGAACCGATTTTCTCCGAATTTGGCAGTATTCCTTCATGTAATAAGAAACCTCTTTCACACTGATCGGTTATAAAATAAATTTTTTAAGGCGCTTACATGTGAAATCGGGGGTAATGTATATATGGGGGCTATATCTAAATCTGAACCGATTTCTTTAAAATTTAACAGTGTTCATTCATATAATAAAAGACTTCTTTCTGCTGAATTTCATACTGAAAAAATAAAATAAATTTTTTAAGGCGCTTACATGTGAAATCGGGGGTAACGTACATATGGGGGCTATATCTAAATCTGAACCGATTTCTTTCAAATTAAACAGTTTTCATTGATATAAGAGACCTCTTTCTGCTGAATTTCATACTGATCGGATATAAAATAAAGTTTTTACAGCGCTTACATGTCAAATCGGGGGTAACATATATATGGGGGCTATATCCAAATCTGAACCGATTTTAACCAAATTAAATAGGGATCGTCCTTGGGCCAAAAAAAAGATGTGTAAAGTTTCGTCAAGATCGGGCCATAAATGCGACCTGTACTTTGATTACAAGAATACATCTACAGACAGACGGACATAGCTAAATCGACTCAAAAAGTGATTACAAGTCGATCGGATAAACAATGGTTCTATCTCTTCTCCTTTTGGATGTTACAAACAAATGCACAAAGTCATAATACCCTGTACCACAGTGTGGTGTAGGGTATAAAAAAACACTTTCCAGTCGACCTACGACCTTGACACCCATGAGCAATATTTTAGCTATCTTTTTGCCATTGACCGATTGTGGCTACGAAACAATTGAATTGTTGCGAGAAAAGTTTGGAGATTCGATTATTTCAAGAAATTGTGATATTGAATGGCCTCCAAGAAATTGTGATTTAACACCATTAAACTATTTCTTGTGGGGTTATTTAAAGTCATTGGTCTTTCGAAAAAAACCAGACTATCTTCAAGCTTTACAAACAAGTCAATATTGAACGTGCCATTCATGACGTTTTATTAAGAACTTAATTGTATCGACTGTACTTCACATTAAATAAAAAACTTTTGAATTTCCTTAACAATATGTGTGTTTTTTTTTCAAAGAAATTATATCACTCTTATTGGAAAACCCTGTATTAAGGTTTGGTCTATCACAAAAAAATTCTGGAAAATGTTCCCTTTAACGTGGGGAGAAAACTAGATTTTGGGCCTAGATTTGAAAATGTTTATGTCCACGTACGCAGCATTGCCTCAACTTCCCGAGCCTGATCAATACCGGTCGCATATTGACATCACTGGAATCTCCTCTACACCAGCGATGGGCACACAATACTTCTACAAAATGTTTATGTATTTGTGAGAAGTGTTAACCAAAAATAATGAATAATAAGATATGTCATCCCGGAGCGAGTAAGTTATCAGATACGAACGAATAAAAATTTCAACGAGTAGGAATTCAAAGAGTGAGGTTTTCCGCGGATTTCGGACCGATTTTCCCGAATTTTTTGTAATTGTCACAATTAAAAAATTAATATCAATCGATTAGTGCAAAAAAAGTTGAAATCACCTTCGCGGAAAAGTGTTTTTTCGCGTGTGACATTTCATTCCTATTCGTCCGTAACTGATAGATTTTGACAGTTCTCGGGATGACTTATCTTCATAATTTATAATTTTTGGTGTTAACACTCTCTTTATGCACTGCGAGAAATGGTATTTGCAATTTTCCTAACATATATTTGTTGGGTAAGATAATAAATAAAGTGGACAACGAACATCATTAAGTAGATTTGGGGTTATTATACGCGTACATAGAGAAATCGAACTTTAAATATGTTATGATTAGCCACATACATACATATTTATTATGCTATGTAAAGTAATCAATCCACATTTTCCAATAAAAGTACTACATACTCGTATTGATTATGCCATATTCTTTATTTAATTCTTCATTTTTTCTATTAACCGTTTTCGAGTGTCCAACTATTTTTTGGTTAGTATATTTAGGTGTTTATACAAATTTTATTAAAAAATCGTTAAAAGATAATAATATATACATTTAAAATTATTTTAAAAAATTCGTTACTTTATTTAATTTTGACAAAAAGAAAATAATATATACATTTCTGCAGTAACATAATAAATAGTTTAAACTTGTATTTAGAAATGTTTATAAATTCTTCGGTAAAAATACAATACATACTAAACTTTATTCCTATACTTGAAGTATGTATTGTAATAATTGTATCATCCATTTTTTCTTTATGTGCACGCTAAGCAACAAGCGACGACACAACCTCGTCGATCGAATGTCCAAGCGCGACTGAATGATAGTGAACTCTCATTCAATGTGTGTGCTCATGTACACGTGATAGGAAAAACCCCGGGTAGTGCTTTTGCCCATCGCTGCTCTACACCCATCTTCGGAGACTTTATTCGCTTAGTTCGGATCAGTGATGGGATTGGAAAATTTTCTAATTGTACCACAATGATCAAGAAATTGTACCAAGTGTACCGCAATTGTACCAAATTATCAGAAGTGAAAAATTCTTTTTAAAACTTATTTTTATTTGTATACCCTTCACCATAGGAAGGGGGTATATTCATTTTATCACTCCGTTTGTAACACCTCGAAATATTGATGAGAAACATCATGAAGTATATATGTACATACACATATTATTAATCGTCGTAAAATTCTAAGACGATATAGATTATAGTGTCTGTTATAATCACGCTACAATCTACAACTATTGAGCTAGATATCTGAAATTTGGTACAGATACTTCTTATAGCTACAGGTAATTTAGGATTGAAAATGAGCAATATCGATCAATATTTTAATATGCCGCCACATATCGCCGCTTAGATGACCAACTGACAGAACTGGCAGTCTGTCATTATTGGACTTGCCTAGTCATTGTACGAGTACAACGTGTGTGTACATTTAGAGTTTGTAGCTTTTCATTTGTATCCAAAAAACGGTAAACATTATCGACGTATCTGACAATATGTTACTTATTAACTTTTTTTTAGTAATATTGAGAAAGAAGAAGTTTTGTACATAATAAGAAAAACAAACTTTAAATTGTATAATAAATATTACTCTATTGGGAAGAAGCAACATTGTCTCAAAAACAGAAAATCTCTCCTGAACAATTTTGAAAATGTTAGTTCCGACAGTTGGTCATCCAAGCGACGATATATACCCTCGATATATTCAAATGATCGGTCTGAAAATTTGTATTTTGGGTGTATTTATACTCAGAAACCTTCACACGAACAACGGTCCATGTTTTAATATAGCCCCCACACAAAGGTCCCTCTAGATTTTTCTTCTTAACGCAATAAAAACCACAAATTTCAACGAACTAGATGCACATATTTGAGTTTATTTGAACCCGAAACCATTCAAGTGCGATCCATGGTGGACGTTATATAAGATTCGCATACTGGTACGAAAGGCATACGTACACAATAGTATCGCAAGTAGGTACCCTTTTCTGTGTTTAAAAAGTGTGAATGGGTTTTTTTTATTAATTTTATCAGCCAGAGAAATGTGCCAAAAATTATTTGATTGTACCAGCGTACCAAAAATTCCTCAAATGTACCAAAAGTGGTACAATTGTACCAAGTTTTCCATCACTGGTTCGGATGTGTATGAGTGCGGGTTGCATACGGGCGGTGGTTGTGGTTTGGCTGCCTTGCTCATCTTCGGTTCTTTCTCTCCCTCTCTCTATCCGCAAAATCTATGGTAGTCGAACACTTGTAAGTCTAGATCAGCGATGGGCAAAAGCACTACCCGGGGTTTTTCCTCTCACGTGTACATGAGCACACACATTGAATGAGAGTTCACTATCATTCAGTCGCTCTTGGACATTCGATCGACGTGGTTGTGTCGTCGCTTGTTGCTTAGCGTGCACATAAAGAAAAAATGGATGATACAATTATAACAATACATACTTCAAGTATAGGAATAAAGTTTTGTATGTATTGTATTTTTACCGAAGAATTTATTAACATTTCTAAAAACAAGTTTAAATTATTAATTATGTTACTTCAGAAATGTATATATTTTTTTTGTCAAAACTAAAAATGTTACGATTTTTTTAAATAATTTTAAATGTATATACATATTATTATCTTTTAACGATTTTTTATTAACATTTGTTAAACACCTAAATATACTAACCAAAAAAAAGTTGGACACTCGAAAACGGTTAATAGAAAAAATAAAGAATTAAATAAAGAATATGGCATAATCAATACGATTACTTTACATATCATAATAAATATGTATGTGGCTAATCATAACATATTTAAAGTTCAATTTCTTTATGTACGCCTATAATAACCCCAAATCTACTTAATGTTGTTCGTTGTCCACTTTATTTATTATCTTACCCAACAAATATATGTTAGGAAATTGCAAATACCATTTCTCGCAGTGCATAAAGAGAATGTTAACACTTCTCACAAATACATAAACATTTTGTAGAAGTATTGTGTGCCCATCGCTGTAATAGACTGACTTCTCAATCGTCTTCGTCGTAGGTCATAATATCGTCATCTCTCCCTGCACATCATGCCTGTCTCTCCTCTAAAATATCTAAGTATGTCAGTGAATCAGACCACTCTATACGGGTCATCACATCTATCCTTTTCTCGAACACCTAAGTCCACAATCCAGTTAGTGCCCAACGTAAAGGTCACGCAATATCACTGAGCATGCGTAGTCCGTCCGTTAACCCCAGTTCCCACATATATAATATTTCATAAACATCGAATGACATATGTATGTTAAACCTTAGACAAACGGACATGGCTAAATCGTCTCAGCAAGAGATTATAAGTCGACCGGTGTAATACACAAGTAGGTTACGCCTTCTCCTTTTTGGTGTTACAAACAAATTGACAAAATCGTGCTTTAGCGATATTCGTCTATCCATATGTACTTGTGATAGAAATGCACGTCGTGTTTATATTTTATTTGGCCATGTATATCCTTAGCCAAAATGGTCCATACCGTTACACGTTTATCCTAGTGAGAAAGGTTACATTACATATACATTGCTCATATAGATAGATTTCTCTTTTAAGGTTCTAAAGACACCTTTTACTCGTATTGTTGGGCAAATGATTTTAAAGGGTACTATACAGTCGACTCCGACCGTGTTTAGTCTTTCCTCACTTGTTCTATTGTTATCATTCTATAGTTCCCGTACATATATCATTTAAATACATATATCATTTAAATAATGAAAAATGTCCTTAAGCTCCATATTCAGTATCAGAAACTAAAACGACGTGTTTTTTCTTTGTTTGTTTTGTGGTGAAAACAAAATATTTACTTTCGTTTTCAAAACAATATTCAAGGAATATGTCAAACTGTTTTCTTTTCATAAGTGAAAATACGTCTGAACAAACAACTTGAGCCTTCTGCAAGTATACGGTTTTATAAAAACAATAACAATTTGAGAGTCATTTGTCTAATGAGTAAAAAAGGACCTTGGTTTACTTGTAATCTGAAATGTGTTGACATAGTAAAATAAAACAAAACAAGTAAGAAAGTTTCAGTCGGGTAAACCGACTAAGGTATACCCTCACTTTGTGAGTAATGTAATATATAACATTACACCAATAAATCTGTCAATTTGTGTGGGAGGTACCAGAAGGGGTTTACCAAATACACATATTTTTCGGTAAACAGTACATTCTTAAATACATTGCATTGTGCTGAACTATAAGCGTTTATGTGCACTGGTACATTAAAGTTACGAGCTATGTAATTTTGGTATGATTTGGTCATTTTGTGTGGGAGGTACAAAAAGGGGCGGGGTGATAACGCCCACTTTTTACAGGACTATAGGCACTATAACAGCATTACACTGTACAAAATTTCAAGTATTTGTATGCACTGGTATTAAAGTTACAAGCCGTTTACTTTTGGTACGAAACGGTCCATTTGTGTGGGAGGTACCAAAAGGGGCTGTACAATAATGCCCATTTTTTACCGGACTATAGGCGCTACAAAAACATTATACTGTAAAAAATTTCAAGCATTTTTATGCACTTGTATTAAAGTTATAAGCAGTTAAATTTGGATGCAAAATGGTCCATTTGTGTGGGAGGTACCAAAAGGGGCATTCCAACTTCACCCATTTTTCTCGAGATAATAGCGACTAATATACTAATATTATGTGCAGAATTTCAAAAGATTCGAACAAGTAGTATAGAAGTTATTAAAGAATCAATATTTCACTAAATGTTAACCCTTTGTGTGGGAGGTACCAGAAGGAGTAGACCAATATGGCCCATCTTCGAACTCATCCGGAGATAGATCAGAATATTACCACATACCAAATTTGAAGTCAATCGGTTACTCCTTTCGAGAGTTATCGTGCGCACCAGCCAGCAGACACACAGACAGACAGACAGACAGACAGACAGACAGACAGACAGACAGACAGACAGACAGACAGACAGACGGACGGACATTGCTCATTCGACTTAAAATGACCCAAAACGGATTTCATCCGAACATACTTAGGGTCTTAGATCACTCCTTCGATGTGTTACACTTTTTTCCGTAGCAAATGATATATACCCTCGTCACACTAAAGTGAGGGTATAAACATCATTTAACGAAAAGGTAATGGGGCTATACAACTGTATTTTAACATAATGGATATTATTTTGTCATGATCTAATGAAAGGGACATCAGTAGATACAGGCACCATTGAATCAAACTAAAATTTTAATTAATCTATATATGTATATAAAACAAGTAAGAAGGTTTCAGTCGGGTAAACCGACTAAGGTATACCCTCACTTTGTGAGTAATGTAATATTGAATATTACTCGAATTATTCTGTCAATTTGTGTGGGAGGTACCAGAAGGGGTTTATCAAATACACCTTTTTTTTGCTGAACATTAGATACTTTAAATTCATTGCACTGTGCCGACTTATAAGCATTTATGTGCACTGGTATAAACGTTATGAGACATTAAATTGTGATATGATTTGGGCATTTTGTGTGGGAGGTAAAAAGGGGCGTGGCAATAACGCCCATTTTTCACAGGGCTATAGACACTATAAAAACATTACACTGTACAAAATTTCAATTATTTTTATACACTGGCTTTAATGGTTTAAAGCTGTTAACTTTTGGTGCAAAAAGGTACCTTTGTGTGGGAGGTACCAAAAGGGGCGTGACAACAACACCCATTTTCCCCTGGACTGTAGGCAATATAAAAGCATAATACTGTACAAAATTTCAAGTATTTTTAAACACTGTTATTAATGTTATAAGCTGTTAACTTTTGGTACAAAATGGTGCATTTGTGTGGGAGGTACCAAAAGGGACGTGGCGACTTCGCCCATTTTTCTCGAGTTGATAACGACTAATAAGCTAATACTATGTGTGGAATTTCAAAAGATTCGAATAAGTAGTATAGCAGTTATTAAAGAATCAATAATTCACAACATTTTAACACTTTGTGGGGGAGGTACTAGAAGGAGTGGACCAATATGGCCCATCTTCGAACTTAGCCGGAGATAGAAAAAAATATTACCACATACCAAATTTGAGGTCAATCGGTTACTCCTTTCGAGAGTTATCGTGCGCACCAGCCAGCAGACAGACAGACAGACAGACAGACAGACAGACAGACGGACGGACATTGCTCATTCGACTTAAAATGACCCAAAACGGATTTCCTCCGAACATACTTGGGGTCTTAGGTCACTCCTTCGGCGTGTTACACTTTTTTCCGTAGCAAATGATATATACCCTCGTCACACTAAAGTGAGGGTATAAAGAAGTGTATATTTTGATTGTCACTCCATACATCTTGGACATTCGATCGACGTGGTTGTGTCGTCGCTTGTTGCTTAGCGTGCACATAAAGAAAAATGGATGATACAATTATAACAATACATACTTCAAGTATAGGAATAAAGTTTTGTATGTATTGTATTTTTACCGAAGAATTTATTAACATTTCTAAAAACAAGTTTAAATTATTAATTATGTTACTTCAGAAATGTATATATTTTTTTTTGTCAAAACTAAAAATGTTACGATTTTTTTTAAATAATTTTAAATGTATATATTATTATCTTTTAACGATTTTTTATTAACATTTGTTAAACACCTAAATATACTAACCAAAAAAAATTTGGACACTCGAAAACGGTTAATAGAAAAAATAAAGAATTAAATAAAGAATATGGCATAATCAATACGAGTATGCAGTACTTTTATTGGAAAATTTGGATTGATTACTTTACATATCATAATAAATATGTATGTGGCTAATCATAACATATTTAAAGTTCAATTTCTTTATGTACGCCTATAATAACCCCAAATCTACTTAATGTTGTTCGTTGTCCACTTTATTTATTATCTTACCCAACAAATATATGTTAGGAAAATGCAAATACCATTTCTCGCAGTGCATAAAGATAATGTGAACACTTCTCACAAATACATAAACATTTTGTAGAAGTATTGTGTGCCCATCGCTGGTCTAGATTCACGCTTGCAATTTTTTCTGCAATTCTATTTTGAAGTTGCATTTGCGTTCAGACAACGTATTATGTTTCGACAATTTTATTTTCGTCGTCCATTAAAACTTATTAAATTTAATAAATTGCATTAAAATGTATGTCGCACAAATTTACATATGTTGAACCGAGCACAAAACTACGAATATTAAATAAAAAGGAATGCGGAAATGTCAAAAAAAATCACCACTTCACAGCGAAAGAAAACACAAAAAGGAATTGCAAAAAAATTGCGAGTACGGAAGATTTTTTCTCCCCCCTCACCGACTGCGTCCCTCTCCACCAAACACTGCAATTCAGCACAAAAAAATTGCATGTGTGAATCCAGACTAGCCAAAGACAAATAGAATATAAGAAGACATTCCTTCAGGCCGAAACGTCAAAATCTATCAGTTACGAACGAATAGGAATGAATTGTAACACGCGAAAAAACAGTATTCCGCGAACATTAATTGAACTTTTTTTCCACTTATCGATTAATATTAATTTTTTAATTGTGACAATTACAAAAAATTCGGGAAAATCGGTCTGAAAATCCGCGAAAAGCCTTACTCGTTGGAATCAAATTCCTATTCGTTCGTAACTGACAATTACTCGCTACAGGAAGGAATGTCTTCTTAAATTATATTGTTTTTGCTTGTAACGAGCCTCTGCGTTCACCACTTGTCGTTCTGCACTACGCTCGCGCACACAGGCATTGTCGCCAACCGCATACACGGTAATAAATCCTTGTTTATTTGAAAATACACCAAATAAAGATTCCCCACTATTTATATTTAAAACTAAAATTCGTTTGATTTTATTCATTTATTTCTTTACCACACGCACCCCCCTTTTTGCACCCCTACACCAACAGTTTATTTTTTATAACATAAGACGTTCCTGAAATTTTCATCAAAAAATTCCAACGTTTACATTTCCCGTAATTAAAGGTTTAACTGCTGGAGTTTGATTATGTTTTCTTTTTGTGAAACAGACAATTAAAATTGTATTAATAGAGTTTGCTTTTAGGCGAATACATTGTATTACAACAGTGATTGTGGAGACTTTAAACAGAATCCCCCAATAGTCAAGTTGGGCGATAAATCGTTTGATTCTTCAGGCGCCTAAAAGCATGCTGCGAATGTTTAAAAAATATAACAGAATATAACCTTCTGTGTTAGAATTTGCCCATGTTATTATGAACCGACCGAATACACACTGTTAACATTCTACATATACCTGCATTCCAAAACATACCAAATCGGAACAGATAGTTTTTCGGGAGGGCAATCAAAGTTTTATGAAATTTTTAAATTTTTATGGAATCGAATGACCTCTACTATTTTCCGCATAAATTTGATCGAGTTGCTGCATAAGCACCAAATTTTAAGTGAATATAATTTAGAATATGAGAAATTAAACTCTATTAATAAAGGGTTTTTCAACAGGGACGCTACAAAAGTAGACAGGTACAGCAAACGACGCCATATTTTTGCCGCTCTTTTGACATTTCTCTTCAGTAAGGTTTGCCATTTCACGATGGAAAGATATACGAGCCAACAACGAGTCGAAATTATTAAAATTTACTACCGAAATTCGGAGTCAGTGGCCTCAACGTTAAGAGCGCGAAAAATCGAAAAATCATCTTCAGCGATGAGGCTCATTTCTGGCTGAATGGCTTCGTCAATAAACAAAATATGCGTTATTGGTCAGACATGAGTCTTCATTGCATCCCGAAAAAAATACGGTTTGGTGCGGTTTATGGGCCGGCGGCGTCATTGGGCCGTACTTCTTCCGTGATATTCAAGACCGGCACGTTACTGTGAATGGGAATCGCTACCGTTCAATGATAACCGAATATTTTTGGCCCCAATTGGATGATATGGACTTGGAGGACATGTGGTTCCAACAGGACGTCGCCACAAGCCACACAGCGAATGCCACAATCAATTTATTGGAAACCAAGTTTGGAGAACGTATTATCTCACGAAATGATCCAGTCGATTGGCCGCCTTGGTCGTGCGATTTGACGCCGTTAGGCTATTTCCTGTGGGGCTACGTCAAGTATATGGTCTATGCCAACAAGCCAGCGTCTGGAGCGTGCCCGTGGTGGCCATGCAAAAGAAATCGAGTTCCATACATAATGGCATCGAACGTACTTTCACAGGAATAAAGAATTTCATTGATATCCAAAACCGTTTTTGTTTTATTTAAAAAAACTTTTCTAGCGCTCTTATTGACGGACCCGATACTTAGCATACTTTGGAAGTGAAAAAAATATTTGTGTATCTTTTTTTTTTTGCCAAAAATCATAGTTTGCAATTTCTAAATATGGTATGGTATGTCAATCCAATCGTAATTATGAGGAAAAGGGAAAACTTTTCTTTGTAATTTTTTTTTGAAAATTTTTGAAGGATTAATCTTTGACAAATTTTCACAAAAAATTACTTTTTGGAATTTCGAAATGTGGTAATCGATTAAACTCGTCAAATGAAATAGGTTGTTGCAAAGTTTTCTCAGATTTTGTAAAAACACGAAAAATAGGAGGGAAAAAGTTGAAAAATATATTTTCGTATTTTTTTTGAAAAATTTTAGAATAGGGTTGCTCTTATGCCAATATTGCACAAAAAATTAAGGTTAGAATTTCGAAAATTTCCAATCGATTATACTCGTCAAACGAAATAGTTTGATGCAATTTTTTCCTCAAAATTTTTAAAACCATAGAAATTATAAGGAAAATATTGATTTTTGAAAGTATGTACATATACCAATCGATTACAATCGTCAAACGAAATCGTTTGATGTACTTTTTTCCTCAACATTTTTAAAAACTTGGAAATTATGAGGAAAATAGGAAAATATTGTTTTGGGCCATGTTTTGCAAATTTTGGGAATGGCTTGCACTTATCGTCGGCTTAATGCTATTTTGGTCCATACGCCATTTTTGTGTTTTTTGAGTTAGGAGTTGATAATATGGGTTTCAAGAATGCTCTTTCAGAATCTGCAATCATTTTTTTCCTATCTCGTCTAGTTTTCGAGATATTGGTAGGGTAAATTTGTTTTACTCTGAATAACGGGAAATAATTTCGATATTTTTGTTCTATGTCTCAAATTTTCTATCGCCCTATATTTTTCACTCTGTATTTTACGTTCTTTCGATCACAATATGTAAATTAGTGTCCTTCCATACCGACCCTTTTTGTGGTCCATGTAATACAAATACGAAAAAATATTAAAATAAAAGTGGATATGGACCAAAATGCCAAGTACAAAAATTGTTATAAATTGATTATTTTTGGATGTAATGGCATAGAAATGCATGAGAATCATACGAACACTTTTGGGAACCCTATGAAATAAAAAGTGTGTAACTCTTCAGTCCCGGTTTTACTCAAACAATAAATTGCGTTTTTCTCCGTTCATACAAAGTGGCGTATGGAACAAAATAGCATTAAGCCGACGTTATGTAAAAATTTCACAAAAAATCAAAGTTTGAAATTTCGAAATATGGTATTGCCAATCGATTAAAATGGAAATTATGAGGAAAAAATTTCACAAAAAATCAAAAGTTTGTAATTTCGAAATATGATATATGGCAATCAATTACAATTGTCAAACGAAATCGTTTAATGCAATTTTATCCTCAAAATTTGTAAAAACTTGAAAATTATGAACAAGGAAAATATTGATTTTGGTCATATGTATTTTGAAAATTTTGCCAAAATTTTACAAAAATTCAAGGTTTGAAGTTTCTAAATATGGTTGATATAAGCCAAACGATTATATTTGTCTAACGCAATTATTTGATGCAACTTTTTTCTTAAAATTTCTAAAAACATGAAAATTATGAGAAAAAAGGCAAATATTGATTTTGATTATATTTTGCAATTTCTGGAAAAGGGTTAACTTATGCCAAAATTTCACAAAAAATCAATGTTTTGTAATTGCGAAATATGGTACGAGTATATGCCAATCGATGATACTCGTCAAACGAAATCGTTTGAAGTATTTTCTTCCTCAATGTTAGTAAAAAAATGGAAATTATGAGGAAAAAGGGGAGGGAAATATGGATTTTGGTCATATTTTTTAAAACTTGAATATTATAAACAATAAAGCAAAATATTGATTTTGGTCTTATTTGGCAAATTATTTTCGTCAAAATTAGTAAAAGCATGGAAATTATGAGGAAAAAAAGGAAAATATTACTCTTTAGACAAATTATGAGGAAAAAGGGAAAATGTGGATTTTGGTCATATTTTCCAAACTTTCACAAAAAATTAAAGTTCGTAATTTCGAAATATGGTATATGGCAATCGAAATCGTTTAATGCAATTTTATCCTCAAAATTTGTAAAAACTTGAAAATTATGAACAAAAGGAAAATATTTATTTGGTACTTTTTTTTCGTCAAAATTGGTTAAAGCATGGAAATTATGAGGAAAATATTGATTTCGGCCATATTTTGAAAATGTTGGCAAACGAAATTGTTTGATGCAACTTTTTGAAGCAAATACAGCCAATCGATTAACTTGTCAAACGAAATCGTTTGATGCATTTTCTTCCTCAATCTTTGTAAAAAAATGGAAATTATGAGGAAATTAGGGGAAAATATTGATTTTGATCATATCTTGCAAATTCTGGAAAGGGGTAAAAAAAATTTCACCAAATTTGGTATTTGCGAAATATGGTATATGCCAATCGATTATACTCTTCAAACAAAATTGTTCGAAGCTACTTTTTCCTCAAAATGTGTAAAAATATGGAAATTACGAGCATAACAGGAAAATATTGGTTTTTGTAATATTTGGAAAGGAATTATACTACATCAAAATTGTTTTTTAAATCGCTTCTCTAAATTGTAAAAACGAGGAAAAAAGGAAATTATTGATTTTGGTCATATTTTGCAAATTCTGAAAAGGGGTTACACTAATGCCAAAATTTCACAAAAAATCTATGTTTTGTAATTTCAAAATATGGTACGGCAAATCGACAAAAAATTGGAAAAAATATGAAAATTATGAGCAAACGAGGAGAATATTTTGTAATAGTTTTTGTAATATTTTGCAAATTTTGAAAAAGGGTTATACTATGCCAATATTTTGTTTAAATCGTTTGATATAATATTACTTTTCTCAAATTTGTAAAAACATTTTGAGGAAAAATGATTTGGTCATATTTTTCAAATTTTCACAAAAAATCAAAGTTATGGTTATATTTTGCAAATTTTAAAACTTATGCCAAAATTTCACAAAAAATAAAAGTTTGGAATTTCAAAATATGGTATATGCGAATCGATTACAATCGTCAAGCGAAATGCAATTTTTTCTCCAATTTTGTATTAATATAAAAAATAATAATTTTGGTCATATTTTGCAAATTTTGAAAAGGGGTTAGGCCAACATTTCACAAAAAATCGGAGTTTGGTTTTTCCAAATATCGATTATACTCCTGAAACGAAATTAATTTTTTGTCATATTTTGCACACTTTGATAACGGGGTTACACTTATGCCAAAAATTTTACAACAAAATTAAAGTTTGGAAGTTTCAAATATGGTATATGCCAATCAATTATACTCGTCAAACGAAATCGTTTAATGCAAATTTTCCTTCCAATTTTGTAGAAATATATATTTTTTTGCAAATTTATATTTTTGTCAAAATTGCACAAATTTAACAAAGGGGTTGTAATAATATATAAATACATACATATTAATATAACATGGAAATTATGAGAAAAAAGGGAAAATGTTTTTGTTCTTGTTTTTTTGTTTTTAAAATATTGATTTTGGTCATATTTGCAAATTTTTGAAAAGAGTTACACATACGACTAAATTTCATATATATTTTTTGTATTTTTTTGGCAAATTGAAATGTTTGTCAAAATTGCACAATTTTTACAAAGGGGTTGTAATCTGTAAAAACATGGAAATTATGAAAAAAAAGGAAAATATTGATTTTGGTCATATTTGCAAATTTTTGAATTTGAAAATATGTAACTTTTACTCAAAATTTATAAAAATTAGAAAATATAATAGCAATATGAAACAATAATTTTAAAAACGTGGAAACTATGAGGAATTTTTAAATTTTGGAATGGGGTTGTTATGAGTATACCACAATTTCACAAAAGTTTGGAATTTCGAAATATGGTATATGCCAATCGATTACAATCGTCGAGCGAATTAATTTCGATATAATTTTTATACCCTCACTTTAGTGTGACGAGGGTATATATCATTTGCTACGGAAAAAAGTGTAACGCATCGAAGGAGTAACCTAAGACCCCAGGTCCACTGCTGTTAGTACCTCCCCCACAAAGGGTTATACTGTTGTGAAATATTGTTTATTTAATAACTGCTATACTATTTATTCGAATCTTCTAAAATTCTATACGTAGTATTAGTTTATAAGTCGCTATCAACTCGAGAAAAATGGGCGAAGTCGCCACGCCCCTTTTGGTACCTCCCACACAAAGGTACCATTTTGCACCAAAAATTAACAGCTTATAACATTAATACCGGTATATAAAAATACTTGAAATTTTGTACAGTGTAATGCTTTTATAGTGTCTATAGCCCTGTGAAAAATGGACGTTATTACCACGCCCCTTTTTGTACCTCCCACGCAAAGGCACCATTTTGCACAAAAAGATTACAGCTTACAGCAGGAGTACCAATGCAGGGTAATACCACAGCATTTTGCACATTGTAACGCTTTTGAAGTACTCATAGCCCTGTGAAAAATAGGCGTTGTCACCACGCCCCTTTTGGAAAACACTTATAATTCGGCACAGTGCAATGTATTTAAAGTATGTATCTACTGTTCAGGGAAAATAGGTGTATTTGTTAAACCCCTTCTGGTACCTCCCACACAAATTGACAGAATAATTCGTATAATATTCCATACAACTTTACTCACAAAGTGAGGGTATACCTTAATCGGTTTACCCTACTGAATCTGTCTTACTTGTTTTTAAATCGTTTGATATATTTTTTTCTCAAAATTGTAAAAACATTATGAGAAAAAAACGAAAATTGTCGATTTTGGTCATATTTTAAAAATGTTGGAAATTGGAAATTACACTTATACCAAAATTTCATAAAAAATCAAAGTTAGGAATTTCGAAATATGTTATATGCCACTCGATTACAATCGTCAAACGAAATCGTTGATGTAATTTTTTCCTTAAAATTTGTAAAAATATGGAAATTATGATGAAAAAAGTAAAATGTTGATTGTGTTAATATTTTTCAAAATTTTAATGGGATGACACATATGACAAAATATAACACGAAATCAAAATTTGGAATTTCGAAACATTCTGTAATTTTTTTGCACTTTTTCGAAAAGGGCTACACTTATTTTAACTAAAAATCAAAGTTGAAAGTTGATTTTGAAATATGATATATGTCAATCGATTATACTCGTCAAACGAAATTGTCTGAAACAACATTTTGTCATATTTTGCACATTTTGAAAAGGCGTTGCCTTAAAAATTGTAAAAAAAATAAAGTTTGTAATTTCAAAATATGGTACAGCCAATCGAAATCATTTGATGCAAAATTTTCCTCAAATTTTATAGAAAAATATATTTTTTTGGTAATTTTTTGCAAAATTGCAACAAAATCAAAAAGGTATATGCCAATCGATTATACTCTTCAAAAAACTCTGTTTAAGTTACGCTTATGCCAACATTTTACAAAAAATCAAAGTTTGGAATTTCGAAATATGGTATAGCCAATCTAATTTTTACAAATTTTTTTTAAAAAACATGGAAATATTGACGAAAAGGGCAAATATTGATTTTGTACAAATTTCACAAATTATCAAATTTCGAAATATGGTATATACCAATTGTCAAACGAAATCTTTTGATGCTATTTTTCCTCAAAATTTGTTAAATCATAAAAATTATGAGAAAAAAGGGAAAATATTGATTTTGGTTATATTTTCCGCATTTTAGAACTTATGCCAACATTTCACAAAAAATTTATGATTGGAATTTCGAAATATGGTATATGCCAATGCTATGTTCTCCTCATATTTTGTGAAAACAAGGAAATTATGAGGAAAATATTGATTTACTTCATATTTTGCACATTTTGGATAGAGTTACACATACGAAGAAATTTAAAAATCAAAACATTGAATTTGGAAATATGTTATATGCCAATCGATTATACTCGACAAAATCGTTTGAAGCAGTTTTTTACTCAAAATTTGTAATAATTAGGAAATATATAAAAACAGGAAATTTAAAGCAATAATTATAAAAACATGGAAACTATGAGGAATTTTCAAAATTTGGAAAGGGGTTGTTATACTCATGCCAAAATTTTACAAAAAATCTAAGTTTGGAATTTCGAAATATGGTGTATGCGAATCGATAACAATCGTCAAGCGAAATAACTTGATGTTTTTGTAAAGATATGGAAAATAATGAATTTGGTCATATTTTGGAAAGGGGGTTGGACAAGATTTCACAAAAAATCAAAGTTTGAAATTTTCAAATTTGGTATATTTCAATCGATTACAATAGTTAAACGAAATCGTTTGATACAACATTCTCCAATTATGATGAAAAAAGGGAAAACATAATTTTTGCACGTTATTTTAACAAAAAAAATCAATGTTTGGAATTTCGAAATATGATATATGCCAATCGATTAAACTCGTCAAACGAAATCGTTTGATACATTTTTTTTTGTAAAAACATTCAAGTTATTGCTCATTTGCACATTTTATGTTTGGAATTTCAAAATATTAATTTCGAAAAATTTTCACTAAACGATTTCGTTTGACGAGTATAATCGATTGGCAAAATATTAATTTCGAAAAATTTTCACTAAACGGTTTCGTTTGACGAGTATAATCGATTGTTAAAATAAGTGTAGCCCTTTTCCAAAAAGTGCAAAAAATTGCAAAATGTTTCTAAATTCTAAATTTTGTATTTTTTGGTGATATTTTGTCGTATTTGTAACCCCACTAAAATTTTAGGAAAATATTAACACAATCAACTTTTTCCTTTTTTCATCATAATTTTCATGTTTTCATAAATTTTGTGAAAAAAAATACATCAAACGATTTCGTTTGACGATTGCCATATACCATATTTCAAAATTCCAAACTTTGATATTCTGTGAAATTTTGGTAAAATTTGCAATATCTTACCAAAATCAATACTTTCCGTTTTTCCTCATAATTTCAATATTTTTACAAATTTTGAGGAAAAAATTGCTTCAAAAAATTTAGTTTGACGAGTATAATCGATTGGATTATGGTATATTTTCGAAATTCCCAGCTTTGATTTTTTGTGAAAATTTTAACAACATCAATAATTTAATTTTTTCCTCATAATGTTTTTTTAAATTTTGAGAAAAAAAATATTAATCTAACGATGTAAAACAAAAATTTTGAAATTTGCAAAATATTAAAAACACCAATATTTTCCTGTTTTGCTCATAATTTCCAAATTTTTAAAGTTTTGAGGAAAAAATTGCTTCAAACAATTTTGTTTGATGAGTATAATCGATTGGCATATACCATTTTTCGCAATTACAAAACTTAGATTTTTTTTAAATTTTTGTAACCCCCATTCCAGAACTTGCAAAATGTGATCAATATCAATATTTACCCTTTTTTCTCATAATTTCCATGTTTTTTTTTTACAAATTTTGAGGAAAAAGTTGCATCAAACAATTTCGTTTGACAAATAAAATCGATTGGCTTATACCAAACATATTTACATATATATAAAATTTTCAAAATATGACCGAAATCTTTATTTTACCTCTTTTTCTCATAATGTCGATGCTTTTACCAATTTTTTCCATTTTTGTTCATAATTTTTAAGTTTTTACACATTTGAGGATAAAATTGCATTAAACGATTTCGTTTGACGATTGTAATCGATTACCATGTATCATATTTCGAAACTAAAAACTTTGATTTTTTATGCAAATTTGAAAAATATTACCAAAATCCATATTTTCCATTTTTCCTTATAATTTCCATTTATTGTTTTACGAATTTTGAGGAAAAAATTGCACCAAACGATTTGGTTTGACAAGTAAATCGATTGGTAATAGCATATTTCGATATTCCAAACTTGAATTTTTTGTGAAATTTTGGCAAAAATGTTATTTTGGAAAATATGACCAAAATCCATATTTTCCCTTTTTCATCATTATTTCCATTTTTTTTTTTTACAAATTTTGAGGAAAAAATTGCATCAAACGATATCGTTTGAAAAGTTAATCGATTGACATATACCAATTGATTTGGTCAAAAGAAATCGTTTAATGCAAATTTTCCTTCAAATTTTATAAAAACATGTAAATTATGAGGAAAATAGAAAAATATTGCTCGTTTCATACAGAATGTTTTTCAAATATTGTGGAAACATGGAAAGTGTGAGGAAAGAAGTGAAAAAAAAATAATTTTGTAATTTTTTTTGCTAATTGCAAATTTTTTTCAAGATTGTACAAAAATCAAAGTTTGGAATTTCGAAATGGTAAATGATTGTATCCGATTGTAATTTTGAGGAAAAAGGGAAACATAGTTATTTTGTAACTTATTTTTTATAGCTTATGCCAAAATTTCGCAAATAAGTCAATGTTTGGAACGGGTCAAACGAAATCGTTTGATGCTAATTTTCCCTTTAAATTTTTTAAAAACATAGGCATTAGAGGGTAAAAGGGAAATGTTGAATTTTTTAAGTTTTTTTTTTTGTAAAACAGCAAGAATGCGCAAAATTAATATTCCTAAAAACGTCATCGATAAAATAGTTGCTTATAGAATTTTTCATTTTCATATTTTGTGAGTCGACCGCAAACATGATAAATTATTTAGTTATGGCACTCTAAAAGTAAATGTAGATTTTTTCTTCATTCTTAAAACTTTAAAATAATTTCCTTTGAACTATGAGGGGCTTTAGTGCCCTAACTTTGTAATGTTTAAGTTGACAATTACCCTCCCAGATTCCAATCAAATCAGAAAAACGTGCATATATTGTTTGGCACACATTCCAGGTCATCTCTACACAAAGCAACAATGTAATTAGCACAAAACCAGCACTTTCGTCTAATTAAAAAAAAACGAAACAGTCACATTTTAATTGTTGCATTTCAATGTCATTTAAGGCTATTGACATTGAATGCACAGCCCTCCATCTGATTTATTACAGTTCATTTAAAAATTTTACTAGAGCTTTGCAAAGGGAACGAAAAGAAATGTGTTAATTTGTTAATTTGAACTTATTAGACCACGTTTTATATAGCGAAATGTGTTAATTAAAATTGAAATTTTAATATGGTCCCACGGAGCGTATGACTGATAACAATTATCGAATCTCATAGACGGGGTGGCGTATGACTATTTTCAATTTGTTATTCCTCAGGATGAAGCATTGGTGAATACTACCCACTTAAACAATGTTACGAATTTATTTCTCTATCTCTGTTTCATTTTACTCATTTTTTACATATCGCGTGATTTATACAATTTAATAATTTTTTTAAAATTTCTGTTTGTGACCATACACAAAGCGAAATAAACGAAAGCGAATTATTTTCAATTTCAATTTAGATTTCTGTCACCAAATGGGGTAATTTTTTAATCAAGGTCAAATGAGTGATACTATTCTAGAAAGCGACAACAACACACATAATTTCCATTTGACAATAACAAGAACGGTAATAAATAGTAAACTAAGGCACTTCAACTTTGTGGCATGTTTGTGTTTGGGGATACGAGAACTGTTGAGTTTAAATTAAATCAAATTTAAAAATTGCTTAGAAACTAAAACAATACACAGCGACTTTGGCGTTCACTGACACAGTGTGCGATTTTTACAAAACGTCAGAAACAATTTATTTACTAACCCAGCAAAAAAGATATATAAGTTATTCCTGTATCTCATTTAAAGTAAATCCAAATACGCAATCAGTCTAATTTTTGCTTCTAAATGAAGTTATGAAAATTGTAATTTTTTATGAAAAATTATATTCATATTTAATTATGAGGAAAAAATGAAAATATTGATTTTGATCATATCCAGAAAAATTTTGAAAATGCTAAAATTTCACAAAAAATCAATGTTTGGAATTTCGAAATATGGTATATTCCCATCAATTATACTCGTCAAACGAAATCGTTTGATGCAATATTTCCTCAAAATTTGTTAAAACATGGAAATTATGATAAAAAATATTACTTTTGTCATATTTTGCAAATTTTATGCCAAATTTTTACAAAAAATCTAAGTGTGGAATTTCGAAATATGATATATAGCAATCGATTACACTCGTCAAACCAAATAGTTTGAAGAATTTTTTTTCTTAAAATTTGTAAAAATGCGGAAATTATGAGGAAAAAGTGACAATATTGATTTTGTTCACATTTTGCAAATTTTTAAAAACATGAAAATTATTATGAAATAAAGGCAAATATTGATTTTGGTTATATAATGGCAAAATTACACAAAAGTCAAAGTTTGGAATTTCGAAATATGGTATATGCCAATCGATTACAATCATCAAACGGTCGTTTGATGTTGTTTTCTTCAAACTTTGTAAAAACATGTGAATTATGAGGAAAAAAGGAAAAATATAGATTTTGGTCATATTTGCAAATTTTGGAAATAAATTTGGAATTTCGAAATAAGGTATATGCAAATCAATTATACTCGTCAAACGAAATCGATTGATGCAATTTTTCCTCAACATTTTTTAAAACATGGAAATTATGAGGAGAAAAGGAAAGTATTGATTTTGGTCATAATTTACAAACTTTGGAAAGGTTTATGACAAAATTACACAAAAAATCAAAGTTCGGAATTTCGAAAAATTGTATATGTTAATCGTCAAACGAAATCGTTTGATGCAATATTTCCTTCAACATTTTTAAAAATATGGAAATTATGAAGAAAAAGTGAAAATATGGATTTTGGTAATATTTTTCAAAATATCACAAAAACAAAACAAAGTTGGTAATTTCGAAATATGATATATGGTAATCGGTTTATCCTCAAAATTTTTAAAAACTTGAAAATTATGGGGAAAAAAATTTATTTTGGTCATATTTTGAAAATTTCGCCAAAATTCACATAAAATCAAAGTTTGGAATTTCGAAATATGGTATATGCCAATCGATTATATTTGTCAAACGAAAACGTTTGATACAATTTTTTTCTAAACATTTTGTAAAAACTAATTATGAGGAAAACAGGAAATATTGATTTTTGCAAAATTTCACAAAAAATCAAAGTTTGTAAAAAATCAAAAATGAAATCATTTGATGCAAATTTTCTTCAAAATTTGTAAAAACTTGAAAATTATGAACAAAAAAGGAAAATTTTGGTCATTTTGTAAATTTTTTTGTTAAAATTGGTAAAAGCATAGAAATTATGAGGGAAAAATGGAAAATATTGATTTCAGTTATATTTTGAAAATTCACAAAAATCTAAGTAAGAATTTTAAAATACCGTAATCGATTATACTCGTCAGACGAAATCGTTCAAATTTTGTAAAATCATACAAATTATGAGAAAAAATTGATTTTGATATTTTGGAAAGTACTTCATATATAGCAAAATTTCACAAAAAAGGAATTTCGAAATATGGTAAAAGCCAATCGATTATACTCGTCTAACAAAATCGTTTGATGGAATTTTTGTTCTCAAAATTTGTAAAAACATGGAAATTATAAGAAAAAGAAAAAATAATGTTTTTTTCATATTTTGCAAGTTTTACAAAGGGGTTGTAATTCGTAAAAAAACATGGAAATTATGAGTAAAAGGGAAAATATTGAATTTGGTCATATTTTGCAAATTTTGGAAAAAGGTTGCACTTATGTCAAAAAAATTAAAGTTCGGAATTTAAAATATTATGGTATGCCAATCGATCACAATCGTCAAACGAAATGGTTTTATCCTCAATAATTGTAAAAATACGGAAATTATGAGGAAAAATTGATTTTGTTCATATTTCCCAACTTTTGGGTTACACGTATGCCAAAATTTCACAAAAAATCAATGTTTGAAATTTCGAAACATAGTATTGCCAATCGATTAACTCGTCAAACGAAATCGTTTGATGCAATATTTTCCTCAACATTTTTAAAGCATGGAAATTATGAGGAAAAAAACTGCTTATAATTACTGCAATTTTTTTTAAAAATTTTGGAATGAAGTGAAATTTGTATAATTATATCAGAATTTTACAAAAATATAATTTTTGACAATCAAATGTGGTAAATGCCAATCGATTTTTTGCAAAATTTCACAATAAATCAAAGATTGACTTTTCGAAATATGGTACATTTCAATCGATTATATTCGTCAAATGAAATCGTTTGATCCAAATTTTCTTCAAAATTTGTAAAAACTTGAAAATTATGACCAAAAAAGCAACATAATTTTTATCATATTTTGTCAAAATTGGTAAAAACATGGAAATTATGAGGGGGAAAAATATTGATTTCGGTTATATCGTCAAAAGAAATCGTTTTATGTAATTTTTTCCATGAAATTTGTCAAAACATGAAAATTATAAAAAAAAAGTTTTTGATTTTGGTCATATTTTGAATTTCGATATATGTATATTTGTAAAAATTAGGGAAATATTGAGGAAAACGGAAAATATTGATTTTGGTCATATTTTGTAAATTTGGAAAGGGCTTACACTTATGCCAACATTTCCCAAAAAATTAAAGTTTGAAATTTCGAAATATTGTATATGCCAATCGATTATATTCGTCAAACGAAATCGTTTAATGCAATTTTTTCCTCAAAATTTTTAAAACCTTGGAAATTATGAGGAAAAAGGAAAATATAAATTTTAGTTATATTTTGCAAATTTTGAAGAAAAAAAAAACAAATTTATGCCAAAATTTCAGAAAAAAATTAATGTTTTGTGATTTCGAAATATGGTATATGCCAATAAATTTTTCCTTACAATTTGTAAAAGCATGGAAATTATGAGGAAAAAAGGAAAATATTGATATTTGTCATATTTTGGAAATTAGGACTTATGCCAAAATTCCACAAAAAAAAAAACAAAGTTTGGAATTTCGAAGTATGGTATATGCAAAATCAATTATACTCGTCAAACGAAAACGTTTGTTGAAATTTTTTTCTCAAAAGTTGTTAAAATATGGAAATTATGATGGAAATCGGAAAATATTGATTTTGGTCATAATTTGAAAATTTTGGGAAGGGGGCAAAATTTTACAAATAATCACAGTTTTCAATTCAAATATGATATATACCAATAGCCTATATATATATATATATATATATATATATATTTCTCTTAAAATTTTGTAAAAACTTTAATATTTTGATGAACTTTTGTTTTTGGTAATTTTTGCAATTGTGCCAAATTTCCACAAAAAATCCAAAGATTCGAAGTTCCTATCGATTTAACTCACCAAATGATATTTTCCGAAATTCTATCTTGTTGCTCCATCAGCAGAAAAGAGAAAATCTCTCACTGTGCCATGGAGGGGTGGTTTTTGTTTGTTGATCTCATTGCATTTGATGCCGTTTTTGTTGTTGTTGTAGATAATGATGATGTTGATTATAATGATGTTTATGACACCCTTCGTTTCAGAGGCACTTAAATCGAATCAATTCCCATGAGACAAGTGGTTATGTAATGTCATAGCGTGCGTGGGTGTGTGTATGTGTAGTAGTACACTCTAGAAAATGAGTGCGTTGAAATGAAATATAACAGCCTGTTTCTGTAACTTGAAAATATGTGTTCGTTCGCCTGCCAGACGACAAACAGATGATTTGGGTTTCAGTAACTAGCATCAGAACGACAAGTCGCACGATAATTAACTCGTACGAAAACGCATTTTAGTGTAAATTTTGGTTTCTCTATCTCTCTTTGCTGTCATCTGGCGAACGCAAATGTCATATCGAGTCACCTTATTTTATTTGTCGACTGATAAGAACAATGGCAAAAATAACTTTATTGAAATCAAAACCAAGTAGATATTGATATAATTATTGTAAAACAAATTAAATAATATATAATATAATATGTATAGATATGTATACATATATAAAGAAGTCAGCATTGGCAGCTCGCTAAGATGGAAAAAATCGTCAGTGCACAATGAGAGAGTCGTGAGAGAGAGAAATAAATGAGAGTCATGGTTCAGCTCAGCTGACCCTACAAAAATGTGTGCTTTTTTAGACCGGAAGTTGTGAAATTATTGACTTTCCAATTGGTTAAATTCTAAAGGTAAAGGTAAGTACAGACGATTTGCAGATGGGACAACATTGCCAGAAAAATGGCGGGAAAATGCAACCCTGTGAATTTACAACCGTGTGAACATACAATTTTTGTTTTGCAACGTTAGCAGAAAAGTCATTGCGAGATAATTTGCTGATTGTTATATGTGCGAAGTTTATGCATGTGACAACGGCGCCATTGCCAGAAAATCATTTTATTTGCAACACTGTCTATAATGTATTTTTAATGGCAATCCTGCATATAAATATTTACAAAATATATTGTAAATATATGAAATTGTTATGTTTTCTTGCAATCGTCTGAACTGTCAATTCACCTTTGCCTAACAATCTGACATTGCCCGTATATTTGCATCACTTTAACAGGGTTGATAATGTTTGCCGATCTGGCAATCGTCTAAACTCAGCTTAAGTACACACGATTTGCAGATCGGACAACGTTGCCAGAAAAATGGCGGAAAAATGCAACCGTGTGAATTTACAACCGTCTGAACACACAATTTTTGTTTTGCAACGTTAGCAGAAAAGTCATTGCGAGATAATTTGCAGATTGTAATGTGTGCGAAGTTTATGCTTGTGACAACGGCGCCATTGCCAGAAAAACATTTTATTTGCAACACTGCTATAATGTATTTTTATTGGCAATCCTGCATATAAATATTTACAACATATATTGTAAATATATAAAATTGTAATGTTTTCTTGCAATCGTCTGAACTGTCAATTCACCTTTGCCTAACAATCTGTCATTGTCCGTATATTTGCACCACTTTAGCAGGCTTGATAACGTTTGCCGATCTGGAAATCGTCTATACTCAGCTTAACGTTATTGCCGTAAGGCCAGGCGAACGAACGAACGAACGAACCTTAGAGAAACCAAATTACTGACGAAAGTGAGTGACTGGTTTTCGTTCGCAGAGACTTCCGTGAGAAATACAGAAACAGGCCGTAAATGTTCAGAAATAGTAATAGTATCTGTTTATGTATGATTATTTCTTTGAATATCACGTTAAAAAAATGGATTTAAAAAAAATGGACTTAGCGCACGAAAAGTTGCAATTGGAGAACGATTATTTTGATAATAAAACTGAATAATTTGTAAACGTTGTTCTTGCGTATATCTCTCCATGATGAAATTGTAAACACTACTGAATACAATGAAAAACAAATGACAGATCATAACATATTACAAATGGCCGAAACGTCACTTCAAAATCATAGCATCCCTATTGGAAAACCTTTTAGTAATAGTATCGTTTAAATAATTCACATCTTTCGAGTATGTAAATTGTAATAAAAAACGTGATGCTTCTGATACCATTTATTTGTATAAAATGCAAATTGCTTTTAGCGCCTTTACATATATATTTCTTCAAATAATTAAAGTCATTGGCAATTTAATTTTCAGTATAACTGGTTTAGGTCGGATTTATAAAGTGTAATTTCAATAGACTATGACGTTTTAAATAGCCGGCGAGACATTAAAGTGTTAATTTGCTCAAAAAATAATGTTATAAAATTAAAATGAGATGTATTAAATTAAATGAATTACAATTTAATAAATTATATTCGTCATTTTGGTTATAAAGTGTAATTTCAATAGACTATGACGTTTTAAATAGCCGGCGAGACATTAAAGTGTTAATTTGCTCAAAAAATAATGTTATAAAATTAAAATGAGATGTATTATATTAAATGAATTACAATTTAATAAATTTTATTCGTCATTTTGGTTTCTAGAACTATAAACATTTAATTAACACCTGCAAATCAGTTCAATTGAAGCCAATAACGCCGCTAATGATGTGATAAAACTTTTTAATAGTAATAATAATAAAGGGTCCGCCAAATAACCTTTTTTTTGAAAACATCGCGCAAAACATCAAGTGTAGCTTCGGCTGTGTGGCACGTAGCGCCGTCCTGTTGAAACCAAATGTTGCCAATATCCTCCACTTAAATTTTTGTGAACAAAAATTCGTTCAACATGGTCCGATAACGATCGCCATTGACTGTAACGGCCACTCCTTGCTCATGGCCCAATTAAAAAACGTTAGATGGCGGACCCTTAATAATATATATGTAATCGTAAATGTATGTAATCGTATTTCTACTCGTATTACGGCGAAGTGAATTGTGCGGCACAAATTGTGTTTGTCGTAGCTTACAATATATTCGGGATCTACAGGGTGGCTGATGAATATTGCTACATTAAGAAACTCAAATAACTTTTTTTGGAATTCAGTTTTCTTTTATTCATGTTAAAGCTCATTAAATTTTATTAAATATACATAGCTTAATTAGTTTTAAAAATAATGGAATTTAAATGTTGTTTCTATTATGTTTTATTTTTATTTATTTCCGATATTTCGATCGTCTTCGACGATCATCTTCAGGGATTTTCACTTAAAAATAACAAAGAACATATATTATTTAAAGAAAAATTACAAGCATTTCCAGAGTATATCTTTTCTTGTAATTGTTCTCCTGTGTCAATATGTCAACGTCCTTGAAATTTGACTCATGTCCCGTCAGAGTACAATGTGCTGCTAGAGCTGTTTTTTGCTCCAAAGGTTTATGACTTGCTTTATGGTCCGATTTATGTCCTGAAATTCTAGTCTTTAATTTAGTTTTTGTTGTGCCAACATATACCTTTTGGCATATGTTGGTCTTGTCCCCATTACATTTTATCTTATATGCTAAGTTCTATTTGTCCTCCTTTTTAATTTTTGATTTTGTCCTACTGAAAAAGTTATTTACTGTATTGTTTGTTTTAAGCGCTAGTTGATATTTGTCCTTATTGTAAATGTTGGATTTGCAGAATCTCTCTGAAAAACCTGCAATGTATGTTGAGGTCTTGTATATCTTCGCCATGTCTTCTTTTGTTTCCATCATTTTTGTTGATTTCTCCTTCACGTGTCTTATTAAATCGTCAATAGTGTTTTTAGGAAAATCGTTAATTCTTAATATGTGTCGTATCTTGTCTTCATTATCTTTGTGATATGCTTCGTCACTAATGTTTAGAACTCTGCTGATGAAATTTGTAGCCGTGTTGATTTATTCAATAAGAATATTATTAACTTGACGGATAAAAACAAATTACATCAAAAACAGCAACGGCACCTAGAATATACGGTCTGCCAAAAATTCATAAAGATGGCACACTTTTGCGACCAATTTGCTCATCGATCAATTCTCCGGCTTATGGACTCTCGAAATACATAGTAAATATGTATTTTAAAAAACTTGACGAAGGACTCCCAATATAATGTGAAGGATGCAACAGAATTTAAATCAAGAATCAACAATATGACTATAGAAGATGACGAAATTTTAATCTCAATAATCCATAGACAAAGCGGCAGCGAAAGTTATACGTGTCCCAGCGTTTCGCTGACCAAATTCAATAGGATTCTTCCCTAACGTGAAAAAGTGCGTTGTGTTTAATGGAGACAGACGGACGAACAGACAGAAAGACATGGTTAGATCGAATCTGCTAGCGATTCTGAGTAGATCGGTATACTTTAAAGTTCGTCTAACTCTAATATTTAGGGCATTACAAACATCTGGGCCAAACAAACCCTGTTCCACAACGTCGTGTACAAAAACTACACATATATGACAACAAATATGTACAGTTTTTTCTGAGTGTAATTACTATTTGGATTATAGTAGAACTAGGAGTACACATAAATACATACATATGCGGATTTGTTTGTAATGTAAATTTTTTTCTATAAATTTGAAATGATTTAAACAATTGTCTTAATTCAACAGGTTTGACCTAAACAAACCGAATATGACCGTGTGTCCACCTTTAACAAACACACACACACTTCCCCTTTTCGCCTAGAAACATTAAATTCTATCACCATATTTTGTTAGATTAGCAACAATAATAGTACGAGTATGGGACTATTATACGGGTTTACGTACTCTCGTATTTTGTTTATTAAACGACGAATTGTGACAACAAATATTAAATGTTTTCCAACAACAAATCTGCAAATGTCAAATAAACTCAAAAATCATGATTGAGGGAAGTCCGATCCCTAGCATTGTGTATGTGTCCGAAATTACGAACATTTAACCCACTACAGTGTCCCATGGATGGCGCATCGCAACAAACAAAAATAAAATAATTTAAATATTTTTGTTATTATTACATGAATGAGTGCACTGGACACGCAATCGAATTAAGTCGAATTAACTTAAAGATACACACATGCACAACACACAAAGATTGTTAAAGATTTTTTTCCAATTTGAAAACTTGAAAAGAATTTATTTTTTGAAGAAACTTCTCATGACATTCGTTGCTGCTTAGAGGTTATATTTAATTAGTTCATTCAAGCTCACTAATGCGATAAAACTATGTAAAAAACTAAATCAGACTCCGCTTCAAAATTTTGAAATTGACTCACTGAGCACTTTTCCGGACACAGTGGGGCAAAAAAAAATATTGTACAGTGGGCTAAAAATGTAAAATGTGATCCATGGTGTTAGAGTGGCTTTTGGAACATAAACTAGAGATCGGAAGTGATTTTTAGAAATTCTAACTTTAAGAGGCACAGTGGGACAAAACGGGTTAACTATGGTGCCTGGGCCAAAAAGGGAACAATATGGCAAAATTGGAACTTAAACTTGAGATATGAAAAGTTTTTATGCTTTAAGGAGCACAGTGGGTCAAAAATGGTTAAATAATGTACAGTGGGTACAAATGGTACTGTGGTACAAAAAGGGTTAAATATGGCACAGTGGGTCAAAAAGTGTTAAATATGGTACTGTGGAGCAAAAAGGGTTAAATATGGCACAGTGGGGAAATAAGGTTAACTATGGTACCGTGGTGCAGTGGGACAAAAATAGTTAAATATGGTACAATGTGACAAAAATTTTTAAATATGGTACAGTGGGTCAAAATGGGTTAAATATGGCACAGTGGAGAAAAGGCGTTAAATATGGTACCGTGGGCACAAATAGTTAAATTATGATAACTTGCGGACAAAATGGTTTAAATATAGAACAGTGGGTGCAAAAATGTGTTATATATGGCAATAGTTATATATGGTAAAGTGTGACAAAATGGGTTGAATATGGTACAGTGTGGAAAAATGTCTTAATTATGAAACATAAGGGCAAAAAGTTATTAACTATGATACAGTGGGGAAAAAAGGGTTTAATATGGTACAATGTGTCAAAAATGGTAAACTATAATATGTTAGGTTAAATATAGTACTGTGGGTCAAAAAAGGTTAAATATGGCACAGTGGGTCAAAAAGGGTTAAATATGGTACTGTGGAGCAAAAAGGGTTAAATATGGTACAATGGGGAGAAAGGGTTAACTATGGTACATTTAGGCACAAATAGTTAAATTATGTTAACGTGCGGACAAAATGGGTTAAATATGGAACAGTGGGGCAAAAAAGTGTTAACTATCGTATAGTGAGACAAAAATGGTAAAATATTGCACAATGTGACAAAAATGGTTAAATATGGCACTGTGGGGAAAAAGGCGTTAAATATGAGACAGTGGGGTACAAATAGTTAAATATGGTAACGTGGGACAATTGGGTTAAATATTGGGTACAATGTGGCAAAAAGCGTTAACTATGGAGCATTGGGGCAAAAATGTGTTAACTATGGTACATTTGGGGGCAAAAATCGTTAAATATGGTATAGTAGAACTAAAGGGTGTTAAATATAATTCTAACAGGGGACAAGAAGCGTACATTTAGTAAAGTGGGTAAAAATATGGATGCAGGGAGAGAGGGTAGCTCCCGGAACAAAAATATGAGATAAGAAGTATTTTTTTGAAAACGTATGCTTTTAGTAGCACTATGGTGCAAAAAGGTTAAAATTATGCTGCAGCTTGTGCTAGAAAAATTTGTTCAATATGTTACAGAGGGGCGAAAATGTGTTAAATATGATTGAGAGGAGCAAAAAGGGTTACATATGATAGGTGATGCAAAAATGGCTATACAGGGTGGCTGATATGTAATGCAACAAAGTAAAGCGCTATATTTTTTTAATTTTTTTTTAAATTTTATTGTTCAAAAGCAAAAATGTCGGAAATAACATAACATTTTAGAAACAGTTTAGATTTGTTCGAATTGGCCACCTTTGGCACGAATTATGGCCTTCAAACGGCCGCCAAAGCCATCACACGCTGCACGAAAGTGGCTCTGTGGTATTTTGGCCCATTCCCGTCGAAGCGCCGTCTTGAGATGATCGATACTTTGGTATTTTTAGTGCGAACCTTATTCTCTAAAATGCCCCAGGCGCAAAAGTCCAACAGATTGAGATCCGGAGATCTTGGTGGCCATTGTGCGGTAGAAATGAAGCGAGGAACCTCCTTTTTAAGCCATTCTTGGTTGGCGCGTGCTGAGTGCGATGGTGCTGATTCCTGCTGGAATGTTCATGGTCTGCGGCCGAAATGTTTGTCTGCCCAGGGCTTCAATACTGTCTTTAGGACATTTTCCCGATAATATTCGGCATTTATTTTGACCCCATGGTCGATGAATACGAGCGGGGAGCGACCATCGGCCGTTACAGCGGCCCACACCATTACCATCGGCGGCGCTTGAGTTCTGGTGGCCAATCGAAGGTGTAAATTTTCAGCTTACCTCTTTGGCAAGTAAACCCGATCATTTTGTTTGTTCACAAACTGCTCAATTTGGAATGGCTTCTCATCGGAGAAAACCAAATTCGGTAACAGGCCACTTTCGAAGCAACTCCTTGGCTCTTTCCAGTCTAACTTTTTTTTTGTGCATCTGTGAGCTCTTGCACTTTTTGGAACTTCAATGGCTTTAGTCCAAGCTCATTTTTATACCCTACACCACACTGTGGTACAGGGTATTATAAGTTTGTTTCATGGCAGATGTTTGCAACACCTGAAAATAACACAGCTAGACCCACCTTAAAGTATACCGATCGACTCAGAATCACTAGCTGAGTCGATTTAACGATGTCCGTCCGTCTGTCTGTCCATGTAAAGTTGTTCGTCGACTACAGGTCGCAATTTCACTGCGATCGTTCTGAAATTTTGCAGTTTAGAGTACTCCATTGTACTTGTGTACCATATTAAGTACAATGGAGCGAAAATGATTAAATATGGTTCCAATGGCGATTGTACGTCTTGCAACTTAAACTAGTAATTCACTTTAGCTTTTTAAATTCGTAACTTTACAAACACGCTCGGTTAAACATATATATTGTAACAGGGTGTGAAGTAGCTATTGGAACATAAATTAGGAGACAAAAGGTAACATATGATCGAAAAAGTAGTTATAACACTCAGAGGTATAGTGGGGAGAGGGATAAATATTGCACCATTATGTCAGGGTAACTCTTGGAACATAAACAAAAAATGAAACGGGAGATCGTTTGAAGGTAATCAAATCTTCGTATGTTATAATCATGACATTTAGAAAGAAAGAATGGGGGCTGCGAAGCGCACCTGGTTAAAGCTGGTATATCAAAAATTTACCTAACCTTACCTAATCATTATTTTAAATCCTGTCTCCTCAAAAATATCTAAATTTTGTAAAAGAAAACAATATATTGTATCTTTTGAGGGGTTCTTTGAAGTAACCTCTGAATCAGCCCAGTCAGAAAAATAGCACCATAGACAAAATGTTGAGAAAGTTTTACCAATTTTGTGATTCAGAACATCCATAAATGCCACATAAATGTAATATAGGGCTAAATATTTTATTCTTGAAAAAAATTAAATGCATTTATTGGAATTTATAACGCTGGAAATTCTAATTTCATAAAAATGTTTCTCAAAATATGATTAGCATGAAATATCTTTCAGTTGTTCCATGTTGTTGTTCTTCGGAAATGTAGAATCTAGTCTTAAAAATAATGTAAAGTTTTCTTCGGAAACTGAAAAATTTTAAATCCAATCTATCTTGCCGCATTTATTGGTTAAATGCTTAGTCAGGATGAGCAATGTGAAGCTTTGTGTATTATGAATAATGGAGCCGCAAAGATTTTTATGTCTGAAGTAAGGGTAAAAATAGTTCGAAAATATGGGGGAACAAAAATTAATTGCTTCCATCCCAGAAAAATGGTCAAGCTAACAAGTTTCATAGTGGTAGTTGTGTTTAATTTATTATAATCTATTGAAATTGCGAAGACAAAAATGGCACAAAATCGTTCGCAGTTTCCAACAAGATAACGATCCAAAATTCGAGCAAATTAATGGTATAACCGGGTGATCTAAGTAGAGATACTTTTATCAATAGCCTTTTTTTGACAGATCACGTGTGAGTCGTGTCATGCTGTCATGTTATTTTTGTTACGTATTATTTGGCATTTCATCATGGAAAGACTTACGCCTGAACAACGTTTACAAATTAAATCAATTTTTTTTTAAATCCAAAAAAAAAAACACTTTCCAATCGACCCAAGACCTTGACAGCCATGAGCAATATTTTAGCTCTCGTTAAGAGCTATCTTTTTGTCATTAACCCATTCCCGATCCGACGTACTGGAATCATCGGTCCATATTTCTTCAAAAATGATGCCGGTGAGAACGTAACCGTCAATGGCGACCGTTGTCGTGCCATGATTACCGACTATTTGATGCCTGAAATTGAAGCTCGTGATCTCGGCGACATTTGGTTTCAACAAGACGGCGCCACTTCCCACACATCGAATCAATCAATGGATTTATTGAGAGAACACTTCGGTTTTTTTTGGGCCGGTCGATTGGCCATCAAGATCGTGTGATATCACACCGTTAGATTTTTTCCTGTGGGGATATGTAATGTCTAAAGTTTATGCGAACAAACCCGCTTCGATTCAGGCCTTGGAGCAAAACATCACGCTTGTCATTCGCCAGTTACCAGTCGAAATGCTTGAACGAGTCATCGAAAATTGGACTCAGCGGATGGACCATCTGAGACGTAGCCGTGGCCAACATTTGGTAGACATAATCTTCAAAAAATAAATGCCAAAGAATGTTCTTTCAAATGATAATAAACATTCCCCATTCAATTTGAATTTTCTGTGTTTTTTTCTTTAAAAAAGTAGGGAACCTCGAAATGGATCACGCTATACATATATTCTCAATCTTCGTAAAATTCGAAGACGATTTAGCCATATCCGTCTGTCCGTCCGTCCGTCTGTTGTAATCACGCTACAGTCCGTAATAATAGAGCTAGTTTGATCAACTTTAGTAGAAATATTTCTTATTTTTGCAGGTTGTTTGGGATTACAAATGGGCCATATCGATGTCAATGTTTTGATAAAGCTCCCCTGTAGAGGTCGCTCCAAAATACGGTTTTTGAGCCATAGATACCACAGTTTTAAAGCAATTTAGTATAAACTTTTCAGCTTTTATTATATTTTGACAAGAATTCATTACGGCAAAAATTTTAAAAATCGGTCATATTTTGTTATAGTCACCCAATAATGGTCGCCCCAAAATATACGTATTTAAGCCATAAATACCATATTTTCTAAGCATTTTAACTGAATCTTTGCAGTTTGTATTTAATAAAGATAAGAATTCATCGCAGTAAAATTTTTTTTAATCAGATTATATTTTGTTATAAACCACCTATAGATTCCGATCTCAAAAAAGGCTTACCTAAGCCATAAACACCACATTTTCTAAGAAAATTAGCTGAAACTTTGCAGTTTATCTTCTATTTTGGCAAGAATTCATCGCAATAAAATGCATACAAATAAAATTTAATTTTGTTGTATTCCCCGTGTAGATGTAGCTCTCCAAAAGCTATTTTGAGCCATATATACCACCTTTTTCAGTTGAAGAGTTTGGATAAAGAATTTGCGGCCTAAAAAGTGCAGCGTTCGTTTTTTAATAATTAACTTAAACAACAAGTTAGAAAGTTTCAGTTGGGTAAACCGACTAAGGTATACCATACCCTCACTTTGTGAGTAATGTAATATGGAATATTAAACGAATTATTCTGTCAATTTGTGTGGGAGGTTTAACAAATACACCTCTTTTTCGCTGAATAGTAGATACTCTAAATACATTGCACTGTGCCGAATTATAAGGGTTTATGTGCACTGGTATATTAACGTTATGAGATATTAAATTTTGGTATGATTTGGCCATTTTGTGTGGGAGGTACAAAAAGGGGCGTGGTGACAACGCCCATTTTTACAGGGCTATAGGCACTTCAAAAGCGTTACACTGTGTAATATGTTGTTGCATTTTCGTGCATTGGTACTCACGCTGTAAGCTCTTAACTTTTTGTGCAAAATGGTACCTTTGTGTGGGAGGTACCAAAAGGGGCGTGGCAATAATACCCATTTTTCACTGGACTGTAGGCACTATAAAAGCATTACACTGTACATTTCAAGTATTTTTATACACTGTTATTAATGTTATAATTTGTTAAGTTTTGGTGCAAAATGCTGCTTTTGTGTGGGAGGTACCAAAAGGGGCGTGGCAACTTGGCCCATTTTTCTCGAGTTGATAGCGACTAATAAACTAATACTATGTGTGGAATTTCAGAATATTCGAATAAGTATTATAGCAGTTATTAAAGATTCAATATTTCACAACATGGTAACACTTTGTGGGGGAGGTACTAGAAGGAGTGGACCAATATGGCCCATCTTCGAACTTAGCCGGAGGTAGAAAATAATATTACCACGTACCAAATTTGAAGTGAATCGGTTACTCCTTTCGAGAGTTACCGTGAGCACCGGTCAGCAGACAGACAGAGAGACAGACAGACGGACATTGCTCATTTGACTTAAAATGGGGTCTTAGGTCACTCCTTCGACGTGTTACACTTTTTTCCGTAGCAAATGATATATACCCTCGTCACACTAAAGTGAGGGTATAAAAAAACAAAAATGTTGAAATTGACTCACTGAGCACTTTTCCGGGCACAGTGGGGCAAAAAGTGTAAAATATTGTACAGTGGGCTAAAAATGTAAAACATAATTCATGGTTTTAGGGTAGCTTTTGGAACATAAACTAGAGATCGGAAGTGATTTTTAGAAATTCTAACTTTAAGAGGCACAGTGGGACAAAGCGGGTTAATTATGGTGCCTGGGGCAAAAATGAAACTATTAGGCCAAAGTGGAATTTAATCTTGAGATATCAAAAGTTTTTATGCTTTAAGGAGCACAGTGGGTAAAAAATAGTTAAATAATGTACAGTGGGTACAAATGGTTCAGTGGAGAAAATATGGTTAAATATTGTACAGTGCGGAAAAACGGGTTAAATGTGGTAGAGTAGGGACAAATTTTAAATATGGTACAGTGGGGCAAAAAGTGTTACATATGGCACCGTGAGGCAAAGGGTTAATTGTGGCACAGTGGGGCAAAAAGGGTAAACTATGGTACAATGGATCAAAAATAGCTATTTATGGTAAAGTGTGACAAAATAGGTAAAATATGGTACAGTGTGGAAAAATGCGTTAACTATGAAACAGTGGGGCAAAAAGGGTTTAATTTGGTACAATGTGATAAAAATTGTTAAGTATGATACAGTGGGTCAAAAAGGGTTAAATATGGTACTGTGGGGCAAAAAGGGTTACATATGATAGGTGATGCAAAAAGGGTTATATATGGTACATTCAAACCAAAAAGTGTAAAATACGGTAAAGTGTGGTAAAATGTGGTAAGTTGGGAAAAAGGGTTATATATAGACCAAGATAAAATGTCGTACTTTAGATCCATAGTGGAATAAAAAGTGTTAAATATGGAACAATGGTGCATAAAGGTTTGAATGTGGTACAGAGTGGGAAGGTAGATCTTACATCACAAACCAAAGCTAAGAAAACTTTGTTTTGAAATAAGTAAGTCGGGAAAAAGAAGTTAAATAAGGTAAGGTATATGTAAAATGTTAAACAGTTAAAATGATAAATGCTTTCTTTTAGTGGCACTTTGGGGCCAAAAACGATTAAATATTGTACAAAAGGCTTAAATGGTACATTAAGTTCAATGGAGCGAAAATGATTAAATATTGTTCCAATGGCGATTGTACGTCTTGCAACTTAAACTAGTAATTCACTTTAGCTTTTTAAATTCGTAACTTTACAAACACGCTGGGTTAAACATATATATTGTAACAGGGTGTGAAGTAGCTATTGGAACATAAATTAGGAGACAAAAGGTAACATATGATCGAAAAAGTAGTTATAACACTCAGAGGTATAGTGGGGAGAGGGATAAATATTGCATCATGATGTCAGGGTAAATCTTGGAACATAAACAAAAAATGAAACGGGAGTTCGTTTTTTATCGTTTGAAGGTAATCAAATCTTCATATGTTATAATCATGACATTTTGAAAGAAAGAATGCGGGCTGCGAAGCGCACCTGGTTAAAGCTGGTATATCAAAAATTTACCTAACCTTACCTAATCATTATTTTAAATCCCTTCTCCTCAAAAATATCTAAATGTTGTAAAAGAAAGCAATAGATTGTGTCTTTTGAGTGGTTCTTTGCAGTAACCTCTGAATCAGCCCAGTCAGAAAAATAGCACCATAGACAAAATGTAATATAGGGCTAAATATTTTATTCTTGAAAGAAATTAAATGCATTTATTGGAATATTTGTTAATAATATTAGATCTTTATAACGCTTGAAATTCTAATATCATAAAAATGTTTCTCAAAATATGATTAGCATGAAATATCTTTCAGTTGTTGTTCCTCGGAAATGTAGAATCTAGTCTTAAAAATACTGTAAAGTTTTCTTCGGAAACTGAAAAATTTTAAAACCAGTCTATCTTGCCGCATTTATTTGTTAAATGCTTATTCAGGACGAGCAATGTGAAGCTTTGTATATTATGAATAATGGAGCCGCAAAGACTTTTATGTCTGAAGTAAGGGTACAAATACTCCTTTCGATAGTTATCGTGCGCACCAGCCAGCAGACAGACAGAGAGACAGACGGACAAACATTGCTCATTCGACTTAAAATGACCCAAAAAGAATATCCGCCGAACTTACTTAGGGTCTTAGATCACTCCTTCGATGTGTTACACTTTTTTCGTAGCAAATGATATATACCCTCGTCACACTAAAGTGAGGGTATAAAAAGGATCGTTTCATGATTTGCTCCATATCCAAAGATTTTTCCAGTAATAAAATTGAATGAAATCCATTGTTGAAGGGTATATTAGATTCGGCATGGCCGAAATCAACGCTTTTACTCGTTTGAAAAATATTTGCCAGCAATGAATAGGTGGAGGTTACTGTTGATGGCTATCTTCTGGAACTAGACAGATCTTACTATAAACAGGGTATCGAAGCTATTGAAAATCGCTGTATCGAGCTTAAAGAAGATTATGTTGAGAAATAAAGAACAATTTCCCCAAATTTGTTGGGACCGCCCTCGTACATATATCAAGACAGTTCCTAACAGTGCACTCCGTAGTCGAACCTATCATCAAGCTTAAAACCATCTGTGCAGGAGTGGAGATGGTTTCTGTTTCAACCCCTTCCTCTCTGACAGGTATCTTAGAGGTGAAGTTCCACCGTTAGTATATGTATTGTCCAATCGTACCACTATATTGTAAAATCCTCATGTGGCCGTAGTTCTTGTACCTCCTCATTGTAGTCCCGCTCTGGTGGCAACTTCACTTGCCATTATATCAGCGGGCAGTAGATGGAGTAGGGCTCAGGATGTCTCTTAATCGTAAGATAACAATAAGTTTTAGGAAGACTTAACCCCTGCCTGCGACGGTTTTTCCGCTTTGCCGGATTTATAGAACAAGTATAGAGCTTCCTGAGCCAGTCAGTCACTGCTGGTAGCTCCGCCGGTGAGACATCGCCATGTCCTACCTAAGAATTATAGTTACAATCTCACTAACGACCAATCTCGGGAGCTACCGGTAGCTCCGCCGGCGAGACATTGTCTTGTCCCACCGACTTTAAAGGTTTAATGCTACTAACACCCCAAATAATTCTAGTTACAATCTCGCTGACAACCTCTGATTTCTGCGAGCAAAAATTTAATTTCCATAGGCTACGAATACTCGTACAAATAGTTTTTATTCAACTTTTTTCAATATTCACAACTAAGTTTAAGTTTAGGTTAAATAAAGCCCAATGAAACGTGACTGAACACGATTAAGGTAATAAAGCATCGAAGATTTTAGTGACTTTATGCTTCATAGGCCTAAAATGGAATGCTTGACATACCTGAATTTGTATACGGCTAAACGTTTGAACTTCCGTCCAATTACTCATAATTTCGTTACAAGACAAAGTTTACACGTGATAATGACTCTGAGATGCAAATACTAGCACTCATCACCTTCAGGTCTCATATCTAAGATATGGTTTATGATGTCAGTGTGAAGGTGAACCAAACAACAACAATGTGAAAAAATCATTTGTAAAATTAATTAGCACCTGAAACAATTAAGAAGAAATCGAAAAAGTCTATAAAATCCCTCCAACTCAAATAAGACGAATTATTCGTTTGTTTCAATTCGTTAAGGTAACAACCACCAAGTGTTGTGATATTAATTTGTAAACTAAACTAAAACTTATTTAAACAAATTAACCATGCATAACAGAAACTGGTAAGATGCCGACCAAAAAATGTTAATGCTTGAAAGAAAAATAAAATAAAAGTTTTTTGAACCAAGTTTGTAGTGTAGAGTTTTGTAACTTTTAAATTGCAAAAAAAGTTTGAAGGCCTGGATATAATTTATAAAAATTTGCTATAATTCATAAGTGTTGTTTTAAAAATAAATATTAAATGAATTTTTTAACAAATATTCGTACAGTGCACATTTACAAACATTTACGAAACAAGTAAAAGCGGCGTTAAGTTCTGCCGTGCCTAATCTTACACAGTACAGCATTTTTCAGTTCATTGATTTGGATCTCAATTTTGAGAATTGGAAGTGAAAGTAGCCCCAAAAATAAGAACTTCTGCATCATTCGTTTTGTCAAGTTGGCTCAATTAACAATTTAATGGCCATACGATTTTTTTTGCTTCTATATTATTTTCTCGGTATACCGTACGGAAAAGGTGCATCCAGTGCCTTAAAATCGCAAAAAATGTTCTGTTCTGTTTTATACCTATACGTATTACGTATACGGATTTTTTTAATATTTTACTGACAGATATTTTATGACTTTGTGAGCATTTTTGATACACCATTGATCGCATGTCAGTGGGTTGGGTATAAATAAATTGATATTAACAAATTTCAGTCCAGTGAAATATGCGATTTTCGTTGCGTCAAGAAGTAAAATCTAGAGGGAATATATCAAAACATGGCTATATAAAAATTTGTTGTCTATATGACGTTAATTAATTTAAATCGAGGAGATGCTATATATGGGGGATATATCAAAAAATGGACCTATATTGCCCACTTTCAATACCAAGTTACCAGTAGCTATACGAATTATCTATACCAAATTTTAGTCATTTAGCTGAATTACAAAAGATTATAGCGTGATTAGAACAGACTGATTGACGTACGAACATGACTAAATCCTCTTAGAATTATGATTAAGAATATATATATTTTATGAGGTCTCAGATCGATATTTAGAGGTGTTACAAACGGAGTGACAAATTAAAATGTGTAGCTCCTGCTTAAATCATTAATAGTGAAAACAGATCTCATATGAATAATATATTGGGGTTTCCAATAAGAGGAAATTCAAAAGTTTTTTATTTTATGTGAAGTACAATCGATACAATTAAGTTCCAAATAAAATGTCATTCAAATGCCCTCCACGACTTCTTCTGCAGGAACGAATTCGATGAATCCAATTTTCGAGCACTTTTTCCACTTAATCAAGTCGTATGTCATGAATGGCACGTTCAATATTGACGTGTAAAGCTTGAAGAGAGTCTGGTTTATTTCGAAAGACCAATGACTTCAAATAACCCCACAAGAAATAGTCTAATGGTGTTAAATCACAACTTTTTGGAGGCCATTCAATATCACAATTTCTTGAAATAATCGAATCTCCAAACTTTTCTCGCAACAATTCAATAGTTTCATTTGCTGTGTGGCACGTAGCCACAATCGGTCAATGGCAAAAATATAGCTCTTAACGAGAGCTAAAATAATGCTCATGTGGGTCAAGGTCGTAGGTAGACTTAGTATCTAGTATTTTTTTTTTTTGATTTAAAAAAAATGGACTTAGCACCATTTTCAAATGTCAACGGAAAGTTTATTTTTGCTCTAGCTCCTTAACGGTACGCCGGATCGGTCAATGGCAAAAAGATTGTTCTTAACGAGAGCTCAAATAATGCGCATGGTTATCAAGGTCGTAGATCGACTGGAAAGTATTTTTTGATTAAAAAAAAGGACTTAGCGCACGAAAAGTTGCAATCGGAGAACGATTATTTTGATAATAAAACTGAATAATTTGTAAACGTTGTTCTTGCGTATATCTCTCCATGATGAAATTGCAAGCACTACTGAAACGTCAATTATTTGTATGCGAACTTTATTTCCTCAGTCATGGCAAATATTCATCCTTTCATGCGTCTTTCCAGTTTTGGGAACAGGAAAAATTCGTATAAGACATTGAGCAATCCTGGATCGTTGGTGATATTATTCAACAGCTCCTTAGCGATGATAAGTCTACAGTTCTTTCGCTAAGAATTTAGCTAAACTTCGTTTCTACACGTTTCAAACATTCGAAAAGTGGCATGAAATGAGCCAATAGATATGCCGAAATCCTCTACATCTTCTCTAATTGTAATTCTCCATTTTCTTAACAGTTTCAATATTTCCATCGGTTATCGATGAGCAGATGTATGCAGGGCGAAAGCTGGTGCACCTTATAATAATTTTTTTTGCAAAAGACTCGTCAAATGCCACAGTCAGAATTTTAAGTGTGTTCGAACACTTTGTTTTTTTTTCACCTAAAATTTAATACAGATTCTAGATAGGTAAACATTTTCAATCACGTCAGAACACAAATTATTCCAAAATATTTATTCCAAAATGAAAACAACTTCCTTAAAATGTATTAAGTACAATTCCATAATTTTAAGTCGCCTTTGGATAGAAATGTTTAAACTTAAGTATTTTTATACCCTCCACCATAGGATGGGGGGTATATTCATTTTGTCACTCCGTTTGTAACACCTCTAAATATTGATCTGAGACCCCATAAAGTATATATATTCTTAATCGTCGTAAAATTCTAAGACGATTTAGCCATGTTCGTCTGTCCGTCCGTCCGTCTGTTGTAATCACGCTACAGTCCGTAATAATAGAGCTAGATTGATAAAATTTGGTATAAATATTTCTTATAGCTGCAGGTTGTTTGGGATTGCAAATTTATATTTAGATATAGCTCCCATATATAGCATCTAGCTTGTTGTGATTCCTACTGTTCTCATCTACTATATTTTTTTGTTTTTATCGGTGTTATTTTCTTTAGGTTTGAGTTATTTTGTGAGGTCACATGCTATCCATGGTGGAGGGTATATAAGATTCAGCATGGCCGAACTTAACGCTTTTACTTGTTATATTTTAATAATTTTTAATTTTATAAGCATTTTAATATTTTTCATTTCCACAATTTTAAGGATTCACATTTCTTTTCAAAAGGTTTTTTTTTTGCCACGAAAAATATATAATTTCTTTACAAAATGTCTCTAATTTTATTGGCACGATTAAAAAAAACGTTTTTTTCTCATGCTTATCATAGAATCGTCGTTCTTCTGTGAAGAGAAGTGCACATTACTCAGCTACCAAAGTATTACTGTGTTGTAATTATTGTAATGCTAAACAAAAGAGTATTATAAAATCAAGAGAAGAGTCATTAAAGAATTGTACAATTGAAATACTGCCGGGTTAGCTCAGAGAGACGTAGAAGTCGCAGACGACAGGTGGTTTGTGGTGAATCACATGTGTGTGGGTGAAAATGCTATTCTCATTAATGTGTGTTGTTGTTGTTGTGGTTGATCCCGCAGTCGTCACCATCAACACCAATTGTTCTAATACTGTTGTTGTGGATCACTTATTTATTTACCCAAAACAACAAGGGACATAAACATTAAGTAGCAGCAACGCCATCGTCGTCAATATCGTTGTCGTCACAGTCACAGTCAACGTCGACGTTATTGTATTTGACGTCGACATACCTCTTGATTAACTATACTCGTACATATGCAGAGTAGAAGGTTAGACAAAGGATAAACATTTTGTTGAAGACAAACTAGCGGTTATTTCGTAGACATTTTTTAATTATAGAATATTTCGTAGAAATTTAATATTTATATTTATTTACTTATTGTAAATATTGTAGAAATTTTTTATTTATAGAGAATTTTTAAGAAATTTTATAATTATAGAAAATTTATTTTTTTTTTATTTTTATAGAAAATTTCGTCAAAATTTCATATTTTTATAGAAATTTCGTCGAAATTTTATATTTTTATAGGAATTTCGTCGAAATTTTATATTTTTATAGAAATTTTCGTCGAAATTTTTTATTTTTATAGAAATTTTCGTCGAATTTTTTTATTTTTATAGAAAATTTCTTAGAAATTTTATATTTTTATATAGAAAATTTCGTCGAAGTTTTATATTTTTATATAAAAAATTTCGTTGACATTTTATATTTTTATAGAAAATTTCGTCGAAATTTTATATTTTTATATAGAAAATTTCGTCGAAATTTTATATTTTTATATAGAAAATTTCGTCGAAATTTTATATTTTTATATAGAAATTTTCGTCGAAATTTTATATTTTTATACATAAATTTTCGTCGAAATTATTTAGACATTTCGTCGAAATTTTATATTTTTATATAGAAAATTTCGTGGAAATTTTATATTTTTATATAGAAAATTTCTCGTCGAAATTTTATATTTTTATATAGAAAATTTCTCGTCGAAATTTTATATTTTTATATAGAAAATTTCTCGTCGACATTTTATACTTTTTTATAGCAAATTTCTCGTCGAAATTTTATATTTTTTTTATAGAAAATTTCGTCGAAATTTTACATTTTTATATAGAAAATTTCGTCGAAATTTTACATTTTTATATAGAAAATTTCGTCGAAATTTTACATTTTTATATAGAATATTTCGTCGAAATTTTACATTTTTATATAGAAAATTTCGTCGAAATTTTACATTTTTATATAGAAAATTTCGTCGAAATTTTATATTTTTATATAATATTTCCTCGAAATTTTCATATAGAAAATTTCGTCGAAATTTTACATTTTTATATAGAAAATTTCGTCGAAATTTTAAATTTTTATATAGAAAATTTCGTCTAAATTTTATATTTTTATATAGAAATTTTCGTCGAAATTTTATATTTCGTCGAAATTTTATATTTCGTCGAAATTTTATATTTTTATACAGAAAATTTCGTCGAAATTTTATATTTTTAAACAGAAAATTTCATCTAAATTTTATATTTTTAAACAAAAAATTTCGTCGAAATTTTATATTTTTATATAGAAAATTTCGTCGAAATTTTATATTTTTATAGAAAATTTCGTCGAAATTTTATATTTTTATAGAAAATTCCGATGAAATTTTATATTTTTATAGAAAATTCCGACGAAATTTTATATTTTTATAGAAAATTCCGACGAAATTTTATATTTTTATAGAAAATTCCGACGAAATTTTATATTTTTATAGAAAACTAGCTGGACTCGGGCCACTTCGCTGCCCCATATTTCCGATCCCGTCCATTTTTGGACCACTGACGTAGACTGCCAGCAGAACTGCAGTGGAACAAACACACAAACAGACAAACAAACGATTTGCCACGCCCACATTTTCCCCGCCCACTATTTGCAAAATTTTTTTTCCCAAAACCATCTCAGACCAAATAGCTTTCAAACAAAAGAAAAAATTTTAAAATCGGTCCAGTGGTTTAAGCGTCTATAAAACACATACATACATACATACAAACATTTTTCCATTTTTATATATAGATTTCGACGATTTTTATATAGAAAATTTCGCCGAAATTCTTACAGAAAATTTCGTCGAAATTCTATATATTTTTACAGAAAATTTCGTCGAAATTTTATATATTTTTATAGAAAATTTCGTTTAAATTCTGTTTTATAGAAAATTTCGTCACAATTCTACATATTTTTATAGAAAACTTCGTCGAAATTCTATATATATTTTATAAAATTTCCTTGAAATTTTATTATTATAAAAAATTTCATCGAAATTTTATTTTTATAAAAAATTTCATCGAAATTTTATTTTTATAAAAAATTGCATCGAAATTTTATTTTTATAAAAAATTTCATCGAAATTTTATGTTTTTATATAGAAAATTTCGTCGAAATTTTGTATTTTTATATAGAAAATTTTGTCGACATTTTCAATTTATAGAAAATTTCGTCGAAATTTTATATTTATAGAAAATTTTATATTTATTTTAAAAATTTTAAATGTTTTTATTTTGAAGAAATGTTGTCAGTATATCGCCACAACTTTTTAGTTGCTACAATCATTTAAATATCTACCACTTTGTTGAAGAGTTGGTTTTGTAATTTTACTACTGTCGAAAATGTGTACAACTGGGTATCTCCAAACATTACAAGTGAGAACAAATCATCAACGAATGCAGCTTTGATTCTCTGTTTGTTTTTCTAATACCATTTCCTTTTTGAAATTTCTCTGATGTAAATATTTCTAAAAAGTACTCTTCCTATTACTCACTCTCACTCTTTTTTCGTTCTAAATGAGACATTTTAGAACTGAGAAATCATCGGCGACATTAAAACAAAGCCAATTACACCCACAACAAACACACGTGTATGTTTGCATGTGGCTGTAATTGCAGCGACGCCGCTGCTGCTGTAATAGTTGTGCGAAATCATTCGGACGTCGTCGCCAGCGACAGCGCTAACAATCTTCAGAACAATAGAGCTAAACAGAAACGTTGAGCAGTGCCTCCTCTAACAAGCGAATAATTCTCGTTATAAAATCAGTTTGAAAATCCACTTCCAGGTCAGTTGAGTTCCAGTATCGTTTGAGCGAATAACGAATAAAATATTTGAAAAAGTGTCAATAAAGCGCGCAAAAGATTAAAAAAATATAAATTCAAACATTCCTATTTGAAGTGCAAATAAAACTACAAAAAACAGTGAAAGTAAATAAAACTAGTATTTTTAAATAAATAAAATAAAAAAATATATTTTTTAAATGAACTGTTAATTTTAATAGTAAAAGAAAGTCCAGTTAGATGAAAGAGACATTGTTGTAACTTTTATTCTAGAATACTATAGAACAATAAATACAAAAAATAAAAAATAATATCTATATGCTTCATGTGCTAAAATGACTTAAACCACTTTCAAAATATTAACTAAAAATTAATTTTTGTAAAACTTATCAATGCCGAAATCATTCAATCATTCATTTAAAATATATTTTTTTCAGTGCAGTTGACTCACATTCTATATACCGATCAGATTGAATTTTTTAATTTTCTAAAGGTATTCCTAGTAAAATTGAGCACGTTTTAGATCCCGTAGAAAAGAATGTACCAACTGTGGTCAAATTGAGCGCATACGGGGATGAAAGTTTAGCCTACATATTCGTGTACAAATCGACAATTGGACAACCTTATATTGACTGTGATTTGTATATAATTTAGCTGAAATACATCTTCATATAAAATAATGTAAAAAACGGAAAAATATATAAACAAATGTTGATAAAAAAAAAACATCTTTATTTTGAACATAAATGTAGTGGAATTTATTCATATTTCTTTGAAATTTGCAACGAAACAAGTTTTAGTTAGATTCTTTCAAACCAAAATTAAAAAAAAAGACTAGAAAACCTTTTTAGTTTATTCAATATTATCGAATTTTATCTAATAATAATACATAAAAAGAATTGACAAGGAAAAAAACGTTGCTTTTGAACATAAACGCAGTTACATTTTTTTAATTTAGAGCGAAAAAAATTTTAGTTGGATATCTTTCAAACCACAATTTAAAAAAAAAAACAAAACAAAAATATTAATAGTTATTAAATTTTACCGAACTTTTCAACAGCAGATATTATTTTAATCATAAAGAACAATGTTTGGAATAAAATATTTTGCTTGGCCTGAACAAAAGCAATTTCAGTAGCCATAACTAAGCCGTGCTGTTGTGTAAAGTTGTATTCCTGTGCACAGTGAACGGATATCGCCAACCTACAGATTTGAAACTTGGCATGTGGAGAGAAAATTTATATTCCAAGATAAACAAGTAGACCCATTGTTTATTATACCGATCGACATAGAATCACTTTTTGAGTCGATTTGGCCATGCCGGTTTGTCTGTCCGTCCTTCCATGTAATCTTGTGATCATATAGTAGCTTGTAAATATGATGGAATCTTTTCGAAAATTGGTGCAGAGACATTGCATAGATTAAGCAGTACAACATTTTTCAGCTCATTGATTTGGGACTCAATTCTGAGAATTGGACGTGAAAGTAGCCCCATAAATAAGAACTTCTGCAGCACTCGTTTTGTAAAGTTGGTTCAATTAATAATTTAATGGTCATACGATTTTTTTTGCTCAAGGCAGATTTTTAGCACTTTTTCTATGTTTTTTTTTCTAAAAAAGAGATATTCCGTACGGTATACCGAGAAAAATATATATGTAGATAAAGTGCTAAAAATCCACCTTGAGCAAAAAAATTCGTAGAAGTTCTTATTTTTGGGGCAACTTTCAAAGCTCTTATCTTCATCGTCTTTCTGTCAAGGTCCAATATTGCCTCCATGTTTTATTGACATTTCTTAAAGCTTTTTTCACATAAATATAACAGAACGGGGGCAACCCTATCCAACAGCTGTAAAAGTAGCAACAGCTGATTGTAGGCAATGAGAAATAATCAAACAAATACAATAGGGACAATATCTAAATCGGGAAAGTTCTGTATCAATTTCAAGTCCTTAAGTTAAAAAGAAAGTTATTGATAAACAGTGATCTGGGCATAATTGTGACCTTTGTTTACAAGGATACATCTAGAAGCAGACGGTCGGACAAAACCAAACCAATTCAGAAAGATTCTAGGTCGAAAGGTTCATAGGTATGTATATTAAAAGATAGGTCCAAAGACAGATAGAATAAGAACACATTCCTTCCGGACGAAACGTCAAAATCTATCAAAACATTTTATACAAACTAAAAAAAAAACAGACATTTTTTGATGTTATGGTGGATACTTCAGCAAAAGATATATGTTTATGTTTTTTGGTTCATTTATCAATTTTTTTATTCATTTACCCAACAATTGTCACTTTATCTTTGAAATTTTTCTGATCGTCTAATTTGACATTTCATTTCGTTCGTAGTTGTCTTATAAGCACCAAAATTCTGGCGATAATCGAAAGCTTCTTTGTTTACATTGAAAACAAAGTGTGCAAAACCAAAATGTTCATTCGCTTACCATTTGAAGTGCGAAGTGGCAAAAAAAATAAGTTACAAAAACAGGCCCTTATATTCTGGTAGATACTTCTCCTTATAGGATGGGAACTATATTATCCCATCGACTACAAAATCTCATGTAACTGCAAAAAACGTTTTTTTATAAGTTGTGTAATTTATTCCATTACTTCCTCGCAATTTGTATTGCATCCAAAAGCATTTAATAAAATAACGTCGATTGTATGTTGGCTAATGGATTTTCGATTCCTAAACACTGTGTTCAGCGGTTATTTATTGTAAATTTTTATTACTACATATGTATGTTGTAAAATGTCCGTTGACGTTTTTATGGCGAATAATTAATTTTGAAGTGTTCTTTTTGTTTTACCGCTAATTTATTATTTGAAAAACTGGAGTTATAAAAAAAAATAAAAAAACAAATGCATACAAATCATTTACCAATTCTTGTTTACTATTTAATGCTACATTTTTGTTTTTGGTGTGTGTTTTTTTGTTCACTTACAGTATGTCGAACAGAATTTTAGAAGATTCCCCCAATGCCCACATCAACAAGACGATTTTGGATCGTTATCTCAGTTTACCACTGAAGGAGAATATTGTCCAGGCCACTTACGTGTGGATAGATGGTACTGGTGAAGATTTACGTTGCAAGGATCGTACATTGGATTTTTTACCAACAAAACCAAGTGGTAAGTACACATATATGCATATACGTATGAGCACAAACAGCTGCTCGGGGTAAAGAAAAAAGAATGCAAAGAAAGGAGAGTAAGTTTTTAGCTAGTGTGAGTGAGTATCATACATACAGCGCGTTAATAACTGGATCATGAGCACTGCGTTGGTCGTCATGCGTTTACATCAATTACAGTGAGAGTCAAACGCAGAGCAGTGGGTCTGTGTCAAACTATGTCAAATATTGACAGATGACGGCAAATACTCGCAGCCTTCTTTATTTACATAGAGAGGTTCAGATAAACAAATGAGGGAGGGAGTCAGTGTCAAGTGCTGCTACTATACATATGCAGATTACAGATCAGCCTTACGCTTCGTGTTTTGAGTTTACACTTTGTAAATATTTTGTGTTAAAGGCAACACTGGGAGTTATTAACGAGATTAAAGTAAATATACATACATATATAAATTAAAATTATGCCATTTATGGCAGACAGCGTGTAATACCTTTCTAAAAAGTAATTACATTTGCCTGGGAAATAATACGAACAGACAGATATGAAATTTAGAAATGTATGTACTAGCAAATGTATCACTACGCATACGAATATTAATTTGAAAAATATTACAACAACTTTTAGATATTTCGTTGGAAGATTAATTACTCAAAAAATATATGTTCTCCGAATTTTGAAATGAAATACTCTGAAGGGACTACATAAGAAATTATGAGTCTATATCATTCTCAGTTGTATGACAGTTCAATATATCGCGACCTAAGAGAGAAAAGACGCTAAGTCCACTTTTTGCCTAAATGTATATTTTGAAGCGAAATGCAAGATGAGTGGAATATACATCGATTTGGAAACAAAAAGTCTAAAAAATCATGCTCTGTAATCTTTAATATCTGAATCGCAAAAGCGCTAAGTACATATATCAGTTGTAAGAACATAAATATACGGTAAATATACGGTTCGCCTCTCCTGTAAAATTTTAAATATTGGACTTAGCGCCTTTACACTCTTGGGTCGCAATATTCCAACTAAGAATTAATCATGAAAATATATTTAAGTTTGATGGTGACCGGAGGATTAGTGCCGAATCACACGAGGCAACAGTAGTCGCAGCTAATCGGAAGTTGGTTGATGAGAGAGGGAAAGAGAGGTATTACCGTTTCTATTCCTCCTGCTTCTCTCTCCTACGAACTTCTGATTAGCCGCAACTACTGTTGCCCCGTAAAAGAGCAATGGTTTCGTTGCTTGTGTGGCACGTAGCGCCGTCTTGTTGAAAGTAAACGTTGTTTAGATCAATACCATCCAACTCCGACCATAAAAAATTATTAATCATCTCTTGATAGCGCAATCCATTCACCGTAATCCAACCTCATTTTCGAAAAAGTAAGATTCAATGACCCCGCCGGACCATAAACTGCACCAAACAGTCACACGTTGAGGATGGAGAGTCTTCTCAACAATAACTCTTGGGTTTTCCGAGCCCCAGATGCGACAATTTTGCTTGTTGACGTAGCCACCGAGGTGGAAATGGGACTCATCACTCAAGATGTCTTTTCGATGATTTTGGATTTTTCGAATTTTAATAATTTCAATGCGTTGTTGAATCGTGTATCGTGCCATTTTTAGTAATGGCGTAGTTTCTACTTGTCAAATGTCAAAGAATAAAAGCTTCAAAAGTGACAGCTACCGAAATACCGAATGATTCAAAATAACACCTCTTGTTGGAAACCCTGTATATTCGTCAAAGCCCCCTTGGTACTCCCCACACAAATGGACAGATTGATTCGAACACAATTTCGCAATATCTTCTGTAGCCATCATCTATATGTTTTCGTATGCTGAATTTTAGATAACTTTTGCAATGACTATACTCTGCGCAAAATGTTGCCACCTTTCTGGCTCCCATACAAAGTGACATATTCCATTACTCATAAAGTGAGGGTATACTCGGCTGACGTCTTTCTTGTTTGTTTCCACAAATCGCGATTTTAGCTTAGTAGGATGTACAGATTTAAACATAGCTCCAGAACGGTTCGTCTGATTTGTTTAGGTAAAAATATTTAAAAAAATACCTCCAGTTATGAAAAAATAAGACTTATCCGAAGAAAAAAAATTTTATTTAAATAAATATTATAAATTCTATATATAATTTCTTATAAAAAATAAATTTGGTAAAAAAAGTTTTCGTGGATTTTTAAACATTTTATAAATGTATAAATTTTTTTAAGATGTACATTGGGTTGTATGATTAATTGTATTTAAACGATGTTATTTATACTACCTATGGTCCACCTGGCGACGATCAACTCTACAGGAAATTAACTCCATATCTCAGTCTTGGAAGAACCTTTAACACCATCGGAGAGCTCAAAGATGTTGCCGTACGTCAACAAAGAGGGAGACAAATTATAGACAACCTTTGAACATTATAGAGGCAGCTCGTAATCACATGACGACGAGCAAGGCAATATATATATATATGGGGAAAAACACGTCAAAAAAAACTTGGTGGGGTTGCAAAAGTACTATGGGTATGACATGTACCAAATATACAGCTTCCTAGCGTGATAGCTTAGGAAGAGAGTGTCAAAGTTTGAAATTATGACCATTGTATCTCCTGACTACGTGGACCGATTTGAAAGAACCGCGGCTTACATGACAGCTGTTGAGAAATGCACAAAATGTACATTGATAATTGTTTGTAAATATAAAATGTTCATACTTTTTTCTCGCGATTAATGCTGCTACAAAAATAAAGCCCATTCTGTTTACTTTATCAATACGAATTATCGCAATGGGATGAAAACCAGAAACACGATTAATAATATGTAATAGTGGCCAGACATACCAGAACAATAAAAAAAATTATTTCGAAAAAATCGAACAAAATAAATGACCACTTGAAGTTATATATATTTACACTTTTTTCCTACAAAAATTTACAAAAATCGGATTTTTCTTTGACAATATAAATGCAAGTGGTCATAACTTTTGTACTATTGGGTATATAGAACCAATTTTTTCGTCATATAGGAAATTGTATTGCCCATCCAGACATGTTGACACGGATGAAATCGGTGCATATTGCACAGAAAAAAATGTTTACTAACTTTAAAGACAGTGGCAATGATTTCGAGCCAATGACAAATAATCTTTATAGTAAGAACATTCCACACTTAATATTAAGACAATTTAATAAAAACTAAGCCGAGTTTCTTAATATTAAGTAAAGTATCTTTAATTTAAGTAGAAAATTTACTAAATTTAAAGCCAACTTATCATTGGGTCGAAATCATTGCCGCCGTCTTTAATATTTTTTTCAGTGTGTGCTCCTATATTTACAAAATACTATCACACGGTAGGGAAAAAATGAAAAATTCTATTATTATTTGCAGATATCTCGGTAATCATACGATTTTTTTAAAAAAAAAATTAAAACGAAAAATGAAAACGAGATCTTATTTTACCTATTTGTGACTGCTTATAAACATTTTAGCCAAAAATAAACTACATAGGTCGATATTAAGTATTCTGACGCATGTATAATCTTTGCACATCAAACAATCTGCAAATTATCTCGCACTGACTTTTCTGATAACGTTGCAAGACAAAAAGTTTATGTTCACACGGTTGTTAACTCACAGGGTTGCATTTTTCTGGCAATATTGTCTGATCTGCAAATCGTGTGTACTTAGCTTCACTCACTTTCGTCAGTAATTTGGTTTCTCTACGGTTCGTTCGACTGGCCTTACGTCTATGACGTTAGCAATTTACCAATTGGAAAATAATTTAATTGCCAGATCAATAATATCACAGCTTCCGTACTAAAAAAGAACACAGTTTCGTATGTTCGACCTTAGCAAATACTCCTCTGTATTCTCTACACTAGCGGTGGTCACAAAATCAACCCTGGGTGGGTCCGCTGAAGTGAACCAAGACTATCATTTCTCTCTCTCTCTCTCATGTCTCTCTCATTGAGCACTGATGATTTTTCTTCATCGTAGCAAGCTGCCGCAATGTTAACATCTTTATACTTAAATATGTATAGATAAGTATAAAATAGTATTATTATTTAATTAGTTTTATCATAATTATATTAATATCTACTTATTTTTGTTTTCAATAAGGTTTTTTTTGTCATTGTTCCTATCAGGGATGGAAAAGTCAGTACTTTAGTACTTTTTTCAGTACTTTTCCACTTTCAAAAGTACCGAAGTAACCCCACGGCCATTTCAGTACCATTTCCATCTCTCTATTTATTTGAAACGCCTATTTTAAAGTCTATAAGTATCTAAAAATATTTCTTAAAACACAAACAACACGAACATTATCTATCAAAGTGAATTTCGTATGCGTATGAAGTTATTAAAGTTTAAAAAATATACAACAAAGTACGAGTAGTGAATTATATATATATTATATATACATAAATTTTTTCTTGTTATATATTTTTTTTTATTGAAAATGGGTTAATTTTTAGTTACATCAGAAGAATATGCAGTTTGAAGATGTTATTAGAATTTTTGCGAACCGGATGAAGGTTTCCTTCAGAATAGTATAGCATTTGACAATTTCATAATTCTATGAAATGATTTTAGGGAATTGCTATAAGTGGAATGTATATGTTAGGAGGCCTTATTATAGAAGTTTTTATATCTATGAAATAAAATCCTTTAATATATCGCTAAATATTTTCGATAAAAAGTCAATTTAATTATATTTTCATTAAATTAATATTACTAAAGAAAAAATACATTTTCAGTTAAAAAAGTACCATATTAGTACTTTTTGAGAAATCGAATTTTCCATCAGTCGACAAATAAAACAAGGTGATTCGATCTGACATTTGTGTTCGCGTGTTGTGACAGCGAAGAGAGATAGAGAAACCAAAGTGTACACTGAAATGATTACGTTGGTAGTTAGAGAAACCCAAATCAGCTGTTTGTCGTCTGGCAGGCGACTGGAAGCAAATTTTCAAGTTACAGGAGCAGGATGTTAGCATTCTGTCTTAGAAATATAGGCCCTTATTCATAAAAATTTAATGAAGGTTTGAAGAACACTTTAACACTGCTAAAGCGTTCCTCAAACCTTCTTTAACTTTTTATGAATAAGGCCCATATTGTTTTTCTCATTTATGCAGTTTAATTTACCGCAAATATTATATCCATACGAAAATAATATTTTCTTTGTGTCTAGTTGGGATACTTCCCACTAAACTGTTTAGAAATTCCCCTTATTTTTACATTTACATTTCTAGTTCGACTTAAACGATAATCTTTCTTGTAACATTGTAAAGTAGACGCGATAAACAAATATGGATATAAATAAAAATAAATCAATTATAAGAAGTTTTTATAGACATTTCTATTAACCACAACTGGTTAAACAAGTTAAGAGGAAAAATCCCCATTTTAGTAAATAGAAGTTGGAAATCACGTTTTACAATTAACTTCGAAGAATAATGAAAAAGTGGTAGTAACCAATTATTAAGAGACATTTGAAAATAAAACATCAAATAGCTTAACACAACATACAGGCATATTCAATATACATACCATGTCCCTTCATTATCAATTAAAGTGAAGCGGTGAAAAATGGCAGCCCCATTTATGGGGGAATTGCATAACGTAACAATTTTTGGCCACATCGGAAGTGGTAATAAAAACCTGGAATTCTACACAGTATATTCCGGCTTCTGCAACAATGCAATATAAAGTGATAGTGATTTTACTATCACTTCACTGATAGCGATTTACCGAATATGGTCTATATTACACAATTTAAAAAGAAAATATATAAGAAATTTTATAAATTCCCGAGGGCTTAAATCTAAAAACCAGATAAGTTAAGAATTTTCAATATAAAGTGATAGTGATTTTACTATCACTTCACCGATAGTGATTTGCCGAATATGGTCTATTTTACACAATATAAAAAGAAAAATATATAATAACCTAAGATACAATTTTATAAATTCCCGAGTCCATAGGCTTAAATCTAAAAACCAGATAAGTTAAGAATTTTCTAAACAAAAACTCTCCTTGAATAGCAAATTAATTAGATTCATATGCCTATATAAGCGAAGAATTGTTTTGTGATATTTCATATACAAACATATATATTGTTTATTGTTTATTTACATTTTCTTAATGAATATCAGTTATCCCGTGTTAGTTGCAAAATTAATTTTGCGCTATTTCGAAAGGGATGAAACGGATCATTAACAATTACAACTACAAACGATATTGAATAACGAATATGTCAATCATTTGTTGGCGCAAAATTGGCGTCGTCATTTCGTGCGGTCTCATCCATTAATATGCGTTTTAACATTTTCATTGATAGTGATTAATAACTTGTTAGTTTTTTTTTGTTTGTATGTTTGACGGACACGTTACAAAAATTACATCATTTTGAATTTTTTGTTTTACATTTTACTTTAAGGGATTGTCAAATGGGTGGGTGACAACGATAGGGTAGTGTATATCAAAGAAAGTAGATTTATAAAGAAGTTCCGTCCCGTAGCGAGTATTCTATCAGTGACGAACGAATAAAAATTTGATTTCGGCGAGTGATTTTTTTTAACATTTTAAGACCGATTTTCGAGATTTTTTTGTAATTATCATATTTAGAAAATTAATATCGTTCGTTAAGTACCAAAAAAGTTCAAAAAAGACTCCAGAAAACTATTTTTTTCGCGTTTCAAAATCATTCCTATTCGTTCGTAACTCACGCAAATGTAAACAAAGTCACGACGGAACTTCTTTATAAATCTACTTTCTTTGGTGTATATATATGTATATATATATATATATATTATGGAGGGAAACTTGTTTTTCCCGAAGAATATTTTAGGATAAATATGGAAAAAACCTAAGCGACACTCTCATCTCTTCATCTCTCTCTTACGTCTCTCTCATTGTGCACCGATGATTTTTCTCCACCTTAGCAAGCTGCCAATGTTGACTGCTTTATGCTTAAATATGTATATAACATATGTATACAATTTTATTATTATTTAATTGTGTTTAGCATAATTATATTAATATCTACTTATTTTTTGCTTTTAATAACGTTTTTTTGTCATTATTCCTATCAGTTGACAAATAAAACAAAGTCACTCGATCTGACATTTGTGTTCGCCCAGATGACAGCAAAGAGAGATAGAGAAACCAAAATTTACACTGAAATGATAACGTTTTCGTACGAGTTCATTATCGAGTGATTTGTAGTTGTGATAGTAGTTAGTGAAAACCAAATCAGCTGTTTGTCGAACGAAAGCAAAATTTTGAGTTACAGAAACAGGCTGTAAAGGCTTTAAAATGGGGATGCAAAAACACGTTTCCATTTTTGTATGTTGGATTTTTAACTTTAACTATTTCTCCATTTTTCAATGTTAGTAATGGCTAAAAAGTTTATAAAACATTGCTAAGTGTCAAAAAAGACGCTGCCATTTATTTTAAAAAATGTCAACAATTTTAAGTGGATCTGAATTTTTCAAATTAAAAAAATGCATTTGTGGGATTTACGGAATTTTTAATTGGTCTTGAACGGCACAACCGATTTTTACAAAGTTTACGTCATTTGAAAAAGAACATAACATGCCATTTTTTTTTGTTTATAATTTTTTTTTTGTTTAAAAAACTTTAGTTTAAAAAATGGTCCCCTTAGATTGTCTCTAATTCCTTTCAAAATAGTAATTGGATTTTTGGAGACTCAATATTTGTTAAAGTTAAGGGCGAAATACTAAGGCTGGTCTGACAATTTTTGACACTTTTCTTCTGTTCCTGCAAAACACTACGTGTAAAATTTCATACAAGATGGATTTTATGACATACTCGTATGTGCAGAAACAGAATAACTTTTTTCAAAAATTTTCAGAACTATCTAGTATTTCCAGTTACTGTTTTGGATTTGTGGGAAACCCGGTGCATAAACTTAAGGCACATTTTTTAAATTAAATATTAAAAAAGTATTATAAAAAGAATTCAAACGACATAAGCTTTGTACAAATCGGTTCAACCGTTCAACAGAAATTAAAAATTTCTTAAAATCCAATAATTGTTTTTTTACTTTTTTAAAATTTCAAATTCCCATAACATTTTGGAAACTACTTTTATCAAAAAATAAATTTCAGCGAGATCTTATTTTACCATTTGGCAATTTTTTATAAACTTTTTAGTCAAAAATGAAATTTATAGTTTCATATTAAAAATTCTGTACCATTTTGGCGCAAAACTGATTACTTTTCCAATTTTTTTAAATTTCAAATCAACATAAAAATTTGGAAAAAAAAAATGTAAATTATAGCGAGATCTTATTTTACCATTTAGAAGCTATTTAATCAAAAACAAAATTCATAGGTTAATATTAAAAAATATTTCGGGTCCAGCCAAGAAAAACAAACAATCATATATCATTGGAAATACTTTTATTGTTTTTCACAATATTTTCCGAGAAAATCAATACACTTTTGCAGGCGCTCAAGCCAATTTTCGAAACACCCTTTCCACTCCGATTGAGGCACCTCCAAAACATGTGTTTTGAACGCTTCAACATCTGCTACGGACGTCGAAAAACGTTGAGCATGCAGTTTTCCCCCGATGCGAGGGAATAAGAAGAAGTCATTGGTGCCCAATTAGGACTGTACGGCGGATGATCCATCAATTCGACATCTTAAGTGCTCAAATAGCCCAAAGTTTCAGCTGAAGTGTGAGATCTCGCATTGTCGTGATGTAAAATGATTCATCTTCTCTTATTATTTTTCCTTATTTCTTCGAACACTGTCGGCAAACAGATGGCTGTGTAGCACTCATAATTGATCGTCCTGCATTCCACTAAAGGCACTGTGGCAACATGACTGGTTTTACCAAAAACAACGCTATCATTTGCTTCGATGTGTTTCTTCCACAAGCAACTTTTGTTGGATTTGCCTCGCCTTGAAAGACCTATACCGTCGATTGTTGTTTTTTTCGGGCTCATATGCATAGATCCATGTTTCGTCACCTGTGACGCATTTGAGCTACCGCGGTTGTATTTTTTCAACATTTCTCAGGCTAAGTTCGAAGATGGGCCATATTGATCCACTCCTTCTAGTACCTTCCTCACAAAAGGTTAACATTTACAATCTTCTGTAATTCCACACACAGCAATAGTTTATCTGTCGCTATCTCCTTGATAAAAATGGGCGAAGTGGGACCACACCTTTTGGTACCTCCCACACAAAGGATCATTTTTACATAAAGATATCTGCTAATAACATTAATGACAATGCCCATAAATACTTGTAATTTTGTACAGTGTAATGCTGCCTACAGTCCAGTGAAAAGTGGTAGTTATTGCCACTCACTTTTGGTACCTCCCAGACAAATGTACCTTTTTTTACTATAGGTGTACAGCTTATAGCGTGAGTACCAATGCACAAAAAAGCTACATAATTTTGCACAGTGTAATGTTTTTAAAGTACCTATAACCCTGTTAAAAATGGTCGTTATCAACTCTCCTCTTTTGGTACCTCCCTCACAAAGTGGTCAAATCATATGAATATTGAATAGATCATTACCCTGAAAACATTTGGAAGTGCATTTCTCACTTCCTCAAAAAAGTCACTACTTCGACACTTTCGGGTAGATAATATTTCGATAGTTTGCGAGCAGATCGTCGTGAGTTCAAACCCGCACACAATCGCTTTTCTCACTTTGGAAGTCACATAATAGTTACTAGTTGGTAGTATCGAAAAAGTGGCACATTTCTTCCCGACATCATTTACTTCTTAGTTAAGAAAGCGATATCACCCGCAATGATTTTCAACTTATTGTAGTGACGTTTTGCTGATTTCCGCGATAGAAAATGTTTGCAGGGAACGTTAATATACCAGTCCACATAAACGCTTACAATTCGGTACAGTGCAATGTGTTTAAAGTATCAGCTGTTCATAGACCCCTTTTTTGTACCTCCCACACAAATAGACAGATAAATTCGTGCAAAATTTCATATTTCATTACTCACAAAGTGAGGGTATACCTTAGTCGGTTTACCCGACTGAAACTTTCTCACGTGTGTTGTATTTTTCGCCATACATCCCATAAAAGTGTATGTGTGTGATAAGCATCCATTTTCGCATCAAACATACATACGCAACACCACACAATCGTCGAGGAGTAAGCAGAGCACACATTTATCTCTGTCTAATTCTTAACTGGTTGCGTTCTATGTACGAGTATGTGGGGTTATATTTGATACTCATGCACAGTAATAATGGAATATACACATAGTACGGAGATATACTCAGAGTATGGAGATATACACAGAGTACGGAGATATACAATAACTACTGTAATGTATTGTGCGTGTGTTTATATTGAATTTACTCTATTTCTCGCAATAAAAAGCGATAGAACTAATGATGTTGAACCACATATTTTAGCATAATTCAAGAACTATTTATACGAATTGGTTTAGGAAGGTTTTCAAGACTTCAAAATTAAGTAGCCTCCAATTAGAAATTTTTACATAACGTACTATGTCGACACAACCTCGTCGATGGAATGCCATAGCGAGACGGAATGATTTTGTGCAATCTCTTTCAATGTCTGAGGTCATGTAGGTTGTCAGAGCAAGATAACTCTGGAATGAGATAATTTTCGAATGAGATAATTCTCGAATGAGATTTCTCCCGATTGACTTCAAATTTAGTATGTGGTATTCGTATAGCTTGATCCATTTCGAGGTTCCCTACTTTTTTAAAGAAAAAACACATAGAATTCAAATTGAATGGGGAATGTTTATTATCATTTGAAAGAACATTCTTTGGTATTTATTTTTTGAAGATTATGTCTATCAAATGTTGGCCGCGGCTACGTCTCAGATGGTCCATCCGTTGATTCCAACTTTCGTTGACTCGTTCGAGCATTACGACTGGAAACTGGCGAATGACACGCGTGATGAATCGAAGGCCTGAATCGAAGCGGGTTTGTCCGCATAAACTTTATACTTTACATATCCGGCCAATCGACCGGCCCAAAACGTGAAATTATCTGCTCACCGAAGTGTTCTCTCAATAAATGCAATGTGTGGGAAGTGGCGCCGTCTTGTTGAAACCAAATGACGCCGAGATCACGAACTTCAATTTCAGGCATCAAATAGTCGGTTATCATGGCACGATAACGGTCGCCATTGACGGTTACGTTCTCACCGGCATCATTTTTGAAGAAATATGGACCGATGATTCCACCGGCCCACAAACCACACCAAACCGTTGTTTTTCTGGATGAAGTGGCAGTTCTTGAATCTTTCAGGTTGCTCTTCGTCCCAAATGCGGCAATTTTGCTTTTTTACATAACCTTTGAGCCAGAAATGTGCCTCATCGCTGAACAAAATTTGGCTCGAAAACATCGGATATTCTTGGAACTTTTCAAGAGCCCATAGAGCGAAGCGATGTCGCTTGGGAAGGTCGGGCGGCTTCAGTTCTTGCACAAGCTGTATTTTGTATGCTTTCAATTTAAGATCTCGACGTAAAATGCGCCAAGTCGTTCCATACGTCAGTCCGAGTTGTTGCGAACGTCGCCGAATCGACTCTGGAATCGAATCGACTCTCCACAAAAATAACATGACAGCATGACACGACTCACATGTGATCTGTCAATAAAGGCTATTGAAAAAAGTATCTCTACTTGGATCATCCGTTATTTTCGTCTATCTCCGCCTAACTTCATTGATGGAGCATATTGATCCACTCCTTCTGGAATCTCTCCCACAACAAAGGGTTATCAGTTAGGTGTCGGGCCAAAACGTGGCGTAGCTGTTTTGACGGTGTCTAATTTATATCCTCACTTTAGTGGTTGAGGAAACATGTATGATTTATTACGGAAAAAGAGTAACATACCGAAACAGTAACCTAAGACTCTAAATATATTTGAAGGAAATTCATTTCAGGACATTTTAAGTCAATTATCCGTCCGTCTGTCTGTTTGGCTAATATTTGTGTGTATATCCGCCTAACTAGGAAGATGGTCGATATTGGTGCACTCCTTCGGGTAACTCTCCCACAAAGGGTAAACATTTAGTGAAATATTGAAACCCTTTATACGAGGGTGATCCCAAAACAAAGACAACGCAACAAATTTGGGAACATTTTTCTTTATTTCTCAACATGCAGGCATGACACAAGTTTTGTACGAAATTGGTTCGTTTTCGTTTTTCAAAATCGTATCGTTTTACTTTTGCTTCTACAGCTCTTGTTCGTTTTCAAGAAACAGAAAGAAAATGAAAACCAAAAAACACTATCAAAAATATGGCAACATAGAAATCAGAAACAGCCGTTTCAGCCACCGCCGTCAACAATTTTCGTTCGACTCTAGATTCTGATTGGCGGTAGTGAAAATGAATAAAACATATTGACGCCAAAAAAATAAAGTTGACCAAAATTTTGGCTTAATAGTGTTTCTGTGGTTGCTCCTTTAAATACATATATAACAATTGTGATTATTAAATTTAACATTTAAATAAAAATTTACATTTCATTGATCGAATCTTTTGTTGTTGTTGTTTTAGGGTTGCATTTTCTCTTATTTTTTATGTTAGTTTTGTTTTATGGTTACTCTAGTGGATATAGCACTTCGAAGACCAAAAGTATAGGGTTTTCCAATAAGAGGTGTTATTTTGGTATTCAGAGAAAAATGCCATTTTTGAGATAAATGATCGGATGTTTATTTCATAATAAAAAGGAAGCTATGCCGTTAATAATGAAAAACAACATCAACCAAACGACCACGCTTACAGGACAATATCCTCTTCATGAAATTTTCCATAACCAAATCACAAAGTGGCTGCCCTATGTCCTCGATAGCCTCACGAATTCTATCTTTAAGTTCTTGAATCGACGCTGGGCTGTTGGCGTAGACCTTACCTTTCACGTGGCCCAAAGGAAGAAGTCGCAAGGTGTTAAATCACAAGATCTCGGTGGCCAATTTTGATCACCTCTTCGAGAGATAACACGGTCCGGAAACTTTTCCCGTAACAGAGCAATGGTTTCGTTGCTTGTGTGGCACGTAGCGCCGTCTTGTTGAAAGTAAACGTTGTCCAGATTAATACCATCCAACTCCGACCATAAAAAATCATTAATCATCTCTCGATAGCGCAATCTATTCACCGTAACTGTTGATCCAACCTCATTTTCGAAAAAGTAAGGTCCAATGACCCCGCCGGACCATAAACCGCACCATACAGTCACACGTTGAGGATGGAGAGGCTTCTCAACAATAATTCTTAGGTTTTGGGCCTCATCAGTCAAGATCATTTTTCGATGATTTTCGATTTTTTGAATTTTAATAATGTCAATGCGTTGTTGAATCTTGTATCGTTCCATTTTTAGTAATGGCGTAGTTTCTACTTGCCAAATGTCAAAGAAAAAAAGCTTCAAAAGTGAAAGCTACCGAAATACCGGGTGATTCAAAATAACACCTCTTGTTGGAAAACCCGTTATTAATATTTTCGTACGAAAAGTATTCGAAATAGTTTTTTTTTTTATTGAAATTGATTTTTTTTCAATCAAACTTTTCTAAAGTTTAAATTACTAAAAACATAAATTACACTTCAGATTTTGTGAACGTTTTAAATCGAAATTTATTTTTCGGTTTACATTTTCTGTAGAAGCTAAAAACGTTTTCGATTTCAAAAACGTAAATTCTTTTACGATTTTCCACTCTGTGACATGCCTGTTAATGTTCATTTAGTTTGATATAATATTTCCAGCAATTTCCAATAGCTTCGATACCCTGTTTATAGTAAGACCTGTCTAGCTCCTTAAAATAGCCATTGACCACAGCTCCACCTTATCATTGCTAGAAAATCTTTTTACGGCGAACAAATTTTTCAAGTTTGGAAACAAAAAATAATCCGAAGGAGCTCAATCTGGCGAATAAAGTGCGTGTTGAAGCAATTCGAACTTTAATTCATTGATTTTGGCCATCGCAATGGTAAAGCTATTCATTTAAATACGCTACCTGGAAATTTGTGGTTCACTTTTAGGGTGTTTACTACCCTCCGATTATAATAAAATGTATATAATTTGTACACTCTTGAAACAAAGATGTGCAGAATGATACTATTCAATTAGTTTGGTAAAATATAATATCCAAATAAATTAATTTAAATCCGTTCTGGGTGGCGTATACCATTCATATGAAGTTCGTCATACGCCACATATCACCTACATATGGGGCGTATGACGAACGTTATCTATTATTATTATTATAATTTTCATTTAATAAAGCGTGCTAACCACAAATCTGAAATTTAAGTTTTGTTAACTACCTGATTTGGAAGCTGTGTCACCAGTGAATCTTTAAACTCTTCTTCTCATATTAGTTATTGCAAAAAAAATAAAAATTCCTCAATAATTGACTGATGATCCTATGGAAAAATTTGAGGTTTTATAATAGATTGGCTTTGTGACAGTGCACTTTAAGCTATGATTGGTAATAATAGATCAGAATACTTCCTGTAGAGCTCTGTTGCGGTAGGCAGACAACCACAGCGGTGCTGTGGTCGGTCTAACAATTTCGTACCGACTATTTTAAAATGAATGAAATTGATATGCACTTTGGTAGCATACATTTCCACATATGCATGAGTGCAATATCAACTAGAACCCACAAATGATCAAGTCAAGTTCATGTTCGCGGTAGTGTCTCGCAAAATGTGTACATTTATGGACAAAACTATACACACAATCTTCAGCGCTTAGCCGTTTTTTTACTGTACATATATCAATTTATATCTATCACAAAAAAGCTCACATGTACATATTTCTTTTGGAATTTAAACATTTGCATGTTAAATTTACTATTTAACAAATGCAACCAACAGCCATTAAATGAAAGCGTAATGAGCAATTTTTATGATTGCACCGCAGACATGTGTTCATATATAGTACATATTACAAATTGTAAGACTTTGAATGAATATTTTGGTGATATCAGGCAGCACAGTGTTTTCGAAATATTTTTTTGGAACTATTAACTAACAAAATTTATTTTGGTTTGGGAACATATGTTTCAGTTACATTATGTATATTGCAAACATTTAGTAGCAGCAAATATAAACAATGTTAGCGAGTTTCAATTGATTGGTAGAATTGACTGCATTTTAAAACGAACTTTAAAATTGATCATATGAATCAAATAAAACAGTTTGTTTTCCTTTTATAGAAAAATATATTTTTAAACTGTTATAAATTTTGAAAAGAATTTTCGTTAAAAAATATTTTTCCAAAAGGTGTTGGGCAGTTTGTCCTTTATACCATCAATATTGAACATAAATTTATAATAACAGAAATCTGCTCGAAATTAAATTCAGTTGCAAACAAAAAGAACAGTTTATTATGATGTGTCATATACATATATTTTATTACCATTTATGACCAGTGTGCAACTGACTTCAAAGTCAACGAAAAGCACGTCAGTCTGTTGTGGTCTGTAAGTACTTGTACCACGCGTCATATGATTGTTATTGTTGTACTACAACACCGTGTGTGCGAAAGTGTGTATTGCTTGCTTTATCAAAAATCCAATAAACAATTTTCTCTGTCATTTCGTTTACCCAGACAGGTAGAGCAATGAACATATAAATAATTTGCTCTTTTACCCATGTGAAATTATGTGCAACTTGAATATTTACACTCACAGAAAAATATAGTCAATATTAATATTAAAAATTAAAAAAAAATCAGTCCCTCCATTTTTATCCCCTCGCCATAGAGAGGAGGGTATATATCACTTGCTACAAACCAAAAGTGTAACACAGCGAAGGAGTGACCTAAGACCCTACGTATGTTCGGCGGATATTCGATTTGGGTCATTTTAAGTAATTTGAGCAATGTCCGTCCGTCCGTCTGTCTGTCTGTCTGTCTGTCTGTCTGCTGGCTGGTGCGCACGATAACTCCCGAAAGGAGTAACCGATTGACTTCAAATTAGGGTGATAATATTTTCTTCTATCTCCGGCTAAGTTCGAAGATGGGCCATATTGGTCCACTCCTTCTAGTACCTCCCCCACAAAGGGTTAACATTTAGTGAAATATTGATTATTAAATAACTTCTATACTACTTACTTGAATCCTCTGAAATTCTACACATAGTATTAATTTATTAGTCACTATTACCTCTAGAAAAATGGGCGAAATTGCCACGTCCCTTTTGGTACCTCTCACACAAATGGACAATTTTGAACCAAAAGTTAAAAGCTTATTACTTTATTACCAGTGCATACAAAGACTTGAAATTTTGTACAGTGTAATGGTTTAATAGTACCTACAATACAGTGAAAAATGGGCATAATTGCCACGCTTCTTTTGGTATTTCCCACACAAATGGACCATTTTGTACCAAAAATTACCAGCTAATAACTTTAATACCAGTGCATACAAATACTTGAAATTTTGTACAGTGTAATGCTTTCATAGTACCTAGAGGCCAGAGAAATATGGGCGTTATTGGCCCCCCCTTTTGGTACCTCCCAAACAAATTGACCTTCTTGTACCAAAAGTTAACAGCTTTTAACTTTAATACCAGTGCATACAAATACTTAAATTTCGTACACCGCAATGCTTTTATAGTACCTAGAGTCTAGAGAGAAGTGGCCGTAATTGGAACGCCCGTTGTGGTACCTCCCACACAAATGGACCATTTTACACTAAAAGTTAACAGCTTATAACGTTAACACCAGTGCATATAAATACTTGAAATTTTGTACAGTGTAATGCTTTTATAGTACCAACAGTCCAGAGAAAAGTGACCGTTATTGGGATGCCCCTTTTGGTACCTCTCACACAAATGGACTATTTTGTACCAAAGGTAAACAGCTTTTAACTTTAATACCAATACATACTTTAAAGATATTAAATGCAATTTAAATAGATTATAATATAAATGAAACAAAAAAATAAATAGATTTACTAATATTTTTTGAGACTCAAGGTGAGAGGATTCATTAGTCTGCTCACCCGACTGAACTTTTTTGCTTGTTTTACAGAGCTATTGTTACTGTATGTGCAAATACAAAATGGTCCCTTTGTGTGGCAGGCAGATAAACTATTAGTATATGTGAAATTACGGAGGATTCGGATAATAAGTATACTCGTAAAAGTTATTGGAAAATCAATTTTGTACGATAAAAAAACTGGTATTGAAGATACCAAGGTAGAGAGGTCAATGACACTGACTCATAATAAATTTACATAGTTATATTAAATTTATTATGAGTCAGTGTCATTGACTAAAGCTAGATTACAGAATGATTCAACAAAACAATTTTTCTAATATCTTGTTGCACTCGTATGTATCTATAATTTATTTATAACGGGTTTTCCAATAGGGATGATATGATTTTGAAGTGACGTTTGTAATATGTCATGATCTCTCATTTGTTTTTCATTGTATTCAGTAGTGTTTACAATTTCATCATAGAGAGATATACTCAAGAACAACGTTTACAAATTATTCAGTTGTATTATCAAAATAATCGTTCTCCAATTGCAACTTTTCGTGCGCTAAGTCCATTTATTTAAAATCCAAAAACACTTTTCAGTCGACCTACGACCTTGACACCCATGAGCAATGTTTTAGCTCTTGTTAAGAGCTATCTTTTTGCCATTGACCGATTCCCGATCCGAAGTACCGTTAAGGAGCTAGAGCAAAAACAAATTTTCGTTCACATTTGAAAATGATGCTAAGTCCATTTTTTTAAATCCAAAAATCACTTTGTAGTCTACCTACGACCTTGACACCCATGAGCAATATTTTAGCTCTCGTTAGAGCTATCTTTTTGCCATTGACCGCTTGTGGTTACGCGCCACACAGCAAATGAAACAATTGAATTGTTGCGAGAAAAGTTTGGAGATTCGATTATTTCAAGAAATTGTGTTATTGAATGGCCTCCAATAAGTTGTGATTTTACACCATTAGACTATTTCTTGTGGGGTTATTTGAAGTCATTGGTCTTCCGAAAAAAACCAGACTCTTTTCAAGCTTTACAAGTCAATATTGAACGTGTCATTCGTAACATTCATGACTTGATTTAGTTGAAAAAGTGCTCAAAAATTGGGTTCATCGAATTCGTTCCTGTAGAAGAAGTCGTGGAGGCTATATGAATGACGTTTTATTTAGAACTTAATTGTATCGATTGTACTTTACATCAAATAAAACAAAATTTTGAATTTCCTTAACAATAAGTGTTTTTTGGAAAACTCTGTAATAGTTATATGTTATCAATAAAATAAATAAATTGTTCTAACGTTTTCGCTTGAGTGTATTATTGTGATGGTCTGTGAACAATATTTACCCGTATGTGCTTCAAGAAATTTAAATATTCCATAAAACTGCAATAATGACAGTGAAATTGAATTAAAAATAATTCAAGTGGCAACCGTGACATAGTAGTGGGCCAATAAATCTACTACATATTGTTGTAAGTAGTCTATAACTTTTAAACTAGTTTTTTTGTTTTTACTTTGATGTTATTTTTTTAAATTGTCTCAAGGGCATTCGGGTTACAATAGCATGAAATAAATAGTGGAATTAATAATTAAAAAGTTCTCGGAAATTCATTTTATTTGTACAAAAAAAAATGTGCAAATATGAATGCACATTTCTTGTGAATCGAGAGGGGGTAATTTGTTAGAACGATTCAACAATGACTCTTAACACATTAAATCGATTGGGATTATTGCTACTGAAGCTGCGGCAGCTCTGAAGCATTGAATAATAAATAGAAATAAATCAGAGTAAATCAAAATAAAAACAAGTAAGAAAGTTTCAGTCGGGTAAACCGACTAAGGTATACCCTCACTTTGTGAGTAATGTAATATTGAATATTACTCGAATTATTCTGTCAATTTGTGTGGGAGGTACCAGAAGGGGTTTATCAAATACACCTTTTTTTCGTTGAACATTAGATACTTTAAATTCATTGCACTGTGCCGACTTATAAGCATTTATGTGCACTGGTATAAACGTTATGAGACATTAAATTGTGGTATGATTAGGGCATTTTGTGTGGGAGGTACAAAAAGGGGCGTGGCAATAACGCCCATTTTTCACAGGACTATAGACACTATAAAAACATTACACTGTACAAAATTTCAAGTATTTTTATACACTGGTTTTAATGTTATAAGCTGTTAACTTTTGGTGCAAAAGGTACCTTTGTGTGGGAGGTACCAAAAGGGGCGTGGCAACAACACCCATTTTTCCCTGGACTGTAGGCAATATAAAGGCATAATACTGTACAAAATTTCAAGTATTTTTATACAATGTTATTAATGTTATAAGCTGTTAACTTTTGGTGCAAAATGGTGCATTTGTGTGGGAGGTACCAAAAGGGACGTGGCGACTTCGCCCATTTTTCCCTAGTTGATACAGACTAATAAGCTAATACTATGTGTGGAATATCAAAAGATTCGAATAAGTAGTATAGCAGTTATTAAACAATCAAAATTTCACAACATTTTAACCCTTTGTGGGGGAGGTACTAGAAGGAGTGGACCAATATGGTCCATCTGCGAACTTAGCCGGAGATAGAAAAAAACATTACCACATACCAAATTTGAGGTCAATCGGTTACTCCTTTCGAGAGTTATCGTGCGCACCAGCCAGCAGACAGACAGACAGACAGACGGACGGACATTGCTCATTCGACTTAAAATAACCCAAAACGGATTTCCTCCGAACATACTTGGGGTCTTAGGTCACTCCTTCGACGTGTTACACATTTTTCCGTAGCAAATGATATATACCCTCGTCACACTAAAGTGAGGGTATAAAACAATGTTTTAACTTGTTGTTTATAGTTACTTAGAATTGTTGGAAGACTTTAAATGTTAAACAAGTAAATATCAGTTAATATAAATATAATATTTTTGTGTGATGTGTTACACTTTTAGTCCATGGCAACTGATATGAGTATATTATACAGTACAAGATTTTCAAAGTCATTGAATGTTGACGCCGCTTTGACTTCAGTTTCTGAAAATACTTATCGAAAGTAAAAACAAGTAAGAAAGTTTCAGTCGGGTAAACCGACTAAGGTATACCCTCACTTTGTGAGTAATGTGATATTGAATATTACTCGAATTATTCAGTCAATTTGTGTGGGAGGTACCAGAAGGGGTTTATCAAATACACTTTTTTTTGCTGAACATTAGATACTTTAAATTCATTGCACTGTGCCGACTTATAAGCATTTATGTGCACTGGTATACACGTTATGAGACATTAAATTGCGGTATGATTTGGGCATTTTGTGTGGGAGGTATAAAGAGGGGCGTGGCAATAACGCCCATTTTTCACAGGGCTATAGACACTATAAAACCATTACACTGTACAAAATTTCAAGTATTTTTATACACTGGTTTTAATGTTATAAGCTGTTAACTTTTGGTGCAAAAAGGTACCTTTGTGTGGGAGGTACCAAAAGGGGCGTGACAACAACACCCATTTTTCCCTAGACTGTAGGCAATATAAAAGCATAACACTGTACAAAATTTCAAGTATTTTTATACACTGTTATTAATGTTATAAGCTGTTAACTTTTGGTGCAAAATGGTGCATTTGTGTGGGAGGTACCAAAAGGGACGTGGCGACTTCGCCCATTTTTCTCGAGTTGATAACGACTAATAAGCTAATATTATGTGTGGAATTTCAAAAGATTCGAATAAGTAGTATAGCAGTTATTAAAGAATCAATATTTCACAACATTTTAACCCTTTGTGGGGGAGGTACTAGAAGGAGTGGACCCATATGGCCCATCTTCGAACTTAGCCGGAGATAGAAAAAAATATCACCACATACCAAATTTGAGGTCAATCGGTTACTCCTTTCGAGAGTTATCGTGCGCACCAGCCAGCAGACACACAGACAGACAGACAGACAGACAGACAGACAGACAGACAGACAGACAGACAGACAGACAGACGGACGGACATTGCTCATTCGACTTAAAATGACCCAAAACGGATTTCCTCCGAACATACTTGGGTTCTTAGGTCACTCCTTCGACGTGTTACACTTTTTTCCGTAGCAAATGATATATACCCTCGTCACACTAAAGTGAGGGTATAAAAAGCCGTTTGGTTATTTCTGCTTTAACTCCTAATCGAATTTTATGGGTTTTGGGTGGAATTTGACTAGTTGTTTGGTGTTTGTGTTAAGTTTCCGGCTTTGCATGTTCTGAAATATATAGTAAATTTCCATGGCCACATTTTTGTAGAACATTTCATGCGATATGTTAAAAATAGACCTAAAAAGTAAGAAAGTTCAGTCGGGTAAACCGACTTGCGAATCCCCTAACCTTCAGTCACAAAAATAAATCGTATATTTATTGTTTTGTTTTAATTAAATATTTATCAATTTAAATTACATTTAATGACTTTAAAGTATGCGCTGGTATTAAAGATATAAGCTGTTAACTTTTTTGGCAAAATTGTCCATTTGTGTGGGAAGTACTACAAGGGGAGTGTCAATGACGCCCATTTATCACTGGACTATAAAAGCATTACTCTGTACAACATTTCAAGTTTTTGTATGCACTTGTATTCAAGTTATAAAGAATTAACATTTGGTGCAAAGTGGCCCACTTGTGTGGGAGGTTCCAAAAGGGGCGCGACAATAACTTGAATTTTCGCCGTACTCTGGTACTATAACAACATTACACTGTGCAAAATTTCAAGTATTTGTATGCACTGGTATTAACGTAATAAGCAGTTGACTTTTAGAGAAAAGTGGTCAATTTGTGCGGGAGGTTCCAAAAGGAGCGGGACAGACAGATAAACTAAAGAGTGATCCATTTCGAGGTTCCCTACTTTTTTAAAGAAAAAACAGAGGAAATTCAAATTGAATGGGGAATGTTTATTATCATTTGAAAGAACATTCTTTGCTACTTACTTTTTGAAGATTATGTCTATCAAATGTAGGCCGCGGCTACTCGTTCGAGCATTTCGACTGGTAACTGGAGAAAGACACGCCTGATGTTTTGCTTCAAGGCCTAAATCGAAGCGAGTTTGTCCGCATAAACTTTAGACTTTACATATCCCCACAGGAAAAAGTCTAACGGTGTGATATCACACGATCTTGATGGCCAATCGACCGGCCCAAATCGTGAAATTATCTGCTCACCGAAGTGTTATCTCAATAAATCCATTGATTGATGCGATGTGTGGGAAGTGTGGGAAGCGCCGTCTTGTTGAAACCAAATGTCGCCGAGATCACGATCTTCAATTTCAGGCGTCAAATAGTCGGTTATCATGGCACGATAACGGCCGCCATTGACGGTTACGTTCTCACCGGCATCATTTTTGAATAAATATGGACCGATGATTCCGGTACGTCGGATCGGGAATCGGTCAATGGCAAAAAGATAGCTCTTAACGAGAGCTAAAATATTACTCATGGGTGTCAAGGTCGTGGATCGACTGGAAAGTGTTTTTTTTTTATTTAAAAAAATGGACTTAGCGCAATTGGCGAACGATTATTTTGATAATAAAACTGAATAATTTTTAAACGTTGTTTAGGCGTAAGTCTTTCCATGATGAAATGCCAAACAATACTTAACAAAAATAACATGACAGCATGACACGACTCACACGTGATCTGTCAAAAAAAGGCTATTGAAAAAAGTATCTCTACTTAGATCACCCCTTATGAACATGTGTAGAATTAATTACAGAAGATTCGGATAAGTAGTATAGAAGTTATTAGAGAATCAGTATTTCTCTAAATGTTAACCCTTTGTGAGGGAGGTACTAGAGGGAGTGGACCAATATGGTCCATCTTCGAACTTAGCCTTTCGAGAGTTATCGTGCGTTCCTTCAACCAGACAGACAGACGGACCGACAGACATACAGACAGACAGACTTACAGACATACAGACATACAGACATACAGACATACAGACATACAGACATACAGACATACAGACATACAGAGATACAGACATACAGACATATATGTAGACATACAGACAGACAGACAGACAGACGGACATTGCTCAAATGACTTAAAGTGTCCCAAAACGGATTTCCGTCGAACATACTTGGGGTCTTAGGTTGCTCCTTCAACGTGTTACACTTTTGGCTCGTACAAATGATATATACCCTTATCTCTAAGGTAAGGGGATAACAATTACGTTATTTGGGTGAGGTAGCTCTGAAACTATTGACCAAATTTAAAACTCGGTTAAAGGTAATACAACTCCAAATTTTCCTACATTTATTTCAACCAAATCGAACAAGTCAATTCGGAGTTATGATTAATTATGTGCCGAAATGTCCCAAGAAACTGACAATTTTGCGATTATGAAGCACTACTGGACCAATGATTCCCTCTGGCCACGGAACACACCAAACAGTGACTTTTTGTGGATGTAACGGCATCTGAACAATGGCTTGTGGAGTATAATTACTCCAGATGCGACAATTTTTGTTTATTAACGTACTCATTCATCCAAAATCGCTGAACAACATTTTTGTGTCTTATTGCGCGATGCGTCGGTCGAACCGAACCACTATTTTGGTAATAAATTTGCACGATTTGCAAACGTTGTTCCAGAGTAAGTAAGTAAGCTTAAATCAAGTGACAGTTGTCAAAAAGACCAACTCCGAAAAAAGTATTGCCAGATTGAAAACCACACGTCTAAAATGAATGAATGGGTTATAAATAAGAAATGAATTTACGTATGTCCATTGTGGCGTATTACTTACGTCATAGATATACGCATGAGGAGTATACGCCACCCAGGACTGATAAATTAATCTAGGGCCTTGAGTGATATTGGATATGTTTTATGTGACAAGCTAAAAGTGTGCTACATTAGTGACAAATATTAAATAGTAAAACAATGCTGTACAAAGATTTATAAATAAATTGCAAAAATGCTAGCTTATAAAATAAAAAACCTTTTGTGATAATTTCCGTAAAAAAGAGCTGCCAAATATTAAATAATCTATCGAATTTGTACACCCTCACTTTTGTGGAGGATAATTTATGTCATTTGCTATGGGTCCTGAGTGTGTTCGGCAGAAATCCGTTTTAAGACATTTTAAGTCATTTGAGCCATGTCCGTTGGCCCGTTCGTCCGTTTTTATGTCTGGCTTAATCGCTGATTGACTTCAAATTTGGTATCTTTTTATATTTTTTCGTTTATAACAGTGCACACAAGTACTTACAATTCGAAACAGTGCAATGTCTTTGAAGTAGCTACTGTTCAGCGCAAAATGGGCGTATTTGTCAAGCAAGCAGCTTCACCTTCTACATCCCACACAAACGGACAAAATCTTACTAAAATTAAATACTTATATTTAATAAATTTAATAATAGTGCACATAAATATTAGATATTCAACTCATTGTAATATTTTAAAGGGCCTACTGTTTAATAAAAAAAGGGGCGTATATGTCAAGGTCCTTCAGGACAACTTCATATCAACATCAATTTCCCATAATTTCTGTCCCCATCATTTTAATGTCGTGAAATGTGTGTGTCAAAGAATGTCCAGCATTTTTACACGGCTTCAGGTATTTCTTGCAGAAAATACTAAATTCGGCACTACATTTCTCTGCAAGTGAGTGATGCCTTTCAGTTCGTTTACTCAACTGCCATTTTTTGTTTATTGCAATTTTATTATGCCCTTTCTCAATTTAAATTTTCTGCTGAAAATGGTATAATTATTAAACTATTGCAGTACCTACGAAATAATTTAGCTTTAAGCCTTTTTGAAATTATTTTCCCTTGCGGTGAAGTGGTGAATACAGATGTAATGTACTCGTATTACATGTAACCAATACGTAACCAACTATTCGCCACATACGGAATTGAAATACGACTACATATTCGTACATAGACCAGATGCCAGACTCGGACGGCGATTCGTTTGTTCAGTCTAATTCGAAATTCTAACAATTCTAATGTCATTTCTCCATTTGTGAAACTACAGCTTTGCTCAACTTTTTTTTTTGCTCAACACTTCTATAAATACTTGTAATATAATTAGTGCAGTAATTTATTAAAATATTCACGTTTTGCGACAACAACAACAGCAGCTGCAATAGCAGAAAGTACGACAAGTAATTTGTAATATTATAAGACTCAAAAATTCTCGACAACGAATACTACTACTCGTGTTTACCGCAATACGATACGGTGGTTTATACGAGTAGTTTTCTGTTGTTTTGTTTTGGTAAAGTCGTATTGTATTCGTTCACATCGGTTCGAGAGAGTCGTTGAGAATTCATTGCATTTGAATATTATTTGTCTGGTATTTATTTTCCATATATTTCATTTTAAATTGAATGGTTGAAGTGGAGAAAATAAGGGCGGCTTTTCTTTTTTAGATCTTTTAGAAAGGGTATTATTTTTTCTATTTAAATTAAAAGCACGTTTATGATTAATATTCTGTATTAAATGTCATATATAATATGAAATACGTAATTACAAGATTTATTATACCAAATGTTATATATTCATTAAAGAAGTGATATTAATCCTCTGGAATAATCCATTTCGCGACAATAAAAATAATTTAAGTCAAATTGCATTTAATTACACAGTACAACACATGAATTCGTATGGCCATTAAATTATTAATTGAGCCAAAGTTCTTATTATTGAGCCTACTTTCACGTCCCATTCGCAGAATTGAGTCCCTAATCAATGAACTGAAAAATGCTTTACTGTGTTATCTGCAAAATATTAACACATTCTCAATTTTTAATTATTCCGTCACATCTTCCTTGAGTTTTTGTGCGCATTAGCCAGACAAACAGGCGGACATAAATCAAGTGACTTTTAAAAGTCCCTAAACAGATTTATACCAAATATGTATTGGGCAAATCCGGCGTGACGAACGTTTCATTCGTACGCAATTTTGGATATATTTTTAAGCATTTGTCTTTCAAAGGGGATAACTTCAACTTATACAAAGCGTTTAGTGGGATTTAAGTGTACTTTCGAATGCCATAAAACATAATTTTTCCCTGGTATTTGTTACGAAATAATTGATCACTAAGTTTTGTGACGCACTCTACATAAACGTGGTCATCGTAAACATTTGTTACATACTTATATATTAATAAAATTATAAAAATTTAAACAAAACTGTTTCTGGACTTTCCCATATAACAGGTGGCGCAAAAGTAACCTTTCGATGTTATGTTAGACGCGATTGGCGGTCAGCAGCTAACAGCTGATGCACCGTCTGGACTTTGTACGGAAACATCTTCAAATCTTGTACCAAAATTCGCTGTAGAGACCGTCGACTGATACCCACTTGCGTGGCACGTCGTCTGGTCGATGTCGACGGCGCTACCATGACATCCTCGGCTACAGCAGCAATATTCTCTGCAGAACGGCTACTCCGGGGTCTTCCACGCCTGGCAGCATCTCGTGTTGTGCCAGTCTCTTCGAGTCGAGCGGCTAAACGTCGCAGTGTTTCACCAGTAGGCGTTGGACGGCCAGGAAATCTGTGCCAAAGTCACCGACCGATTATTGGTAAAATAAATAGTCACCAATATTCCGCGTTCTGGAGCAGTGTAGCGTAAGATTGTTTATTAACGTGTATTTCGCATGTGTTTACTACACAAATGTCAAAACAGAACTGACATTAGGGGCCAATCGCAAAATTTATAGCATTTTCTGATAGGAGGATTACTTTTGCGCCACCTGTTACAAGTCATGATATACAGGCATGTCACAGAGTGCAAAATCATACAAGAATTTCGTTTTTCAAATCGAAAACGTTTTTAGCTTCTACAGAAAACGTAAACCGAAAAATAAATTTCGGTTTCTTTCACAAAATCTGAAGTGAAATTTTTGTTTTTAGTAATTTAATCTCCAGAAAAGTAAAAAATCTACTAAAGATTGAGTATGCATAATATTTCAATTAATTTCAAGCAAAAAAAAACTATTTCAAATACTTTTCCTACGAAAATGTTAATACTTTTGGTCTTCGAAGTGCTATATCCACTAAAATGACCATAAAACAAAAAAAAAATAAAGAAATAAAGAAATAAGAGAAAATGCAACCCTGAAACTAAAAAAAGAAACAACAAAACGATCCAATGAATGAAATTAAGTTTTTTTCCTAATATTAAATAAAGGGTTTTCCAACAAGAGGTTATTTGGTATTCAAAGAAAAGTGCCATATTTTGAGATAAATGATCGGATGTTTATTTCATAATAAAGGGGAAGGTATGCCGTTAGTAATGAAAAACAACATCAGCCAAATGGCCACCACGACTACGCTTACAGGACCATATCCTTTTCATGAAATTTTCCATAACCAAATCGCAAAGTGGCTGCCCTATGTCCTCGATAGCCTCACGAATTCCATCTTTGAGGTCTTGAATCGACGCTGGGCTGTTGGCGTATACCTTATCTTTCACGGTGTTAAATCACAAGATCTCGGTGGCCAATTTTGATCACCTCTTCGAGAGATAACACGGTCCGGAAACTTTTCCTGTAACAGAGCAGTGTTTTCGTTGCTTGTGTGGCACGTAGCGCCCTCTTGTTGAAAGTACACGTTGTCCAGATCAATACCATCCAACTCGGACCAAAATCATTAATCATTTCTCTATAGCGCAATCCATTCACCGTAACTGTTGATCCAACCTCATTTTCGAAAAAGTAAGGTCCAAAGACCCCGCCGGACCATAAACCGCACCAAACAGTCACACGTTGAGGATGGAGAAGCTTCTCAACAATAACTCTTGGGTTTTCCGAGCCCCAGATGCAACAATTTTGCTTGTTGACGTAGCCACCGAGGTGGAAATTGGCCTCATCAGTCAAGATGATTTTTCGATGATTTTCGATTTTTCGAATTTTTATAATTTCAATGCGTTGTTGAATCGTGTATCGTTCCATTTTTAGTAATGGCGTAGTTTCTACTTGCCAAATGTCAAAGAATAAAAGCTTAAAAAGTGGCAGCTTCCGAAATACCGGGTGATTCAAAGTAACACCTCTTGTTGGAAAACTCGGTAATTGATATATATTTAAAGGGGCAAACACAGAAACATTGCTCAAGCCAAGATTTTGGTACTTTTTTATTTTTTGGGCTTTAATATGTTTTATTCATTTTCACTACCGCCAATCTGAATCTGGAGTCGAACCGATAATGTTGACGGCGATGGCTAAAACAGCTGTTTCTGATGGCTATGCTGTCAAATTTTTGATAGTGTTTTTCGGTTTTTATTTTCTTTCGGTTTAGATGTGTTGTTGTAATCAAAGACATTTAGCGCAGTGTTCTTTTTTGATTCCAGGACGATCCCTATTGAAATTGGTGGAAAATCCGTTCAGATTTATATATAGCCCCCATATATGTAAATGTTCGCTCCGATTTGTCTTCTAAGCGATACAGAAGCTATATTTTACATTAGATAATTATGAAAAAATACAGAAGAGAGTGTCTTTTGACCCGCAAATATTATCTACTAAATTTGAAGGAAATCGATTGAGATTCAGATATATCCTCCATATATATATGTTTCTTCCGATTTTGCATCTATAGTGTATAGATGCTGTATTTCACATACGATCACTACGAAAATTGACACTATATCCAGATTCACACTCGGCAATTTTTTCCAAGCAAGTGTTAAAGTTTGTTGGGGAGAGAGGCAGGCGGAAAGACCTCTCTGCCTCTCTCTCCTACAAACTTTGAGACTTGCTTGGAAAAAATTGCCGAGTGTGAATCTGGACAATAGAAGACCCCTTTTTATAACCGATGTGTGTGAAATTGAACACTAACATTTTAAGAATATCGGTTGAGATTTAGATATAGCTTCCATATATGTTTTGACTTTGATTTGTCGTTTGAGCTCTATAGAAGCTATATTTTGATATTTTAGCGATAATTATGATACGCAGAAGGCAAGAGTTTATTGGCCCAAGAATATGACACAAACATTATTGATACAACTTGACGTGTTATGCTCTTAAAGAGAGGGTTCTGTCTAACTCCGCGCCAGAGTGCCGGGAGTTAAAAAAAAACAAAGTTATTTATTTAATTTAATAAATTTATTTTGGTCGTGAGCCGTATGCTGTTTGACAGTGTGCCCTAAGCGGGTGAATTGACAACTAAACAATACAACACGTAGTGAGTTCTGCGTCGTTGGGTGTAAGCGAACGGCTCCAAATCTGACTTAGGTGGCGATGAAGTCGACAGTCAGCTGTTGTGACTTCAACTCATATCGAGCCTTAACCGCCAAAAAGACGTAAGCGCCATCCTAATTTATTTTTTGAGGGAAATCGTTTACTCATGACAAATTGCATCATGTGTCAGAATTGTATAGCTGTTAAATATAACATTATACAAAATTTGACAGTAATATAAGCAGACATATACATTACATATGCATTTAAACAATAAATAACGGCGAAGAAACTTTTTCCTCTAAAATTTTGTGATTGTCGCTTACGTCTTTTTGGCGGTTAAAGCTCGATATAGTCGGCTCCGCCCGACTTTAGCCCTTTAGTCACTGGTTTTTAAATTCCAATTAATTTGTATATTCGTAAATTAAATTGTGTTTATCTTCTTCTGCATATTTCTATGCAAAATGGTGTAGATTGTTTGTTGATATCTAAGATAGATATACATACAATTAAAATTCTAAAATACATGAAAATCAATTTGTTTATTTCAGTTTAAAATCAAAACAACAAATTTAAACATTTCTTTTGTCAACATTATAAGTTCCGTAAATAGATGAACTACGTAATTTTCATGATCATTTACTTGCAAATCTATTTAGATATATGTATGTATATTAGGGTGGATCTCAAAAATATACTACAAGTATTAAGATTTACAATAACATTTCTTGATGGACAAAAGTGTTGCACATCGAAGAAGTGACGAAGTGCATTCCTAGTCATTTGAGCTATTTCCGTCCGTCCGACCTTTTGGCAATTACTATAGACTGAGCATAATGATTCCAACTTTCTGGATCTTACCTTACCAGTATTCCATATAAAATTACTCACAAAGTGAGGGTATACCTTTATTTTTAGCTACCATTTTATCATTAACAATTTATTTTTTAATTGCCCGAGGTATCATGTAAATGTTGACATTTATTAACCAAAAATTAACCGAAAAAGCCTTGGCCTGTTTGTGTAGAATGCCGACTGCTTAAGTTCGTAACTTATCGCGCAACTTTCCCAGCTTGTGCATTTCCTTTGTTGATTGGCAACCCTGGCGGTTCTGCTACAACTCTCCCGGGACGATATTCGCATTCAGTGTTCCCAACTCTTCCAAGGCAAAAATCACTACGAAACAACTGTGCAGAAACCACTACCAACCAAGTATAAAAACGCCAAAAATCGCTGTGAGAAAATAACATAATCTCCCAAAAACGCTAGCACTGACAAAAATGTTAACCATGAATTATTTTTAAAAACCACCAACAAAATATTTTTGAATTCAATTGATTTTTTAAATATTTAGATAACGTTTGTAACATTTTTCTTTGAAAACATAAGTAATAACTTATATTTATAACATAGACGTAACAGTCTTTATTGTCTTCCATTCTTAGGATTAAATTATTAATAAATGACTTGTTCTTGATGAAATAAAATAGTATAATTTTCCTTTATCTCTTCTGGCCATAATATTGATTGTGTATACAATTTTGATTTCTAAATGTTTCATTGGCTTTTATTTTTTTCCGACCAAAATCCATTGTAGCCGACCAAATTTATAAAATTCAAGTTATTGATGTTTTGTAAAGTTTGGTGACAACATTTTTAGATTATGGGTAAACATGGAAATTGTTGAAAAGTGGCCCATCCGAATCGAATATAATCTATAGGGTTTTCCAATAAGAGTGATGATTTCAATGATTTCTTTGAAAAAAACCACACTTATTGTCAAGGAAATTGAAAGGTTTTTTATTTAATGTGAAGTACAATCTATACAATTAAGTTCTAAATAAAACGTAATTCAAATGGCCTCCACGACTTCTTCTGCAGGAACGAATTCGATGAACCTAATTTTCGTGCAATTTTTCCACTAAATCAAGTCGTATGTCATGAATGGCAAGTTCAATATTGACTTGTAAAGCTTAAAGAGAGTCTGGTTTATTTCGAAAGACCAATGTTTTCAAATAACCCCACAAGAAATAGTCTAATGGTGTTAAATCACAACTTCTTGGAGGCCATTCAATATCACAATTTCTTGAAATAATCGAATCTCCAAACTTTTCTCCCAACAAAATTGTTTCATTTGCTGTATGGCACAATAGGTCAATGGCAAAAAGATAGCTCTTAACGAGAGCTAAAATATTGCTCATGGGTGTCAAGGTCGTAGTTCGACTGGAAAGTGTTTTTTTGGATTATTAAAAAAAATGGACTTGGCATTATTTTCAAATGTGAACGGAAAGTTTATTTTTGCTCTAGTTCCTTTACGGTACGTCGGATCGGGAATCGGTCAATGGCAAAAAGATAGCTCTTAACGAGAGCTAAAATATTGCTCATGGGTGTCAAGGTCGTAGTTCGATTGGAAAGTGTTTTTTTGGATTATTAAAAAAATGGACTTAGCATTATTTTCAAATGTGAACGGAAAGTTTATTTTTGCTCTAGTTCCTTTACGGTACGTCGGATCGGGAATCGGTCGATGGCAAAAAGATAGCTCTTAACGAGAGCTAAAATATTGCTCATGGGTATCAAGGTCGTAGGTAGACTGAAAAGTGTTTTTATGAAATTTTAAACACTACTGAATACAATGAAAAACAAATGACAGATTATGACATATTACAAATGGCCGAAACGTCACTTCAAAATCATATCATCCCTATTGGAAAACACGTTACAAACCACATTTCCAGTAAACGAAATTATCTTTGTCGAAGCCGAAATCAAAAACAATAGCTTAACGAAGATATTCCTTCCGGTACCGAGTAAGTATCAGCGACGAACGAATAGGAATTTGATTTGAACGAGTGAGGGTTTCCGCGTATTTTCCGACCGCTTTCCCGATTTTTTGCAATTGTCACAATCAGAAAATTAATACCAACCGATTTAAAAAATAAATGTCAAGCTATTTTCCCGTAAAACCGTTTTTTCGCGATTGGAGAATCATTCCTATTCTTTCGCAACTGACAGATTTTGAAATTTGGGCGGGATGGAAGAATCTCTTCGTATAATTTATTGTTTTTGCCTGAAATCATTACACTGTGCTAGTCCAAAAATGTAACAGAAAGGAGACCCTATGGATAGACCTATTTCGGCCATGCAGAATCCAGTGGCATTAGCCGTTTTTCTATGTTAGCTCTTGTTTTCGCGATATTCGACCACAAAGTTTGTTGGGAAATCAGAGAGGTGACTTATCTCTTTGGTTATTTTGAAGTGGAAGACTTCGGAATATACGCTTCAGTCCAAAGATCGAAATAAAGGGAACATTTGGACAATTATTTTTCTCAAAACAGTCGTCCACGCTTCTCACCCCCTTACCCCTGAAAAAGTGCAATGAAATCTTATCATATGTTAAAAATCATACATATCGTCGACATTTTTAGTAGGCATCGTTGAGAAAAATATTCCTCGCGAAGAAATACTATAAGTCCTTTCTCAACGTTTTTATGAGAATTAAGCAAATTTCGAGTTATTACATAATTTGTGTATTTTTTCTGCTTATAGCAGAAAATATTTGAAATACAATTTTTCGACTTACATTTTTGTAAATTATTTTATCGTTAGTGTTAATGGAAATTTCAAAGGTAACCAACAAAACCTGCTAAATTGTGAAACCTGTTAATTTTACATAAATATGTTGAAAGGAGACTCATAGTCATTATTCGCGAGGAATATTTTTCTCAAAGACACAAACTAAAAATGTCGATGATTTGTATGACGTTTGACACATGGTAAGATTTGATTGCACTTTTTCGGGGGTAAAGCTCGAAGGGTTCCCTTTATTTCGTTCTTTGGACTAAAGCACGTTTTCGCAAGTCTTACACATCAAAATCACCTCCGAGATAACTAACTTCTCTGATTTGTTTGCAAACTTTGTGGTCGAATGTCGCGAAAACAAGAGCTAACCTAGAAAAACGGTTAGCTCCATTGGATTCAGCAAGGTCGAAATAAGTATATCCACTGGGTCTCCTTACTGTTACATTTTTAAAGTGTCCATTTCGAGCACAGTGTTATTTTCAAATAAAAGTGTATTACAATGTATTTGTCTACAATTTCGATCAACAAGTCGATACTGCTTGCAGCGATCAAGAAAAATATTTGGATTCACAAAAAGGTTTAATTTTTAGGAATTCACCTTGTTATTAATTTTCCAATTATTATGTATTATTATACTTATATATTCGAGAATAAAACCGACCAAATAGAAAAATTTAAAATCCATCCGACCAAATTTGGTCGGAAATGACCAAAACGGCAACGCTGTCGCTGATGTCTACTTGTTTTCATCTCGGCTCTCGTATTAACATTTACTTGTCGTTTTGTACTCACTCTGAGCGCTCGCGTTTATCTCATCCTGTACTCACACTCGAACACGGTAATACTCTCCCTCAATTGTGTTGTTTGATAGGAATAAAGATGATGAATTTTTTAATTTACAAAATAATGAAATTCGATTGTGTTTTTATTTCTTTTTATTTATTTCTTGCTCTCTCCCTTTTTTTCGCCATACGCTAACACCGACATTACATTTTTATTTTAAAAAAAATATATGTATAAAATATCAAAAAATTGCTTCAGTTCATCGGTATCCAAGCCAAGTTTCCACATTTTACTCGTGTATTCAAATCTTTGATTTATTTGATTAAAACTATAACTATTTCACCGACCCACCCTAATACAGAGTATGTACAGAAGATTACTACGGGCGATATGCCAAAAGTGCCACAATTTCTCTTCTTTGATCACACATTTTTAGCGGAAAAAAAGAAAAAACAAAAACAAATGTGAACAAAACACAATGCACTGTAATATTTATTTAATATATTTACATAAACAAAAGTAACTACACAAAATTAAAAAAATACGAACAGAAGAAAAGCTCATGTGAGTGTGCTTATTGCCCATTTGCTAAATGATTTGTAATTATTTTCATAACGAAATGCAACAACAACAACAAAAGCTAAAACAAAACAAAAAATGCAAATTTATGGCAATTATAACGCAAAACCGCAAACAAATTGCACATATGTGAGGAGATGTGCGACTACTTATATAAATTTATATGTATACACAGTATGTCAAGAAAGTGTTTTGACATTTGATTTTTTTAGTTTATAAAACTATCCTTTATTTTTATTTTATTTGAATTTTGTTAAATTGCAGTATTAAAATTGTCCATAAATGTACTACAGATCGGAGTATAAGTCCGTCAAAAAAGTGTAAAAAGACTTTCTTGACACGAACATTTGTGAGGAAATTAATTTTTGTTGTTTTTTTTGGTTAAGTTATTGATAGAAAATAATTAAATTTGTTACAAATATCTAAAGAAAATATTTTTATAAAAAATACAAAATTTTGTTTTACCAAAGAAGTGTGTGTATTAGGGCGGGTCGATTTAAAAATCGCCAATTGCTCAGTGAATATCGTATTCTAGGGATCAAAATAAGAAACTTTGCCGAAGGAACCATACCTCTAAAACGAATTCTGATGTCCCGGAAAAAATCCCACTTTGACCCATTTAGAGAGCTCCAATCGAGTCCAAATGTATGACCGACCCCCACTCAATGAAGAGCTCAGTGAAAATCGTATTCTAGGGATCAAAATAAGAAACTTTGCCGAAGGAACCATACCTCTAAAAAATACCCGGAAAAAATCCCTCTTTGACCCATTTAGAGTGCTCCAATCGAGTCCAAATGTATGGAACCCCCAGGGTGTTCCAGGGGGAGTGCCACTGGCATGGGTGGGTCGGGCCTCCAAAGTTAGTGGGGGTCGGTCATACATTTGGACTCGATTGGAGCACTCTAAATGGGTCAAAGTGGAATTTTTCAAAATTTGCCCCTACCGAAAAGTTTGACCCAAATTCCGGGACATCAGAATTCGTTTTAGAGGTGTGGTTCCTTCGGCAAAGTTTCTTATTTTGATCCCTAGAATACGATTTTCACTGAGCAATGTCGACTTTTTTTGCCTCCCCACAAATCGACCCGGCCTACTGTATATACTCCTACTTACATACATATTTACTCATTTTCATAAGTAGAAAATTTATCGCGTCAAGTGCTGTTGTAACAGGTTATTGTTTAAATTAAATAAAAAAAAATAGCTTTAATTGGCCAAGACGAATTGTAAATACCCTTTACAATTAAACAAAAAAAAAATGAGAAAACAATTGGAATGTGTACAAAAGGCAAACAATTTATAGAAATTTTTTTTTTAGAATGTACCATGAAAAAGTTAATGGAAATTCGTTGTGGGTCATTTATAGAAAGGGTGGTTACATTTTAAGGGCCGATGTTGATTTTGAATAAAACACAAATTATTTGGGAAATTATTGTCATTTCTTTTTAATCTGATAATATTGGTATGGTTCAATTATGTATGGAACAAAATAGTCCAAATTTTCGATGACGCTGAGGCATAATTGAGGTTCTGTGCCGTTAATGTGCCGAATTATCTCATCCTTTAGCTCTTGAATTGTTGCTGGCTTATCGACGTACACCTTTTCTTTCAAATAACCCCAAAGAAAGAAGTCCAACGGTGTCAAATCGCATGATCTTGGCGGCCAATTGACATCGCCACGGCGTGAGATAACACGACCATTGAATTTGTTGCGCAAAAGAGCCATTGTTTCATTAGCTGTGTGGCAAGTGGCACCGTCCTGTTGAAACCACATATTGTCCACATCCATATCTTCCAATTCGGGTCATAATCCTTTCACGATAGCGAACATCATTCACAGTAACTGCCTGACCGGCCTCATTTCGAAGAAGTATGGCCCGATGACGTCGCCAGCCCATAAGCCGCACCAAACGAACTGGGCGAGCATGCACAGGTGTTTTCACATCTCCTACAGACCCGGTTTGCTTAAATTTGCCCACAATTCTCCCGATTGTGGACACATTTGGTCGATTATGCTGATCAAAAAACAATCACGAAGTGCACGAAATGCATTTTGATTTGAACGACCATTTTCGTAAAAGGCTTTAAAACCTTTAACGCGTTGCGCGATTGTGTATCTTTTCATGGTTTAAATTGAGTTAGTCTGAAATTGAGAAATGTCAAATGAAATGCAGAAAAAAACTTGACGTTGTTCACATTCAACATCGGCCCTTACAATTTAACCACCCTTTCGATAAGTATTTTATTTTTCGATAAATATTTTTTTCAAATCTTTTGCTTATTACTTTTGCTAAATCCGCAAATTTATAGAAGATTTCCTCCATTATAAAATAAAACCAGTAAGGAAAGGCAGAAAGTCGGCGGGGCCGACTATATAATACCCTACACCTCCCTAACAATGCGATAAGGGTCATTGCCATAATAATTTGGAATAATTGGTAAATGGGTAGAAACGTATTCTAATTCTGAAACGATAATCGCTAAATTAAGCAATATTCGTTCCTAAAGTGAGAAACATCTTTCTGGAAAATTTTAATGATCGGAAGTAAAATACAACTTCTATAGCGATTTGATACCAAATCAGGAGGAACATATATATGTAGCTTTAATGTAAATCTGAACCGATCTTCCCTGAATACTTATTCATGTAAAAAGACCTCCTTCTGTCGAATTTCGTACTGATCGGATATAAAATACAGTCTCTACAGCGCTTACATGTCAAATCAGGGGTAACATATATATGGGACCTATATCTAAATCTGAACCGATTTTCTCCAAATTTGGCAGTATTCCTTCATGTAATAAGAAACCTCTTTCTGCCGAATTTCGCACTGATCGGATATAAAATACAGTTTTTACAGCGCTTACAGGTCAAATCGGGGGTAACATATATATGGGGGCTATATCTAAATCTGAACCGATTTCTTCCAAATTTAATAGTGTTCATCCATATAACAAGAAACCTCTTTCTGCCGAATTTCATACTGATCGGATATAAAATAAAGTTTTTACAGCGCTTACATGTCAAATCGGGGGTAACGTATATATGGGGGCTATATCTAAATCTGAACCGATTTCTTCCAAATTTAATAGTGTTCATCCATATAATAAGAAACCTCTTTCTGCCGAATTTCATACTGATCGGATATAAAATAAAGTTTTTACAGCGCTTACAAGTCAAATCGGGGCTAACATATATATGGGGGCTATATCTAAATCTGAACCGATTTTAACCAAGTTCAATAGGGATCGTCCTTGGGCCAAAAAAAAGATGTGTGTAAAGTTTCGTCGAGATCGGACCATAATTGCGACCTGTACTTTGATTACAAGAATACATGCACAGACGGACAGACAGACAGACAGACAGACGGACAGACAGACAGACAGACAGACGGACAGACGGACAGACGGACATAGCTAAATCAACTCAGAAAGTGATTCTAAGTCGATCGGTATAATAAACGATGGGTCTATTTCGTCTCCTTTTGGGTGTTACAAACAAATGCACAAAGTTATAATACCCTGTACCACAGTGTGGTGTAGGGTATAAAGAACATCTGCATCTGATACGACCCCATCTATCACAGTTTTAAATTTCGATAACAAATTTATCGAAAATGAACCTGGTCAGTTTAATACTGCACTGATCCTTAAAACTACGAGATAAACCGACGGTATGTGTTGTTAATAATAAAAATTGTTATAAATATGTTAACATTTCGATAATTTTGTATCGATAAAAATATTTTTCGAAATATTTTGTATGTTAATGTTGTCCACCATAAAATGGAAGAAATCTCTGTAAGGATACGATACAGTTTACAACGTTTTTAAATTTCGATAACAAAGTTTATTAACATTTACTTATTGTGTTTTTTGCTAATTTATTGCAGAAGTCCTCCTCTATAAAATGTAAGAAAAACTCTTTAAATATACGATATATATCGAAAATGGACTTGATCAGTTTAGTTGCAGTATGTCGATGAGATAGTAATACTGAACAGTTGGTATATTCGATTAATACAGTTGGTATAGATTCATAAATCGAATCTTCAATATACTGGCAAGTAATTTTTTATTAGTTTAACACTAATAAAAATACAAAAATGAAAATGAACAATTCACTTTATCAAAATTTATAATCATTATTTATATCGAGAGTATACTGCCGACCATATCAATTTCGATAAATATATGTTATCGACAGTTCAAGTACACGTTTTGAATGCTTATCGATTTTTTGAAATTGTATTTTTGTATTTAATAATATACCTTAATTTAACTTTAAATTATGGCTTTAAATTTCGATAACAAAATTTATAGGACATGGACTTGGCGATGATATGATACAAGTCCATTGCAATAACTTTCAATTTCGACAAATATTTGTTATCGACATTTCAAGTACATGTTTTGAATGCTTATATAGCTATATACCTATATATATATAATATACCTTAATTTAACTTTAAATCATGGTTTTAAATTTCGATAACAAAATTTATAGAACATGGACTTGGCGATAATATGATGAAGTCCATTGCAATAATTTTTTTTTTAAATTTAAATTTTTAAATGTTTCAGATATTTGTATTAATTTGTTTCTTTATCGGTTAACAGTAGAAGGTCTACTATATAAATTGGAAAGAAACCACTCATGATATGACCCGATTGCCTTTAAATCATGGCTTTAAATTTCAATCACAAAATGTATCCTCTATAAACTGAAAGTATAATAACATGATTTAAATTATCGTGTAAAACATGACTTGTAATATCGATAACGAAATGTATCGGAAATGAACTTGTTCAAATTAAGCTCTTAAAGTTTATGTCAATTTGAACATTTGACTTTGCATGTTACAAACGTAATGAATGAATCTATATAACCACTCATACAAAGGGGAAGTACATTTAAAACAACGTTACAAAAAAAATTTCAAGTTCAAAAACTTTGCAGTAAATTGCAATGTTTTGTTTTACACCTCAGCTTTGTTGTTGTTGCTGACTGTCTTCGACAGTTCGTGGCACATAATTGTTGGTGCAAAATTACAAATCGCAGTGCGTTGAGAAGGCGTATTTTCTGAAACGTCATGACTTTGCAAATTGCACAGTGTTATAATCGCAATTCTTTTTTTGTTGTTGTTTTTTTTTTGCATTATAATTAGTAGTTGCTGTTTTTAATTTGGTTTTGGATTCTACACAAATAATGACAAATATAAATGACTTTTATTGTGCTTCTTTATGACTTGGACAGGCGTGTGATGATGAGTGTCTTTTGCAGTAGAATTATTGGTTTGAATTTAATTATTTTATTAAAATCCCATTGAAGCACTAGTATATACGAGTATATACGGTCATCATTGTCATTTTTGTTCAGAGTTTCAATTATTTCCGTACAGCATTGTTTTGTGATATTTTTTTATTATTTTTTCATTTATATCAATTTCTAATTTGAGAAGTTTGTGTGTTTGAGGATATACGGTCATCATTGTCATTTTTGTTCAGAGTTTCAATTATTTCCGTACAGCATTGTTTTGTGATATTTTTTTATTATTTTTTCATTTATATCAATTTCTAATTTGAGAAGTTTGTGTGTTTGAGGAAATTAAAGCAAAGGTGAATAGGAATAGGTATTGAGGATGACTTTGGTTTTGACGTATTTAGATTACATACTTCCTATTGTTGAAAGGCGATTAAATAGTCAAATTGTTCCTACAGTAAGTATGATGTATAAAAACGCAATATGGACTTAGTCTGTTTATTCAATATATCGTCGGCTTAAACTGATCCATGTTTTTTATGAAAATTTAAAATCATGATTTTTATATGGGATTTTACCATGTCAATTTCGATAACTTTTTTATCGAAATTTCTATACCATATTTTGTATGTTTATTAATTTTTGTTTTACACTTTTTTCTTTACTGATTAACAGAAGATATCCTCCTCTATAAATTGAAAAAAAAACATTGTAATAATTTAAACTTCGATTACAAAATTTATCGAAAATGGACTTGGTCGGTTACAGCAGTAAGCAGACGGTATAATAAATCAGGTCTTATTATCATACGAGTTTATTTAAATTTATTTATTTATTTATTTATTTATTTATTTATTTATTTATTTAATATCAATACATAGAAAGCCCAAAAAGGCCAATTATGCATGTACTGTGAGGTTAATACTATGTATAAAAATAACAAAATTCAAAATATTTTAAAAATTATTAATAAAGAATAATATTTAAATGGCTCCCCAGCCATATGAACATTGCAGAAAATAAATTATAAATAATTAGGGTCCCATAGCAATCAGACGATAAAATAGAAAATTATGTACAATATAAAATATTAAGTCGAAATGTCATTTAAGTAGTTTATAACTTTTCTCTTGTATGAAGAATAGGAGTAAGAGAATAGTTTTAGTATATTAGGCAAATGGTTCCAAAATCGATAGACCCTTACTAAAAATGAATGCTCATATATCGATGTGTGCACGAGAGGGATATCAATTTGTACATTGCGCGTCGAATTTATGAATGAAAACTGATTAACTAGAATTTGGGGTTGTGTTGATTTCATGATTTTATAAAAATGAAGTACTGTTCGTAAGTTAAGATAGTCACGAAATGAACATCCTAGAAATGTCTGAGTTAGTTCAGTAACACGGTAATGGTCACGTATTCTCAAATCATAGACATAGCGTACGATCTTTCTAAAAATCCTCTCAATTCTATCAAGATTATAGGACCAAGTCCCAGAATAGACTTCAATTCCGTAATTCAACAGAGACATTAACAAAGAATGACCCAAACGATATCTTACATGTCTCGGTGTATATGCTTTCAAAGAATATAACCTTCTTAAAGTAAGGCAGACTCTATTTGTAAGATTATCAATATGACTTCCAAAATTAAGATTGGAATCAAGAGTAACTCCAAGGCATTTAAGGGAATAAACGAACTCTATTGATTGGTCATTAACGAAGAGTCGCGGGCATGAAATATTGCGATTTCGCAAATGGAAACTTATAGCCTTTGTCTTGTTTGGGTTGATCAAAAGATTATCTGTACACATCAAATTAGCTACGAAATCAAGATGTATATTAATAAAATTTTCTTCAGTATTTGATCTATATAAAAGTAAAATATCATCTGCAAATACATAGGGTCGACAAACACTAGATTCCATTTGTGAAACAATATCATTAATATAAACCAAAAAAAGGATAGGACCCAAAGCTGACCCCTGAGGAACCCCTGAAGTAACAACACCAATACTGGAACTGAATCCATTAAAAGAAACGTACTGAGATCGATCACTTAAATAAGAGTAAACTAGTTTGCAAGCTGTTTTGGAGAAGTTGAATCTATCACGTAATTTTTCTATCAGGACAGTATGATTAATGCGGTCAAAAGCCTTAGAAAGGTCCAGCGAAACTAAATTACAACTTTCATGAGTATCCAATTCTTGTCTTATGGAATCTGTAAGAGAAAGCAAGGCTGAGGTAGTATTATGGTTTTTTCGGAAAGCGAATTGATTTGGGTGAAAAAGAGAGAAACCCTCACAGTGCTCCAAAATCTGAATCTTCATCAAGTTTTCAAGAATTTTTGACATAGCAGGAAGTATAGTTATAGGTCTCAAATCATTATTTCCTTGATTGCCTTTTTTTAAAATTGGTATAACCCGGCCCAACTTCCAAGCAACTGGAAACTTAGAAACCATAAAAACAGTATTTATTAGGTGGAGGAGCAGCGGTGAAATAAGGGGAAAAATAATATTTAAAAACTTAATCGGAACTTTATCATACCCTGAAGCATTTGATTTTATCGAGCTTACTGCCTGAATGAGGTCATGCTCAGTGATTGGATGAAATGAGAAAGAATTTGAATTTTCCCAGAAATCATCGAAATTATAAGATTGATTATTATTAGGATTTAGATTGGCTAGGAATGTGGCTGCTATAGACTCTACATCATCTCCATCAAGATCATGGTTATTAGAATCAATACATCCAAGTCTTCGAATTTGTTTCCACATCTGAGAACTACTGGCACCTGCAAACACATTAACTCCATACTTCAAACGTTCTTTCCTAATAACAGATTTGGCTTTGTTCCTTAAGCGACAGTATTCCTTCCAAGTTTCACTAGTACGATTTCTAAGATATGAACCATATGCAATATCTCTATCTCTTCTAGCCTGAACAATCAGTCTAGAGTTCATCCATCGATTATTGTTAATATTAGAACTAGTTCTAGATGTGGGTACAAAGGTATGCAGTGTATCAACAACATCATTAAGGGTAGATAACTGAAAATCGACATCATTTGTAGAAAAAATTGGAGATACATTAATCATATTATAATGCACAATTAGATTATCAATATCTAAGCGTTCGTAATCTTTATACTCTGTTTCAAATTGTTGTGATTCAGAAGAAAATTGATAAGAAATAAATATAAAACTGTGGTGAGAGGAGAAAAAAGGAAATTGAAGCTGACCTTTATAGGCAAGTTCAGAAGATTGACTTAATAGAAAAAAGTCCAACAAGGAAGTGCTATTGTTAGGTAAATGAAGATGAGTCGGCAGACAGTTGTGGACACACTCAAGACCACACCTGGAAGCAAGAGATCGGAAATGTGAAGATTTAATGGTATCAAAAAGATTGTAGTTGAAATCGCCCATAACAACTATATTTGAGTAACGGTCAAATAGATTGCTATGTAGATCCTCAAATGCATCAACACAGCCTGTGGGTAGATAAACAACTCCAACAATCACAGAAGTACCTCTACCAAAAACTTCTACAAATAGTGACTCGCATACACCATACTGCATTCCATGATAGACTACTCTATAACGTAATTTGCTAGAGATATATAAACAAACACCACCAGCTCTTCTTGGGTGAACATTTCCATATCGATTTACATCACTAGGACGATCATTCCTAACCAAATTATAGTAGGGCATTGTCAAGGAACTAGAATACATATCAGATTTAAACCATGTTTCTGAAACCCCGATTATATCTAGACCTGAATCAAAGAAGGTGTTTTTGAATTCCTCAAGTTTTACATTTGAATTTGAGGGAATCAAGCTTTGAGCATTAATGTGTCCAATATTTAAGTTTTCAGAAAAAGAGGATAAATTGTTCTTCAATAAGCAGTTATTACTGGCTATAGGACCAAGATTGTAATTATGGATCACTATATTTTAAGCAATATTCATATTTAAAGGGGAGCCAATTAATATCATTAACAATATATATTATAAAATAATTCAATTTTAACATTTTCAATATGAAATACAAATTCATTAAATGAGGTTCCCACTTGATTGGTAATTAAGAGATAATAAAAAATAGCGGGTGATGAGATCAAAGTATAAGGAAAGCAAAAAGAATACATCAGAAAAGACAATGGTTATGTAGGTTGAGAGTTAGTTTTAAACAAATCAATACATTCCTGATAATTGAGAATTTTAATTTCATTGTTGATCATAATTATCTTAGTTTTCAAAATTTCACGGTTAATAATACTGTAACCCTTTATTTTGCCCTCATGTTTAAACTTCCAGCAAACTCTTAGCAATTTATTAGCTAGTGTAGAATAATTGTCGTTTAAGTACACCCGACTACCATCATTGCCACCAAGAACATCAGAAACAGTAAGACTCTTGGATTTAAAGTATGCAGACATCAATTTGTCGCGCTTGTAAACATCGCTAAACTTGACAAGGACTGCATGATGATTTTTTACATACATAACTTTAAGTATATCTGTAGGAGTAATGTCCACTTTCAGATGGGCACACAAAAACACAACCATCTCATTGAGGCTGTCCAACTTGTCGGAAAGACCAGTTATTATGATGTCGGATCTATTTTGCCGGTGCTGTAGAGCATGATTAAACAAGTCTAGCTCCAAAAATTTGGTTTTGCAAGCTGCTTCATGGTCAAACACGACAGTTTTACAGTTTGCGACATCTTTCTTTAATTCCTCGACACTTCTAGACAGTTCAGCCCGTATATCAGCAACAAAAGACTCAAATTTAGATTTTATTTCGATGTTTTCCTTCCTTATTTCATCAGCATGAACACGGAGACTCTCTTTAAGATTGGCAAATTCCTTCCGTATTTCGGCTTTGAAAGCAAGGTCAGAATTATCTGGTGGATTTTCCATACAACGTGTACATGTATAGGCCAAGTTGCGATTTTTGTCTAATGTGCTAAATAATGTCTTCGAAACATTTTCACAATCAGCATGGAGCCAAGTATTACAGGACCTGCACAACAAGCATCTGGTTCCAGAGGTTTCAAGCTTACAAATTCCGCAAGGAAAGGACATTTTGTTTTTTTCAGCAACAACAAATTTACTGCGTTCAAAAAGCAGAAAAATTATTTTGTTATTGTTTACTAGCTTTGTAATGATCAGCTGTTACGTATCAGAAGACCAGGCCAAGCACAAGTAGCTAACGACGGCGGTAAGAAAAACACAATTGTGGCGACGGTCGTGGTAACTGGTGAAAAACGTCGGCGTCAAGCGTTTCACTTCGGAAACTATAACAGCTCAAAGAGAATTGATCGACATCAGCAGCAGCGGCTTAACAATTTGAGATTTTTAGCGGCTTTGTAGTTAATAGCTATGGCAAAGATTTTGCACTAACAACGAGTACGCAAATGCACACAGTGTTAACGAACAATTTTCTACTCTTAAATGAGTATTTTCAGAAAAACTTCATGTGTCCGGAGAAGGCAACTTGGTCTTTTGTATGTTTAGCACTGAACGGGATCACTAGCACACCGCAAAGTTAACTTTTTTTAATTTCCAATCAAGAGGGGTAGTTTAATACGTCTACCACAACATAGCGTTGCTGTTTTATTTTTTTATTTATAGAGAAATACCACAATTTATAGAGAAATACCACAAAATCAAAAACGATATATTTGATAAAAATTTCGATAAACATGTTAAAATGTGATTAAAAAATTTGATTAAAAAAAGTATATATCGAAATTGACGTGGTCAATTTATAAATTTGATAATATAGGGTGATCCATTTCAAGGTTCCCTACTTTTTTAAAGAAAAAAACACAGAAAATTCATATTGAATGGGGAATGTTTATTATTATTTGAAATAACATCCTTTGGCATTTATTTTTTGAAGATTATGTCTATCAAATGTTGGCCGCGACTACGACTCAAATGGTCCATCCGTTGAGTCCAGTTTTCGATGACTCGTTCGAGCATTTCGACTGGTAACTGGCGAATGACACGCGTGATGTTTTGCTCCAAGGCCTGAATCGAAGCGGGTTTGTCCGCATAAACTTTAGACTTTACATATCCCCACAGGAAAAAGTCTAATGGTGTGATATCACACGATCTTGGTGACCAATAGACCGACCCAAAACGTGAAATTATCTGCTCACCGAAGTGTTCTCTCAATAAATCCATTGATTGATGCGATGTGTGGGAAGTGGCGCCGTCTTGTTGAAACCAAAGTCGCCGAGAGCACGAGCTTCAATTTCAGGCATCAAATAGTCGGTTATCATGGCACAATGGTAACGGTCGCCATTGACGGTTACGTTCTCACCGGCATCATTTTTGAAGAAATATAGACCGATGACTCCGGTACGTCGGATCGGGAATCGGTCAATGGCAAAAGATAGCTCTTAACGAGAGCTAAAATATTGCTCATGGGTGTCAAGGTCGTGGGTCGATAGGAAAGTGTTTTTTTTTTTTGGTTTTAAAAAAAATGAACTTAGCGCAATTGGCGAACAATTATTTTGATAATAAAACTGAATAATTTGTAAACGTTGTTCAGGCGTTAGACTTTCGATGATAAAATGCCAAACAATACTTAACAAAAATAACATGACAGCATGACACGACTCAAACGCGGTCTGTCAAAAAAGGCTATTGAATAAAGTATCTCTACTTAGATCACCCTATATAAGTATAACATTTTAATTTTTGATAGAAAAGTTGTCGTTATAGCAGCCTCTTTAAAGTTGCCCTCTATAAATATTATAAGCAATAAATAATAATAAAATTGTAAACAGATACAGAAAAAGATTAAAAAAATCGATAAACATGGTAGTATCGATATTAGCATTTCAAAGGTACACAGCATCGTAGACAACATTTTGACCCCTTCAATAGTCAGAACTTATGTATCGACCATCATCAATAAATATATTTATAGAAATTTCAGTTAAAATTTTAACACTTTTATTGATATTTGTATTTAATCTGTTCTTTATATCTTTAAAAATTTAAAGAAAAATACTCTAAGTGACCCGACTTATTTTGTAAGTTATGATTATAATAGCCTGTTTCTCTATGTCGAACGAAAGCGATGCAAACGAAAAACAGCTGCTTTTAGACCTACTAACAGGTATCAGAACGACAAAGCGAATACAAACATACCGGCTGATACCAGTAAGTAGGTCTAAAATCAGCTGTTTTTCGTTCGCATCGCTTTCGTTCGATATAGAGAAACATGCTGTAAATTTCGATAGCAATTATAGAACATTGAATTGACCAGTTTTTTTTATATATAACGATGATATAGACAAAACTCGATAGAATGTGAGCTGTAATTTCGGTATAAAAAAATTAAATGCTTCACTTTATACAATATTTCTAGCAGATTTTCTATAAATTAGCAAAGAATATTTATCGATAAAAATATTTAAAGCGCATTTATTGAACTTCGCCATTTTTCAACACCAAAAATTTTCATATCGAGTGTATACTGCATAAACTGGACAAGTCAATTTCGATAAATATTTTTGTTTATCGAAGTATGATCTACTTTTGTGATAGACAAATTGTCAGTAAATAAGTTATCGACCATCTTTATTTCGATAAATATTTTTATCGAAATTTCGGTTAAAATTTTACCACTTTTATGAATATTTTTATTTATTCTGTTTCTCTACTAATCTTAAAATATTTAAAAATATTTAAAAAAAATACCACACGATTTATATTATTAAGTCATGACTGTATATTTCGATAGCTACATTTATCGAAAAGTTAATTGATCAGTTTTTTACGTATACCGATGATATGAACAAAACTCGATAAAAAGTGAGCTGTAATAATTTATGGATAAACTTGTCAAGTCCATTTGCTATTCCAATTTTAATTGGATTATCGACATTTCTATTTTTTTTGCTAATTTATAGAAAATTTGTGTTTATATATGTTTTAATAATTAATGTATTTTTGCAATAGATCTCTAGAAGATGACTAGCGAAGCTAGTCGAAATATCGAGAATAAATATTGTAATTTAAAAAACAAAACTGTTTTTTAATCAAGGACCTAAAGCCGAAAAATAACCAAAATTAAAAATTTCATTATCTAACAAAATTTATCGAAAATCGAATGGATCACTTAATACAGTATTTTTAGCAAATTTTCTATAAATTAGCAAAAAAAATATTTATCGATAAAAATATTGTTAACATATTTATCGAACTTCGTGCCATTTTTCAACACCAAACATGTTTTAAAGAAAAATCCTCATATCAATGGTATACTACATAAACTGGCCAAGCCCATTTCGATATATATTTTTTATCGAAGTTTTATGTGTTGTTTTTTTTTTAAATAAGATCTGATTTTGTGATAGAACAAACTGTCCAAATGTATTCAATATCGATAAATTAGTTATCGATATTTCAGCTATAATTTTAAAATGTTTATGGATTTTTTATTTATTCAGTTTCTCTACTAGTTTATAGGATACCCGATTTATTGTGTAAGTCTCGGTTATAAATTTCGATAACAAAATGTATCGAAAATTAACTTGGTATACCGATGATATGGGCAAAACCCGATAAAAAGTGTGCTGTACTTTTGATATAAATAATTTATGGTTACGCTGGTCAAGACCATTTTCTATTCCAATTTTATCATTTTTTATTAATTTATAGAAAATTTCATTTTCTAACAAAATTTATCGAAAATGGAATGGTTTAATTTTAATTAGCAAAACAATATTTATCGATGAAAATATTTAACACATTTTTTAAAAAGAAAAATTTATCATATCGAGTGTTTTAAATTTCGATAAAAAAAAATTATCGATAATTAAGTTGCTAAGTCTATGTAGAATGCCGACGACTTAGTCCCCATTTACATGGTACTTTTTTTAAGTAACTTATCGACTTATTCTCTTTTGAAAAAGTATTTACGTTCACACACGTACTTTTTTTTCAATACTTATACTTATTTTCATTTGTTTTGTTTCGGCTTTTCCTGTGTAAATTGTTGTTGTTTCCAAGTGCGAACGAAAAACACAAAACGATGAGTACGATAAGTACGACTACGGCATACTTTTTTTCCCCCCGTTTCCGACTGCCTCTCTTGCCCACAAAACGGCGATAAGTATACTTAATACTTAAAAAAAACGTATCATGTAAATGCAGACTTATATGTTTAGGTATGTATAGTCGACATAATCGATTAGTCGGTCAAATATGTCTCAATAAATTCTTGTTATCGAATTTACCGTCTGACCTACGATGTCGAACGAAAACGTTCGCATGACTTCTATGCCTACAAAAAGGCTTCATAACGAGAAAGCTAATGAAAACATACTGGCTGTTGCCTGTTAGTTGTTCTCAAAACAGCTGTTGTTTGCATAGAAGTCATACGAACGTTAAAGATCGATATCGTGGGTCAGGCGGTTAAATTATCATAAATGCTACTAAAATGAAGCTGCCAACATTTATTGAGATAAAATAGTGATAATAAGTATCTTTCGAACTATTTTTATTATATGTACAATTATAAAGTATGGGGAGTGCCCCGTATTACATGTATGTACGTACGGCTCCAAACCCCAAATTTGGTGTCCTACAAACAACATTTGTTATTGATCGTTAGATGAACATTTGTTATTTTCAACTTTATATCCTTTATATATCGTCATTAATGGGTTAATGAGCTGTCCTGCATTGACTTAATAAATTTCCCCCGTATTACCTCTCATAGTACTTAATAATATTTTCAAATTCCAAAGCTAAATTTAAAAAATACTCACCTATTTATGTATTTCATTCATTTTTTGCAGATCTTCCAATTTGGAATTACGATGGCAGCTCCTGCTATCAAGCCTTGGGTTCCAATTCGGATACCTATTTGCATCCGGTAGCCATCTACAGAGATCCCTTCCGTCGTGGCAACAATATTTTGGTCATGTGTGATACCTACAAATTCGATGGCACTCCCACTGAGACAAATAATCGCAAAGCATGTTTAGAGGTGGTCAACAAGTGTTTGGACGAGGAACCTTGGTTTGGTATTGAGCAAGAGTATACATTCCTTGATTTTGATGGTTATCCATTGGGTTGGCCCAAGAATGGTTTCCCCGGCCCTCAGGGACCCTACTATTGTGGTGTGGGTGCTAATAAAGTAAGTTGTTCATGATTGCGAAGGAAAATATTTAGCTTGGCGGGAAAAGGATATCAATTAAACAACGAAAATATTGATAGCGATATTATTGGTTTCTCTAATCATAAAATTAATTGAATCAACTAGTAGAGTAATTGACGTTGCGAAAATATTCTTCTATAAAAATTTATTAAATCGTTATATTTTTTTAATTTATTCAATTAATATTTTATGAAATAAATCAATATTATAATTAATACTATTCCAATTAATATTTTTATGAAATCAATCAATATTTTAATTGATTGAAATAATTATTAAATGTTTCAATTAATATTTTTATTAATTCAATTAATATTTTAATTAAATCAATCAATATTTTATTGATTTTATTAATATTTTAAATGATTCCACTGAAAATTAATGGCATGAATTAATATTATAATCGATTCAGCAACAACTTTAATGGATTCAGTTTTATTTGAGTCAATCAAGTGTTCAATCACATTTTATTGATGATGTTTAACTGTTTAACAAATTATTCAGCGGTTGGTCCTAATCATTCGGTGGTGTTCTTGTTTCCATTCTGCGTTCTTCTAGGTTTATGCCCGAGATGTTGTCGATGCTCATTACAGAGCTTGCTTATATGCTGGTATTAAAGTTTCGGGCACCAATGCTGAGGTCATGCCCGCTCAATGGGAATATCAAGTAGGACCCAGTGTGGGAATTTCGATTGGTGATGACCTGTGGATGTCAAGATTCTTGTTGCATCGCATTTCTGAGGAATTTGGTGTAAGTATAAAATAATCTAACTTTTTGGGGGTGGTAATTCAGGGTATATGTACGAGAATGTGGCATAAATATGTGCAAGTGTGCAGACTAAACAGTTAGAGATGGGAAAATGCAATTCGAAGTGTGATATCATCTTGTGGTATAAATGACCTTAGCTTAAGCGCTCTTTCGAAATTAGCCCATTTTATGGTAAAATACAATAAGAGAGTCTAAATATGGTACGTTTTACCAGAGAAAAACAAAACCGGACGTAGCAAATGTGTATTTTTTATTTAATATAATTATGACATCAATGGCCCAAAAATGTTATGCTTTCACAAAGCTGATATTAGTACACATTCTTAGAGACGAACATATGATTTACTTCTGAAATCCCTACTTTCTGGGATAAAAAGAGGACAAAAAGGTCTAAATATTAACTAAATGGGGATTTTCGATATTCCTACTTTTTGGGATAAAATGGACCAAAATGTAGTACCAAGAAATTACATTACAATGAATTTTTGAAAGTAAAAAGTTGTTAAGTTAAAAAGGGATCACAAGGGGCCCGAATGTGGTACTTTTTTCAGAGACGAACCTATGAGGGCCTTCCCAAGTCTGTACTATTTGGGAGACAAGTATAGTACCATTCGTAATGGTAATAGTATTTTTTTGGAGAAAAAATTAACACCTGCAATATCATCTCCTCGAGAAGAGCCAATAACGAATGTTCGAAATGTGTACTTTTTGGGGTAAAAGGACAAAAAGCTTCAAAATATTTGACTCGCCCTAGACCATTACTAATCATTTATTTTCGTACTTTTTGAGATAAACAGGTACGTACATATAGTACGTATAATCTACATGAGATGCACAAATTATGCAATTTTCCAAATTCGTACCTTTTTGGGTTTAAAAAAGGAGAAAAAGATCGAAATGTGGTACCTTCTTGCAAAGGTTACTTTCGATATTTGCACTTTTTTTGTATTAAAAGGTTACAAAATGGACAATCCATGAGATGAGTACTCTCTAGACATAAAACAGAATTTTTTGTTGAAACGGGGGACACAAGGGCCCAAATACGGTACGTTCTCCCTAAGATGAACCAATAATGAGGTTTCTTCATACATTTTCGAGTAAGGAGGGACAATAAAGGACTTAGATATGTTAAACTCTCCCAGGGATGAACTATTATTAGATTTCAACATTACTTTTTGAGTAAAATAAAGCGAAAATGATCGGAAAAGCCCTAACATAAAATATGGAAATTTAATACATACTTAAAAACTTAGGAAACGTTACTTAATATTAAGGAAATTGTCTTAATGTATGAATCCGAAGACCTTATTTTTAAGGTTGGGACATCTTTGCAGCAATATCTTGAAATTTAGGACAGGTAGTTATTTTTTTTAATTTACTTAATATAAAGGAAACTATCTTTAAATGAACGTCATTTTGTACTCAAAATTCAGAAAAATCCCTAATATTAAGTAAATTATTATTATAATAAGGACATTTCACGCTCAACGAAAATATTGATAGCGATATTATTGGTTTTTCTAATCATAAAATTAATTGAATCAACTAGTAGAGTAATTGACGATGGGAAAATATTCTACTATAAAAATTTATTAAATCGTTATATTTTTTTAATTTATTCAATTAATATTTTATGAAATAAATCAATATTATAATTTATTTCGATTTCGCAAGGACATTTCACGCTTACAATTTCCTAGTACATTTTGAGTAAATTGTTTTAAATTTTAATATCAAGTGTCTGTATTTTAAAGACTAGGACAACTTTAGAAAAAAATCATTAAATGAATCTTTTGAGTAAAACGGCAATATGTGCCGGAAAAGCCCTAACTAAAATAAGAAAATTTAATACAATGAGGATAACTGACTTAATATTCAGGAAATTGTATTCAATTTAAGAATCTAATGTCCTTATTTTAAAGATTGGGACGTCTACGTATCTTGAAATTTAGGACACTAGTAACTTTTTTTAATTTTTTTAATATAAAAGAAATTATCTTTAAATTAACGACATTTTATACTCAAAGTTCAGAATATGTCCTTAATATAAAGTAAATAATTATTAAAATAAGGTAATTTAATGCTTCAAATTTCCTAATATTAAATAAATTGTTTAAAATATAAATACCAAGTGTCATTATTTTAAAGATTAGGACGACTTTGGGATAAAGTTATCAACATTTAGTTCAATTTTTTCAATTTATTTCGATAAATACCAAGTGTCATTATTTTAAAGATTAGGACGACTTTGGGATAAAGTTATCAACATTTAGTTCAATTTTTTCAATTTATTTCGATTTCGCAATCATTACATTTTGAGCAAAACGGCAATGAAATGCGCCGGAAAAGCTCTAGCATAAAATAAGGTGATTTAATACTTAAAATGAGGATAACTTACTTTATATTAAGGAAATTGTCTTATATGTATGAATCAGATGTCCTTATTTTAAAGATTGAAGCAATATCTTGAAATTTAGGACACGTAATAATTTTTTTTTACAATTTACTTTGTATAAGGGATATCTTTATATTAACGACATTTTATACCCAAAATTCAGAATATGTCTTTAATAATAGAAAATTACTATTAAAATAAGGACATTTTATACTTCAAAGTTCCTAGTATTAAGTAAATTATTTTAAATTTAAGTATCAAGGGCGATAATTTAACAATTATGACGACTTTGGAACACTATCTTTAAATTTAGGACGTTATTTTCAATTTATTTCGATTTCGAAATTATAACTTTTTGGATAAAAAGAGAACAAAATGGGCCGCAAACAAAAAATATAGCAATTTAATACTTAATATTATGGGAATTGTCATAATTTTAAGCATCAAATGTTCTTATTTTAAAAATTGAGATGTTGTTGCAGCAATATCTTTAAATTTAGGACACGTAGCAATTTTTTTTAATTTACTTAATATGAGAAAATTATCATTAAATTAACGACATTATATACTAAAGTTCAGAATATGTCCTTAATATTAAGTAAATTATTATTCAAATAAGGGTATTTTATGCTTCAAATTTCCTAATACTAAGAAAATTGTTTTAAATTTAAATATCAAATGCAATTATTTTAAAGATTAGGATTACTTTGGAACAAAATCGTTAAATTTAGGACAATATTTTCATTTATATCGATGTCTAAATCATTACTTTTTTACTAAAAAGGGAACGAAATGGGCCAGAAAAGCCCTAACATAAAATAAGACAATTTAATACTTGAAATTAAGATAACTTACTTAATATTATAGAAATTGTGTTAATTTTCAGAATCAAATGTGCTTTTTTTTCATGGTTGGGACGACTTACCAGCAATATCTTGAAATTTAGGACACGTAGTAATTTTTTTTTTAAATTTACTTAATATAAAGGAAACTATCATTAAATTAACGACATTTTATACTAAAAATTCAAAATACGTCCTTAATATTAAGTAAACTATTATTAAAATAAGGAAATTTAGTGCTGCAAATTTTCTAATATTAAGTACATAAATTGTTTTAAATTTAAAAATCAATTAACATTATTTTAAAGATTAGGATGACTTTGAAAGAAAATCACTAAATTTATGACAATATTTTCAGTTTACAGCAATTCACAATTAAATATTTGATTTAACATTCCTTTTTGTCTACCTAAAAACCTCAAATTTCGTTCTTCGTTTCCCCCATAGATTGTTGCTACTTTGGACCCCAAGCCCATGCCCGGTGACTGGAATGGTGCAGGTGCCCACACAAACGTCTCCACCAAAGCCATGCGTGAAGATGGTGGTATCAAGTAAGTATTATTAAAACTCCTGATTTCGAATTAAAGACAGAAAAACATGACTTGCATTTCATTTCACAGGGACATTGAACAGGCTGTGGCCAAACTTTCCAAGCATCACGATCGTCACATTCGTGCCTATGATCCCAAACAGGGTCAAGACAATGCCCGCCGTTTGACCGGCAAACATGAAACGAGTTCCATTAATGACTTCAGTGCCGGTGTGGCCAATCGTGGCTGCTCCATTCGCATTCCACGTGGCGTCAATGACGAGGGCAAAGGCTACTTTGAAGATCGTCGCCCTAGCTCAAACTGTGATCCCTACTCAGTTGTGGAGGCTATTCTACGTACAATTTGTTTAGATGAATAAGTATTAATAACCTAATCTTACCTAACCACAGAGAGAGAGACATCATCAGGGAGCAACGAAGGACGGAGGACCGGTTTGGGTGGAGGTTAATTTGCAAAAGAACATGTTATTTTGTTTAGTTTCTTACAATGACCTCGCCTTACCCCTTTGCTTTATCCGGATTGTAACTAGATTGTCTTCTTCATTTTTATTGTGTGTTAAGGATAAATGCGCTTTATTTAAGCGCAGGAGATACCTGAATTTATTACCGAGCATTCTCTGTATTTGTTAATTGTCTAAAAAAAGAAAGTATTGTTTGATTTTATGTTACTTTTTCTCTTGTTTTCAATGGGTTTTCTTGTTTTCGTTGAAAATATGCAAATTGCTTGGATTCGTTAAATAGGAAAACTCTATTTTTTAGTTTAATTACTCGTGTAACTTGCAATCATGATTTGTTTCTTTTTAATGACACTATTTACTCATTATAATCTAATAAAATAAATACAAAATATTATGCATTGTGTTTTCTTTATGATTTTTTTAAGGGGTGGACCAACACGGTCCATAGAAAAAATCAAGTAAGAAAGTCGTGAAACCCGACTTACGAATCCCCTCACCTCCGGTCCAAAACAATATTCGTAAATATTTTTTAACTAAATTATTATAAATTTAAATTGCATTTAATAACATAATTGTATGCACTAGTATTAAAGTTATAAGTCGTTAGCTGTTGCTTCAAAATGGTACATTTGTATGGAAGGTACTTTTTTCACTGGACTGTAGGAACTACATATATAAACATTACACTGCACAAAATTCCATGTATTTGTATGTAATGGTTCAAGTTATAAGCTGTAAATTTTTGGTGCAAAATGCTTAATTTATGTGGGAGGTACAAAAAGGGACATGGCAACTTCTCCAATTTTTTTTTATGAACAAGGTACTATAAAAACAGTACACTGTACAACATTTCAGGTATTTGCATGGACTGATATTAAAGATATAAGCAGTTAACTTTTGGTAAAAAAAATTGTTCATTTGTGTGGGAGGCACCAAAAGAGGCGGGGCCACTACGCCAATTTTTTTTTCCAAGCTGATAGCGATAGAAAAACTATTGCTATGTATCGAATTACAGAAGATTCGGATAAGTAGTATAGAAGTTATTAGAGAATCAATATTTCACCAAATGTTAACCCTTTGTGGGGGAGTTAGTAGAAGGTGTGGACTTAGCCTGAAATAGAACAAGTAAGAAAGTTTCAGTTGGGTAAACCGACTAAGGTATACCCTCACTTTGTGAGTAATGTAATATGCCAATTTGTGTGGGCGTTACCAGAAGGGATTTAACAAATACACCTATTTTTCTCTAAACACTAGATTCTTTAAATACATTGGACTGTGCCGAATTACACTATGCAACAAATGAACAGTTTTTGAAAAATACACGGACATGACAGTATAGGTTCGATTCTACTATCAAAGGGTAGTATAACCCTATACTCGGTTTGGCGAAATTGGTGACCAATTTTTTTTATGGGCCTCCAAAGTTTCTGAAAATTAGTGGGCCCCTCGAAAAAGGTGTCATCAGCTTTTGACCAACAACTAATTCAGACTTGGTGATACCGCTTAACTATATTTGGCAATAATGTAGCTAAGAATATGCTGAACAAAGCTTCTTAACATTTTTTGCGAAAACAATTTTTTTCCGGTACTTTTTTTGAAAAAGTATAGGAAAAAAATATTTTTTTTTACTTTTTCAGCATAACTTTCAGGGGCTCTTAATTTTTCGCTAACAATGTTTGGCAAAATTGTAGCCAACGTAAATCTGAACAACTCTTGTGAACATATCAATACAATCTGAATGTGTCTAGGTACCCTAAATAGCGCAAAAAACCACATTGTACCCAAAAATGTAAGTATTTTACTGTTATGTAACAAAAATATATTTTTTCGGTATAAGGTATGTTCAGCAACTTTATAGAAAATATTAAGGCCAATATTTTTGTGGAACATATTTACCCTCTAGCTCCCCCCCATAACTGTAATTTTTGGCCCCATTTTAACAAATCGTAAAAATCACCCCTTAAAATGGGGAGGGCGGGGATGATATGTTCTACAAAAATGTTGGCCATAAAATTTTACTACATGTGTCAGAACAAACCAAAGCTAAAAAATTAACACAAACACCGAAAAAAGGTCAAATTCAAGCCGGAGATAGAGACAAATATTACCGCATAGCAAATTTGAAGACAATCGGTTGCTCCTTTCGAGAGTTATCGTGCGCACCAGCCCGCAGACAGGCGGACGGACGGACATTGCTCAAATTACTTAAAATAACCTAAAACTGATTTCCCCTGAACATACTTGGGGTCTTAGGTCACTCCTTCGATGTGTTACACTTTTTTCCGTAGCAAATGATATATACCCTCGTCACACTAAAGTGAGGGTATAAAAAATATTATCACATACCAAATTTGAATTCTATCTGTTACTCCTTTCGAGAGTTATTGTGCGCTCCAGCCTGACAGACAGGCAGACGAACAGACTCACGGACGGACATTGCTCAAATGACTTAAAATGTCCTAAAACGAATTTCCGCCGAACATACTTGGGATCTTATGTTACTCCTTCGATGCGTTACACTTTTAGCTAGTAGCAAATTCACACAGACATTTTGGTTGCTTCAACAGAATTATTTCCCAACCGAATTTGGTAGTTCTGTCTACTATCATGCGATTCCATCAGGACAACTAACGTTTTGGTTGTGGTATACCTCTGCTTCCATGTTGACAACAATCATATTTGGTTGCGACAACTACGAAAATGGTGGCTAAAATTATCTGTTGTATGCTGCCACAACCAACTGTTTTAAAAAATTGTTTGTTCTGACAATTTATCAGTCATATACTACCGACAATTAATTAAAAACAGTTTTCCTTAATTTCTATTTTATTTACAAAGTGGTTATGCAAATTTGAGGAATAAAAATCATCTTCAGCAAAAAAAAATCTTACGAGGATGTCATAAGATTTTATGTCTAAGTAAATGTATTGTAATCTTCATTTTTGTAACCCTTATGAATAAAACATTACATATTGTATTTTCGTTTGTTTTATTTTGGTCTTTGAATCGTTATTGATTTGTAACCAGGATATAAGAAGTCTCTATAATTTTATAGAATACAAACTTTTTTACAAAATGGTATGACAAATATCGGGTGATCCAAGTAGAGATACTTTTTAGACAGATCACGTGTGAGTCGTCTCATATATATATATATATGTTCCCGTTGTTCCTATAAGGAGCATAGGGCCTCTCATGTTGTCATGTTATTTTTGTTAAGTATTGTTTGACATTTCATCAGGGAAAGACTTACGCCTGAACAACGTTTACAAATCGTTCAACTTTATTACGACAATTCACGCTCTGTGAGGAATGTGTTTCGTGCACTTCGCTCAACTTATGGTCAACATAATCGGCATACTGAGCGTACTATTCGCAAAACCATCACCCATCTTGAGACCCAGCATTCATTATTGGATAATATTCGACCGAATAGACCACGTCCAGCACACAGTGAAGAAAATGTAGCGGCCGTAGCTGAGAGTGTACACGAAGACCGTGTAGAGTCGATTCGGCGCCGTTCGCAGCAACTCGGACTGACGTATGGAACGACTTGGCGCATTTTACGTCGAGATCTTAAATTGAAAGCATACAAAATACTGCAAGAACTGAAGCCGCCCGACCTTCCCAAGCGACAGCGCTTCGCTCTATGGACTCTTGAAAAGTTCCAAGAAGATCCGACGTTTTCGAGCCAAATTTTGTTCAGCGATGAGGCCCATTTCTGGCTCAATGGGTATGTAAACAAGCAAAATTGCCGCATTTGGGACGAAGAGCAACCTGAAGAGATTCAAGAGCTGCCACTTCATCCAGAAAAAACAACTGTTTGGTGTGGTTTGTGGGCCGGTGAAATCATCGGTCCATATTTCTTCAAAAATGATGCCGGTGAGAACGTAACCGTCAATGGCGACCGTTATCGTGCCATGATAACCGACTATTTGATGCCTGAAATTGAAGCTCGTGATCTCGGCGACATTTGGTTTCAACCACTTTCCACACATCGCATTAATCAATGGATTCATTGAGAGAACACTTCGGTGAGCAGATAATTTCACGTTTTGGGCCTGTCGATTGGCCACCAAGATCGTGTGATATCACACCGTTAGACTTTTTCCTGTGGGGATATGTAAAGTCTAAAGTTTATGCGGACAAACCCGCTTCGATTCAGGCCTTAGAGCAAAACATCACGCGTGTCATTCGCCAGTTACCAGTCGAAATGTTCGAACGAGTCATCGAAAATTGGACTCAACGGATGGACCATCTGAGATGTAGCCGCGGCCAACATTTGATAGACATAATCTTAAAAAAATAAATGCCAAAGAATGTTCTTTCAAGTGATAATAAACATTCCCCATTCAATTTGAATTTTCTGTGTTTTTTTCTTTAAAATGTAAGGAACCTCGAAATGGATCACGCTATACAATTACTCGACAGCTCAACACCAATCATTCAGCAAGGTACAGCTTTAAAACACCAGCTCTACACGCAAAAAAAAATTCGTTTCTTTGAAACGAAATATTAGACAACTACAATTCTCGTTTAAGACAACTGAAATTTCTTTTGGTCAGAACAAGTTTCTGTCACAACAAACGAAATTTCAGTTGTCGTAAACGAGAATTGTAGTTGTCTACATAATATTTCGTTTCGCAGAAGCGAATTTTTTCTTTGCGTGTAAGAGGTCTAGCTTCTCCCAAACGACGAATATCGCAATGACAATTAAATACTATATACGTCGCATGGTATTTACAGACTTCATCCGCCAGGTGACGCCCATGCAGCCTTTCTCTCATTCTCAAATTCCTCTCTCATTTATTTCTTTTTGTACTCTCAAATAATTTCTGGGAAGGGAGTGAGTTTTTCAGTTTGTTTGTTTTGTTGTTGAATGTTTTGAAGTTGGAATGTAATAAAATTAATGATGAAAATCTTTTCTCCCTTTGCAGAGTAAATAAAAGTATCTATCCTCTCTATGCAGAACGCTCTCTTTACAGTTTAGCCAGTCAAAGCGCCATCTTCAATATGCAGACATACTAAAAGAATTGTCAAACTCCATGCGACGTCTATAGTATTCAATTGTCATTGAATATCGTTAGGTATGTACGGGTATGGTACTGAATAACTGTTTATCGAAATCAAATTCAAATCATTTAATAAAGAAGCAAATAACAAAAATTACCAGGAACGTTTAGAAAATTAATTAAATAAAAAAATATTTTACGAAACATATTTTACACTTGTGGAAAGTACACCATGTGCTTGGTTGAATTACAGACTTAATTAATCTAAAGTAATTTTATGTATTTAATGTAAGCACAAGGCGTAATAGATTTAAAAATGTGAAGTACTTCATCGAAGTACAAGGCGTAATAGATTTAAAAATGTGAAGTCTTTCATCGAAATATAAGGCGTAATTTTTTCAAAGACGTTTGATGTTCTGATTTAAATATGATTTATGACTTTAATTGTAGAACAAGATGTACATATTTTAATAGTCTTTGTCTTTGGAGCCAAATCAAAGAAAATATCTTATAAGTAAAGAAAATTTAAATGATTTTAAGTACACTTGTTTTCAGTGTAGACAGCGGAATCTTATGCAATATCTATTTGTCATACAAATATTTTAGTATTAGGTATATTTTTGGATTCTAAATTAAATTTAATCTGCATATTCCATAAATGAATTTTATATTCCCTTGCATATATATAAAAAATATGCAAGGGAATATGCACAACATATACAAAATATAATTTGCATATCGCTCACTCACTTCAAGAGTGTCATAACTCAAAATTCAAAAGTTTTGAGGTCGTCTTACAGAAAAGCGAATTTTTAAAATATCCATAAATTAATCTCAACGAAATTTAGTTTATAAGTAAACAACTATATTTCGGATTATTCCACCTTTTTTCAAACGTTTTATTTCATGTTATTTATCCTTTTATACGGACTTAAAGTTACACATCTTGACAATTTTCAATTTTGAGTTATGACTCTCTTGAAGTAAGCGAGCGATATGTTGAATGAAAAATACATATGAAAAAATCGCATATGCAACTAAAAATATTGCATATGCAACTAAAAATATGCATCGGCAAAATGGAGAAAACTAACAAATTTTTGAAACACAATTTTATATAACGACATGGACTACACTCGCACCAAATTTCAAGATTAAAATTTTTTTTATTTTGTGTTATAACTACTATCCAATAGGACTAAACTTGGTGCAAGTTTCATCCCGATCAGAAGACATCGCTTTTAAAAATACACTCACTTGACATGAAATGTTGAAGTTATTCATCTATTCCGGAAACGGAGAACAAAATGATATCATGATGCAAAGGGTTAATCGTTTACGAACACGAAAGGTCTAATTGAATAATTAGCATTTAATTTAAATTTAAATACCAAAAAGAAAAACAGTTAAAGTTAAGTCTAAATTACAAGCAACAAACAAAATTTGCTAAATTGTTAACTTGTCATTACAATATTAATTGCCGGTGATAAGAAGATCGGCCGCAGCAACAACAACGGCGGCAACAATGTAAACATTGTCTAAAACCAAATAATCCAACAGATCAAAATGTACAAATACGAGACGGGGGGGCTTTTAAACTCATTCATAATCGTATCGCGTGAACAATTAAGGTATCTCCAGTAAATTGTATAAAGCTACAAATTTTCAACATGACAACCAATTGCAATAATATCGCTTGCAATGAATGCGACATGATAACATGTAACTAATGACCGTAATAACAATTTACTACCCTGAAATTTCAATAAAATACCTAATAAGTTGAGTTTTTGCAAAAAAAGAAAGAACGAACGAAAAGTCAACAACCACCAGAGATATCGATCGACATGGACAGGATGAAAGTTCTTCTTTCCAAATCGGTTTATTACCACGAAAAGTAGACACACAAACGAGTAAATTTTATCTATATTTTCAAAGTCATTATCAATAGATAGATAATGTTATTTGCATTGTGTGCAGTAGTGTATATTTTTTGTCAGAAAAGCAAAAGGGTCAATCAACCAAAACATTCCAAAATGAGGTATTGATAGGAATGCTTCAAATTACCCTTTCTCACACATTTTTAGTGTTCAACTGTCGAAAATGAAGAATTTATTAAAGAAATGCAGAAGGATCCAAAAAATTGCTTTTCCATTCTTACAAATTTCGTATTTTATAAAAGTTACTAAAATAAGTTGTAAATCGCGTTTTGTGTTAATAAATGCGTCATTATGCTATCCATACAGTTTTTACTTGTAACTATATAGTTTCTTTTGCTTCTCGTATAACATTTCCAAAAGTTATCATTGACCCTTTTGCATTTCTGATGACGATATGCATTTTGTCTTAAGTACTTTTGGCAATATATGTATTTTATATTTGTAAAAATGAAAATACCACCTGACATTGATAAATACCAATTTCAAATGAAACTGTTTATTTGTCAAGGTAATGAAAGAGGTAAATACACTTTAAAAAGAGTTTTTGCTGGGTTTTGCAGACTTATCACCATTTTCACTACCATATGCACTATGCAACAAATTAAAAAACTGGCACAATGGGACAGGATTGGACGGATGGACATTTGGATTATTCTACTGTTGGAGACATTCTTTCGCCACTTGATAATTTTAAGTATATCTTTGTTGTTGGTAGAGCTAAAAAGGATTTCTTAACAAAATATAATAAGCCAAATATTATAAATTTGGAGAATCAAATGAGTCTAAAAAATCGAACAAATTATTTTACTGGCTGTCCTAATCATTACGATTTGAGATATAAATGTTCTCTTAATAATGTATTTAAAATTTTTATTTTTATATTCGAATGGCTGGAGCTAGAAATGCGATATTTCTTTTCAATATTTTTTCCTAAAATTCCATTGAATTTAAATTTTTTTTAATTCCATCCGAAATATTTTTTCTATGATTTCGTCGAAATTGCTTTTCCTCGGAAATTTTGTCGAAATTAATATTTTCTAGAAAATTTCGTCGAAATTATGTTTTTCTAAAAATTTCGTCGAAATTATTTTTTTGCAGAAAATTTCTTCGAAATTATGTATTTCTAGAAAATTTCGTCGATTATCTATTTTAAAAAATTTCGTCGAACTTATCTTTTTCAAGAAAATGTCGAAATTATCTAGTTCTAGAAAATTTCCTCACAGTTATCTATTTCATTTCTGAAAAATTTCGTCGAAATTTTCTTTTTCTAGAAAATTTCGTCGAAATTATATTTTTCAAGAAAATTTCGTCGAAATTATATTTTACAAGAAAATTTCGTCGAAATTATATTTTTCAAGAAAATTTCGTCGAAATTATATTTTTCAAGAAAATTTCGTCGAAATTATATTTTTCAAGAAAATTTCGTCGAAATTATATTTTTCAAGAAAATTTCGTCGAAATTATATTTTTCAAGAAAATTTCGTCGAAATTATATTTTTCAAGAAAATTTCGTCGAAATTATATTTTTCAAGAAAATTTCGTCGAAATTATATTTTTCAAGAAAATTTCGTCGAAATTATATTTTTCAAGAAAATTTCGTCGAAATTATATTTTTCAAGAAAATTTCGTCGAAATTATATTTTTCAAGAAAATTTCGTCGAAATTATATTTTTCAAGAAAATTTCGTCGAAATTATATTTTTCAAGAAAATTTCGTCGAAATTATATTTTTCAAGAAAATTTCGTCGAAATTATATTTTTCAAGAAAATTTCGTCGAAATTATATTTTTCAAGAAAATTTCGTCGAAATTATATTTTTCAAGAAAATTTCGTCGAAATTATATTTTTCAAGAAAATTTCGTCGAAATTATATTTTTCAAGAAAATTTCGTCGAAATTATCTTTTTATAGAAAATTTCGTCGAAATTATCTTTTTATAGAAAATTTCGTCGAAATTATCTTTTTATAGAAAATTTCGTCGAAATTATCTTTTTATAGAAAATTTCGTCGAAATTATCTTTTTATAGAAAATTTCGTCGAAATTATCTTTTTATAGAAAATTTCGTCGAAATTATCTTTTTATAGAAAATTTCGTCGAAATTATCTTTTTATAGAAAATTTCGTCGAAATTATCTTTTTATAGAAAATTTCGTCGAAATTATCTTTTTATAGAAAATTTCGTCGAAATTATCTTTTTATAGAAAATTTCGTCGAAATTATCTTTTTATAGAAAATTTCGTCGAAATTATCTTTTTTATGGAAAATTTCGTCGAAATTATCTTTTTTTATGGAAAATTTCGTCGAAATTATCTTTTTTATGGAAAATTTCGTCGAAATTATCTTTTTTATGGAAAAATTTGTCAAAATTATCTTTTTTATGGAAAAATTTCGTCGAAATTATCTTTTTTTATGGAAAATTTCGTCGAAATTATCTTTTTTTATGGAAAATTTCGTCGAAATTATCTTTTTTTATGGTAAATTTCGTCGAAATTATCTTTTTTTATGGAAAATTTCGTCGAAATTATCTTTTTTTATGGAAAATTTCGTCGAAATTATCTTTTTATATGGAAAATTTCGTCGAAATTATCTTTTTATAGAAAATTTCGTCGAAATTATCTTTTTATAGAAAAGATAATTTTTTATACAAAATTTCTTTTTATAGAAAATTTCGTCGAATTTATCTTTTTATAGAAAATTTCGTCGAATTTATCTTTTTATAGAAAATTTCGTCGAAATTCTATATTTATAGAAAATTTCGCAAAATTATCTTTTTATAGAAAATTACGTCGAAATTTTCTTTTTATAGAAAAATTTGTTGAAATTATATCATTTTCGAAATAATCTTTTCTCTGGAAATTTCGTAGAAGTTATCTTTTTCTACAAAATTTCGTAGAAATTAATTTTTTATAGAAAATTTAGTCGAATTTACCCTTTTCTAGATTTTTTTTTCAAAATTGTATTTTCCTTGAAAAATTTGCGAAATTGCATTTTTTTCTATAAAATTTGTATACATAATTTCGTCAAAATATATTTGTTTTGAAAATTTATACGAAAACACATTTCTTTAGCAAATTTCCGAAATAACCTCGTTTCTAGAAAATATTTAACTACATTTTGTGAATATTTCCGTTTCTACTCGTATAAGATGTAGTTTTTCAAGAACGTTTCTTCAAAATCCTATGCTGCCAACGACCTCTACATCTGGTCAACGCCCAAATGCTCTCGGATTAAATATGTGTACGTGCGTGTTTCTATTCTAATGAAGTTTCGACTGATGTATACTTTGTTATTAGTTATACCCTCACTTTAGTGTGACGAGGGTATATATCATTTGCTACGGAAAAAAGTGTAACACGTCGAAGGAGTGACCTAAGACCCCAAGTATGTTCGGAGGAAATCCGTTTTGGGTCATTTTAAGTCGAATGAGCAATGTCCGTCCGTCTGTCTGTCTGTCTGTCTGTCTGTCTGTCTGTCTGTCTGTGTGTCTGTGTGTCTGCTGGCTGGTGCGCACGATAACTCTCGAAAGGAGTAACCGATTGACCTCAAATTTGGTATGTGGTAATATTTTTTTCTATCTCCGGCTAAGTTCGAAGATGGGCCATATTGGTCCACTCCTTCTAGTACCTCCCCCACAAAGGGTTAAAATGTTGTGAAATATTGATTCTTTAATAACTGCTATACTACTTATTCGAATCTTTTGAAATTCCACACATAGTATTAGCTTATTAGTCGCTATGAACTCGAGAAAAACGGGCGAAGTCGCCACGTCCCTTTTGGTACCTCCCACACAAATGCACCATTTTGCACCAAAAGTTAACAGCTTATAACATTAATAACAGTGTATAAAAATACTTGAAATTTTATACAGTATTATGCTTTTATATTGCCTACAGTCCAGGGAAAAATGGGTGTTGTTGCCACGCCCCTTTTGGTACCTCCCACACAAAGGTACCTTTTTGCACCAAAAGTTAACAGCTTATAACATTAAAACCAGTGTATCAAAATACTTGAAATTTTGTACAGTGTAATGTTTTTATAGTGTCTATAGCCCTGTGAAAAATGGGCGTTATTGCCATGCCCCTTTTTGTACCTCCCACACAAAATGCCCAAATCATACCACAATTTAATGTCTCATAACGTTTATACCAGTGCACATAAATGCTTATAAGTCGGCACAGTGCAATGAATTTAAAGTATCTAATGTTCAGCGAAAAAAAGGTGTATTTGATAAACCCCTTCTGGTACCTTCCACACAAATTGACAGAATAATTCGAGTAATATTCAATATTACATTACTCACAAAGTGAGGGTATACCTTAGTCGGTTTACCCGACTGAAACTTTCTTACTTGTTTTTATTAGTGAGTTAAAAGGCCAACTTTTTGCATTTTTGTTTTTGATTCTGACCATAAAAAATTAAACAGCACAAAGTGTAGGCGACATTTTTACTCTGACAGGGCAACTTCTTTTTTTAGATCATTCGTCACTATACCTTGAACACAACTTACAGTCAGAAATCTTAATGTGGCTGCTAATTGTAGCTTTTCAGGGATGGAACCCTTTTTATGTACGGCCCATCATTTCTCAAAATATCCATAAGTTTCTCTGTTTATTCTGAAGAGAGAGAAGCTACAAATCTGAAGAAAATTGTGGTAGCTTTTGAATACGGCGATGCGAATAAATATACTTACGCACATTCTGCATGTCCGTTGGATTCGATGCATCCCTAAGGCGACGGCGTTTAACTCGTTCCAGACTCACCTGACGACTCCAAGTCGCAATTACAGCAAAAAACAAACCCAGCTGGTTTGTTTAATTACACTATGCAACAAAAAAACATTTTTTTTGTTTCCTAGACCAACAAATTATTTTTTTGTATAGATATATAATATTTATTTCATGTAGTGTGATTTTTATTGTCAAGCTATAATAATAAAAGAGAAAAAAATAGATTGTGGCATACTGTTATATAAAATCAAAACCAAAAATTTTTTTATGGATATTTTTTTTTTAAAATTGTTTATTAAAAATACTATTATCGTCGAAGGTACCCTTAGTATTTGCACAATAATTTTTGGAGTATATGCCCGATCAGGTCGACTTATACGTTAAATTGAAGCTATTAATTTGGGCTACCAATGTTGGAAATACCTCTCTCACTTAGAAACAGTGGTTTAGTAACAGTCATTAAACAAACTGGAAAAAGTAGAATCCTGGGCCAGGAAAAAAACATAAAAAATAGAAAAAAATCGAAACAAATATTTTATTTTATTTCTTAAAAGTCTGCTTCCTAGCGAAGGAAATAATACATAACTGAAAAAAATCTATGGATAAATGTAGAAATTATAGCCCTTTTTTTTAATTTCAGTTTAAATAGCGATTTTATTTGTTACTTTTATTTATATTATGTTTATTTACATGTACAAGTTTCGTTAGAAGTAATTGTGAGTTCTTTGTTGACGTTTGTAGATTTCGGAATCGGTTTCTCTAATGAGGAACCAAATATAATCTCCCATCATACTTTCATCCCAGTGCCCTTGGTAACGCCGCTCGATGGACTTCATTTCTTGGTGAAACCTTTTGCCATGTTCGTCGCCAAGATTCTCGGGGGAACAGTTTAAATGAGAATGCAAGAAATGAATTTTTAGGGACATATTTACACCTGTTGGAATACATAAAGCGAAAAATAAGTTAGAAGAATACATACATATGTGTATGTAATAATTTTTCAACAAATCATTAATCATTGTTTCATATTGCGGGCTTTTATTGGACCCAAAGAAATTTGAAACCACAAGCTTAAACGACCTCCATGCTGCAATTTCATCCGATGTCTAATATGATTCGAAATTTACATCTTTCATCAGTTTCCTTATTTTAGGCCCATCAAAAATGCCTTCTTCGATTTTTTGAAAAGAATGACTTTTAAATAAACTTTTTAATTATGAGAGTGAATTGCCATCTTTCCTTAAGACTTTTGCAAATTGTTTAAAGAAAGCTTAATATGCAGTGGTGGCAAAATAATGTTTTTTTTTTGGACGGGAGGTGTGTATTTTATGTTGTTTTCATCCAATGTGATGTGTTTTCTTGTTGGCCATTTCTTCCCTGCAGCTAAAATCATTTCTAGTTGCGTATTGAACCAGTCATAAGCTAGTTGCAATGTGACCTATGCAAACCCATTCGCATCTCTGTCAGCAAAAACGATTATTTGAGCTGATTTACAGTACTTGCATGGTACCTACATGGTGGTTGCAGATCGACACGTTCGAATCTCTGCCGCCAACAGCAGATAAATAAGCAAAAACGATTTTTGAACTGCTTTACGAGCAAGTACTCGCTTGGTGTGACAGAGTAAATGTGTCTCTCTCGCACCACCTTTCTCTTGTACTCTCTTATTCTCAAATATAGTAATAACTGAACTAGATATTAACTAGTGCTGAATTGTAAACAAATGCAATAGTTGCGTGCCTATGACAAGCCAATGTTAAAATCGATAGTTCGTTATATGAAAAAAGGACAGATATGTTACTAGTTTGAAGTAAAAAGCAACTAGTATATTTCTATATACAAACTAGTCTTTTTGGCTGCAGGGTTTCTTCTGTAACGATCTTCGCGAGCACGGCTACCCCAGAGGCATAACATACCAACTACTTTTAAATCGCAACAAATTTTCCAGTCATGTTCATATTTTATGTATTTTATCAATGTAACCATTGTTTCGTATGATTCCTTAGTGTTGACAGCATGAGCAATGGGAATCGACGGTTTCTGATTTCCGTTGTGTAAAAGTACTTTCTTACTGCTGTCAACAAATAACCGCCATTCCTTTGAATTGTATGTTTGATTAAGTTCCTCGAACACAGTTGTATACAATTGTTTGTAATGTATATCACGGACTCTAATACAGAGTCCGCCATTTAACTTTTTTTTTCAACTAGTGCTTATTTCGTGAATGGTAACACTTAGCTCATGTCTGATTTGACAGATAATTAGTTTTATCCTTCCGCTGAACGAATATGGTTGTGTATACGCTTGGACAATGCTGGGAAATATTGCGACATTACTTTGAAAATCATGGTAATGCTGCAGTTTGCAGATCGCATTATCAGCCGCAGAGCTGATGTCGTTTGGCCACCTCGGAGCTGCGATTTGGCACCGTTGGACTATTATTTATGGGGTGCCCTCAAAGATAAGTGTTACGCCGACAAGCCAGAGACAATTGACGCTTTGAAGGACATTGGTGAAATACAGCTGCATGGCAGGAAATGGCTACTGCATGGCCAGCCGAGGCAGCCATTGGAATGAAATTATTTTCCATTATAACCCGAAAGGATTGTACTTTCAAATAAAAAAAGAAATTTGAGAAAATATTCAGTATTTTTTTATAGCATTTTCAAAAAAAAGTTATTTGGCGGACCCTTTATGATATGTTAACATCTGGGGCCAAAATATTGTACTGTTTCATCCGAGATGCAAGTAGTTCTGCCTTATCTTTGGTCTATTCCAAATCGCTCACTAGATCAATGAGTTGAAACTGAGTTAAAAGCGATGACTTCTGACTCAAACTTGAATCGCTCAGAGATGAGTACTTAGTTGAACTTGATGATGTTTCCGAATTAGGCTGTTAGCTATACTTGGACACTTGGGAATTGGTATTGTTTCCGAATGTGCAACTGGCACTACTTCAGCGTAATTCCAGCGAATTGTCCTTCCTACTCCAATCTGTTTACTTAGACAAAAATAGCAGTCCGTATCGTGAATGAATGGTTGTCTCCAAATAATTGGCATTACAAATTGTACGTGATGTCTAAAATGAAAACGTTTTATTCTACAAAACATTGTAATACATTAATTGTAAAGTACTTACCGCATGCTTCCACTACTCCATCGAGTAAGATTTACATGGCACGAATTACACAAAATACTAGGTGTCCACAGTTCGTTCATATTTTTAACTCGTATACCAAAATATTGCACATATATTTCTTCTATTATTTTACTAAGCGCACGTCGATTTTTTTAATTACATATTTTCCGAAGATGTAGCGGAAATTGTAGGGATCGTCTACACATTGAAAAGTTCTTTGCCTTTTACTCATACAGGGTGGATGATGAAAGCTGCTACCAAAAAAAAAATGTTAATAACTTTTTTCTATTTAATGAATCTGGTTAATTTCTTTTTATTTTGCAGATTGATTTTTAGATTTAACAAAAATGGATAACTGGGACACTGAAACAAGAATTTGGATTGTCCGTCGCTATTACGCAATGAAGTTCGTAGTTTCGGTTCAATGAGAGTTTGGCGGCAATCCTCCGAGCAGGTGGACCATAAAGAGACTTGTTAACAATTTTACCGAGCATGGGACAGTCAACAGAAGACCTTACCATCGAAATCCTTCAGTTCGGACGAAGGAAACAATCGCTGCTGTAGCTGATGCCATACAAAACAGTCCAAGAGTTTCGACAAGAACCTTATCTGCTCAAATGGGTATAATCAGACAGTCATTGCAGTCAATTATGAACAAAGATTTGGAGTTATTACCATATAAAAGTCAAATGGCCAACAAAGTGAACTCAGCAGACTTCCCGATTCGCTTGGAATTTTGCCAGAAGACGCTTCCATTTAAATTCCATTATTTTTAAAACTAATTAAGCTATATTTAATTAAATTTAATGATCTTTAACATGAATAAAAGAAAACTGAATTCCATACACTGAAAATTGAGTTTTTGAGTTTCTTAATGTAGCAATATTCATCAGCCACCCTGCACTTCGAAATATAACTTTGTAATATTTTTCAGAAAATCGACTTATCTTTTTAAGGCGCTGAATTACACTAATTTATTAATAAGTAATTTCATTCATAAATTTCGGGTTTAAGGTTCATAAGTTGCAGTACCAGTAGCTGACATATACTTTGCTTCGAACGTAAAAACCCAATATTTTTTAAGACTGCCGCGTACTAATTTGTATTGCGTACATATAATTTTAATACCTGTATATACGACTGGAATGTCCATGCCCCTAATGGACGTAGCTGAATGGAAACCGCATAAATAAAAAACCACAAATATTGTTGAATGATCCTCTACCTGAGAGGATTTCATCCTATATAGCTCTTACATTGCATATCATGTTTTATGGAGGGTTACGAACGGCCATAAAACCTCGTCCTCTCTATAATTTTATAATGCCTCACATCAATCCTCATAAAATAAAATGCAAGTGCAGTGTCTCTTATATGTCTCTCTCACATATGGCGAATTCAATAGAAACAAGATTTTTTGGAATTTCCTTAACATTTACAAAATGGCTCATAACTTTTACATCTATCCATAGATTTTTTCAAATAGACAGTGATTTCTTCGTTAGCATGCTGGCTTTTTAAAAATGTGATAAAATTATTTTTTCGACTTTTTTTCTATTTTTTATGTTTTTTTTTGTACCAGGAAAAATTTTAACAAAAATTTTAAAAACAAATTTACCATAACAAATTTTTTTAATATTTTTTTCGTGTTAGTGACATTATATTACACCAGAAACTGTTAACCACATCCCTTGGACAAAAATTTTGTTGCATAGTGTTATTTTAATTATTATACCCTACACCACACTGTGGTACAGGGTATTATAACTTTGTGCATTTGTTTGTAACACCCAAAAGGAGAAGAAATAGACCCATCGTTTATTATACCGATCGACTTAGAATTACTTTCTGAGTTGATTTAGCTATGTCCGTCTGTCTGTCTGTCCGTCTGTCTGTGCGTGTATTTTTGTAATCAAAGTACAGGTCGCAATTATGGTCCGATCTCGACGAAACTTTACACATATGTTTTATTTGGCCCAAGGACGATCCCTATTGAATTTGGTTAAAATCGGTTCAGATTTAGATATAGCCCCCATATATATGTTACCCCCGATTTGAAGTGTAAGCACTGTAAAAATGTTATTTATATCCTTTCCAGTCCTTTCAATAGGAACGAGGATAGGCTAATTGGTCTGAAGTCTTTTGGCCTAGTGTGTGATATCTTTCCCGCTTTAGGTATGAATACCACTTTGGTATCCCTCCATCGATTCGGGACGTATGAAAGCCTGTTACAGCCTACATAAATTTTCTCCAGCCAGGGGATAATGTACTTTAACATTTTCTGCATTTCTGCTGGAGTGATGCCATCTGGTCCAGGTGAAGGGCTCAAAGCTGTTAATAGCCCAGCTTATTCTGGATCTCTCAGTCAAGAAGCTAGCGACGCTCGCAGTCCACTCGCACTCTTGTTGGTCCTGCTGATCCTCGGGTTCTGTTACAGAGTTCCCCGGGAAATGTGTGTCGAGCAGTACATTGAGCGACTGCTCGCTGTTTTTGGTCCAGTTATTTGCCTCATCCCGTAAATATCCCACTGTACAGGGTGAAGCAGATAATATCTTCCTCATCGGAGACCTTTTCCACTTCACCACAGAAGGTATACCAAGAGCGCCTTTGCGCCTTTCTAAGCTCCTTCTTATAGATCTTGAGTTGCTCTTTATAGGCATCCCAATCATTAGCGACCCCAGTAGATTTAGCCTTATTGAATAGCTTGTTGCAGGTCTTTTTCATAGCTGTTAGCTCAGAAGTCCACCATTGGGGTTTAGTTTTACCCTTGTACCTTGTTTTTGGACAGGCTTCTTCAAGGGATCTATTGAATGATATGGTGATATGATCGACCAGATTATCCAGACCGGCTTTGTCATTCGGTTCGTACGGAAGTTTAGAGTTGAGGACTTTCTTGAAATTCTTCTCATACAGATGCCACTTTGTCTTCCTTACATTTCTGTGGACGGCGGGTTTAGGCGCTTTTTCCGCGAGTTTGAACTCAATATAATGGTGATCTGAGAATGAGTGGTCGTCCAGTACATTCCACCCAATAATTTTGTCTGACAGCCGTCAGTAGCAAACGTTACGTCGAGTACTTCTTGTCTGTCTTTAATTGTGAAGGTCGGTTTATTACCTAAGTTACAAATACTAAGGTTGGTAGTTAGAATAAAGTCAAGAAGCGAATCACCCCTATTGTTTATATCCGTACTACCCCAGATAGTATGATGAGCGTTCGTGTCTGCGCCAATAATCAGCTCGAGCTCGTCAGACGTTGCTTCTTCTACTACTTCCCTGAATAGAGCAGTCGGTACTACAGATTCATAAGGCAAGTAGCTGGAGACCACCCAATATATGCGATTACCGATCTCCAGGCTAGCAGCTGTTTGGTCTTTACCTTTACTTAGATCTTTCCTGGCCAAAATGTAGGTTCTTGGAGTGCCTTCACAGTTGGCCACAAGCAGTTTAAAGTTGGGAGACTCCCCTCAGCCTCTCTGTGTCCGAAGTAGAGCTTTTGTCCTCAGAGAAGGACGTTACAGATCTTCTGTTAGAGTTGGAGTCACCAGAAATAATAGGCGTGGGTACCTCCGCACTTCCAGAAAGTGCCACGGTGGACGACTCACCTTCTGCAGTGGGAGCTATATCCTGCTTGTATATCTTCAAGACTATAGTCTCGAAGCCATATTGTAGGGTTGCACTCGCACTTTGTATATGGGAGGTGGATTCAGCGTATAGGATAAGATTGACCTGCCGCTTTTTACCATCCACCTCACCCACCTTGCTGATTCTCCAATTATGGGCCGGCAGACCAGGATTGGAATCTTTTATTATTTCTAAGATGTCAGCCGGGTTGGAGGGTTCTTCTGTAACCCAGGTGATGGCTCTAGGGTGACTAGGGATGTTGTTTTTTTCGACAACATCCAACTGGGCACCCGGCCACACCTTACCCGCTCGACTCAGAGCAGCCTTATACAGGTCTACTGATCTGGCATCACCGAAATATAAGAGCTTTACTCTCCCCTGATGCCATCCTGCATCGTTGCAGATTGGTGGTTTGCCCGGCATTTCTCTACGGACATCGAGGTAATGAGCCATAATGGCTGATTGTACATGACTCCATTTGTCCTTGAGGATGGATCCATCCTCACTACTTCTGTCTATAACAGCCATCACTAGACTCTCCTTCGCCACTTCATTGAAGGGCTTGGTGAGTGTCCTGTTGATGGTGACATTAGGGCCTCTTGCCTTTTTCGAAGGCAGGGGTTCATCAGGTGATCTGATTCGTTTTACTTTAGGGTATTATATAGTCGGCCCCGCCCGACTTTCTGCCTTTCCTTACTTGTTTTTAAATAAAAAACAAATAGTGCGCTTAAGACGTTCAGCTGAAAAACATATGTTTTTTTTTTGTTGATATTTATTGAACACAGTTCGTGACGTACTTAACGCAGTTATTTTCTCTTAAACTTTTAATGAGAAGTTTCCCTCGGAATGACGCACACCAATTGGGGAGAAATGGGGATTTAAAAAATGACGGGAATTGAAAAAGTCTCGAAACACAGCAAAGGGGCTTTTAAGTCGTTCTGTCCGTCTGGCAGTAGCGCACGATAACTCTCGAAAGGAGTAATGGATTGACTTTAAATTTAGTACGTAATAATATTTTTTCAATCTCAGGCTATGTTCGAAGATGGCCCACTCCTTCTAGTACCTCCCTCACAAAGGGTTGACATTTAGTGATATAATGACTATCTAATAACTTCTATACTACTTCCTCTGTAGTTCCACACATAGTATTAGTTTATTAGTCGATATCACCTCGAGAAAAATTAGCGAAGTTGCCATGCTTCTTTTGGTACCTCCCACACAAAAGGACCATTTTGTCCAAAAAAGTTATCTGCTTATAACTTGAATACCATTGCAAATAAATGCTTAAGATTTTGTGCAGTGTAATGCTTTTATACTTCTTCCACACAAAATGATCCAATCATACCAACATTGAGTGGCTCAACAGTATCTATTGATCGCCGGAAAATAGGTGTATGTGTCAGGCCACTTTTGATACACCCACACAAATTGACAGATTCATGCGAACACAAAATTCCCATAATTTCTGCCATATCTAACCATTTAACATTTCTCACGGTTTACCCGACTGAAATTTTCTTTCTTGTAGTTTAATTTATGGATCAATGACACTTACTGCGGCAATCTGGACAATGGCATATTGTAGGTTTTATCCGATTTTTATCCGATTAAAGTTCAATGACCCTTAATCCAGCCAATAGTCCTTAATCAGAGAAGAAGAAGACAATTTTCATTAAATTTAACTCGAGAAAATTTTCTAGAAAAAATTAATTTCTTGAAAATTTTTAAAAGAAGAAAATGTTGTTGAAATTTATCGCTTATAGATTTGAAATTAAATTACAGAATTTCCATTAAGATAAGTTTGAAGACGTTAGTTATGAAAAATACAAAAATAATTTTCTTGGGGAAAAAAAAACTAATAAACGCTCTTATAAATCCATTTTCCAACTTCAGACGAGTTGGGCGTCGACTTTTCGTGGTCAAATTTTGTGTGGATTACATTTGAGTATTAATGAAAAAAGCCCACTCCTTAATTTAAAATTGTGTTTTAAAGAAAATAGCCGTTTCAAGAGAATACCTAACAAATTCAATTCAAAACTATTTAGAAGTCCTTTGGAATGTTTATTCATATCAGATCATCTACAAACGATTTTTTGTTGTTTTATAAATACAAACTATTATTTATTATTTATAAATTTTATTGAATAAATTTATAAGTTTTTTTCTTCTTGTATTGGGTTTTGTTTTCAGTTGTTTCGTTAAAATACTATAAAATATTGAATATTTTTACTCTCTGTTTTTTAGGTTTATTTTATTTTAAAAAATCTTGTTGGTATAGGTTATTATTATTTTATTATTAATTGGCACTTTGGCCAAGTTGTTGTTGTTGTTGTATGAATGTAGGTATAGAGATAGGTATGTAAGTGTAAATTGTTGACATTTCTTTCGATTTAGTTTCTTCACAATTGTTGAACAAATAATTTGTTTTGGTAAGTGATTGAGTGAGTGAGTGTGTGATAAAATTTCTTGAGATATGTTTTCTAAGAAAAAAATTTAAAAAAAAAATACAAAAAGTATTTTAAAATTTTAAAAAATTATAAAAAATAAAATAAGTACCTTTAAAGCATACAACAACTTAAAATTATGATGATTTAAATAATAATTTCAAATAAAAAATAAATTAAAACTAAACAATGGACGATTTTTCTTTATGAAAAGTAATAATAATATTTTTTTAATAATAAACAAACAAAAAATTTAAAAAGAAAAAAAAGAAAAACAAACAATTAACAAATTGTAGGCAAATTGTGCGTTTCTTAAATCATACGACAAAATAAAACTAAATGGAACATATTTTCTAAGAAAGAACAAAAAATAATTATAATAAAAAAACTAAAACATTTTATAATATTGCACTTTGTTGTAAGGAAAAAAACAGGAGTTGAGAAACTAAAGTCGTTGTTTTTGTTTTTTTTTTCGGTTTCAAGAAATAGCCGCCAATTTTTGTTTTTTTTTTCTTCTAGTTTTTTTTTTTTTTGGTATTGTTGGAATTGTAGAATATTCTGTTGCTTTTGCTGTTTTGATTAATTTATGATTAGATTCCAAAAACTAAACGTTGTTTTTCCTTTAATAATTTATTTAATATTAACTCCAATTGTTTGCTATTTTATTTGTGTTTGGTTTATTCGTTTATCGTTTCTTTTGTTTGTTTGTTTGATTGATTTCTTTAAAATTCTTATAAATTAATTTGAAATTTTCTATTTCGCAAATAATTTGGCAACATTGTTTCGAAATTCTTTAATTAATCAAGTTTTTTTTTTGCTTACTAGTATAACTTGTGATATTTTAAGTTGTTTTATTCGTTTTTGAGACTAAACATATTTCATTTCACTACGTTATCCTAAAAGTTGTAATTAACTTTATAAGTAATATCGTATCGTTTATGGATAAATTATAAACACAGAAAAAAATATAATAAAATAAAAAATTACGAAAATACACTCCAACTGTTATAAAAAAATATATGAAATTTATTGAATTGTTTCTTAAAGACTGATTAAATTTACCTTTATATTTGTTCAATTGTCAAATAGAAAATATATTTCGCAAGAAAGAATTCTAATTGAAAAGCAAAAAATTTAGTTTTTTGGTCCGAAAAATTTATCTTCACACTTTGAGAATCCCTGATTCGATTTTCGAATTTTCAGGATTGAAAAATATTGGGGAATTCTGGGGCTTTCACTTCGCAAGTGGAGTCTATTTTTGACATAAACTTTTTTATTTTAAAAAGATTTTTAAAAATTGTTTATTAAAAGTGCCTTTTTTAAAACAAAAAATATTAAAAAAATAATTTGTTGATTTATTTATAGAAAAATATATATAAATTTAGCAAGAAAGAGTTCATATATATAAATTTTGCAGGAAAGAGTTCATAAGGAAATGTTTACGATTGGAATGCAAATAAGAAAATTTCTTGAATTGTCTGTTAAAGATCGATTATTTTTATTTCTAGATTTGCCAATTTGCAAACAAATATCTTTCGCAAGGACGAATTCTAATCAAAAAGTCAATCTATTTTTTTTTTTTTTGGTTTTTTGGCCTGAAAAATACTTTGAGAATTCTTAATACTTTGAGAATTCTTTGAGAATTCATACTTTGAGACTTCTTAATTTGATTTTCAATTTTCAGGATTGAAAAAAATTGAAGAATTCTGGGGTTTCCCTTCGCAATGGATTAAATTGTGGACATAATGGACATAAATTAAGATTTTTAAGCAATTTTCCTCAAAAGTGAGCATTTCAAAATGTAGAGGATTTTTGTATTGTATTTTGCAAGAAAGAATTCATAGCAAAAAATTTACAAATGGAATGCAAAATTCAAAAAAATCTATACAATTGCCTTAAAGAATTTTTTTCACGTTTTGAAAATCCTCAATGTTCCTAATAGAAACATTTTACGAGTTTGGGGTAAATAAATAAAGTAAATTTCTGTCTTAAACTTGGATCTTTAAACTTTAAATTTCCGTAAAAAGTGAAAAAATTCACAATTTAGTGATTGCAATTAATTTTTTTTAAAAACTTGTGATTTTGTTGTTTTTTTTTAATAAAAGTTAGAGTGCATTTTCAACTTAGTTATTATCTAATTATGATTTTTTTTTGTATAATCGTTACCTTTTTTGCTATTTAAAAATATCGTTCTGCATATAATTAATTTACTACAAATTTTCTTTTTGAGTCCAAAAATTTGTTTTTTGATATATCAAACGGTAAAACAACTGGTCGGAAAAGAAAATACTTGAACATTATTATAGAGAATGAGTTATCGTAATGGGAAAGCAAATGGTTTATGAACTATAAACACAAATTTTAATAAAATAACGGGTGATCCAAGTAGAGATACTTTTTTCAATAGCCTTTTTTTGACAGATCACGTGTGAGAAGTGTAATGCTGTCATGTTATTTTGGTTAAGTATTGTTTGACATTTCATCATGGAAAGACTTACGCCTGAACAATGTTTACAAATTATTCAGTTTTATTATCAAAAATATAATGGGTGATCTAAGTAGAGATACTTTTTTCAATAGCCTCTTTTTGACAGATCACGTGTGAGTCGTGTCATGCTGTCATGTTATTTTGGTTAAGTATTGTTAGAGATTTCATCATGGAAAGACGCCTGAACACCGTTTACAAATTATTTAGTTTTATTATCAAAATAATCGTTCGCCAATTGCGCTATGTCAATTTTTTTTTAAATCCAAAAAAACACTTTCCAGTCGACGCACGACCTTGACACCCATGAACAATATTTTAGCTCTCGTTAAGAGCTATCTTTTCGACATTGACCGATTCCCGATCCGACGTACCGGAATCATCGGTCCATATTTCTTCAAAAATGATGCCGGTGCGAACGTAACCGTCAATGACGACCGTTATCGTGCCATGATAACCGACTATTTAATGCCTGAAATTGAAGCTCGTGATCTCGGCGACATTTGGTTTCAACAAGACGACGCCACTTCCCACACATCGCATCAATCAATGGATTTATTGAGAAAACACTTCGGTGAGCAGATATTTACACGTTTTGGGCCGGTCGATTGGCCACCAAGATCGTGTGATATCACACCGTTAGACCTGTGGGGATATGTAAAGTCTAAAGTTTATGCGAAATGCTCGAACGAGTCATCGAAAATTTGACTCAAAGCATGGACCATCTGAGACGTGGCCGCGGCCAACATTTGATAGACATAATCTTCAAAAAATAAATGCCAAAGAATGTTCTTTCTAATGATAATAAGCATTGCCCATTCAATTTGAATTTTCTGTGTTTTTTTTCTTTAAAAAAGTAGGGAACCTCGAAATGGATCACCCTATATATATATATATATATATATATATAGAAACAAAATGGTCTTGAAGACGGGAGAATATCCTAGTTAGAATCAAAAAGATTTGCAGACCGAATATTTAAACATAAATATTAAACAATAATAATATTTAAATATTTTATCTCAAACCCGAGCCTTGAATTTCTTCACAAAGAAGGAACTCATATAATATTTTTTCCCAATTTTTGAAAACCCGCCTAAATTCTATAAGTAAAATTAAGTATTTTCTTTTTCTGCTAAGATAAGTATTGTCTTAGTGCGGAACCAGTATAATTTTATAAAATTTCAATATTTTGTTCTCTTTTTTTTCGGGAAAGGGGGGTTTGTTTGCATTGATGTTAAGAGAGTTTCATAATAATAGTTTCTACTTGTATTTCTTGTAATGCCCATCATTTTTTTGTTTGTATATAGAGAATGTTTTGCGTTTGTGTCTTCTACTAAATGTATGTATGTGTAAATATAATATCAATTTTAAAATTAAAAATTTGGAACTTATTAATTTACAAAACTAACTTAAAGAGGCGTGTAATTAATTAAGTAAATATAATACAGAATATCTTTAGTGTTTTTTGTTTGTTTGTTTTTTTTTTGTAAGACAAAATAGGACTAATAAATTATTACAAATAAATAATAATAAAAATAACAAAGACTGTAAACTCTAATCATAATAGTCATACAAATAATGATTAATGAGAGCAGTCGCTTATTGAGAGCCAGACAAGGAAATAAAGAGAGAACAAATGATTTAGAAATCATTTCATATTTTAATCTAAAAAAAATACAATTGTTTCATACATTCAAATACGTACAATATATATAAACATGATTTAATAGTTGCTTAATTGCCAATCTTTTGTTTTGTTTTTTTTTCTTGTTTTCTTTTTCTTTTAAATTTATAAATAAACATACACAGGTTTTAGTTACTTAGAAATAAACATTTAATATATAATAATTCAATAATTTATATAAAAATTTTATTTTTATCATAAACTGTTTTTCTAAAAATGTTACTTGCATGGAAGGGAGGGGGAGAGACGAAATGTCCCACCCCCACTTCCTCTGTAATTGGTTCATTCGGGTTTTTAGTTTCCTCTTCTCTTTTTCTTTTCTTTCTTATATTATAAAATATTTATAAGTTATACATTTATTTATTAAATATTAAGGTTTTCTTTTTTTGCTATTATTATCCATAATAATAATTAATGAATTAAGTTTTTTTTTTGTTTTTACTAATAATATTTAATTATCTTTAAATATTATGATGATAATTCGGTGCTTTCTCTGCGCATGCTCATAATGTCATTGAAATCACTTTCGGCCGATTCGATGGATTGTATCGAGGAGCTTCTTAGTTTCGAGGCGGGAATAAATTTGCCTCGGCTCTTTAATGCTGTTAACTGTAAAATTATAATAAAATTGTCATTAAATTACATTAACACGCCTGCGTTTCGGTTTAATACAATGATTTTTATGGGAAAACTCGTGCTGTTTTCGGAAAGGTATATCAATGTTTATATTTTTATTGTATTTTGTTGGTACATTTATGTGACAGGAATGCAATTTTAGTTGCTTTTTAGTGTTATTTCACGGCTATTTATAGTTGTATATATATATATATATATATGAAGTGTTAATGAAAGTGCAATTTTATTTCTTCTATAAAAGTTGAATGTTAAAATTTTGTAATTGTTACTGTTTTTATTAAGGGTTAGATATTGTGCTTATGATTAAGTGTTAGTTAAATGGTTTAAAATACATAAATATCCAATATACAAAATATTTACAACATAAACTACAATTATAATTTTTTATGAAATAAGTGAAAAAAAATAAACATAAAATATAAAAATGGCATGACAATAACAGCAATGTAATGAGAGGGGAAAAACAATGCAATAATTCTACTAAAATATTTTCCTTTTTACAAAAATTTCTTCAAGTGCTTTCTTTAAACGAATACAAAGGGGGAAATTTGGATCAGAAAAAGGATAATGGGGTTGGTCAGGGATTAGAAATTAAATTTTCATTTTACTATGGTACAATAATTACATATTTATGTAAATCTAAAACTTCTAAAAAATATTTTTTAAAAAGGTATTATAAATCGTCAAAAAAATCGTATTATTGCAATAAATGAAATATCAATCAAAAGAATTATAAAAGAGGAATCCAGTTATTACCAATGAACTGAATTATTTATGTTTATAAAACAAGTAATAACGGTGGTAAATTCAGCCAGACAGAATCTTATATTTCCTCCATTATGGATGGCATTTTATAATATAAAAGAACACATCTCTGGAATAATACCAAATTGTGAGAGAAAATTGAGAAAATAAAAATTTGAAGTTCTGATCAAAATTAAACGCAAATTCCAATTTTCATCACAATCGCATAATGGTATAATAAAAGGCATTCGCAAGATTCAGCCAGATTACTGTACAGACTTACTGAAATGTATATTACATTAAATTTTGATCTCTTTTTTCTGCTTTGATCAGCTGTGTAATGTTAATGCGAATTATTCAATGGAATATAATTCGAGTTTTAAAAGTTTAGATTTCATCATTTTTGTATTATTTCATTATGATTGGTTCCCCCCCATAGTTACTTTCTTCATCTTTGATGTCTTCTGATATAAATATGGGTCAGGTGATTAGCAATAATGCGTTCTGGGAGCATGTAACGGCAAGTTTAATGCTGCTCATTTAAACTGCCGTAGTATTAGACCGTCTTCTAATTCAACCAAATTTGATGAACTTAAAAAGTCAATTTTGGCTGGTTCTCATCTGGATGTTCTTGGCATTTCTGAGACCTGGCTGAAATCTGATATTTCAAGTCGTGCAGTTCATATTCCTGGGTATAAATTCTTAAGAAGTGATCGGAAAAACTCTAGAGGAGGAGGGGTTGGAATCTATATTTCTAACCAGTTAAAACATAGGGTAATCTTCAAATCGTTTGTTTTGGGAAAGTGTGAGTCACTCTTCCTAGAACTTTTTTCAGGTGAGGTGAAAGTTTTGTTTGGTGTGGTTTATATGCCTCCTCCCGGGGATTTTGTTATTTTTGAAGACCTACATCATGAACTTTTCTCTCGTTACACTAATTTAATAATTGTAGGAGATTTCAACTGTAATATGTTTGATCCTCCAAAAGCGAATTCTGTCCTTTCTATATGTTTTCGCTTGAATTTGTCTGTATTGCACAATTCTAAACCCACCCATTTTGATGTTACACATGGCTCGTCTTCTTTGATTGATTTTATGTTAGTTAGTAATTCGTCTATGGTCCACTACTCTGAACAGGTTTTCTGCCCATCAATTTCAGACCATTCACTTATTTTTGCTTCGTTTGATATCTGTGTAAATTGTTTGGATGAATTTGTGGAGTACCATGATTATAGAAATATTGATTGGAATGGATTGCTGAACAGTTTGTCTTGTTTTGATTCTAATGTGTTGAATACTTCAGATATTGATGTCAAATGTTCTATTGTTTCTTCTTTGATTGCGGAGCTATTTACATTTGTTCCCGTCGTAAGGAAAAGAGTACGACATGATGATGAAAATTGGATGAAGTCTAATGACATTATATTTGCTAGGTCTCTTCGGGATATGTCCTTTATTGCCTATCAGCAAAATAGAACACGTGCGAATTGGTTGACTTATACACGATACCGTAATAAGGCAAAGTCGGTGATTCGAAGGGAAAGAAGAAAACATTACTCTAAAAAATTTAATAACATGAGTTCTACTGATCTATGGCGAGTTCTAAAAGGATCTGGGTGTATGGTAAATGATGATTTGTGCTATGATGGTGATGTTGATGCTGCTAATAGTTTTTTTGCTCATGGTTCACCGTTAAATCTATATGATGATGTTGACTTTGATAGTTTTCGCGAATCTGATGATGATTTTTCATTTAGTTGCGTTTCTGTTGATGATGTTGTCGTTGCCTTAAATAAAGTAAAGTCTAAAGCTATAGGTATTGATGGTATACCTATTGAGTTTTTAAAAATAATTTTTCCTCACATATCTGAGTGGATTTTAAATTTAATAAATACTATTCTAACAGTATCAGTATTTCCATCACAGTGGAAAACTGCTCGTGTGGTGCCTATACCCAAGTGTAATGTTGTTAATGGTCCGGATGACTTAAGGCCAATATCGATTCTTCCCGTTTTTCTAAAATATGTGAACACATAGTGAAGGAACAAGTACTGCGACACACTAGAGCGAACATTTTTAATGGCCAATTTGCGTTTCGACAAGGCCATAGTACCACTGGGTTGCTTCTTCATATGACCGACTATGTTAGAAGTGATATTAATTCAAATAAACGCAGCGTAATGGTGTCTTTAGACTTGACAAAGGCGTTTAACTCGATTTCCCATGGTATAATGATCAGGAAGCTAAGGGATGATTTTAAGTTCTCTATAACTGCTTGTAAACTTATTATGTCCTATTTGTGTGGTCGATCCCAGTTTGTATGTTTGAATAGGAGAACGTCCAGTTTACTTCCGTTAACATTTGGTGTACCGCAAGGATCAGTGTTAGGGCCTCTACTTTTTATATTATATGTTAATGACCTTTCAGAATATGTGCGTGACGACATGTGTAAACTGTTTTTATTTGCAGATGATGTTTTTCTTGTATTTAGTGGTTGTCGTGACTCTTCTGATGTTTTGGAAAGCGATATAAATTGTTGTCTTACTCGTATTGCTCAATGGGCGTCTCTCAATTATTTGGGAATTAACCCTTCCAAGACAAAGGCAATGATGTTTGGGGGTCTGACATCTGAACTTAATGTTGTCCTGGACCAGTCCAGAGTCAATTTTGTAGACCATCACAAATGCTTGGGTGTCATTATTGACAATAAACTGTCATTTGAGATACACACAGATTTTCTACATAGAAAAGTTTATACGTTACTACGGAGATTATACTCCACTAATATGTTTTTACCAACATGGGTTAAAACTAGACTTGCTTCTACACTGTTAATGCCTCAAATTTTGTATGGATTAGAGGTCGTATCCGGTACAATAGAACGTGTTTCTATGAAATTAAAACGAATCGTTAATGCTATTGCTCGATTTGTATATGGGGTTAGGAGTCGTGAGCATATTTCTGAATATGTTGATAGTTTTTTGGGCCTTTCCTTTGAACAATTTGTTAGCTATAGAAATTTGTTTCTGTTTTATAAGGTGGTTCGAAGTGGTGTACCTGTTCTATTGTACAATATGTTTAGATTTTCTGTCTCTTCTAGAAGCACACAGATTTTTATACCCAGAATTTTCAATTCCACGTTTGAAAGATCATTCGTTATACGAGTTACTCGTATATGGAATCATTTGCCCATTGAATTGAGGACTTTCTCGCACTCTAATAATGCCTTTCGTTTAAAAATATTCAGCTATTTTTCGTCAGTACTGACTTAATTCTTTTTGAAATGCATCTCTAATTACTTGTATATTATGTTTGATATATACAAACTTTTTACTATTACGTTTTGTTGCTAATCATAACTCACATTTTACTTATTTATATAGTTATGGCTGGGGGGCCAATCATATATGATGATTAGTATGTACCTATATAGTTTATTTTTAAGATTCTACTTAGAAATATGTTACAATGTAATACATTTTTTTGGCCTTATAGGCTTTAGTATTACTGAATTGAATAAATAAATAAATTGCCCCTTGTAGAAATGAGACATATCGGTCCACGTTTTAATATAGCCCTCATTTCAGATCAAAGAAGAAAAGCTCATCAACGATGTATTTTCTATAAGAACAGCTCATCAACGATGCATTTTTATAAGAAAAGGTCATCAACGATGACTTTTCTCTAAGAAACGCTCAGCAATGATGAATTTTTCTATAAAAAAGCTCATCAACGATGCATTTTTATAAGAAAAGCTCATCAACGATGACTTTTTCATAAGAAAAGCTCATCAACGATGACTTTTCTATAAGAAAACTTCATCAACGATGACTTTTCTATAAGAAAACTTCATCAACGATGACTTTTCTATAAGAAAAGTTCATCAACGATGACTTTTCTATAAGAAAAGTTCATCAACGATGACTTTTCTATAAGAAAAGTTCATCAACGATGACTTTACTATAAGAAAAGTTCATCAACGATGACTTTTCTATAAGAAAAGTTCATCAACGATGACTTTTCTATAAGAAAAGTTCATCAACGATGACTTTTCTATAAGAAAAGTTCATCAACGATGACTTTTCTATAAGAAAACTTCATCAACGATGACTTTTCTATAAGAAAACTTCATCAACGATGACTTTTCTATAAGAAAAGTTCATCTACGATGACTTTTCTATAAGAAAAGTTCATCAACGATGACTTTTCTATAAGAAAAGTTCATCAACGATGACTTTTCTAGAAGAAAAGTTCATCAAGGATGACTTTTCTATAAAAAAAATTTCATCAACCATGACTTTTCTAAAAGAAAATTACATCAACGATGACTTTTCTATAAGAAAATTACATCAACGATGACTTTTCTATAAGAAAATTTCATCAACAATGACTTGTCTATAAGAAAAGTTCATCACCGACGACTTTTCTATAAGAAAAGTTCATCAAGGATGACTTTTCTATAATAACATTTCATCAACGATGCCTTTTCAATAAGAAAATGTCATAAACGACGATTTTTATATAAGAAAAGCTCATCAACGATGACTTTCCAATAAGAAAAGCTCATGAAAACGATGACTTTTCTATAAGAAAAGCTCATCAACGATGACTTTTCAATAAGAAAAGATCATCAACGATGACTTTTCAATAAGAAAAGATCATCAACGATGACTTTTCAATAAGAAAATCTCATCAACGTCGACTTTTCTATCAGAAAAGTTCTTCAGTGATGACTTTTCTATAAAAAGGGCTCATCAGCGATGACTTTTTTAGAAGAAAAGATCATCAACGACGACTTTTCTATAAGAAAAGATCATCAACGATTACTTTTCTAGAAGAAAAGCTCATCAACGATGACTTTTCTATAACAAAGGATCATCAACGATGACTTTTCTATAAGAAAACATCATCAACGATGACTTTTCTATAAGAAAACATCATCAACGATGACTTTTCTATAAGAAAACATCATCAACGATGACTTTTCTATATGAAAACATCATCAACGGTGACTTTTCTATAAGAAAAGCTCATCAAGGGTAACTTTTCTATAAGAAAAGCTCATCAACGATGACTTTTCTATAAGGAAATATCATCAACGGCGACTTTTCTAGATGAAAATGTCATCAACGATGACTTTTCTATAAGCAAAGCTCTTCAACGATGAAATATTATTAACGATGACTTTTCTATAGGAAAGGATCATCAACGATGACTATTTTCTATAAGAAAAGATGACTTTTCTATAAGAAAAGCTCTTCAACGGTGAGTTTTCTTCTTCTATAATAAAATCTCATCAATGATGACTTTTCTATAAGAAAAGCTCATCAATGATGACTTTTCTATAAGAAAAGCTCATCAATGATGACTTTTCTATAAGAAAAGCTCATCAATGATGACTTTTCTATAAGAAAAGCTCATCAACGATGACTTATCTATAAGAAAAGATCACCAACGATGACTTTTCTGTAAGAAAAGATAATTAACGATGACTTTTCTGTATGAAAAGATCATCAACGATGATTTTTGTATAAGAAAATATCATCAGCGATGACTTTTCTATAAGAAATGTTCATCAACGATGACTTTTCGATAAGAAAAGTTCATAAAGGATGAGTTTTCGATAAGAAAAGATCATCAACGATGACTTTAAGAAAATATCATCAACGATGACTTTTCTATAAGAAAAGATCATCAACGATGACTTTTCTATAAGAAAAGATCATCAACGATGACTTTTCTATAAGAAAAGATCATCAACGATGACTTTTCTATAAGAAAAGATCATCAACGATGACTTTTCTATAAGAAAAGATCATCAACGATGACTTTTCTATAAGAAAATATCATCAATGATGACTTTTCTATAAGAAAAGAGCATCAACGATGACTTTTCTATAAGAAAAGAACATCAACGATGACTTTTCTGTAAGAAGAGGACATCAACGATGTCTTTTCTGTACGAAAAGATCATCAACGATGACTTTTCTATAAGATAATTATGAACTTTTCTTATAGAAAAGTCATAGTTGATGAACTTTTCTGATATAAAAGTCATCATTGATGAGCTTTTGTGATAGAAAAGTCATCGTTGATGAGCTTTTGTGATAGAAAAGTCATCGTTGATGAACTTTGTCTATATCAATGGAGAAATTCTATTAATAAATATTTTTTATAATGAAAGACAAATTTAAATCATAGTCTAAAAACTAACAAAGAAATAATTTCTTTGAATATACATCTATGATTATAATGAAAAAACTCAAAAAAAAAAACGAGATCGACAAAACAACTAATATCGTATGTAAAAGTAAAAATATCTATTTTGTATGAAATACGCAACAAACTAAGTATGAAATTCTCCTCAAAGTTTTACTGTCTGAAAGAAAAAAATATTGTTTTATGTATTGAACAACAATCATGCAAAACTTAAAAACGTTCAAAAAATAGTACTTTTCAAATCGAAAAATTAAAACAACGATTTGGTATACATATATGTATCAACATGAAGTTTTACGCATTCACATACGAGAATATCTTAGATAAGTTGTTATAGAAACGAGAATGAAGGATTGTTGTTGTTTTTTTGTTTTTTTTTTTTTTAAATTAACAATTTATGTATGTAATGACCTGATCTTTCTTTAATATGCATTTTGTTCTGTCAATTTCTTGTTTTAGTTTTTTTGGAATACATGTTTAACTTATCCACTTCCAAGGTTCAGTATCGGGACTTGTTATGGGCGTAGTATACTATAATCACATAAAAAGAATAGCGATAAATTATATCAAATGAAAGTAGGAAAACGGAAACATAATAAATGTCATTTGTAGTTGTAAGTGTATAGTTATGAATGTTTGTAAGAAAAAAAAGTAAAAACAATTCATTTTCAAAAGAGATATAAGATAAACCGAAAATTTGAAATAAAAATTCCTTTGTTGTTGCTTAGGGTTTAAAAAATAATTCAAATTAAAAAAGAACAGCGTGTACAAAACAAAAACAATTAACCATTATGCATCTGTGTTTTGGTTATATGAATGGGGGATGATTAATGATCTCTTTACGTGGTTGTTTATAGGGGATCAATGAAGCGCAAGAATCAAAACCAAATATTAGCGTAAACGTGATATAAACAAAAAAACATCTTTATAGGTACATGAAAAATGTCAGTGTTGTTGGATAGAGATGGTGATGCAGGATGATATGGAGTTTTTTGTGTGACTGTGATATTTATGGACTGATTGTTTGGATGGATATTCGAATTGTGGGGGAGTGGCAGACACATATCAGTAGTATGAAACCCAAAACCAATTAGTTGTAAAGTGATTTGTATTAATTATGTACACGATACGATATTTTAATAGAACACAACCAAGATAGAATGTTATTTTCGTTGTAGTTGTTGTTCGTGGTGATGGTGATTACAAAACGAACTCAAAATTATAGATGTGAAGGGAAATGTTGAAAAAAAAACAAAAGAATCGCCGCATTGCGAGTTGCAACATCTAGACTTACCTCTGCTTTCATGTCGGCGATTCTGTCCTGCAGATCACGTACTTTGTCGGAATCATCTAAATTGGAACGTAGTTCACCTTCAGCCAACATTTCGGAATTCTAAAGATGGAAGAAAGAAAACAGTTTAGATTAATTATAGGTAAATAATGAAAACAAAGTAATAGATTGAACAAAAATAAAAACATACAGACAAACAAATGACTTAAAATGCATGAAACGTCCTCCTCTATGTATATTAGAGTCAACCATTCAGTGTTCCCCTGTACTAGAGACGACCATTGAAGTCTTTCCATAAACTAGAGACGACCATTGATGTTTTCTTCAATACTAGACTCGACCACTGAGACATTCCATTATACTACAGTCGACCTTTGAGGTCTTCTTCTATGCTAGAGTCGACACAGAGGTCATCTTCTAGTATAGATCGATCACGGAGGTACGCCTTAATATTAGAATCGACTTCGGAGGTCTTCTACTATACCAGAGTCGACCACGCAGGTCTTTTTCTATACTAAGGTCGATCACGCAGGTCATCTTCTATACAAGAGATGATCACGGAGGTCTTCCTCTATACTAGAGTCGACTTCGGAGATATTAGTGTCGACTTCAGAGGTCTTCCTCTATACTAGATTCGATTCGAAGATCTTCCTTTATACTAGAGTCGATCTCGGGGGTATTCTTTTATACTAGAGGTATTCTTTTATACTAGAGATATTCTTTTACACTAGAGTCGACTTCGGAGATCCTCCTCTGTACTAGAGACGAACTCGAAGGTTTTCCTCTATACTAGATTCGACCTCTGTACTAGAATCTACTTTGGAGATCTTCCTCTGTGCTAGAGTCGATTTTGAAATTTTTCTCTATACTAGGGTCGACCACGGAGATCGTTTTCTGTACTAGTGTCGACCTCGGAGGTTTTCCTCTATACTAGACTCGACCCCTGAGGTCTTCCTCTATCCTAGAGTCGACACTGAGGTCTTCCTCTAGAGTCGACCTCGGCTTAATTAGTAATAAATTAATAATAGCAATTAATGGATATATTTGTCTTAATATTACTACTATTTGTTATTTTCATTTTTTTAAATTTTTAATTAATAATAATTAATTAATTTATTCATTATTGTAATCAACGTTACCATACCAGTACCATTAATATTCACATACTACAATTAAAAGATTATAGATCATGTTGTATGTGATAACTAAATAAATGAAAAAAATAAATAAAAATAAAAACAAAATGGAGTCGACACTGAGGGGTTCTTCTATACTAGAATCGACATCGATGGTTTTTCTTTTTACTAAAGTTGACCACTGATGTATTTAGTAGTCGCCCGAAGTCTTCTTCTAAACTAGAGTCGATCACTTAGGTCTGCCTCTATACTAGAGTCGTCTTTGGAGGTCTTACTTATATCAGAGTCCCCTTCGGAGGTCTTCTTCTATACCAGAGTCGACACATAGGTCTTCTTCTACACTAGAGTCGAAAATGGAGGTACAGCTCAATATTACAATCGACTTCGGAGGTCTTCTTCTATACCAGAGTCGACCACGCAGGTCTTTTTCTATACTAAGGTCGATCTCGCAGGTCATCTTCCATACTAGAGACGATAATGGAGGTTTTCTTCTATACTAGAGTCGACTTCGGAGGTCTTCCTCTACATTAGAGTCGACTTCAGAGGTCTTTCTCTACATTAAAGTCGATTCGAAGATTTTCCTTTATACTAGAGTCGATCTCGGAGGTCTTCTTCTATATTAGTCGACTTCGGAGATCCTCCTCAGTACTACAGTCTCGAGGTTTTCCTTTATACTAGATTCGACATCGAAGGCCTTCCTCTGTACTAGAATCAATTTTGGAGATTTTTCTCTATACCAGGGTCGACCTCGGAGATCGTCTTCTGTACGAGTGTCGACCTCGGAGGTTTTCCTCTTCACTAGAGCCGACCTCGGAGGTTTTCCTCTATACTAGAGTCGACCACTGAGGTCTTCCTCAATACCAGAGTCGACCGCTGAAGTCTTCCTCTAACTAGAGTCGACCACTGAGGTCTTTCTCTATTCTATTCTTCCTTCATTGAGGGATTTTTCAATAATAGAGTCGACACTGAGGGGTTCCTCTATACTAAAGTCGACCTCAGTGGTAGGACTTCCTCTATACTAGAATCGACATCGATGGTCTTTCTTTTTACTAGAGTCGAACACTGAGGTATTTCTCAATACTGGAGTCGACAACGAAGGCCTTCTTCTGCACTAGAGTCGATCACGGAGGTATGCCTACATACTGGATTCGATCACGTAGATCTTCCTCTATATGAGAACCGACTTCGGAGGTCTTCTTCTTTGATAGAGTCTATTTTCCTCTGTACTAGAGCCGACTACTGAGGTCTTCCTTTATACTAGTCACATTCGGAGATCTTCTTCTATGCTGGAGTCGACTTCGTAGATCTTCCTCTAGCTTAGAGTCGACTGCGGTAGATTTCATATATTCTTAATATGACTTCGGAGTCCTTCCACTGCACTAGAGTCGACCTCGGCGATTTCTCTTTTGCCTTCCTCTATACTAGAATCGACCAAAGAGGTGTTCCTCTATACTAGAGCCGACCATCTTCCTCTTTACTAGTGTCGACAACGAAGATCTTCCTTTATACTAGTGTCGATATTGGAGGTCTTCTATACTAGAGTCGAATTCGGAGATCTGCCTCTAGATTAGAGTCGACATCGGAGGACTTCATCTATACTGGAGCCGACCTCGGAGGATTTCCTTTATATTAAATTCGACTTCATAGGCCGTACTCTGTCGACTACTGAGGTCTTCCTTTACCAGTACCACTAATAAAGGAAGACCTCATCGTTGATGACATTTTCTTACAGAAAAGTAATCGCTGATAAACTTTTTGCATAGAAAAATCATTGTTGAAGAACATTTCTTACAGCAAATTATAATTGATGCACTTTTCTTATAAAAAAAATTATTGTTGATGAACATTTCTTACAGAAACGTAATGGTCGACGAACTTTTCTTATAGATAAGTAATCATTGATGACATTTTCTTAAAGAAAATCATATATGATGAACTTTTCTTATAAAAAAAATCATTGTTGATGAACATTTTTTATAGAAAATCACAATTTATGCACTTTTCTTATAGAAAAATCACTGATGAATATTTCTTAGAGAAAGGTTATCGTTGGAAAATATTTCTTACAGAAAAGTCATCGTTTATGACCATTTCTTATGGAAAAGTCATCGTTGAAGAACTTTTCTTATAGAAACGTAATCGTTGATGAACTTTGCTTACAGAACTTCATAGTTCATTTTTCGAGAATTATATGCCAAATAGCCAGCCAGGTTGACAGAAGGACAAAACCGAAATTACTTAAAATGTTTTAAATCGGATTACTCCCAATCCAATATTGTAGCTTCGATTTGTTACACTTTTAGTTCGCAGCAAATTATATACATACACAGACTCTATTCCGTGTGAGGGTGAGGATATACAAAATTAAAATCTTATTTTAACTAATTACCTTAGTTTCTAATCTTGAAATTTCCTGTTTCAATTCAGCCACTGTTTGAGATTGTTCTGTGAATTTAATTTTAACATTCATCAATTCGTCCTTCATGCGAGATTCCAAATCAGAGTATCTACAACACGTGATAAGTTATTAAGCAAATATTGAAGTGAAAAACTATTAGTCAAATTACCTATGCTGCTGTTCTCTGGCTTTATTGGCCATTTCCTTTTCACGCATTAAAGCCACATCCAATTCTTCCTTGAGTTTCTTATTCTCTTCATCTTGCCGACGCAACTGATTGGTGGAGACCTGCACCTGAGTCTCCAGCTCCATAACTTTCAAACGCAACTCTTTCAATTCGGTAAGAGTCTCCATTTCACGTATGCGTGTGGTCATCAGTTCCTCTTCCAATTTTTGAGTGTGTTCATTGGATTTGGAGGTATCGAAGAGATTTGTGAGTAGCTTTTTGGGTGTCGAATCGACGGGATGTGAGTTGTGGTCATTGCGTTGCTCTTGCAATTGCCTTTGCCACTGATTGCTGAGTTCTTGTACTCTTTGTTTGAGATCTTTCAATGAGAGGGAGGCCTCAGCCTCGCGAAGTTTACTGGCTATTAGCTCATCTTGCAGATGGGCTACTGAATTGTCGGGTGTGGTTTCACGCAAAGTCTTTTTATCTTCCTCCAGCTCTTCAACTTTGGTTTTCAAATTACGTATTTGATCTTCACTTTCTGCGAGACTTTGTCTTACTTTCACCAATTCTTCGAGAAGACATGAGACCATTTCATCGCGCTGCTTTAAAGCTTCCTCCTTCATGCATAATTCATCCAAAGAGGATTGACGGGAGTTGTTCTGTAGAGGCACACAAGTGGGGAAAAAAAGACATTATTAGTTAAATTTGGGTTTTTGGGATGAAAGTACTGACAACAGTTGACATGCTAAATATTTGAACAAGAAGACACTTCTTTAATACATATTGTTTACAAATTAATTTTTGGTTAGTAAAAGCATGATTAGTGTTATGATTAAAAGCAATCAATATAAAATTAAAAGTTTAAATACAAAATAATGAACATAGTGCAGTTTATGTTATTAGCAATTAATATATATATATATAGATTAAGAGTTTTTGCTTTATAATTAATATTAATATAAAGCTTTTCCTAGAGAAAAGGCATCATCGATGAACTTTTGACCACATTTTCTTAGAGTTTCTTTGAGAAAATTCATGGTTGATACATTTTTCTTAGAGAAAAGTCATGCTTGATAAACTTTTCTTAGAGAAAAGTCATCAAAGTCATCGTTGATGAACTTTTCCTTGAGAAAAGTCATCGTTGATGTACTTTTTCTATAGAAAAGTCAACGTTGATGAACTTTTCTTATAGAAATGTCATCGTTGATGAACTTTTCTTATAGAAATGTCATCGTTGATGAACTTTTCTTTTAGAAAAATCATCGTTGATGAGCTTTTCTTTTAGAAAAATCATCGTTGATGAGCTTTTCTTACAGAAAAGTCATCGTTGATGAGCTTTTCTTATTGCAAAGTCATCGTTGATGACCTTTTGTTTATAGAAAAGTCATCGTTAACGAACATCTCTTAAAGAAAAGTCGTCGTTGATGAAATTCTTTTATAGAAAAGTCATCGTTGATGAAATTGTCTTATAGAAAAGTCATCGTTGATGAACTTTTGCTGTAAAAGGTCATCTTTCTTGTAAGAAAAGTTCATCAACGATGACTTTTCTGTATGAAAAGTGTATCAACGATGACTTTCATATACGAAAATTTCATCAACGATGATGATTTCCTATAGCAAAGTCATCGGTGATGAGTTTTTCTTATAGAAAAGCCATTGTTGATAAGTTTTCTTATAGCTAAGAAAAACTCATCAACGATAGCAAAGTTATCGTTTATGACCTTTTCTGATGAACTTTTCTTAAAGAAAATCCATCGTTACTGTATTTTTTGTTAGAAAATTCATCATTTGGTAAACATTTCTTACAAAAAAGTAATCGGTGATAAACTTTTCTTATAGAAATGTCATCGTTAATGTACATTTCTTATAGATAAGTCATAGTTGATTAGAGAAAACTCCACGTTGATGAACTTATCTTAGAGAAAAGTTATTTTATATTTACAAACCAAAAGCTAACTGAACAATTCGTTATTATATAATTATTTGATTAATTATATACTGGTATTTGTTAAGAAACTTACTATGCATGCATTACAAATAATATCAAGAAATTAAAATAAACCCTTAATTCAATTAATATCCTTTACTTACGCTTTCAAGAGGATCAGTCTGCATATTTAGATGTGTGTTTCGTGTTGATGTATAGTGTTTATTGGTAAAGTGTATATTGTTTAAATGTAAACCACAACCAGTTTTTTGTATTTGTTACAAAAATATAAATCAAGAATTAAATATTAAAACATATACACATACATAATAGAAGTAGAAAAACAAGAGAGAAAAAAATAGTAAAAATTGTTTAGCCATTTCCAGACATTTTTAAATAAATGTTTTTCGGTTCGTTTTATTTTTGGTGATTAGATACAGCATATAATGATGAATGAAAAGGGGGTGAGCACAAAAGGGATGATTTGAGATTTTGTTTTCTCGTTTATTTCTCAAAGAAAATTTAATATTAAAGAAGAAAAATACTTACATTTTCCTGTAAACGTAGGCTTAAACCACGAACTTCTTCGTTGGCATTTTCCAATTGATGAGAGATTTCCAAATAAGAGCGACGCAATTGCATTAATTCGGTTTGTATAGCAAAGCTAGAAGGACAGTTCATTTAAAAAAGGTTATAATTTATATTAATTATTGTACAACACATACCTTGTTTCCTCTTCTTCGGCCCGTGAAACTTGACCTCTAACCAAACGATCGGCCAATTCGGCAGATTCAGCCTCCAGGAGATCATTACGCTGCTTCAGCAAACGATTTTCTCTTCTTAAACGTCTCAGCTCGACCATTTCTTCTTGTTCCTTTTTCTTGACATCTTGATATTCTTTTTCCATTTTCTTCATGCGTTTCGTGTTGATTTTTATGGAATAGGCTAGTTGGAAGAAAGCATCTGAATCGGCTTCGACGCGTTTGGGAAGTTCTTTTTGGAAGTACTGAAAGTAGAGGGAATCGAGCAACAAATTTAGTTTGTTTTCTCTCTAAAGAAACCCTGCTGCTCCACACTTACCTTAAGCATGGCTTCCATATCCAGTGACAACAAAGTATCTTTACCCAACAGCAATAGAGCCAAGGCAACTTTGAAAATGAATTCCATGCCTTCACTAAGGAAAACATCCATGATAAGACTGCTGATATTTAAATTTAACGATGTTGTATATAATGTAAGGAACCAACTGGAAGCATACATGGTAGTTTGGAAACCCTAGAAATAAAAGACGGAGGGATAATCTTTAAATCCCCTTCATTCGTACCGATTGAAACATACCTGTTGCTGGAAGTGTATATGCATTTCTGGTATTTGTTCCAACACTAAATTCTCCAACTGATACATGCACAAACCCAATTCGGACATTGATGGTTTGAACATATCACGCATGCGATGTTGTTGCATTATCTGCACGAGAACAGCAAAAGCTTCCTCTTCGGGCATATGCATTAGCAGGAGTCCAACAATAAAGCCAGAACCCTGGCAATAGCCCACCTCACGATCGTGCAGGGAATAGGCTTTGATGACATTAAAGAGAGCCTCTTGGCCGGGTCCATCTTTTTCCTTAAAGAAATCCACCTCGGGATAAGTACGGGCAATGTCACGTCGTATTACCTTTTCGCAGGCCGATGTTGCCTTTATATATTCGGCATATTGTTTTTTGTCAGCATCACAAGCACCACACAACTGTTGCCAGACAATGGCTCTGAAAATGGAAATAATAATGGATAACATTTTTATTGCTACATTGAGATAAACACCGTTTTCGCAGTACATTTGGTAACAGATGAGTTGTATGTTAAAATCTCGCCGAAAATTAGGTATACTCGTGTATAGGAATACTCGTAAGAATTAGTCCAATAAATTTATCTTGATGATGATTTTGTAAATATGAAAAGTAGATCTAACCCAAGACCTTCTATGCAATTTTTTTACATCAACCTATTCCCATCAACAGAGACAACTAGAGGTCTCCTAACCTTACAATATTCCTTCATTGAATCAGTTGAGCACACCTTATTTTGATTTCCCACTTGTATTTTCGAGTATGGTTAAGCTTAAATCTTCTAATAGTGTTGGTCCTGACGGTGCACCTAGTATAATCCTCAAATATTGTGCTCAAAGTCTTGCTGTTCTGCATACATTGCTATTTAATATTTCGTTAAAATATGTCTTTTTCCCATCCATCCCATCTTACTTAACCCCTCTTCATAAATCTGCAAGCCTCACTGATGTGGAAAATTATCTTGGAATCGCAAAATTAAGTATAATTCCAAAACTTTTTGAGAAAATTGTTACTGAGATTTTATCTCATAAAGTATCGTCTATTCTAGGTCCGTTCCAAAATGGATTTCGTAAAAGTCTTTCAACTGTAACAAATTTAGTGCAAATTTCTTCTCAGGTTATAAACGAGTTTGTTCTTGGTAATCTGATAGACTTGATTTATACAGATTTTAGTAAAGCTTTTGATAGAGTCAATCACAAACTCTTAATACATAAGCTGGATCTTATTGGTTTTAGTAACAATTTATTGCGTTGGCTATAGTCTTATCTTGATAGTCGTATTCAGATTGTGAAATTTGGTAGATCCGATTTTGGTTTTATCTGGGGTTCACCAAGGTAGCCATATTGGTCCCACCCTGTTTGCTGCAATTCATCAAAGATTTGCCAGATTCAATTTCTAGTTCAAATCTACTGATGTATGCAGATGGTGTTAAGATATTTGTATACCCTACATCACACTGTGGTCCAGTGTACTATGAGTCTGTGCATTTGTTTGTAACACCCAGAAGGAGAAAAGATAGATCCATCGTTTATTACATCAATCGTTTTGGACTCCCTACCTGAGTCGATTTAACCATGTCCGTCTGTCCGTCCGTCTGTAGATGTATCGTTGTAATCAAAGTGCTGGTCGTATTTATGTATATATATGTTACACCCGTTTTGACATGTAAGCGCTGTAGAAACTGTATTTTATATCAGATCAGCACGATTTTTGACAGAGCGAGTTCTCTTATTACATGAATGAACTCTGCCAAATTCGGGAAAATCGGTTCAGATTAAGATATAGTCCCCATATATGTATATGTTACACCCGATTTGACATACAAGCGCTGTAGAAACTGTATTTTATATCATAGCAGTACGAAATTTTGACAGAGAGAGTTCTCTTATTACATGAATGAAATCTGCCAAATTCGGTGGAAATTAGTTCAGATTTAAATATAGTCCCCATATATGTATATGTTACACCCGATTTGACATGTAAGCGCTGTAGAAACCGTATTTTATATCCGATCAGTACGAAATTCCACAGATTGAATTTTCTTATTATATAAATGAACACTACCAAATTCGTGGAAAATACTTTCTGATTTAGATATAATCCCCATATATATATATGTTTCACCCGATTTGACATGTAAGCGCTGTAGAAACCGTATTTTATATCCGAACAGTACGAAATTTGGCAGAGAGAATATTCTTATTACATGAATGAACACTACCAAATTCGTGGAAAATCCTTTCTAATTTAGATATAGCCCCCATATATATATGTTTCACCCGATTTGACATGTAAGCGCTGTAGAAACCGAATTTTATATCCGATCAGTACGAAAGAGGCAGAGAGATTTTTCTTATTACATGAATGAAAACTACAAAATTCGGGGAAATTCAGTTCATATTTAGATATAGCACCTATATAAAGGGTTTTCCAAAAAGAGGTGTTATTTTGGTATTCGAAGAAAAATGCCGTTTTTTGAGATAAATGATCGGATGTTTATTTCTTAAAAAAGAGGAAGGTATGCCGTTAATAATGATAAACAACATCAGCCAAATGGCCACCACGACCACGCTTACAGGACCATATTCTTTTCATGAAATTTTCCATAACCAAATCGCAAAGTGGCTGCCCCTATGTCTTCGATAGCCTCACGAATTCTATCTTTGAGGTCTTGAATCGACGCTGGGCTGTTGGCCTTATCTTTCACGTGGCCCCAAAGGAAGAAGAAGTGTTACCTCTTCGAGAGATAACACGGTCCGGAGACGTTACCCGTAACATAGCAATGGTTTCGTTGCTTGTGTGGCACGTAGCGCCGTCTTGTTGAAAGTAAACGTTGTCCAGGTCAATAGCATCCAACGCCGACCATAAAAAATCATTAATCATCTCTCGATAGCGCAATCCATTCACCGTAACTGTTGATCCAACCTCATTTTCGAAAAATTAAGGTCCAATGACCCCACCGGACCATAAACCGCACCAAACAGTCACACGTTGAGGATGGAGAGGCTTCTCAACAATCGCCCTTATTCCAGTTGGCGTCGTCGACATCGTCACATCATTTTCGTCATATCTATGAAGTTCTAGCTTTGTCATCTTTACGCCAAAACGAATGTTTTTTGTATCCATGAACTAACAAAAACCCTTTTTATGACTTAAAATTATTTAAAAAATTTCAAAATTTATGAAGTCGTCAATCTAAACAGTGTCGACTAAGAATCGGCGTCGACCAAAAATAATGAATAATAAGATATGTCATCCCGGAGCGAGTAAGTTGTCAGTTACGAACGAATAGAAATTTCAACGAGTAGGTGTTCAAAGAGTGAGTTTTTCCGCGGATTTCGGACCGATTTTCCCGAATTTTTTGTAATTGTCACAATTAAAAAACTAATATCAATCGATTAGTGCAAAAAAAGTTCAAACTATGTTCGCGGAAACCTGTTTTTTCGCGTGTGACATTTCATTCCTATTCGTTCGTAACTGATAGATTTTGACGTTTCTGGCTGAGGGCACATCTGTATAATTTAAGGTCTGTGGCGTCGACGACGCCAACTGGAATAAGGGCGAATAACTCTTGGGTTTTCCGAGCCACAGATGCGACAATTTTGCTTGTTGACGTAGCCACCGAGGTGAAAATGGGCCTCATTAGTCAAGATGATTTTTCGATGATGTTCGATTTTTCGAATTTTAATAATTTCAATGTGTTGTTGAATCGTGTATCGTTCCATTTTTAGTAATGGCGTAGTTTCTACTTGTCAAATGTCAAAGAATAAAAGCTTCAAAAGTGACAGCTACCGAAATACCGGGTGATTCAAAATAACACCTCTTGTTGCAAAACTCTCTAAATCTAAACCGATTTTGACCAAGTTCGAAACGGTTCATCCTTGACGTAAAAGAGTTAGTTGTTTCAAATTTCGTCAAATCGGAGTAAAATTGCAACATGTACTTAGCGGACTGCTTAAGATGGACAGACAGACGGGCAGGGTTATATCGAAAGTGCTGATGATTCCGAGTCGATTGGTATTCTTTAAGGGGTATAACTCCAATATTTTAGGGCGTTACATACATCTTATATAAATAATACCCTGTACCACAGAGTGGTGTAGGCTATAAAAATATACAAAGTCGTACTACTCAGTACAATAGTGTAATGTGCGATTTAATTCCGTTACAAACATTTACTCACCTGAAATGATGTGGTATACCGCGTCGTACCAATTCCCGAACACAGGGATTTTTACGCTTTAAAGCTCCATCCCAATCGTTTAGAATTGTGGCCCAGGTGGTCCAGATATCCTCTTCGGCAACAGAATTGCCATCTAAAGGAGAGAGAAAAAACACATAGATATTACCACAAATTCAACTTCGTCGTCGCCCTTCATTCAACTTCTTACTTGATGTAATGCTTATCTGACTTGTGTCAGAATTCTTTCGACTATGTGTGGAATGCAAGGAGTTCAAAGATTTTGCATCACTTTCAATTAGTTTATTGGCAGCTTCTAGTTTAGCTAAAAGATCCATTTCGGAGGTGGGTAGATTTTCTTCGGGAGCGACTATGGTGGCGGCTGTTGAACACTTAATGTCCATTTTCTTACTAGAGTCCTGTTGCAAGGGAGTGGGCTGGCTGGCGGCGGAAGTGGTGGCTGAAGCTGTGGTAAGGGTCATTGCCAATGTTTGTCGTCTCAATTGTAACAGTTTGCCAGATTTTGTTGAGTTCTTCCGCGCTGCTGTGGCTCGAGCAGAGTTGAAGGAATTCCGAATTCCTCTAAAGGAATGGATATGATTTTTTGGAGATTTGTTCTTTGGATTTTTTATTCCAAATTTTTTGGAGAATTAGTTTTCATTGAACATGATCTTTCCGTGGTGGGTGGTGGTGTGGTGTAGTCTTAGGAGTTAGAGCGTTTCCTGGAACTGAAAGGAAAGGGAGAAATGGATTATTAAAAAAGAGTTTTTGAATATTTGTATAAAAAATTTAAAGTGTTTTAATATTTGCCTAAATAAATAAAATATATTTTTTAAAAGCTTTTAAAGAATATTTTCATCTAGGATTTCTTTTGCTGCTGTTTTCCTTTTCATATAATAAATCCATTTTTTTATTTCAGAAATACGAACAAATTGTTTGGCCCTGATTTTTTCTGATTATTATTCGAAATTCCTTCCCTTTCACTATTCCCATTACAACCGAAATTGTGGAGGCATTAATGCGTAAATAAACTAATATATTTATAAACAATTTTGTTAATGACCCCGATTTGCCGGGAGCGTCTCTCTCTATGCGCGTTTGTATGTGTTGCCAATACTGTCTGGAATGTCACTCAGAATACAATAAAACCACAAAACAGTAGTAAAACCAACAAAATTGTATTCCGCCTCTGGCCCCCAAAAAAATACCAAATAACGATGAATGAATCGAATTGGAGATGGCGTTAATGATGGAAGCCAATTGTTGATTGTGAGTTTGTGTGTCTGTACTACTGAATGGATGACTTTCTGTCTGGCTGGTTGAATGTCTTTCATTTGCAGCAGCGCCGATATGAAAACAATAAAATTGGATATAACAAAAAGCCAAAAAATAAACAAAACAAAATACAATCGGAGGGACAGAGAAACAGTGCTTTTGGCATCATATTTTGTATCAATAACAATATCAAGCCATAAACCAACACATTACCGTTGCCACAACCACCTCCAATACTCCGAAAAATAACCTTGGCCAACAAATTATTTGTTAGCGGCCAAAAAAAATACACCGAATAGGCCATAATCAAGTGATCGATTAAATGACATCGCATATAAACACTGTAATTACACACGGCACCGCTCAAACTAGAGTAATTAGGATTATTATGAGTAAAAACGCTCTAAATTTAGGACATTCAACAATTTTGTGCGCCAGGACATTGGGTGTAATTTGGGTCAAGAACATCAGTTAAGGAGGAGTTTTCTGAAGGGTTTGAAGGTCAGATTGCTTTTACATCAAAATTGGTTAATTGGATATGTTTATGCATGAAATGATAATATAACACAAGGCTATCAAAATAAAGAAAATAATTAATTTTTAAAATTAAAAAAAAAATGATTTAGGCTTATATTTGGGCAGACCGAACGTTATATTAAAGAATTTTTTATTTATATGAATTACAATACAAAATAAATATAAAGTGTTTTCCAATAAGAGTGATACGATTTCTTTGAAACAAACACACTTATTGTTAAGGAAATTCAAAAGTTTTTTTTTATTTAAAGTGAAGTACAATCGATACAATTAAGTTCTAAATAAAACGTCATTCAAATGGCCCCCACGACTTCTTCTGCAGGAACGAATTCGATGAACCCAATTTTCGAGCACTTTTTCCACTAAATCAAGTCGTATGTCATGAATGGCACGTTCAATATTGACTTGTAAAGCTTGAAGAGAGTCTGGTTTATTTCGAAAGGCCAATGACTTCAAATAATCCCACAAGAAATAGTCTAATGGTGTTAAATCACAACTTCTTGGAGGCAATTCAATACCACAATTTCTTGAAATACTCGAATTTCCAAACTTTTCTCGCAACAATTCAATTGTTTCATTTGCTGTGTGCCACGTAGCCACAATCGGTCAATGGCAAAAGGATAGCTCTTAACGAGAGCTAAAATGTTGCTCATGGGTGTCAAGGTCGTAAGCAACTGGAAAGTTTTTTTTTATTTAAAAAATGGACTTAGCATCATTTTCAAATGTGAACGGAAAGTTTATTTTTGCTCTAGCTCCTTAATCGGTCAATGGCAAAAAAATAGGTCTTAACGAGAGCTAAAATAGTCGGTCGACTGGAAAGTGTTTTTTTATTTATTTAAAAAATGAACTTAGTGCACCAAAATATGCAATTGGAGAATTATAATTTTGATAATAAAACTGAATCCCTATTGGGAAACCCGTTATATTCTAATTTTACGGTCCAGGGAAAACCTGGATGACAAAGGCAATGTAGCTTGTTATATTTTTGTAGCGACAGACCTGAGCCTCTGGTGGGAATCGAACCCACGACTCCCAAACTCAAAGGCAAGCACGCTACCAACTCATTCTGGAAAAAGTTTTCAAACTGAAAACAGACTTAAAATTTTGAAGTCCAAAGAAAGAAACATAAATATTTGAGAAAGAATTATTAAGAGGATATCGATCTAAAAGACTTCCGAGGCCGCTGAAATCCCTTTAATAATAAATATGGAAGATTTCTAGATAAATGTATACGTAATCAATTAATCCCAACCAAGAAATTCCTTACCCATCCGCTGGGAGAGAAACCTCTAAGACTTCCCGGAATAGTTCGAATATAGAAACCCATCATCAAACCACAAACTAATTATCCACCCACCTTAGAGCGAAGGGTATATATTAGGGCGGGTCGATTTAAAAATCGCCCATTGCTCAGTGAAAATCGTATTCTAGGGATCAAAAATAAGAAACTTTGCCGAAGGAACCATACCTCTAAAACGAATTCTGATGTCCCGGAAAAAATCCCACTTTGACCCATTTAGAGTGCTCCAATCGAGTCCAAATGTATGACCGACCCCCACTCAGTGAAGTGATCAGTGAAAATCGTATTCTAGGGATCAAAATAAGAAACTTTGCCGAAGGAACCATACCTCTAAAACGAATTCTGATGTCCCGGAAAAAATCCCATTTTGACCCCTTTTGAAGTGCTCCAATCGAGTCCAAATGTATGGAACCCCCAGGGGGTTCCAGAGGGTGTGCCAGTGACATGGGTGGGTCGGGCCTCCAAAGTTAGTGGGGGTCGGTCATACATTTGGACTCGATTGGAGCACTCTAAATGGGTCAAAGTGGGATTTTTCAAAATTTGCCCCTACCCAAAAGTTCGACCCAAATTCCGGGACATCAGAATTTTAGAGGTATGGTTCCTTCGGCAAAGTTTCTTATTTTGATCCCTAGAATACGATTTTCACTGAGCAATGGCGACTTGTTTTGCCTCCCCACAAATCGACCCAGCCTAGTATATATCATTAGCTACGAGCCAAAAGAGTAACACATTGAAACATACTTGGGGTCTTACGTCACGACCCCAAGTATGTTTGGCGGAAATTAGTTTTGGGTAATTTTACGAGGGTTGCTATTTTTATTTTTTGGTCCTGTCAATGCTGGTGTTGTCAGATGAAAACTGGAACTTCCATTGGAAAGTATGGCATTTTTTAGCATAACTTCACTCAGACCGTTTTGTCATTTGAGCGCGAATTGTTTTGGTTACAGTGTGTTGAAAATTCACCTCCAAAACATGGGTTTTGAACTCTTCGACAGCTGCATCAGGCGTCGAAAAACGTTGACCAAGCAGTTTTTTCTTGATGTAAGTGAATAAGAATAAGTCATTGGGTGTCAAATAAGGGCTGTACGGCGGATGACCCATCAATTCGACGTTTTGGCCGGTCCAAAAGGCGCTGGTTTGAGCCGATGTGTGAGAGCTCGCATTGTCATGGTGCACAATGATTCGTCTTCTGTTCTTGTTCGTTTTTCGAATTTCTCCGAAGACTTCAGGCAAACAAATTGTGGTGTACCACTCAGAATTGACGGTCCTGCGTTGCTCAAGCGGAACAGTCGCCACATGACCAGTTTTGCCGAAGAAAACGGCGACCATTTGCTTTGAAGTGCTTCTTCCACGAACAACTTTCGTTGGATTTGGCTCGTCTTCGAAGACCCACACGTTCGATTGCTGTTTTGTTTCGGACTCATACACATAGATCCAAGATACGTCACTTGTGACGATCTTATAAAAGTCTTTTGAAGCACCGCGATCGTATTTTTTCAAAATTTCTTTGCACCAATCGACACGAGCCTTTTTTTGAGCGATTGTCAAATTGTGCGGGATCCAACAAGAACAAACCTTTTTTACGGCCAGGTGTTCATGCAATATCGTATGTATGCTGGTGGAAGAAATGCCCAAGGCTGCCTCTATCTCACGGTATGTCACATGACGATCTTCTCGGGCACAACGGCCGTTTTTGGACGACCTTCGTGTTTGAGCGAGCGTCGGCCACGATTGAATTCATTAAACCAGTTTTTGACTGTGCTAATGGATGGTGCTTCATCGTAATACAAAGATTTTTAAGTTCATCGATGCACTCTTGTCGCGATAATCCACGTCGAAAAAGGATCGCACGAAAATGTTCACAAGTTAATTAAATTTGTTTGCCAAATTGATTTTTTCAAGTCACTGTAAACAACACAAATGATGGCCGTATGTCAAAACGATCTGATGGTCGTACGTCAACACTTAGTGTTGCCTAGGCCAGAAAAGTCCGTCTGTCTGCTGGCTGGTGCGCACGAGAGAGCTATCTCGAAAGGATAAACCGAGTGACTTTAAATTTGGAATGCGGTAATATTTTTCTCCAACTCCGACTAAGTTTGAAGATGGGTCCACATTGGACCACACTTCTAGTACCTCTCCCACAAAGGATTAACATTTAATGAAATATTGATTCTTTAATAAATTCTATACTACATACTTAGTCGAATCTTCTGAAATTCCACACATAGTATTAGTTTATAAGTCGCTAACACCTCAAGAGAAATGAACGATGTTACCAAGCCCCTTTTGGTACCTCCCATACAAATGGACCATTTTGCACTATAAGTTAACAGTTTATAACTTGAATACCAGTGCATACAAATACTTCCAATTTTGTATAGTGTCAGGCTTTTACAGTACCTATAGTCCAGTGAAACATAGGCGTTATTTTGGTACCTCCAACACAAATGTATTGTTTTGAACAAAAAGTTAGCAGCTTATGGCGTGAGTACAAATGCACGAAAATACTACAAAATTTTGCATAGTATGTTGTTTTTACCGTACCTATATTTTTCGAATACCTAAAAGCAAATAAAATAATATTAGAATGGAATCAAATATTTCTTTAGAACAACATCTTCCCAAACATACATATAACATTTGTGTTTGTCAAATATTATATGTTTGGAGTACTCTAAACATATACAGGGTGGCTGATATGTATTGCAACCAACTTCAGGTTGCTATCATTTCTAAACCGCTAGTCTGATAGCTGACAGATTTATTTCAGTGACAGTTCATTTTATTGTTTACAAGCTTACAAAAGCATTTTGATCTATTGCATTCAGAAAAAAGTTATTCGTGATGGAATTCAAGCGTGATAGTGTGATTGCTTTATATTTGGGTGGAAAAACACAAGTGGTTATCGTTAGAGACCTCCAGCATTTAAATGTGAATAAATCTGTTGTTTCTCGTACCATTGCTCGTTACCGTGATACTGGCAGTGTTGCATCGCGTCCAAAAAGTGGACGAAAAAAAACGGTAACAACACCAGAAATGATCCGAAAAGTGAAGGCCAGATTTTATCGAAATCCACGCCGCAGTGGTAGAAAAATTGCTCGTGAGCTGAACATATCGCGATAACGGATACAACACATATTAAAAAATGAGCTTGGACTAAAGCCATTGAAGTTCCAAAAAGTGCAAGAGCTCACCAAATGCACAAAAAAAAATTAGACTGGAAAGAGCCAAGGAGTTTCTTCGCTTGCACGAAAGTGGCCAGTTACCGAATTTGGTTTTCTCCAATGAGAAGCCATTCCAAATTGAGCAGTTTGTGAACAAACAAAATGATCGGGTTCACTTGCCAAAGAGGTCAGCTGAAATTTTACACCTTCGATTGGCCACCAGAACTCAAGCGCCGCCGATGGTAATGGTGTGGGCCGCCGTAACGGCCGATGGTCGCTCCCCGCTCGTATTCATCGACCATGGGGTCAAAATAAATGCCGAATAATATCGGGAAAATATCCTAAAGACAGTATTGAAGCCCTGGACAGACAAACATTTCGGCCGCAGACCATGGACATTCCAACAGGACTCAGCACCATCGCACTCAGCACGCGTCAACCAAGAATGGCTTAAAAAGGAGGTTGCTCGCTTCATTTCTACCGCACAATGGCCACCAAGATCTCCGGATCTAAATCCGTTGGACTTTTGCGCCTGGGGCATTTTAGAGAGTAAGATTCGCACTAAAAATACCAAAGTATCGATCATCTCAAAACAGCGCTTCGCCGGGAATGGGCCAAAATACCGCAGAGCCACTTTCGTGCAGCGTGTGATGGCTTTGTCGGCCGTTTGAAGGCCATAATTCGTGCCAAAGGTGGCCAATTCGAACAAATCTAAACTGTTTCTAAAATTTTATGTTATTTCCGAAATTTTTTGCTTTTGAACAATAAAATTTAAAAAAAGAAATTAAAAAATATAGCGCTTTACTTTGTTGCATTACATATCAGCCACCCTGTATACCATATATAATAATTATTCCATTTTTGCCTCTGTATTGCAAAGAATGCAATTTTTAAATTGGTATGTCAAAATACTATTGCTTGACAGCAAAATGAAAAGTTTAGCTGTAATTATTAGATTTAAATATAAGGAATAGCATCAACGAAACGAACAAGAATTATTAACAACTTTAAAAAAACTTATATTAAAAACAATCACGCCAAATACAGCTTGAACGAGAAATCAATTGGATATGGCTGCACACAAATGTTTACCCATACTCGTATACATCTCGTTGATTTATATGCGTGTGTGTTTGATGTTCCTTCAGCCACTTAAATGAGAGTGGTTGAGAGGGTAATTTTATTGTGCCCTATAATTGTTATGCCTCTCAGAGATGACAGTAAGCCTTTTCTTCTCACTTTAAGCCATATTATGCTTAATTTTTCTTTTCAGGAAATGTTTACTTGATTTCAAGTATTATATACTTATTGTAAGCCTTTCAGCACTTGATTTTTTTCAATTTAAGCCGATTTATACTGGTTTTAAGTAAAACTAAGTACGAACGTACTTAAATTTTTAAGTACGATTTCGGGCTTAAATTAAGAATTTTTTACTTGAATTTAGTAAGGCATTTTTCTTTATGTGTACATTATCCGATTGATTCAACGAAACCACTGTTGTTGGACCTGTGTTAATATTTCCACTCGCAAACGTGATGACACGTTAATGTCGTCGATGTCGTCGTCAAACTGAATTAATCACAATTAACGTCATAAAGAGCATAATAATAGCAACAATAACAATACGAACGAGTAACAAACAATTATGTATTTTCGGTTATTTGGCTTTTGTTTTTGTTTCTGTTTTTATATTTACTCTTTTCGGAAATACTTTCACCAAGCGTCCCGCAAAATACAATAATAATAGTAATTCGTCAAAATAATCAAAAAAGAAAAGAAAGAAACAAAATAAAATTTATTTCAAATGAAAATAGTTAAACGAAGACGAAAACGTCGTTACGATTTAACTGTTTTTACTTTTATTTTTCAAAATTTTACTTACAACAGTAATATTTGCTGAAGCTCCACCGGCTGGTGGCTCTGGCGGCTCTCACGACAATCGGCCCAAAGCAAGAAATGCCGGAGTTTATGGTTGGCCACTTTTTTATTAACTATTCCGTGCCGGGATGCACAAGACAACACAACAAATGAAGCGTGGCCATCCGCCAAGCAAATGGCAAAGAAGCGGGCAGAAACTCCCGACAGTCATCGATGGTACGTACTACGTACCCACAGTAGAAACTTCGACTGCGGAAGAAATAAGGGAAATCTAACGTCGTGGTGTCGTCGTCGTCTTTTCGCATTTTACTTTCCTCATAAATTTTAGTTGTTTTAACCGTTTTTGTTTCACTTTGTTTTTTCACTAAAGTTGCGATGTCTAACAAATTATTTTAATGACTGACTGACAAACAACTGACTGACTTGACTGAATAACTCAGTTGAGTTGACTGTCTGTCTGTCCATTCGGCTGTTCAGACCGTCTAAATGAAATGCGTTGTTGGTTGAGAGGGATGTTGGCAGCAACAAAAAAAATATTTAAAAAAAAATATAAAAAATAAATTACTCTCACAGCCCAGCTCCACCACTCCAACCGCAGCCAGAGATAATGGGGGAAAAATAAAACATTTTAAATCACATTTCAATTGTTTAAAACAAAAAGACAAAAACACTTTTTCTTTTGGAACAGAACAAAATTGAAAACAAATAAAGAGCTGCTATAGATTTTGTTATCTCAGTTGGCGTAATTGTCGAAAGACGTAACAAACACTGCAGAATATAATTCGTGGAGAAGTGGGAGCTTTAGTGACTACCTTCGATAACACACTTCACATACACTCAAAGAAAAATATTAGAATTGTGAATAGACAAAGAAACTGAATTCAAAAGAATTGAAAGAAATAACTTTTTTTAGATTAAAGCAATTGAGAGAATTTAAGTTTGATAAAACAGCTAAGATAAAGGGTGGTTAAATTGTAAGGGCCGATGTTGAATGTGAACCACACCAAGTTTCAAGTCAAGTTTTTTTTCTGCATTTCATTTGACATTTCTCAATTTCAGACTAACTCAACTTGAACCATGGAAAGATACACAATCGAGCAACGCGTTAAAGTTTTTTAAGCCTTTTACGAAAATGGGCGTTCAAATCAATATGCATTTCGTGCACTTCGTGATGTTTTTTTGATCAGCATAATCGACCAAATGTGTCCACAATCGGGAGAATTGTGGGCAAATTTCAGCAAACCGGGTCTGTAGATGTGAAAACACCTGTGCATGCTCGCCCAGTTCGTTTGGTGCGGCTTATGGGCTGGCGACGTCATCGGGCCATACTTCTTCGAAATGAGGCCGGTCAGGCAGTTACTGTGAATGGTGTTCGCTATCTTGAGATGATAACGAACTTTTTATGACCCGAATTAGAAGATGTGGATGTGGACAATATGTGGTTTCAACAGGACGGTGCCACTTGCCACACAGCTAACGAAACAATGGCTTTTTTGCGCAACAAATTCAATGGCCGTGTTATCTCACGTCGTGGCGATGTTAATTGGCTGCCAATATCATGTGATTTGACACCGTTGGACTTCTTTCTTTAGGGTTATTTGAAAGAAAAGGTGTACGTCGATAAGCCAGCAACAATTCAACAGCTAAAGGATGAGATAATTCGGCACATTAACGACAGAGAACCTCAATTATGCCTCAGCGTCATCATCAAAATTTCAACCGTCGGATGGAGGTGTGCCGCCGAGGTGGTGGCGGCCATTTTGCCGATATTTTGTTCCATACATAATTGAACCATACCAATATTATCATAATAAAAAGAAATGACAATAATTTCCTAAATAATTTGTGTTTTATTCAAAATCAACATCGGCCCTTAAAATTTAACCACCCTTTATAACCTCACTTTGTGAGTAATGTAATATGGCACTTCGGTTAGGAGATGCCACAATGTTGATGTCAAAATTGTTCATTGTATGTCAGTTTAAAAATCAAAATCAACATCGGCCCTTAAAATTTAACCACCCTTTATAACCTCACTGTGTGAATAATGTAATATGACACTTCGGTTAGGAGATGCCACAACGTTGTCCATTGTTTGTCAGTTTATAGCGATTAGAAATGTCGTATAAAATACAAAATATGAGAACAAAACATTTAGATGATTGCTGCAGAAGTAGTTTACAATTTCATCATGGAGAGATATACGCAAGAACAAGGTTGGCAAATTATTCAGTTTTATTATCAAAATAATCGTTCTCCAATTGTTTGGAGATTCGATTATTTCAAGAAATTGTGATATTGAATGGCCTCCAAGAAGTTGTGATTTAACACCATTAGACTATTTTTTGTGGGGTTATTTGAAGTCATTGGTCTTTCGAAATAAACCAGACTCTCCTCAAGCTTTACAAGTCAATATTGAACGTGCCTTTAATGACACACGACTTGATTTATTGGAAAAAGTGCTCGAAAATTGGGTTCATCGAATTCGTTCCTGCAGAAGAAGTCGTGGAGGCCATTTGAATGACTTTTTATTTAGAACTTAATTGTATCGATTGTAATTCACTTTAACAAAAAAAGTTTTGAATTTCCTTAAAAATAAGTGTTTTTTTTTTCAAAGAAATCATATCACTCTTATTGGAAACCCCTATATTTTACCTGGAGAACTGGAGAACTTATTATCGTAATTGGTTGAGGAATGCTTTATATATATACAAATATATTTTTTCTTCATCCCATCAGCGATTTCAAAGATATCTTACAAGATATTGTGAAAAAATTATAATTTTTATATAGTAAGAGAATTTCTACCAAATCATGTTTTTATACCCCCACTATTGTGAACGAGGGTAACACATCGAAGGAGTGACCTACTTAAGATACCCCAAAAATAATTGTCGGAAATCCCTTTGGGTCATTTGAAGTCACTTGACTAATTTCCGTTCATTGGTCCGTCTCTCTGTCTGACTGGTGCGCACGATAACCCTCGATAGGAGTAACCGATTGACTAAAATTTTTTTATACATGTTAATTTTTATTTATTTATTTATATGAATTACAATACAAAGTAAATTTATATTCTAATTATAAGGTCCAGGGAAAGGCCGGGTTACAAAGACCATATGGCTAAATTTTTGCAGCGACAGACCAGAGCCTCTGGTGGGAATCGAACCCACGACCCCCAAACTCATAGGCGAGTACGCTACCAACTCACCTACTGGGGCGCTCTATACATGTTAATATTTTTTTCTATATCACGCTGAGAACGAAAATGGAGCATGATGGTTCAATCTATCTAGTACCTGCCCCACAAATGGTTCACATTTAGTAAAATATTGATTGTTTAATATTTTCTATACTACTTATCTGGATCTACCGCAATTCCGCACATTTTAATAGTTTATACGTAGCTATCACCTTGAGAAAAATGGGCAAAGTTGCCACGCCGCTGGCACACAAATGGGCCATTTTTGCACTAAAAGTTAACGTCTTATAATTTTGATTCTAGTCCATACAAACACTTGAAATTTAGCACAGTGTAATGTATTTATAGTACCTATATTCCCGTGAAAAATGGGTGTTATTGTCACGCCCCTTTTGGTACCTCCCATACAAATATACCATTTTGCACAAAAAGCGCAATACTTGTACCGCAGTGTGTTGTAGGCTATAGCTATTTTATACCCTCCACCATAGGAATGGGGAGTATATTCATTATGTCACTCTGTTTGTAACTAACACCTCTAAATATTGATCTAATACACCATAAAGTATATATATTCTTAATCGTCTAAAAATTCTAAGACGATTTAGCCATGTCCGTCTGTCCCTCCGCCACGCTACAATCTACAATAATTGAGCTAGATGACTTAAATTTGGTATGGGTATTTCTTATTGCTGCAGGTAACTTGGGATTGAAAATGGGCAATATCGGTCCATATTTTGATATAGCCCCCATATATAGCATCTGTCCGAATTGACTTCATAACGCCATAGAGACCACAAATGTCAACTGATCGGGCTGAAAACTGGTAACTAGGGTTTTTTTATAGCCGAAAACCTTCACACGAACAACGTTAGCCATAGGTCCATGTTTTGATGTAGCCGCCATACAAAGGTCCCACAGATTTTACTTCTTAACGCAACAAAACCCACAAATTTCAACGAATCGGGCTGAAATTTGGTAATATGACTTTATTTGTGCCCGAAACCATTCACATGCTATCCTCGTTTTTACTTGTTGTTACTCTAGAAGGACAAAAACTTCGTCGTCGGCAAGTGTCCGCTTAAGGGCCTTTATTCCGCACAAGCCTTCACTGTACTATATCCGTTTTTTATTTATTTATGTAACTCTAGTTTTACACTACACCGCACTGTGGTACAGGATGTTATAAGTTTGTTCTATGTCAGATGTTTGTAACAGCTAGAAATACTAAAGCTACAGCTACCGCTAGCCACCTTAAAGTATACCGATCGAATCAGAATCACTAGCTGAGTCACATATATTTGTTTCGTCCGATTTGGCCCTTAAGTCCTATAGAATCTGTATTTTACATCCAATTGTTTTGAAATTTAGCTTCGGAGATTTTCTTCATCCAAGGACCAACATTGTCAAATTTGAAAAAAATATCGGATAAGATTTACTACAGAGGCACAGACGTACCAAATGTAAATTGTGTAAACAAATTTTAGTGGAAGTATACACAGAATATTTCATTATTATCCAATCTTACTATAGCGGTGTACGGTTTCATGTAGTCGGCACCGCCCGACATTAGCTTTTCCTTACTGGTTTTTCTAACTAAACTTTAAATCTAGAAAAAATCCCCAATTTTGAAACACGTTTACAGTTCTCTCACAATCGAAATTTCATTCACAATAATTTATTCTGTCATATCATTGAAAAGAAACGCTGTAACCTTTTTTCAAACAACAATCAAACAATTTTCAGTCGAAAAGCTGATTTCGTCAGTACTCACGACACAAACCACAAAAAAAGTAAACAAAAAAACCCGCTCACAACAATTAATTATACAAATTATTTGCGCATCTAGTTAGTGTATAACAATCTTGTGAACAACACTGTTTGTAGAGTTCATGACGTCAAAGTAAGTAAAAAAAAAAAAGAAAAAACAATAACAAATAATTGTTTAGGAAGAAAATAATAAAAATAATAACAAAAAATAAATAAACTCATACAAAACAAGAAAAACATAAAATTGATAAGCTTTTTGCGATATACACGCCCAGAAAAATTAAAACACTGGGAGACTGCAGATGAATGACAGTAACGCTCAAATAGTTTTCCTGTATTCCACAAAAAAAAATTGAACATATGTAGCTTCAAGTTATTCTTACACTCATTTGCAAATTTCATGGAACTTGAGTTTGTTGCTCTTATTGCTTGTTCTGTTCGTGGGACACGTGGATGTTGCTTAGATCAACAACAATAACATATTTCAAGAAATACTTAGCGAAAATTCAGGAAAAGTGGACTAAAAAAATTAATGAAAAATAATTAAACTTTTCGTTGGATCAGTAAAAGTTATTTGCCCACTTTTATGAACAAAATGTTCTTCTTTGTAGATTAGTGTTACAATTGCATGGTAAACAGAATATTATAATAATATTTACATAAACAAGTGCTGCACTCTTGATGTTAATTAAGTAATTAAGCATGTTCTACAAGATTGCCATTGAAAGAAACGCAAATCTTAATCGTATTATGCACGACTAAATGAATTCTGAATCAATTGCATTAACTAGAGTAGTTGCTTGAGTTGTGTAGGATAGTAAACCATGAAAACATTGCGATTGCCATTTAGTTATGCCATAATTAATAAATTGTTATTATTCTTGTTTATCAAAAACATGTTTTCCCTCACCGCTCACGTTGAACCAATTTGATTGATATCAAAAGCTCAGAAGTTGGCCGATTTTAACATCAGCCAATTCTGCTAACCCCCAATGAAATGTGAGCCTAGGCTAGCCTATCGCTTTCTTAAAGAACCGGACTAAATCCCGGGTTAGACAGACGAAAACGTAGCCTAACTTTAGCGCAGCCGTAACGTTGCATGCTGGAGTAATTACCCAAAACCTGAAAAACATGCCATATGTCTCAGACATTCACAACAAAAAATATAACATACGTATTTTATTTTCTTGCTCATATTTTAACATTTTATTACTTATTTATCATTCCATTTCAAAAGTTTCGCATAAATGACTTATTTTTTCGTCGTTTTGATGATTTTGTTTGCAAAGCAGGCAACCGTACCGTCCAAATCATATTACAGCAGATTTAGCCGTCCGTTTCGTTTTAATCAGCTTATTCGTTACGCTACGGGGGCGTTACGGCCTAAGTTTGCCTAACCCAGAAGAAATGAGAGCCTAGGGTATTCTGCGGCCTTCTAGATAGGCCGGGCTCAGATAGAGAAGGTGTTCTATTGATTTCTCCTCCTCTCCGCCTTCAAAGCTTCTGCAAAAGTAATTTCGCAAGACCTCCAATCTCTATGCATGCCACCCAATGAGGCAGTGACCCGTCAAGACAAATACGTACGTAAGATATCCGGTATCGATAAAGACAGCAGGTCTTTGGTACATTTGTAGTTTAGACATGGACACATCAGTCTGGAATGTATGCAGTTCCTGACTAATGACCGTCTGTCATTTGTTGCCATGAGGGCACTATCTCTCAAAAAGAGCTTGCAGGTCGCTAGAGTCATGCCCACATATTCCACTTCTCCTGGAGGGTATAAGGTATTTCCTAGTTTTGCAAGTTCATCTGCCTTGCAGTTACCAGGTATGTCGCGATGACACGACACCTAAATCAGATAAATATTGAACTTCAGCCATATCGTTAAGAGATCTGGAACAGTTTTTTTGAATTCAGGAATACAGTTTCCAGGTACTTTATAAGAACTTTACTATCGGAGAAAATATTGATACCGACTGTAGTCAGAACATAAATTTGCAGCCATTCTGCTACCTTCTGCAAGTCATTTCGCAAGACCTTCAATCTCTCTGCTTGCCGTCCAAAGAGCCAGTGATCCGTCGTTTCTGACATGATAAGTGAGACATCTGTTCTCGATAACGACAGCAGGGTGTTGGTGCGTTTGGAGTCTAGGCAGGGCCACCTCAGCCTGGTATGTATGTAGTTCCTGGCCACCTGTCATTTGTTGCCTTAAGGACACTATCTCTCGAAAGGGTTATGTAGGTATAAGTATGCCCACATATTCCACTTCTTCTGAAGCGTCTTCGGCAGTCCTTAGTCTCGCAAGTTCACCTGCTTTGAAGTTTACTGGTGTGTACCTGTGGCCCGGCAACCAAATCAGACGAATATTGAACTGTTCAGTCATCTCGTGAAAAGATCTGCGACAGTCGAGGGCAGTTTTGGAATTCAGGAATAAAGTTATCATGGACTTTTTAGAAGCTTGACTATCTGAGAAAATATTGATATCGACTTTAGTCAGAACATTAATTTTCATTCATTCTGCAAAAGTAATTTCCCAAAACCTTCGATCTCTGCAAGCCGTCCAATAAGGCAGTGGCACGACATGGCAGACACAATAAGTGACGTTTGAAGTTGAGACATGACAAAAATCAGATAAATATTGAACTGTTCCTCCATCCCGTTAAGAGATCTGCCATAGTGAAGGCAGCTTTTGAACGCAGGAATAACGTTTCCAGAGACTTTATAGCAGCTAGACTATCAGAGAAAATATTGATGCCGACTTTAGTCAGAACATGCATTTTCTGCCATTCTGCTACCTTCTGCAAAAGTCATTTCGCAAGACATTAAATCTCTCTGCTTGCCGTCCAATAAGGCAGTGACCCGTCATGGTAGACACGAAAATTATTAGTCCGGTCTCGATAACAACAGCAGGACTTTGGTACGTTTGAAATTTTGGCAGGCCCACATCAACCTGGTATGTATTCAGTTCCTGACTAGTGACTGTCTGTCAGTTGTTGCCATGAGGGCACTATCTCTCAAGAAGAGTTTTGGCGGGTCGCTAGAGGCATTCCACGTAAGGATACAGACTTAGTCATAACATTAATTGTCATCAATTCTGCTACCTTCTGCAAAAGTTATTTCGTCAGACCTTCAATCTCTCTACGTGCCGTCCAATAAAGCAATGACCCGTCGTGAGAGACACGATAAATAAGATGTCCGGAACGTCGATGAGGGCATTATATCTCAAGAAGGGGTTTGGTAGGTCGGTAGAAGCATCCCAGCAGGAAGGGATACCGACTTTAGTCATAACATTAATTTTCATCCATTCTACTATCTTCTGCAAAAGTAATTTCGTCAAAATTTAAATCTCTCTGCATGACGTCCAAATAACAGTGGACCGCCGTGAAAGCACGATAAGTAAGATGTCCAGTTTCGATAACGACAGCAGGGAATGGTATGTATGCATGTCATTTGTTGCCGTGAGGGCACTATCTCTCAAAAAGAGCTTGCAGGTCGCTAGAGGCATGTCCACGTAAGGTAGTTTCTAGTCTTACATCTTCATCTGCTTTGCTGTTCCTTGGTGTGTCCCTGTTGCCCGACACACAAATCAGGTGAATATTCAGCCATCTCGTTAAGAAATCTGTTTTTGAATTCAGGGAAATAATTTTCTTGGACTTTATAGCAGATTAATTTTATTAATTTTCAGCCATTCTGCTGCTTTCCCTCGAATGCTCGTAGTGTACGATTTCTTTTAGCAATGAATAGCTCAAGTTCCTTAGAAAATAGACCAAAACTCACTTGGTTCTTGAGTTTTCAAACGTTTGTATAGAAGATCACGAATCTCCTATAGTGTCAGTTACAAAAGTTAGTGTCAATTCTGACGTTAGTGTCAGTTCTGACGTTAGCGTCAGTTCTTACATTAGTGTCAGTTCTGACGGGACATTGCCGGAACGGCAAACACGCCAGCAGGTTGGGAATTGAGTCCAACGACATCTGTCGAAGTTGTGGAGATGAGGAGGAAGCGGAGAGCATTGACTAACCAACTGCTTTGTTATTGTCCCGCATTGAGTAAACGACGTCTGCATATACTGGGGTCGGCCTTTCTAGGACGTCCGACAGATCTAGCAGGTACCGATATTGACATTATTGATAACTGTGTATATCAAGCAGGTTGATTCCGATTAAGGGCAACTGCGCCCTTGGTTTATCTGGGGATCTCAATTGGTCTATTTGAGCTAGTAACTCCTGCTGCCACCCTATTCTAATCTTTGCCGATTTATATAAAAAGCTTCGGTAAGGCTAGAGTGAGATACTTCTTGATAAAAATGTTATTCAGACATAGTGTAATCAACAACGCCTATAACGTGATGTATTGTGTTTAGAATAAACCTATGTCTGTAGCCATTACTAACAGTGACAATCCACTAAGTCTAATAGCAGTAGCTGCGGCATATTGCCTTGCTATACTGCCTTACGACCGATTAATGATTATCGTCACATTTGAAACAAATTATCTGAAAGCATTAGTCACAGGTCATAATTACTACTATATTATGAAAAAGTAGCATTTACGAGTGGGAAGATATAAGTAATGAGATTTGGGTATTGATAAACTATTGGAATTTATGTATGTATGTTCGAATATAGCGGGAATACCTTTACAATTCGTCCATAAACTTCGATAAGTGCCATGACAACTGCTTAATAGCGATTTGGTATACATTATGTGAATCACGATTTACGATTGTCCACACAATTTCTAATAATGACTAATATTTGAGAATTTTCTGACGTCAAAAAGTGAAAAAATCTACCAATTTAAAATAAAATTCAATTCAATAAAAAATTATAACTAAATAAAAAAAACCAAGAAAGAAAGTTAATTAAGGTAAACCGACTTACGAATCCAATCACCTTCAGTCCCAAAAATATTCGTTAATGTATTTACTTTTTTGTTTTAATTAAATTATTATCAATTTAAATTGCATTTAATAATTTTAAAGTGTGCACTAGTAATAAAGTTATAAGCTGTTAATATGGTCCATTTGTATGGGAGGTGCCAAAAACGTAGCGTAGGCACTATAGCAGCGTGACACTGTACACAATGAGAAGTATTTTTATGCATGTTATGTTATAAGCTGTTAAGTTTAGGTGCAAAATAATCATTTCTGTGGAAGGTACCAAAAGGGACATAAAAAAAACATAACTCCCATTATTCTCAAGGTGGTAGCGACTATTAAACTAATACTATCGGGCCTGTTCTGTAATCACGCGATTTGATATCACGGTGATTTCAAAACACCATCGATTTGAAAATCATTGTTGGTGTTCGGAAATAGTACGATTTATTGTTTAAAGTAAACAACAATCAATTTAAACCAACTATATCAAAATCGGACGATTTCCGAACTCTCCAAAAGTGATTTTAAAATCGGTGATAATACTAAACCACCGTGATATCAAATCGCGTGATTTCAGAACAGACCCGTATGTGTGGAATTTCAGAAGATTCGAGTAAGTCGCATAAAAGTTATTAGAGAATCAATATTTCCTTAAATCTTAACCCTTTGAGTGGGAGGTACTAGAAGGAGTGGACTAATATGGCCCGTCTTCGAATTTAGCTAGAGGTAGAAAAAATATTACGACATACCAAATTTGAAGTCAATCGGTTACTCCTTTCGAGAGTTACGAGGGTTGCTATATATATTTCTGGCCTAGGCAACACTAAGTGTTGCCTGGCGCCATCTGACATTTCCATTGGAAAGTTTGGCATTTTTTAGCATAAACGTACTCAGAACGATTTGACGTACGACCATCATTTGTGTTGTTTACAGCGACTTGAAAAAATCAATTTGGCAAAAAAATGGAATTAACTCGTAAACATTTTCCTGCGATCATTTTTCACAACTTTCGACGTAGATTATCACGACAAGAGTGCATCGATGAACTTAAATCTTTGTATGGCGACGAAGCACCATGCTATAGCACTGTCAAAAACTGGTTTAATGAATTCAATCGCGGCCGACGGTCGCTCAAAGTCGTCCAAAAACGGCCGTTGTGCCAGAGAACATTGATGCCGTGCGTGAACTGATAATGCAAGATCGTCATGTGACATACCGTGAGATAGAGGCATCCTTGGGTATTTCTTCCACCAGCATACATTCGATATTGCATGAACACCTGACCGTAAAAAAGGTTTGTTCTCGTTGGATCCCGCACAATTTGACAATCGCTCACAAAAAGGCTCGTGTCGATTGGTGCAAAGAGATTTTGAAAAAATACGATCGCGGTGCTTCGAAAGACTTTTATAAGATCGCCACAGGTGACGAGTCTTGGATCTATGCATATGAACCCGAAACAAAACAGCTATCGAACGTGTGGGTCTTCGAAGACGAGCCAAATCCAACGAAAGTTGTTCGTGGAAGAAGCACTTCGAAGCAAATGGTCGCCTGTTTATTCGGCAAAACTGGTCATGTGGCGACTGTTCCGCTTGAGCAACGAAGGACGGTCAATTCTGAGTGGTACACCACAATTTGTTTGCCTCAAGTCTTCGGAGAAATTCGAAAAACGAACTAGAGAAGACGAATAATTGTGCACCATGACATTGCGAGCTCTCACACATCGGCCCAAACTAGCGCCTTTTTGACCGGCCAAAACGTCGAATTGAAGGGCCATCCGCCGTACAGCCCTGATTTGACACCCAATGACTTCTTCTTATTCACTCACATTAAGAAAAAACTGCTTGGTCAACGTTTTTCGACGCCTGAAGCTGTTGAAGCTTTCAAAAACCATGTTTTGGAGGTGAATGTTCAACACACTGTTACCAAAACAATTCGCGCTCAAATGACAAAACGGTCTGAGTGAAGTTATGCTAAAAAATTTCATACTTTCCAATTGAAGTTCCAGATTTCATCTGGCAACACCAGCACTGCCAGGACCGAAATATAAATAGCAAACTTCATATCGTGCGCACCAGGCAGCAGACCGAAAGACGGACTGATATTGCTCAAATGACTTAAAATGTCCCAAATCGAATATCCACCAAACATACTTGGGATCTTAGGTCACTCCTTCGATTTGTTACACCTTTGGTTCTTAGCAAATGATATATACTCTCCTCCTTGTAAGGTGAGGGGATAATAACATTAATTTATAATGCTCGCTGAATTTAAAAACGAAACAATTTTTGTACATATATTAAGGAATATTCCCTTAAATTAGGAAAATCAGAAACGCATGAATTCGACCCAAACACAATAACTATTAAAATAATTACATTTCGCACTAGAAAAGAAGTCATGTGTAATTAAAATTTAGACATGCGAAATTAAAACGAAGACATGTGTAATTGAAATTATATGATCACTGTATTAAAAAACGAAACCTTGTTTGTACAAATGTTATAGAATATTCCCTTAAATTAAGAAAATTTTATGTATTCGAGCCAAGGCAATAATCATTAAAATCATTACATTTCGTATTAAAAATTAAGACGTGATTGATTAAAATTAAGGTAAGCATGATTATAACTAAGACATGTGCAATTGAAAATTAAAAGATGTGCAATTCAAATTAAGACAAGCACGATTAAAATTAAGACAAGCATGATTAAAACCGAGATATTTGTAATTAAACTAAGGTGTGTAATTAAAATTAAGAACATTTACTTATACAGGGTTTTCCAACAAGAGGTGTTATTTTGATTCACCCGGTATTTCGGTAGCAGTCACTTTTGAAGCTTTTATTCTTTGACATTTGACAAGCAGAAACTACGCCATTACTAAAAATGGAACGATACACGGTTCAACAACGCATTGAAATTATTAAAATTCGAAAATCATCTTGACTGATGAGGCCCATTTCCACCTCGGTGGCTACGTCAACAAGCTAAATTGTCGCATCTGGGGCTCGGAAAACCCAAGAGTTATTGTTGAGAAGCCTCTCCATCCTCAACGTGTGACTGTTTGGTGCTGTTTTGAAGTTGGATCAACAGTTACGGTGAATGGATTGCGCTATTGAGAGATGATTAATGATTTTTTATGGTCGGAGTTGGATGGTACTGATCTGGACAACGTTTACTTTTAACAAGACGGCGCTACGTGCCACACAATCATGTAGGAAAGTTTCCGGACCGTGTTATTTCTCGAAGAGGTGATCACAATTGGCCACCGAGATCTTGTGATTTAACACTTCTTCCTTTGGGGCCACGTGAAAGATAAGGTTTACGCCAACAGCCCAGCGTCGATTCAAGACCTCAAAGATAGAATTCGTGAGGCCATTTATGACATAGGGCAGCCACTTTGCCATTTGGTTATGGAAAATTTCATGAAAAGGATATGGTCCTGTAAGCGTGGTCGGGTTGGCCATTTGGCTGATGATGTTTTTCATTATTAACGAAATAAATATTATTATGAAATAAACATCCGATCATTTATCTAAAAAAAATGCATTTTTCTTTGAATACCAAAATAACACCTCTTGCTGGAAAACCCTTTATAAAGGAAATCGTAATAGGAAGAATTCTAGACAAAGATAATAACATTAAATTAATTAAATGTTCTACTAAAAATTAAGACTTGTGTGATTAAAATAAACCCACGTGTAATTAAGAAAAAACCATTAAAATAATTAAATGTTGTACTAAAATTTTAGACATGTGTATTAAAACCTTGGACATGCGCATTTCAAATATAGATTTGTGTACTTAAAATAATGACAGGTGCAATTACAATGAAGACATGTGTAATTAAAAAAAGATAGTATGTGCTCAAGTCCCAGAAACAGTCCACCAACCAACAATTTTTGAATTTTCATATATTTTTATAAATACATATACATATATAACGGTTGATTTTGACAGATCACGTGTGAGTCGTGCCATGCTTACATGTTATTTTTGTTAAGTATTGTTTGGCATTTCATTACGGAAAGTCTTACGCCTGAACAACGTTTACAAATCGTTCAACTTTATTACGAAAATTCACGTTCTCTGAGGAATGTGTTTCGTGCACTTCGCTCAACATAATCGGCCTACTGAGAGTACTATTCGCAACACCATCCCCATCTTGAGACCAAGCATTCACGCAGTGAAGAAAATGTAGCGGCCGTAGCTGAGAGTGTACACGAAGACCGTGGAGAGTCGATTCGGCGCCGTTCGCAGCAACTCGGACTGACGTATGGAACGACTTGGCGCATTTTACGTCGAGATCTTAAATTGAAAGCATACAAAATACTGCTTGTGCAAGACCGACCTTCCCAAGCGACATCGCTTCGCTCTATGGGCTCTTGAGAGTTCCAAGAAGATCCGACGTTTTCGAGCCAAATTTTGTTCAGCGATGAGGCCAATTTCTGGCTCAATGGGTATGTAAACAAGCAAAATTGCCGCATTTTGACGAAGAGCAATCTGAAGAGATTCAAAAGCTGTCACTTCATTCAGAAAAAACAACGGTTTGGTGTGGACTCATCGGTCGATATTTCTTCAAAAATGACGACATTTGGTTTCAACAAGACGGCGCCACTTCCCACACATCGCATCAATCAATGGATTTATTGAAAGAACACTTCGGTGAGCAGATAATTTCACGTTTTGGGTCGGTCGATTGATCACCAAGATCGTGTGATATCACACCGTTAGACTTTTTCCTGTGGGGATATGCAAAGTCTAAAGTTTATGCGGACAACCCCGCTTCGATTCAGGCCAAATCATTCCCCATTCAATTTGAATTTTCTGTGTTTTTTTTTCTTTAAAAAAGTAAGGAACCTCGAAATGGATCACGCTATGTAAGATGAAGAGTTATCTCTTAAAAGACCAAGAAATATTTGAATTTTTATCCGAAAACGTGTAGCGTTCGTCACGCCGGATTTGCCCATGTGTAATTATAATTAAGGCTTGTGGAATTAAAATTAAGACATGTCTCCTTAAAGTTAAGACCATTTATTTAAATTACGTCAATTATTCTCACTGAAATTATATAATTAAATACACTATTTTTATATACAACTGTTTTTGAAACCTTCAATATTTTTTGTGATTAAGTCCTGTTTAAGTTTAAACAAATTTAAACATTGGTTTAAGTATTAGATATTTTTTGTTTTTACGATAAACATTTGAATAGTACTTCTAGAATAGAAGCATTCACTTCCCTCTACATGCTTGATACCAAACTTGGAATTAAATATATTTTAGTTTTGACTAAATAATTTTATTACTCAATAAATTACTCAGTAGTTAAGTTTTCAATTAAAATTTTCGTCTGTATTTCTATGACGAATTTCTGTACAAAAAATTCTACGCGCCGAAAAACGGTGACAACAGCAAAAGTAAAAATAATATATACGTATAACAAAATGAATCTATTTATTTAAAATGTATTTTAAAATGGGTTACCTCTGTTCGTGTTAATAACCCTGATATTACAATTTACATTCGTCCAATTCGTACATGACATTTATGGCCAAGTAAAGTTGGCGCAAAAAAAAAGGTTTGTAAATACTGTGTGCACCTTGTGTTAAGGTCAAAAGATAAGCATAGGCTTTGTAACAAAACAAAACAACAGCAACGATAAATAAAGATACAATAGGCAATCATATTGCCAACAAGTTCAGTGGGTGATGAGGGTGGAGAGAAACAACAACACGAGAGTTGCATTAAACCAACTTTGCCCAACAATGAGAGCACGAGAGCTACATCTACACGACACTGTCATTATATGACTCACATGCGAGATTTAATTTTTATTAGACTGGAACGAACTGGAAAGCTTTTGAATTGGTAGATATTTGCTATTAAAATATAAGCAAAAATGTCTAAGATAAAATACTAAAATACTTTTTATTTTTCGTTTGGGAGAAGATATTATATACGGGTAGTTTAGTCCACTTGGGTAATAGTTATAAGACAAAATTTCACGAGATCGGTTAAGTACTGTCCGAGTTGGAGGGTGTTGATTATTTACATATTGGTCAAATAAGTAAAAACTCCAAAGATAAAATACTTCTTATTTTTCGTTTGCGAGAAGATATATGGGCAAATCCGAATAACTGTATACCAAAAAATTAAAAAAATGCCAGGTGTGTAATGAAATCATTTTGCGGTACTTTCTAATGATCTCACCATTGAAAAAAAAGTTCAGCGGGTTCTATAAATTGTTGTATAACATCCGCAACGTAACGTCCACATCACACGAATTTCTAGTTTTTGTTGAACCACGAAGTGTTTTATTCTAACAAGAGCTAATTTAATATCCTTAAAAATTAATACGAGTGTTGCTATTTATATTTCGGTCCTGGCAATGCTGGTGTTGCCAGATGAAAATTGGAACTTCCATTGGAAAGTATGAAATTTTTTAGCATAACTTCACTCAGACCGTTTTGTGTTGACAATTCACCTCCAAAACATGGTTTTTGAACGCTTCGACTGCTTCAGGCGTCCAAAAACGTTGACCAAGCAGTTTTTTCTTAATGTGAGTGAATAAGAATAAGTCATTGGGTGTCAAATCAGGGCTGTACGGCGGATGACCCATCAATTCAACGTTTTGGCCGGTCAAAAAGGCGCTGGTTTGAGCCGATGTGTGAGAGCTCGCATTGTCATGGTGCACAATGATTCGTCTTCTCTTGTTCGTTTTTCGAATTTCTCCGAAGACTTCAGACAAACAAATTGTGGTGTACCACTCAGAATTTACCGTCCTGCGTTGCTCAAGCGGAACAGTCGCTACATAACCAGTTTTGCTGAAGAAACAGGCGACCATTTGCATCGAAGTGCAACTTTCGAACAACTTTCGTTGGATTTGGCTCGTCTTCGAAGAACCACACGTTCGATTGCTGTTTTTTTCGGACTCATACGTATAGATCCATGATACGTCACCTCCGACGATCTTATAAAAGTCTTTTGAAGCACGGGGATCGTTTTTTTTCAAAATTTCTTTGCACCAATCGACACGAGCCTTTTTTGAGCGATTGTCAAATTGTGTGGGACTCAACGAGGACAAACCTTTTTTACGGCCAGGTGTTCATGCAATATAGAATGTATGATGGTGAAAGAAATGCCCAAGAATACCTCTATCTCACGGTATGTCACATGACGATCTTCAATTATCAGTTCACGCACGGCATCAATGTTCTCTGGCACAACGGCCGTTTTTGAACGACCTTCGTCTTTGAGCGAGCGTCGGCCACGACTGAATTCATTAAACCAGTTTTTCGCAGTGCTAAAGGATGGTGCTTTATCGCCATACAAAGATTTTTAAGTTCATCGATGCACTCTTGTCGTGATAATCCACGTCGAAATTTGTAAAAAATGATCGCACGAAAATGTTCACGAGTTAATTCCATTTTTTTTTTGCCAAATTGATGTTTTCAAGTCACTGTAAACAACACAAATGATGGTCGTACGTCAAAACGTTCTGAGTACGTTTATGCTAAAAAATTTCAAACTTTCCAATGGAGATGTCAGATGGCCTAGGCAACACTAAGTGTTGCCTAGGCCAGAAATATATATAACAACCCTCGTATTTCATTAATGTATTTAGATTTTTCTGATTCATATTAACCTGAAAACCTACTTCCATTTTTTGTAACGTCCGCAACGGAACTTTCGCCGCGAATATCGCTTTCATCAAAAGTATTTCGGTGAATATTTAAATGTCATTTCAAAGAACACTGAAATAATTGTTGTTGGTGAAGGTTATATGAAAATAATGCTGAACGTTATATTAAAAATCATTCGCGATTAAAAATCGCAAAAATGTTCTGCTCTGTTCTGTTTTATAATGTTCTGTTTTATATGTATACGTATTACGTATACGTATTTTTAAATATTTTACTGACAGATATTTTATGCCTTTGTGAGAATTTTTGCGATTTTTAGTGCCTTAATGCACTTTTTCGGGTAGGTTTGTTCCGCATTTTTCTCCTATTCAATATCTACAAATTTGCTTCAGACACAAAAGAGATATTCCGTACGGTATACCGAGAAAAAAATATAGAAAAAGTGCAAAAAATCCGCCATGAGCAAAAAAATTCGTATGGCCATTAAATTATTAATTGAGCCAACTTGACTAACCATGATCGGTCATGAATAACATGAGGCCATTCCGAAGAAAATCGATACATAATTTAAATAATTAAAAAACAGGCTTAGATATCACTCATCGAAATCAAACTGTTTGCAACACAAACTTATTAATAATACTGATATCGTTAAATGCAAGATCTGCCAGACTTCCTAGAAAATCCGACTTCAGTATATCCAGACGTCGTTTAATCACTCAATGCGGGACATTAACAAAGCATGTGTCCAATGCTCTCCACTTCTTCCCAACCAGAGAATCAAGCAGTGTCTCGGCAGAACTGACACTGACCTAAACAAAGTATTGTGCGATCTGCTGCCATATACAGGGTGGATGATATGTATTGCAACCAACTTCAGGTTGCTATCATTTCTAAACCGCTAGTCTGATAGCTGGCAGATTTATTTCAGTGACAGTTCATTTTATTGTTTACAAGCTTACAAAAGTATTTTGATCTATTGCATTCAGAAAAAAGCTTATTCGTGATGGAAATCAAGCATGATAGTGTGATTGCTTTATATTTGGGTGAAGAAACACAAGTGGCTGTCGTTAGAGCCCTCCAGCATTTAAATGTGAATAAATCTTTTGTTTCTCGTACCATTGCTCGTTACCGTGATACTGGCAGTGTTGCATCGCGTCCAAAAAGTGGACGAAAAAAACGGTAACAACACCAGAAATTATCCGAAAAGTGAAGGCCAGATTTGATCGAAATCCACGCCCCAGTGGTAGAAAAATTGCTCGTGAGCTGAACATATCGCGAGAACGGATACAACACATATTAAAAAATGAGATTGGACTAAAGCCATTGAAGTTCCAAAAAGTGCAAGAGCTCACCGATGCACAAAAAAAGTTAAGACTGGAAAGAGCCAAGGAGTTGCTTCGCTTGCACGAAAGTGGCCAGTTACCGAATTTGGTTTTCTCCGATGAGAAGCCATTCCAAATTGAGCAGTTTGTGAACAAACAAAATGATCGGGTTTACTTGCCAAAGAGGTCAGCTGAAAATGTACACATTCGATTGGCCACCAGAACTCAAGCGCCGCTGATGGTAATGGTGTGGGCCGCCGTAACGGCCGATGGTCGCTCCCCGCTCGTATTCATCGACCATGGGGTCAAAATAAATGCCGAATATTATCGGGAAAATGTCCTAAAGACAGTATTGAAGCCCTGGGCAGACAAACATTTCGGCCGCAGACCATGGACATTCCAACAGGACTCAGCATCATCGCACTCAGCACGCGTCAACCAAGAATGGCTTAAAAAGGAGGTTCCTCGCTTCATTTCTACCGCACAATGGGCACCAAGATCTCCGGATCTCAATCCGTTGGACTTTTGCGCCTGGGGCATTTTAGAGAGTAAGGTTCGCACTAAAAAATACCAAAGGCGCTTCGCCGGGAATGGGCCAAAATACCGCAGAGCCACTTTCGTGCAGCGTGTGATGGCTTTGCCGGCCGTTTGAAGGCCATAATTCGTACCAAAGGTGGTCAATTCGAACAAATCTAAACTGTTGCTAAAATTTTATGTTATTTCCGACATTTTTTGCTTTTGAACAATAAAATTTAAAAAAAAATTAAAAAATATAGCGCTTTACTTTGTTGCATTACATATCAGCCACCTTGTATTGTTCAGCTCAAAAATAGGCAATAAATAGGTATTTGTCAAATCCCTTCTGGTGCCTCCTAATCGACACTAATCGACAAATTAATTCGAACACAACTTTCTCATAATTTCTATAGCAATCATCTAAATGTTTTCATATTCTGTAGAGTAGACCAAATTTGCCATGACTATAGACTGACAAAGAAAGAACAATTTCTTTTCAACGTTGTGGCATCTCCCGCCCAAAGAACCATATTACATTATATACTCACGAAATGAGAGTATACCTTAGTTGTTATCGGTTTACCCGACTGAATTTTTCTCAATTGTATTTAATTCATTGTTTTCCCAACGTTTTGTCAGCTTTTTTCATTTAAAATAAAAAAAAAACCTTTTATTTTAACACAACAAATTTTCTTTAGTCAACGAATTTGGTATAACCAGGGATGGTCCGCGACATGATTTTGTAGGTTTACGACTGTCAGAAAGGTGTAAACGTCACATACGTCATAAACCAGTCTGAAATGTATGAAATGTCGTAAACTGTAATATCAATTCTAAGGACGCTGCAGACTTCAGCCCTTCACGTAAAAATCTGGTAGACACCATATAAAAACTAATCGAAATCCGAGATACAACTTCATTTAATTTTTTTTTTTTTTGAGAAAATATATGTTTTTGATCGGATACCAATATTTACGCAATGGTATGATATAGTGTACAACCCTTAATTAATAAGTTCAAATCGGAAAATCAACTACTTTCGGCGATAAATCTACTTTTTCAACAATGGCACGCACATCTTTTCAGATCATAAAAATTCACTTTTCTTCACATCTTTTGTAGAGCATTTAATTTATATTCTTGACGAACAATAAATCGTTCAGTTTCAGTTTTTTTTCCAAAATATGTATTATGTTCTGATTCACACGAGACAATTTTTTCAAAGCAAGTATCAAAGTTTGTAGTTTGTCTGCCGCCTCCCAACAAACTTTGACACCCCACCCATTCCTGTGCTTGCTTCAAAAAATAGAAGGCCTGACTTATTCTGGAATATGGCAAAAAGTCGACATAACGCATTGGCATCATTTGCTCTAAAATTACTGATGATCCCAGCGTCAACTGCATAATTAGAAGGCATTTTCTCCAATTGGTCTCATGTGCATTCTGATTTTCGAAATCTATTAGAATCGGAACGATCTAAAAAGTTGCTGGAAGTTTACTTTTCACTTAAAATACGCGAAAAAAAAGACAACTTTGAAGGCATTGAAGAGATTCGAGTGAAGAATAAACGTAATTTATAAACAAATAATAATTCATTTGAACCAATAAATAAACTTGAAAGTTCAAAATAAATATTTTTTCTTTTCTATTGATTTGCTAATTATTTACTGTTAGTGACTAAGTTAAGTTTACGACGTTTTATACGTATGTCGAATACGTCTCAAATGTATGTCATATACGTCACAGTTTACGACGGACCATCCCTGGGTATAACATTAAACAAAGCCGGACAGCTGGTTTAAAAAATTAAAAAATAATATACATACATATTTATATGTTAAATCAGCATATCAGAGCAGAACAAAAGGAAATATTGTCAAATTTTCTCAATGATGTTTTCCTAATAAAAAGGGTATTTCCAATTTAATTTGTATTTTTAAGGCGCTAAGATTCATAATTTTTCTCTGATATTTTTTCTCAAATATTTTAGCGCGTTAATATCCTCTACCGCACCGTTATGTAGGGAATAATAATAAGTAATGAACCGATAAAACAATATAATTTTCCGGCGAAAAATCTTTCCGCAATAATTTAGTATTATATTAAAACAACCATTTGTTTTATTTTAAGTGCAGATTATGTTTATTTCAACAAATATTTTCTCGAAAAGATTATTTTAAATAAAAATAGACTATAGATTATAATTCCCTGCCTCAGCAAATGCCGAGTTCACGAATTGCTTTTAAAAATAATTAAAAACATAGTTTCCAATTTTTAAACATTCCGGTCTAATGTACAAAAAACTCGGTAATGTAGCGTAATTTCAGCAACAATAAATGTACTGAATTACGACGTTTAAAAGCAAAATTTTGTAACCGTCATTTTGTAACTCTCGCAAGTCAATTTGATATGCTCTCTATTTTCATAATAAATCCAAAGCCAAACAAACACACTTCCACATCCACTCAATGCACTGTGACAGAGTGACAATGAGATTAACAAAAAGAGTGTGGGACAGACTTAAGCTCTAAGACGAGAAGATGTGACGTTTTTCTCAAATCAATTAAGCTAAATAAATAAAGAAGTAAGCTTTATTTTGTTTAAACTCTTGTTGATACTCATATGTATATGCATTTATATTTATTCACAAAAATACATGTGTAGTACGTCTCTTGTTGATATGTACGTCCATACGTATGTATGTATGCAGGTAAGTGTGACTTTTTGTTTTCCTTCTTTGTTTTTTTTGTTTAGTTTTTGTTGAGCAGCGCTTAGTTCATAAGCAACTGTCCAATCGAAAGGTAACCAAAAGCGCGATGTGCACAAATACAACAAACACTTAGACAAAGATTGATTCGAATTTATGGACGTTACCGATATGTTTTATGTATATCCGTTCGTGGGGTCGGGAGTTGTTCGGTAGCACTGCCCCTAATTAGAGTACAATACAAACCGCATTTGCTGTGCAGTTAACAACAAATCAATCATCTGTTTATCCATCAATCCCATAGGGATTCATTCATTCGGTGGTTGTGTGTGTGGTTGTAATGCCTGTGATGATACATACATATTTAGTGATTTTGATGACGGTATCTCTCTACTTGAAAGTGACTAAAATTAAATATATCAACAATCGTAATCGCAGACAGGCATCTTCAATTGTTTATCTGCGCTTACTTCATTTATATATATGTATATGTTTGTCAGAATCTCTAAAGATCCCCCTCTCTGTCAAAGGGATTAACTGAAGACATTTTAATTGAAGTGAGAGAGAGGGCTTTAAGAAAACGTATAAACATAGTTGAGAGTCAAATCGACATATTATCTTTTTTTCTTTATTATTGTGCTGGTGACTACTGCGTATTGAGTGTTTGCAAACAAAGTGATAGTTTGTGTAAAAATAAATAAATTTTGGGAAAGTGAATTTTTGATTAAAAAGGCATATAAAATGTAAAACATACATAAATTAACATACATAGCTATGTGTGTTTCTGGCACTCATAGTAATACAAAAATAGCTAAATTAATAACAGATGAACAAACACATTTAGAAGAACTTGTTTTGAAAAACGCTGCATCAAAGTTGTTTGTTATTTTTTTTTTAAACAAGTCTCACCAATAAATCTAAATATCACAAACAGTTTGGAATGCCCAAAATATGGTTTACATTATGCTTAAACATACATAAATACCTACATATGTAGTTCAATGTTTTTGTTAGAGTGGTCAAGGGAAACTTGGTGATTTGATTGTCTGAATAAAATAGTTGATGGTGCATACTTGGAATGTTTTAATGAGAACTAAAAAATAAATATTAAAAAGAAATATGTATTTATGGTTGGAGCATAATAACGTTTTCGAAAATCATTTGTTCCACAGAAAAAAAGGAATATCTACTGTTATCTATTTACAGAATTTATCTATCAATGTATGTATGTAGTATATAACAGCAATAAATCATAACTCGTGTTTTTTCGACGGGTGAATAAAAAACTTCCAATCAAAAATTGAATAGAACAAAAACAGCTATGATGAAGAATAACAAATAACTCTACACTAAAAAAACAATCATTCCATAGAAATGAAATTCTAGAAGGTATGCTGGTATGCCTGCATTTGTTGAATCAGCAAATTATTTTTCTCAAACCCATTTTTATACCCTCACTTTAGTGTGACGAGGGTATATATCATTTGCTACGGAAAAAAGTGTAACACATCGAAGGAGTGACCTAAGACCCCAAGTATGTTCGGCGGAAATCCGTTTTGGCTCATTTTAAGTCGAATGAGCAATGTCCGTCCGTCTGTCTGTCTGTCTGTCTGTCTGTCTGTCTGTGTGTCTGCTGGCTGGTGCGCACGATAACTCTCGAAAGGAGTAACCGATTGACTTCAAATTTGGTATGTGGTAATATTTTTTTCTATCTCCGGCTAAGTTCGAAGATGGGCCATATTGGTCCACTCCTTCTGGTACCTCCCCCACAAAGGGTTAAAATGTTGTGAAATATTGATTCTTTAATAACTGCTATTATACGTATTCGAATCTTCTCAAATTCCACACATAGTATTAGTTTGGTAGTCGCTATCAACTCGAGGAAAATGGGCGAAGTCGCCACGTCCCTTTTGGTACCTCCCACACAAATGCACCATTTTGCACTAAAAGTTAAAAGCTTATAACATTAATACCAGTGTTTAGAAATACTTGAAATTTTGTACAGTGTAATGATTTTATAGTGCCTACAGTCCAGTGAAAAATGGGCGTTATTGCCGCGCCCCTTTTGGTACCACCCACACAAATGCACCATTTTGCACCAAAAGTTAACAGCTTATAACATTAATACCAGTGTATAAAAATACTTGAAATTTTGTACAACGTAATGATTTTATAGTGCCTACAGTCCATTGATAAATGGGCGTTATTGTCACGTCCCTTTTGGTACCTCTCCCACAAAGGTACCATTTTGCACCAAAAGTTAACAGTTTATAACATTATTATCAGTATATACAATTACTTGAAATTTTGTACAGTGTAATGCTTTTATAATGCCTAAAGTCCAGTGAAAAATGAGAGTTATCACCACGCCCCTTTTTGTACCTCCCACACAAAATGGCCAAATTATACCACAATTTAATATCTCAACGTTAATATACCAGTCCATATAAACGGTTACAATTCGGCACAGTGCAATGTATTTAAAGTATCTACTGTTCAGCGAAATATAGGTGTATTTCTTAAACCCCTTCTGGTACCTGCCACAAAAATTGACAGAATAATTTGTGTAATATTCAATATTACATTACTCACAAAGTGAGGGTATACCTTAGTCGGTTTACCCGACTGAAACTTTCTTACTTGTTTATTATTACACTGGTCAACATTTTTTGCGACATGAGAAGTCCATCTGGATATGTGTGAGAATACAGTTATCAGCCTGTCAGGTGTTTTCTCTGAATTGTAGTTCTAGTTCTCGCCATAAACCGTTATATGCTAAAATATAGAGGTTGAACCACATATTTTAGCATAACTCGGGAACCATTTATCCAAATTGGTTTGAAAAAAAAAACGTTTTTTGTTGAGCTGTGTTATCAAAAAAAGCTTTTTTCCGTTTTATTTAAAAAATCACGTAATCTCATGTAATCTCATTATAAACAGTTTCAGACCTTTAAGTTGTCTCTAAAATAGATACATATATATGAATAAGAATGAATGACGTCTGTCAAATGAGAAAAAATCGCATGAGATAATTTCCTACTTTCAAGTAATGACATGACAAACAGTTTCAGACCTTTAAGTTGGCTCTAAAATAAAGGGTTTTCCAACAAGAAGTGTTATTTTGGTATTCAAAGAAAAATGCCATTTTTTGAGATAAATGATCGGCTGTTTATTTCATAATAAAGAGGAAGGTATGCCGTTAATAATGAAAACCAACATCAGCCAAATGGTCACCACGACCACGCTTGCATTACCATATCCTTTTCATGAAATTTTTCATAACCAAATCGCAAAGTGGCTACCCTATGCCCTCGATAGACTCACGAATTCCATCTTTGAGGTCTTGAATCGACGCTGGGCTGTTAGCGTAGTCCTTATTTTTCACGTGGCTCCAAAGGAAGAAGTCGCAAGGTGTTAAATCACAAGATCTCGGTGGCCAATTGAGATCACCTCTTCGATAGATAACACGGTCCGGAAACTTTTCCCGTAACAGAGCAATGGTTTTGTTGCTTGTGTGGCACGTAGCGCCGTCTTGTTGAAAATAAACGTTGTCCAGATCAATACCATCCAACTCCGACCATAAAAAATCATTAATCATCTCTCGATAGCGCAATCCATTCACCGTAACTGTTGATCCAACCTCATTTACAAAAAGTAAGGTCCAATGACCCCGCCGGACCATAAACCGCACCAAATAGTCACACATTGAGGATGGAGAGGCTTCTCAACAATAACTCTTGGGTTTTCCGAGACCCAGATGCGACAGTTTTGCTTGTTGACGTAGCCACCGAGGTGGAAGTGGGCCCATCAGTCAAGATGATTTTAGATTTTTCAAATTTTAATAATTTAAATGCGTTGTTGAATCGTGTATAGTTCCATTTTTAGTAATGGCGTAGTTTCTACTTGTCAAATGTCAAAGAATAAAAGCTTCAAAAGTGACAGCTACCGAAATACCGGGTGATAACACCACTTGTTGTATATACCCACCATAGTGAAGGTACACTGAAAAAAGCGTACTGAAAATCTGTGAAATTATAATTTTATGGAGCGTCTTTAAAACAATTACATTTTGGATTAAATTGAAGATATGAAACGACTTTAAATCAAGTACATATTGTACTTCAATCAATAAAATTAAATTACAGATTTCCTCTTTTCTTTGTGCGTGTTTTTAGACAAAGCAACAACAACATATTCATCATTCATACTCGTATTTTTTCAATACCCAAATAGATTTTATGACACAATTTTTCTTGCAATTTTACAATGCCAAAAACTGAATATATTACCGTAAAACTCACACACTTCATACTTTCTTTGAACCCATCCTTATTTCACTTTGTAAATTATGTATCAACATGCGACCAAACACATCCGCCCTCTACCACCGATTCACAAGAAGTGATTAAAAAAACTCTAACAAACACCTCTGGTACTCTTGTTTTTAAGATGAACGATAATCTCAATTTTTCCTCTTGAAAGAAAACGAGCTCATGCTATAAAATAAAACTACATATCTATAATATTATGTACAAAAATAGCATTCTTTCAAAGACAACTGAGTATTAAATCAAAGCCATCAATGACGTCGAACAATTAGGGACCTAAAATTAAAGACATGTTGCCTTTAAAAATATGACTTGAAAATGTGTAATATTGTATGTCCAAAATCATTAAAACTATTGACATGTATACTGAAATTACTGGCAAATGCCCTTGGACCAAAGGTTTTTTCATTATTTTAAAGTCAAAATCAACATGTACATAATATTAAGTCATAAAAGTAAGGCGTCAGAATTTTAAATATAAAAATTGCTCCCTCTTTGATTTTTTCAAATTTACCAGATTCTCAAAACCCAAAACAGTATTTGCATTTTTGGGAACTCAATATTTCTGCAAGATATGGACAAAATACTAAGGCTGCTTGTACAATTTCATAGAAAGGGATTTTAAAATTCAATGGAGGAATTCCATATTAAACCAACTATAAATTTTCGAGCGTTTGGTACTGCAAGGTGTTATTAGGTTAGCCAATTTTTTTTTAAATAAATTCAAAATTGTGCCGCACCTGTAATTTTGAAGTTCTGCATATTTTGAAAAATGGGATTTACTCTAACGGTCATAACGTTTGTTCTGTGAAAGATATTGAAATTTTTGTTTTTTCGGAAGAATTAGAGAAGTTCGGCGCAAAAAACATAAATAATAATATATTTTTTTATTATTATTGTGTATAGTTGACCTTTATAATTGAAGATATTTTAGTTGTTGTTGGCTTGAGGTCAAAAATGAAAACAAATTAATGATGAATTTATTGTTTTATTTTTAAAATTGTTATTTCTTCCCATATTTCGACCAATTTTGTCGATCATTTCCAAGGATTACAATTTGTCAGAAAACAAAACAGAGTAAACGATCCTGCTTCTCTGGAAAGTTAATATCAACAAACTTTTTTTAATAAAAAATTTACAAATATATTTTGAAAAAAATTCACTTTTATTTTTTTTCAGCAATATATCTGTGTTCTAAAATAAAAAACTAACTAAGGCGTAAACAAAATTTGAAAAAAAAATTTTTTTTTGTAAAAATTTATTTTTATTTATTTTTCTAAGCAACTACCTTTATATGTGTTCTAAATGCTATGTAAATTGCAGAGTGGGCTTTTAAGTAGTTTTTGAGATATCAGCAAAAATTTAGAAGTACTCCACCATGTCATTAAATGACACTTAGCAGAAAATTCATTACTCAGTACTCGGGTACTTCTAAGTTTTTGCCCGATATCTCAGAGACTACTTAAAATCCCACTCTGAAATCTACACGGTATTTAGAACACAAATTTCGATAATTCAAAGAAAAATCTCAATCTTCTTAAATTTTTTAAAAAATATGCAAAACTTTAAGGTTGCAGTGTTGCCAAAGTTTTCAATTATTTTTTTTAAATTTGGCTAACGTAATACCTTGCAGTACCAAACGCATTCACCAAATTTCATTAAAATCGGAAGACTTTCGAAATTTGTTCGTTGGTTTAACATGGAATCACTCATACATATGTGAAGAAACGGAAGAAAAATGTTCAAAATTGCTGAGGAATGTAAATCCCCATAAAATTTTGTAAACATACATTTACATAAATTTTTACTGTAATTTACTGCATTGGCCATAAGGCTTCAAATTACTTGTTTGAATAAATAAATAAATACTGTTAACATATAAAAGTTACCTGTTTATTACAAATCCTTTAATGATTAATCCTGCAAAAATTAAAGAAAAAGAAATGTTATTTATAGTATTTAAATTATAAAATTTATAATATAAAAAATCTATACATTTTTGTGGTTCAGTTTACAAGAGAGGAGAAAGAAAGAGAATACATTTTCAAGTCTCATAGGCAACTTATGAGCGTTCCTTATTTAGACAGATCTGGTAATGTGCCAAACCCAAAATATTACCATCTGGCATATGAAAAAGCTGGGTATTTATTGACATGTGAAATGATTCTTGTCTTTGATAATGCGATGTTACCAGATTGTTAGCTCACCAGTTAAAAACCTGGACATTAGGAACATAGAGCAATGTACAAGAACAACCCCATACTAAACTGATACTGTTCACCCATCCCGAGTAGGGTATTAACTCATAAAAAAACAACATCAACAACAAAACGCGCCAGTACATGTTAAACAAATTTTACAGTTGGCAAAAATGGCAACAAACGGTAACAATAATCGCCTAACCCCAAAAACCCAGCGCAACTGATATGCCCAATACATATCGTATCGTATCGTATCGACAGAGAACAAACACCGCAAGAAACCTTTTTCGGTTCTTTATTTGTTGTTTTCGAACTGATAAGCAACATCGATTTCGAAAATTGATTGACTGAAATGCTACAAAATCGAAGTTGTCAGTATGAAATAAACTTTTAAAGCTAAAACAACGTCGGCATCAAGGAAAGTGAGACAGACAGAAGAGATCTTTTTTTTTTGGAATTTCCAAGTGAATAACAAAGTAATGGGAGTTTATATTGAAAATAAATAAATTAATTATGCCACAAAAAAAAACAATATTTTTTTTTAATGAAAATAAACAAAAAATAATAATTGAAATATTTTTATGAGGAAAATAAAAATATGCCAATTTTGTTATCATTCTTATCAATTTCTTTCTATTTGTTTTAATTGTTTCTCTCTTTTTTTTGTTGTTCTATTTTTGTAGACAAGCAGAAACGTAACACAATCACATAGCCATAGCCACAGACGAAGAGCAGTCCATTTCCACAATTTCAATGACAGCCAGCGGAACTTATGGTAACAACGTAAACAACAACTCCTCCTACCCGAGTGGTAGTGCCGTTAACGGAGATCCCTTCTTGCCGACCTTCAACTTACAGAATAGCTTTACAATGAATCACCAGCAGCAACCGCAGCAGCCTGCCTCAAATTTCGCAGTTTCTCCCTCTTCGCCCAATGCCGTTGAATTAACCGAGAATTTCTATATAAACAACAATAACAAAAAGAAACATAATCTCAAGATCCAGGTACAGTTAAATGCTACGGGTATTTATCTGCGCCGCGAAACTCCCGATCATGATCAAATCACTGAGCAATTGATACGCATTGAGGACATCATTGGCAGTCATTGCGGTGGCAAAGTGAAGAAACGTAATGGCGGCGTCTTAAATTCCTGCAAACGTTTACGCAAAGAAGACGATGAGGAACAGCATCACAGTGAGGACTCTTCGTCGGGCAGTTCACAGCAGGAGCATAAGGATATTTCCGCTTATCTATATATCTATGCCTATGTGCGCAAAGAGAAACCCTTAAGGCGCATGCGCACCGTGAGAATTTTAAGATTCCGCTCCTTTGTGACCTATGAGGATAATTTAAAATCGGCCGAACGTTGGCAAAGAGCCATTAAAATCAACAAGGGACATGATCCGATGGCGGCTTTTGAAGCCAAGAAACCTTTGCTTATTCTACTAAATCCCAAATCGGGGTCGGGCAAGGGTCGTGTGCTTTTCCAAAAGCAAGTGGCACCAATCTTCAAGGAGGCGGGTGTTCAGTATGATTTGGTGGTGACCACTCATGCCAATTTTGCCCGAGAATTGATGAGACGTCGCAAAGATTTAACACAAAAATACAGCGGCATAGTGGTGGCCTCTGGCGATGGGCTATTCTTTGAAGTTTTAAATGGCATTATGGAAAGACCCGATTGGCGTCTGTTGACCCGCGATCTTCCCTTGGGTGTTATACCGTGTGGCAGTGGCAATGGTTTGGCTAGATCCATAGCCCATCTTTACAATGAGCCCTATGAACCGAAACCTTTGATAAATGCCTCATTGACCTGTGTTTCGGGCCATTGGGCTCCCTTGGATGTGGTACGTGTGGAAATTGCCAACAAACAACAGCAAAGTATTATGTATTCCTTCCTTTCCATTGGCTGGGGAATTATAGCCGATATCGATATTGAAAGTGAACGTTTGAGATCATTGGGACCTCAGCGTTTCACTCTATGGGCTGTGCATCGGATACTGCATTTGAAAACCCACAAAGGTAAACTCTCCTATATGCCTTGGAAGAAAACAAACGAAGCCAAAAGCCCCTTCTATCAGCCGCCGCAGCAGCAGCAGCAGCATCACAATCCCCAACCCCGCCGATCAGGAACTTCTTCGATTCTCAAGCGTTTTCATGATGCTCTCGATGATGAGCATGATTTTATGGATGCCCGTGATGAGGAAAACGAACGAGTGGATGATAATGATGAATTTGCCGATATAGTCTCCAGATCCACTTACCGGCCAGACAGTTGGGCTTCGGCCAAATCCAATGCCACTGCCTACTATTCCATAGCCGGACATTCGGTAAGATCGAATAGAAGTGCTGCCACCATCCAAAGTAAAATTGAGGCAGCCAATGCAGAATTTCTGAATCAAGCTCCTCAGCCAAAAACACCTGCCCTGGATAGCCCACTACCAGCCGACTGGCACAGCGAAGAGGGTGAGTTTGTTATGGTACATGCCGCCTATACTACTCATTTGGGGGCGGATACTTTTTTTGCTCCCGATTCCAAACTCAATGATGGCATTATTTATCTGGTCATAATTCGAGCCGGTATCGGTAAATCGCAGCTAGCCCAATTTCTGATCAATATGAGCACCGGTACTCATTTAGCTGAGGCTCCCACCTCTCACATTCAAGTGATTCCAGTCACCGCCTTTCGCATAGAACCCAATGATCAGGAGGGTATTTTAAATGTTGATGGTGAACGTGTTCCTTATGGAGCTCTACAGGCGGAAATATTTCCGGGCATAGTAAAAGCCATGGTTCCCAATGGTCAACTTGCCTGAAGAGAAAGAGACAAGGGAAGCTCCGAAGGCATTCCTCGGCCAAAGAAATTATAATGAAAGAATGCTGTGATGCAAAACAAAAATCTTTTTAAATCAACAAAACAATTTAAGAACATTTATTATGTTGAATGTTGACCTCCCAGAGAAATTTGTGACAAAGGTTCAAACCGATACGAGTATATAGTTATAGTGATAAGAAAACATGAACACAGGTGCTGAATACCATTAATCTATAATAAAACGTGTATATTTCGATAAGCGCATAGCAAATAGTCAATGACAAGTTTTTTATATATAAAATCAAATAAATCAATAAAAAAGTATTTTTTAAAAAATTAATTTAATGGTGTAACAATTAAAAAAGTTGAAAAATGGTGGATGATCAGAAGTTGTGATAACCTCCCAGATGATAAGTTATGGAGTGGCAGAGTGGGGAAAAGAGAGCGGTAGAGAGGAAGAATGATCAGTCTTAAATCATTAAATCATTAAATCACTTAAGCATTAGATCGTTAAATTCATTATTTAATTTATTCATAAATATGATTAAATCATGTAATTTATAATTCCTTGAACCCATTATTTAATTGAATTGAAAAATCATTAAATTAAAAAAAAAAATCGTTAATGCATTTATAAATTACAATAACTGTTTTACAGTTCCACACATCAATAATTGGTCACGGTTTCAAATCAGATAGTATTGACAACTATAGATAGATATTCAGCTGGAAAATACTTTGTTTGTGAGCAGAAAGGACGCTTTAGCTGTGACAACCGATTTTTTTTATTTATTTTAATAGTAGCAATACATTTGTCAATTCTCCCAAATTTACAAAATTCTACACATTCTGATAAACCATAGTTACAATTATTTTTGCTAAATTCTTAAATTGACAAAAGACAAATTCAAAGATTTAAATGTAGTCAACTTTCAAATGTCCCTGAGACAATGGCATCATCACATCTTTAATTACCACACATTAACACATGTTGCACAAAAGCCGAAAAATAATTTGTATTCTGAATCACCAGAGAAAATATATATAGTAAATGTATTTTCGGCACAAAAAATGCATTAAAACTCGTTTTCGTCAACCAAAAGAGAGGGATAATGAATGAAATCATTCTTTCATCTCCTCTGGGAATAAAAAAAAATTATGTCCCCTGAAACGAACTTTTAGACAACTGCAGACCTTTTCTCTCAGCAAACGAAAATTAATTTGTTTAAAATAAAAAATAAATATTTGGGAGAAATATATTTTTTGGCTTGTACGTATATGCTTTCCAGTGAAACAATTTAAAAATTTACTTAGATATGTAGCTAATAAAAGGCTTTGATGTCAATAACACTTTTGAATTGCTACCGAAATATAGATTAGAACTATTTAAATAATATAATCAGAAAATTTCAAATAATCTTAAAGTGGCCACAAACAATTGCTGATTATTGTTTAGTAAAAACAGGAAGATTGTTGGTTGCATAATGCGAAAACAAATTATTTATTGCTTACTATGGGTGATATGAACAAATGTGATTTTAATATTGGATTAATTAAATTGTACAACAATTTATTAATTCCAAAAGAGAAATAAAAAAAAAATTGCATGGCAAATTTAAAAAAAAAATCTTTCAAATTCCCATTTTCTTGGAAGATGCCTTTAGTATTTTAACCATATTTTTTAAGTATAAGCTCGATAAAGCCGGGGTATAATTTAAATTAATAAAAATTATGAGAACTAAAAATGTTAACTATGCCATTTTCGCATGGAAACAGATGTTTAATAACTGTCGTTAAAACAATTAGAACAAAATTAAAAAATAGGGGGAAAATCAAAAAAAAATTATTCCATTTTTTGAACGCTAGCAACTTAACAACGAAAATAACGACTATATGATGAAAATCTATGTATATTTAGAAATTATAGCATTAACTAAGACATTAATTAGAACCAAGAGCTTTCAACATAATCCGGTTTTTATACCACCACTATTGTGAACGAGCGTATATATAAGTTGCTATGTGGCCAAAAGTGTAACACATCGAAGGAGTGATCTAAGAGACTCCAAGAATATTCGGCGGAAATCCATTTGGACCATTTTAACTCATTTGAGCAATGTCCATCAGCTTGTCCGTCTGGCTGGTGCGCACGATAACTGTCGACAGGAGTAACCGATTGCCTCCAAATTTGTCATGTGTTAATATTTTTTTCTATCTCAGACTAATATCAGAGAAGGACTACATTGGTCCACTCCTTCTAGTACCTCCCCCACAAAGGGTCAAAATTTAGTGAAATATTGATTATCTCATAACTTCTATATTACTACAGAATCAGAATCTTCCACTCCCCTTTTGGTACCTCCCACAAAAAATAGACCATTTTGCACAAAAAACTAACGGCATTGATTCCAGTCGATAGAAATACTTGCAATTTCGTGAAGTGTAATGTTTTTTTAGTACATACAGTCCCTGGAAAAATGGGCGTTATTGCCACGACCCTTTTTATACCTCCTATCCAAATGGATGACAAAAAGTTAACGGCTTATAACATGGTTTCCTGCACATACAAATACCTGTAATTTTGTACAGTGTAATGTTTTTGTAGCACCCATAGTATATTACAAAAAAATATTTATTTAAGTAAATATCGCTCATTCACTTCAAGACTGTCTCAACTCAAAATTACAAATTTTCGTGGTTGTCGGTCGGAAATGCGAATTTTATAAATATACATAAATTAATCTCAACGAAATTTAGTTTATAAGTAAACAATCATATTTGGGATTATTACACCTTTTTTAAACTGCCTATTTTATCATATATATCTTTTTATGCGGACTTAAAGTTACACATCTCAACAATTTTCAATTTTGAGTAAGGACAGTCTTGAAGTAAGTGAGCGATATATTTAATATAATAATCACAATTACTTCTTTAGTAAACAAAAATATTTCTTAAAATAAATAAACACTTTTCTTCAACTAAATAAAAGTATGTACATATTAAAAACATAAATATTTGCTTAAAGAAATATTTTTATTTACTAAAGAAATATTTTTATTTACTAAAGACATAATTATAATAATTAATTATTTATTAATAATAATTAATCAATTATTTAATAAATACACGTTTATTTATTTATTTAAATATATATTTTAATTTATTTAAGCAATATTTTATTTTTTAAATAAATATTTGTATTTATTAGTTGAAACTAATATTTTTATTTATTTTAAGAAATATTTTTATTTATTTTAATAAATATTTTTACTTATTTATTGATTTAAATTAATATTTTTGTTTATTTATTGATTTGAATGAATATTTGTATTTAAATAGTTTTCTTTATTGATTTAAACAAAAATTTTTACTTATTTGTTTAAATAAATATTTTTATTTATTTCTTTAAATATATACCTTTTTATTTATTTTAATAAATATTTTTATTTATTTATATGAATAAACGTTTTATTTTATTTATTTATTTTAATAAATATTTTCATTTTGATAATTAAATATGTATATATATTTATATATACAGGGTGGTTGATATGTATTGCAACCAACTTCAGGTTGCTATCATTTCTAAACCGCTAGTCTGATAGCTGACAAATTTATTGCAGTGACAGTTCATTTTATTGTTTACAAGCTTACAAAAGCATTTTGATCTATTGCATTCAGAAAAAATGTTATTCGTGATGGAATTCAAGCGCGATAGTGTGATTGCTTTATATTTGGGTGGAAAAACACAAGTGGGCGGGGCCGACTATATAATACCCTACACCTCCCTAACAATGCGATAAAGGTCATTGCGATAATAATTTGGAATAATTGGTAAGTCGGCAGCAACATGTTATCTAATTCTGAGCCGATAATCGCTAAATTAAGCAATATTTGTTCCTAAATTGAGAAACATCTTTCCGGAAAATATTGATGATTGGAAGTAAAGTACAACTTCTATAGCGCTTTGATACCAAATCAGGAGGAACATATATATGGAGGTTATATATAAATCTGAACCGATTTTCTCTGAATACTCATTCATGTAAAAAGACCTCTTTCTGTAGAATTTCGTACTGATCGGATATAAATTCAGTCTCTACAACGCTTACATGTCAAATCGGTGGTAACAGATATATGGGGACTATATTAAAACTGAACCGATTCTCTCCGAATTTGGCAGTATTCCTTCGAGTAATAAGAAACCTCTTTCTGCCGAATTTCGCACTGATCGTATATAAAATACAGTTTCTACAGCATTTACATGTCAAATCGGGGGTAACATATATATGGGGGCTATATCTAAATCTGAACCGATTTCTTCCAAATTTAATAGTGTTCATTAATATAATAAGAGACCTCTTTCGGCTGAATTTCATACTGATCGGATATAAAATAAAGTTTTTACAGCGCTTACATATCAAATCGGGGCTAACATATATATGGGGGCTATATCCAAATCTGAACCGATTTTAACCAAATTAAATAGGGATCGTCCTTGGGCCAAAAAAAGATGTGTGTAAAGTTTCGTCAAGATCGGGCCATAATTGCGACCTGTACTTTGATTACAAGAATACATATACAGACGGACGGACATAGCTAAATCGACTCAGAAAGTGATTACAAGTCGATCGGTATAATAAACAATGGATCTATCTCTTTTCCTTTTGGGTGTTACAAACAAATGCACAAAGTCATAATACCCTGTACCACAGTGTGGTGTAGGGTATAAAAATGAGCTTGTACTAAAGCCATTGAAGTTCCAAAAAGTGCAAGAGCTCACCGATGCACAAAAAAAGTTAGACTGGAAAGAGACAAGGAGTTGCTTCGCTTGCACGAAAGTGGCCAGTTACCGAATTTGGTTTTCTCCAATGAGAAGCCATTCCAAATTGAGCAGTTTGTGAACAAACAAAATGATCGGGTTCACTTGCCAAAGAGGTCAGCTTAAAATTTACACCTTCGATTGGCCACCAGAACTCAAGCGCCGCCCATGGTAATGGAGTGGGCCGCCGTAACGGCCGATGGTCGCTCCCCGCTCGTATTCATCGACCATGGGTCAAAATAAATGCCGAATATTATCGGGAAAATGTCCTAAAGACAGTATTGAAGCCCTGGGCAGACAAACATTTCGGCCGCAGACCATGGACATTCCAACAGGACTCAGCACCATCGCACTCAGCACGCCTCAAGCAAGAATGGCTTAAAAAGGAGGTTCCTCGCTTCATTTCTACCGCACAATGGCCACCAAGATCTCCGGATCTCAATCCGTTGGACTTTTGCGCCTGGGGCATTTTAGAGAGTAAGGTTCGCACTAAAAAATACCAAAGTATCAATCATCTCAAGACGGCGCTTCGCCGGGAATGGGCCAAAATACCGCAGATCCAGTTTCGTGCAGCGTGTGATGGCTTTGTCTGCCGTTTGAAGGCCATTATTCGTGCCAAAGGTGGCCAATTCGAACAAATCTAAACGGTTTCTAAAATTGTATGTTATTTTCGACATTTTTTGCTTTTGAACAATAAAATTTAAAAAAAAATTAAAAAAATATAGCGCTTTATTTTGTTGCATTACATATCAGCCACCTTGTATATATATATTTAATTAAGAAATTTTTAATCATCAACCAATTTTCAATTTTGAGTTAGGGCAGTCTCGAAGTGAGCGATATATTTAATTAAATGATTACAATTATTTCTTTAGTAAATAAAAATATTTCTGTAAGTAAATAAACATATTTCTTTAACTAAATAAAAGTATGTATTTAAAAAGTAAAAATTTTTTTAAGAAATATTTGTATTTACTAAAGAAATAATTGTATTTATTTAAATAAATATTTATGTTTATTTATTTAAATAAATGTTTTTATTTATTTATTTAAATATGTTTTTATTTAAGAAATATTTTATATTTTAAATAAATATTTTTTATTTATAATTTTTTTTTTTGATGATCGACCTTTATTGGATTTTATATTTTTTAAATAAAAATATTTACATAAATATTTTTATTTATTAGTTGAAACTAATATTTTTATTTATTTTAATAAATAGTTTTATTTAGTTTAATAAATACTTTAACATATATTTTTATTTGTTTAAATATTTTTTTTTATTTATTTATTCAAATAATTATATTTATTTAAACAATTATTTTTATTTATTTATTTAAGAATTACTTTAATTGTTTTTGTTCTTGTTTTTAAAATCAAGCTCGAGGTCTTTGTTGTTTTGTTTATTTATTTATTATTTTAATCGATATTTCGATCTTCTTTGAAGATCATCTTCAGGAATTCTAATATTCTTAAAATAAATAACACATAAACTATCACTATTGTCTGTTGATCTGTTAACGTCGTCATCTGTAATTGCACTGCCCATCATCTGTTTGTTATTGCACGTCATATGTTCCCAATAAGAAAGCGGTAGCTCTGCGCGCAGTTCTCAGTGTCGCTCTTGTAGTTCATCCTGTGTTTTGTTTTTGTGTTGAGAATGTGAAGCATCTCTAACGTTAGTCTTTTGTTGTAGTTATTTTCGCATTGCAATACACTCACTTTGTCGAGCTCAGGGTGGTGGTTTACTGCTGCACAGTGGTTCGTAAGTGCTGTTTTGTTTGTTTTTTGGTGTCTTAATTTTATATCTGACCTGTGTCCAGCCACTCGCGTTTTTAATTTGTTCTTGGTGGTTCCGACGTATACCATGTTGCAGTCTGTAGTGTCGTTACCGTTACATTGAATCTTATATATTACATTCGATTTTTCCATGTTATTCATTTTTGGCTTTAAATTTGTAAATAATCGCTGTAAGTTATTATTGGTTTTTGGAGCTATTTTATATAGTTTTTCATTGATGAAATTTGAATTCGTAAACCTCTCAGATAGATTGGGTACATACGTGACAGATTTATATATAAATTGTTCTTTTTCTTTGACAGTGTTAGATTTGTTTATGTTTTTCTTTATGAGATCGTCAATTGTTTTCTTTGGGAAACTATTTTGGCTTAATATATATTTGATTTTGTTTATATTTTGAGCATGAAATTGTTGGTCACTTATTGTCAAAACTCTATTTATGAAATTTCGCGCTGTATTGTATATTATCTTCTTCGGGTGCTTCGAGTAAAAATTTACGAGTCGACCAGAGGCAGTGGGTTTTTGATACCAGTCCATTAGCATTGTATTATTATTCCTTATTAGTAGGGTGTCCAGGTACGCGAGTTTTCCGTTTTCTTCCTTTTCCAAAGTGAACTTAATATTATGATTAAAACTATTTAATTTCGTCAAGATTTCATCTATTGCACTTGATTTTACTATTCCAAAAAGATCGTCAACGTATTTCGTCAGGAGCTTAGGTCTAATATCACAGCTTTCCATACATCTATCCAATAGTTCCTCCATTACAATGTCGGCTATAATTGGAGATGCAGACGAACCCATAGGCAGTCCCTTTTTTTGTTGGTAAAACTTATCTTTATATTGGAAATAACGGTTTTCATAAATACAAAATTTTAAAATCTTCATGAATATAATCTTGGTCATGGAAGTGAATTTAGCAATAGTTTCCCATTTTCTTTCAATAATATTCAAAGCTAAGTCTACAGGGATGCTGGGGAATAGCGATACTACATCAAATGAAACCATCATTTCGTCATTTTCTATCACAGTGTTGTTAAGCTTCTCTTTGAATTGTCCGGAATTCTTAATGTTATATTTGGAATCTTCGGTGATTTTTGTCAAAATATTTGTAATGTACTTACAAAGTTGACTAGATGGAGAATTAATTGAGGAACAAATGGGCCTTAATGGGTAGTTCTCTTTGTGAATTTTTGGAAGGCCATATATTTTCGGAGGTATCGCTGTTTCGGTTTTCATCCTTCTTTTTTCCATTTCATTTATTACGTGATTTGAGAATAATTCGTTTACCAGTTCGTTGTTCTTCTTCTGTAGTGTATTTGTTGGATCCTTATTAAGCCTCTTATATGTCATTATATCATTTATGATGTTGTTCATTTTATCCTCATAATCTTTCCTTTCCATTGCCACTGTGACATTTCCTTTGTCGGCGTTTAGTATAACGATGTTTTTATTTTTCTTCAAAAATTGTTGAGTTCGTTCCACTGTTCTCAATGTATATGTTTCTCTGTCTGTCAGACTGTGTTTGTTGTTGTAGCTTTTAATCATAGAAGCGAATTTGTTTCTCGCGTTTTCTTGTTCTTCTTTCTCTGCTATGGTTTTTATGCACTCTTCACCGTAAGAAAAAGGTCGAATACCAGAAACAAACATCAAGAATATTACCAAACGGAGAGCACGCCGCAAAATGTTATACAAACAACTAAAACAAAACTACAATGATATTGGAAAACATCTAAATAAGTATAAAAATGAAAGAAAAAAGCAACTAAATTTAAGATCTACCATAATATTTTTGATACGATGCAGAAAAGCTGGCATAACACCCAACTTCATAACCGACAAAACAAAACATATATACGATATATTTGACACAAACGAAGACGTTCCAGACAAAATCTACAAAACATTAAACGTACACATAAACAACTTCCACAAGAAAATCCTAAATTTGGCTATTAAACTGAAGCATGAAATTAGGAAACAAAATTCAAAAAACATCAAAAACACCGAAAATGCACTGCAACAAAAATTAACAAAAGATGACTACAAGAACTTAAGTGCGAGTGAGCGAACACTGGAGAAGAAGCTTAAAAACAACATCACGGAAAAACACAAAAAGAAATTCGCAGTCCTTTTGGATCGACAAAGACGAGAATTGGATATAAAACACAACACAAATTGGTTTGTTAACAAAACAACAACAACAATACCTGACGATGTACAGTGGTTACTTTCACATGGTAAGAAATTCGCACTACCACATACGAAGATCGATTTTCCACTGCTAAAATACATCGCCGACGGTGAAGAGTGCATAAAAACCATAGCAGAGAAAGAAGAACAAGAAAACGCGAGAAACAAATTCGCTTCTATGATTAAAAGCTACAACAACAAACACAGTCTGACAGACAGAGAAACATATACATTGAGAACAGTGGAACGAACTCAACAATTTTTGAAGAAAAATAAAAACATCGTTATACTAAACGCCGACAAAGGAAATGTCACAGTGGCAATGGAAAGGAAAGATTATGAGGATAAAATGAACAACATCATAAATGATATAATGACATATAAGAGGCTTAATAAGGATCCAACAAATACACTACAGAAGAAGAACAACGAACTGGTAAACGAATTATTCTCAAATCACGTAATAAATGAAATGGAAAAAAGAAGGATGAAAACCGAAACAGCGATACCTCCGAAAATATATGGCCTTCCAAAAATTCACAAAGAGAACTACCCATTAAGGCCCATTTGTTCCTCAATTAATTCTCCATCTAGTCAACTTTGTAAGTACATTACAAATATTTTGACAAAAATCACCGAAGATTCCAAATATAACATTAAGAATTCCGGACAATTCAAAGAGAAGCTTAACAACACTGTGATAGAAAATGACGAAATGATGGTTTCATTTGATGTAGTATCGCTATTCCCCAGCATCCCTGTAGACTTAGCTTTGAATATTATTGAAAGAAAATGGGAAACTATTGCTAAATTCACTTCCATGACCAAGATTATATTCATGAAGATTTTAAAATTTTGTATTTATGAAAACCGTTATTTCCAATATAAAGATAAGTTTTACCAACAAAAAAAGGGACTGCCTATGGGTTCGTCTGCATCTCCAATTATAGCCGACATTGTAATGGAGGAACTATTGGATAGATGTATGGAAAGCTGTGATATTAGACCTAAGCTCCTGACGAAATACGTTGACGATCTTTTTGGAATAGTAAAATCAAGTGCAATAGATGAAATCTTGACGAAATTAAATAGTTTTAATCATAATATTAAGTTCACTTTGGAAAAGGAAGAAAACGGAAAACTCGCGTACCTGGACACCCTACTAATAAGGAATAATAATACAATGCTAATGGACTGGTATCAAAAACCCACTGCCTCTGGTCGACTCGTAAATTTTTACTCGAAGCACCCGAAGAAGATAATATACAATACAGCGCGAAATTTCATAAATAGAGTTTTGACAATAAGTGACCAACAATTTCATGCTCAAAATATAAACAAAATCAAATATATATTAAGCCAAAATAGTTTCCCAAAGAAAACAATTGACGATCTCATAAAGAAAAACATAAACAAATCTAACACTGTCAAAGAAAAAGAACAATTTATATATAAATCTGTCACGTATGTACCCAATCTATCTGAGAGGTTTACGAATTCAAATTTCATCAATGAAAAACTATATAAAATAGCTCCAAAAACCAATAATAACTTACAGCGATTATTTACAAATTTAAAGCCAAAAATGAATAACATGGAAAAATCGAATGTAATATATAAGATTCAATGTAACGGTAACGACACTACAGACTGCAACATGGTATACGTCGGAACCACCAAGAACAAATTAAAAACGCGAGTGGCTGGACACAGGTCAGATATAAAATTAAGACACCAAAAAACAAACAAAACAGCACTTACGAACCACTGTGCAGCAGTAAACCACCACCCTGAGCTCGACAAAGTGAGTGTATTGCAATGCGAAAATAACTACAACAAAAGACTAACGTTAGAGATGCTTCACATTCTCAACACAAAAACAAAACACAGGATGAACTACAAGAGCGACACTGAGAACTGCGCGCAGAGCTACCGCTTTCTTATTGGGAACATATGACGTGCAATAACAAACAGATGATGGGCAGTGCAATTACAGATGACGACGTTAACAGATCAACAGACAATAGTGATAGTTTATGTGTTATTTATTTTAATTATTTGTAAGTTGTGAAGTGTCGTATTTATGTGTTTGCAATAACTTTTATTTATATAAAATTTTCTTGTTTTTCAATAAAATTGTAGAATTCCTGAAGATGATCTTCAAAGAAGATCGAAATATCGATTAAAATAATAAATAAATAAACAAAACAACAAAGACCTCGAGCTTGATTTTAAAAACAAGAACAAAAACACGTAAGAAAAAGGTCGAATACCAGAAACAAACATCAAGAAAATTACTTTAATTTTTATTTATTTATATAAATAAATATTTTTTATTTAAATAAGTATTTCTATCTATTTTGTTAATAAATATTTTTATTTATTATTTTCGTTTCTTTTAATTTCGGTCTTTAAATCGTTATTGATTTGTCACTAGGATATTCTCCTAGCTATAGACCATAGTTACCTCTATTTTTTATTACAGAATGCAAATTTTTTCTATTTATTTATTTTAATCTTTTAAATAAATATTATTATTAATTTGTTTACATAAATATCTATTTTTATTTATTTAAATATAAGTGTATTCAATGAATATTTTTTATATATTTATTTCAATTAATATTTTTATTTATTTATTGATTTAAATGAATATTTGTTTTTAGATAAATAGTTTATTTAGTTATCTTTATTTATTTAAACAAATATTTTTATTAATTTGTTTAAATAAATATGTTTATTTATTTGTTTAAATAAATATTGTTATTTATTTGTTTAAATAAATATTTTTATATATATCTTTTTATTTATTTTATATATCTTTTTATTTATTTTAATAAATATTTTTATTTATATATTTTAATAAACATTTTTATTTATTTATTTTAATAAAATTTATATTTATTTTTTATTTAAATACATATTTTTATTTTTTTCGTTTCATAAATATTTTCATTTTGATAATTAAATATGTATTCATGTTTTTATTTATTTATTTAAGAAATATTTAAATTTTTTAAATTAATATTTTCATTTATTTATTTTAATTATTTATTTAATGTGTATTTTGATTTATTTTAATAAATATTTTTATTTATTTGTTTAAAGAAATCCTTTTATTATGATATTTACATATGTATACAAAGTTTAATTTTTTTGAATAAATGTTTTAATTTATTTATTTTAATTATTTTTTTTAATGAGTATTTTTATTTATATATTTATTTGAATAAATATTTTTATTTATAAGTTTAAAGAAATTCTTTTATTTTGATATTTAAATATGTATTTATATTTTTATTAATTTTTTTAAATAAACAAATATATTTATTTAAATACAATTTAATAAAAATGTTTATTTATAAAAAAAATATTTTTATTATTATTTATTTTATATTTTAATATTATGAAAAGAATAAATAAAAATAGGCATTGAAATAAATAAATAAAAAAAATTATTAAATAAAAAGAAATATCTATTAAATAAATATAAATATTTATTTAATAAATAAATAGAACAATTTATTTAAATGACTAAACAAAAACATTTATTTTAATAAATAAATAATTAACAATAATCAAACATATTTATTAATAAATACATAAATAATTTATAAATAAAAATATTTATTCAAATAAATAAATAAATAAAAATATGTATGTAAATAGATAAATTTTGTTTAAATAAATAAAAATATTTATTTAAATAAATAAAAATATTTATTAAAATAAATAAAATTTATTTATTTAAATAAATAAAAATATTTATTTAAATAAATAAAAATATTTATTTAAATAAATAAAAATATTTATTAAAATAAATAAAATGTATTTATTTAAATAAATAAAAATATTTTTTTAAATAAAATTTATTTATTTAAATAAATAAAAATATTTTTTTAAATAAATAAATGACCATATTTGTTGAAATAAACATACTTCCTCCACTATAGTAAGGTTATAATCGGTATGTATGTATATCTGTTATTTCAGGGCGTATTTACTTTTTATCCAATTGATCAATTTATTTATTTCTCAATAATGTCATTATTCCCTTGGGGAGGAGCTTAGCGACTGACCTTCAGCTTTTTAAATTTTATTATCGTTGAAAATACCACCCCTGTGACGATTGTATCGCTTTAGGGCCTAGTGATTTCAAAAATCATGATAAGATTGTAGAGCGCGAACGCCGAACTAATCTCAATTTATAGTCTGGCAAAAAGTGCAAACACAATGGCTAAGCAAAATTTTCATTCAATATCACACTTACCAATCGAGCAACAAAATTTGGTATTTAATATTGAAAGAAAGATGTTTATTTTTAATTTCATTAATGGTATATATTTGTATATTTATATTGCAGACAATAATAATTATCATAATTTGTTGTTTTTTTTTTTATTTGTATGGAACTGAAGTATGTATTGTATTTGATAGCTGTTGGAGCGGTGGAGTGTAGGGGTGGAATCAAAATTTGGGGGAGGTGAGGTGGTATGTTGCAATGCAACATAAACATGTTTAGAAACAATTAGAATCATTTATTCTCAACCCCCTAAAGGTATGCAATAATTTCTAGAACAAAATTCTTTTCTATGAACAAATTAATTACGCCTTTATTAAGGTAAGTATAGACGATTTGCAGATCGGACAACATTGCCAGAAAAATGGTGGAAAAATGCAACCCTGTGAATTTACAACCGTGTGAACATACAATTTTTGTTTTGCAACGTTAGCAGAAAAGTCATTGCGAGATAATTTGCTGATTGTTATATGTTCGAAGTTTATGCATGTGACTACGGCGCCATTGCCAGATAATCATTTTATTTGCAACACCTGTCTATAATGTATTTTTATTGGCAATCCTGCATATAAATATTTACAAAATATATTGTAAATATATGAAATTGTAATGTTTTCTTGCAATCGTCTGAACTGTCAATTCACCTTTGCCTAACAATCTGGCATTGCCCGTATATTTGCAGCGCTTTAACAGGGTTGATAACGTTAGCCGATCTGGCAATCGTCTATACTCAGCTTGACGGTTGATAAATAGGCGGTTATGAATTTTAAATTGAAATTAATCAACAGTGTAAATAAAATAACAAAGTGAAAAATAAAATAACAAATTTACTACAAATTATCACAGCAATAAAAAGTAATTTTTGTAGCAATCCAAAGTGTTTAATATTCCAACATTTTTCTAAATTAAAATCTCTCAATCAAAAATTTGCAATTATTTATTTTTGTGAAACTTTTAGCGAGAAAAGTTAGCAAAAGATTTTCATGAACATAAATCACAAAAGTAAGTGATTGAGTTTTGCAAATGAAAAACATTCTTTGTAACATTTTTGTTCAAATTGCGAGAACTGCCATAAAAATATGTTTATAAAGTGTCTCAAAAGCTTTGTACATATTTTTTTTCTGTTTCAGAAAGAAACATAAAAATATTTTTATTTAGATGTGATGCCAAACACATGTTTTGCACTTAAATAAACAAACATTTAAGTTTCTCCCAAAAAAAAAAAAGAATAGAACAAACCATGACTGGAGGAAGGAATGCATATAAATGAAATGTAATAAAATCTCGGAAAAAATAAACAGATTTTTATATGTACGAGTATACTTCAAATGGAGAATACAGTTTGATAAATGACTACAAATAAATATATACAAAAATGTGTGAATTTTGTTCAAAAAAAAATGAGGAAGGTTAGTAAAATAAATTAATACAAAATTAAATCCACTTTCGGTTTTTAATTTGAGAAAAAAGCTTGATAATTGAAATACCAACCAAATACCAACAGTAAATCTTATTAATTAAATAATTTTTTCACATAGATTTGGGTCACTGACAATACTCGTTCGTATATTTTGTTAGCCCAAAAATACGAAAATTAATTCGTGGAAAGTTACTTCCGCTGTGGTTTACAAATAAAAACTGATTAGCAGAAGTTAGGTGCAGTTGTGCACAGTGGTTTTAAGTTTAAACATAGTCACAAAAAGGGGCTTTTGGAAAGTTTACTCAATAACAAGTAAAAGCTTTAAGTTCAGCCATGCTGGCTACAACAAAATATAAATTGATTTGTACAAATTTTATTGAGCTGAATTCTTGCCAAAATAGAATACAAACTGCAAAGATTCAGCTAAATTGCTAAGAAAATGTGGTGTTTATGGCTTGAACAAGCGTTTTAGGGATTGACATCTATAGGTGGAATATAACAAAATATAAAGCGATTTGTGATGCATTTTTTATAAATTAAGTAATAATTTTTTACGGCACTTCAGGACGTATGATTGATTTTATTTAAATTTTTAAAACGAATAGCTACCACAAGGTTTTTCATACCATACACCACACTGTGGTACCGGGTATTATAACTTTGTGCATTTGTTTGTAACACACAAAAAGAGATGAAATATACCCATTACTTTCTGAGTTTATTTAGCTATGTCCGTCCATCCGTCTGTCCGTCCGTCTGTGCATGTATTCTTGTAATCAAAGTACAGGTCGCAATTATAATCCGATCTGAACGAAAATCAACACATATATTTCTATTGGCCCAAGGACGATCCCTATTGTATTAGTTGCTTGGTCGCTATCATCTTCAGAAAAATGGGCGAAGTTGCCACGCCCCTTTTGGTACCTCCCATTCAAATGGACTATAATTTCCTTTAATTTAAATGGTATCTCGGCTTTCTCGAGTCTTGACTTCAAGCAATATGGTTCAAATATTGTTGCCTAGTGTAATATAGAAATAACATGAATCGGTCAAGGCGTTTAGAAGTTACACTAATCTAAAATTCTATATAAAAATGTACAAGAAAATTATAATAAAATAAGAAATGATAATAAAACAAAAAAAATGCTAAATCTTTTAGGTCCGTCAAGGTTCAATTTACAGTTTCTCATAGTCTGTTCAAATATTGCCAAAAAAATCACGGACATGAGTTGATACTTTTTCAGGATATAAGGATTAATGATGTTTTCCATATTTTCACCTCTTTCCACCAAAAGGACATAAATATTGCATAAATACTGCATTGGAGAAGAGAGCTGAGCTTTTCACTGATACCACTACCCTCAAAATACGTGCATTGGTTAAGAAGATGAGATTTGAGATAGGTGTACAACCTAAAATACTCTGTACCACAAAAACTACAACGAATTTTAAAAACTAAAACGCCAAAATATTCCCACAAAATAGGAGAATTATTGAAAATTGGTCGAAATGCTTTGGAAATACCCATATATAATTCAAGAAATTTTTCATTTAATACTAAAGTTCCAATAGCATATAATATATGACATTTAAGAAGAAGCTAATTATTTCGAATATAAATGCCTTAAATCAAATGTATTTCAAGTCGATATCCTTCACAATTTTCTGGTACACACATAAAAACAGAAACTGAAATCAAGGTAAAATTCCCTAACGAGAATTTAACAAAGCGAAACACGACAAATAATCATGAAATACAGTTATTTATTTTTTGTAACTAAGCACTTGTGCGTTAAAATTCTTTAAAAATGTGGTATTTATGGCTTAAACAAGCGTATTTTGGAGCGACCTCTTTAGGACTATAACAATATATGAACCGATTTGTAAAATTTTTGCTGTGATGAATTATTGTCCAAATAGAATACAAACTGCAAAGTTTCAGCAAAATTTTTTAAAAAATGTGGATCTGTGGCTCGAAACCCGTATTTTGGAGCGACCTTAATAGGGGAGCTATAACAAAACATTGATCGATACGGCCCATTTGCAATCCAAAACGTCCTGCAAATCACCCGGTATTTCCGTAGCTGTCACTTTTGAAGCTTTTATTCTTTGACATTTGACAAGTAGAAACTACGCCATTACTAAGAATGGAACGATACACGATTCAGCAACGCATTGAAATTATTAAAATTCGAAAAATGGAAAATCATCATGACTGATGGGGCCCATTTCCACCTCGTCACCAAGCAAAATTGTCGCATCCGGGCTCGGAAAACCCAAGAGTTATTGTTGAGAAGCCTCTCCATCCTCAACGTGTGACTGTTTGGTGCGGTTTATGGCCCGGCGGGGTCATTGGACCTTACTTTTTCGAAAATGAGGTTGGATCAACAGTCACGGTGAACGGATTGCGCTATCGGGAGATGATTAATGATTTTTTATGGTCGGAGTTGGATGGTATTGATCTGGACAACGTTTACTTTCAACAAGACGGGGCTACGTGCCACACAAGCAACGAAGCCATTGCTCTATTATGTCTTATCGAAAGGGACCCTCGTATGGGGTTTTCACTAGACATGATTGTATGCAATAGAAGGCACACATATTTAAATTTCGGCATGATCGGATAAAAAATGCGTCCTCTATAACGTAAATATGTCTTGTCGAAAGGGAGCTTTGTATTGGGGCTGTATCAAAAAATGGACCGATATGCATCATTTTTACTAGGCACGATTGAATGCAATAGAATGAACATATATTTAAATTTCGGCATGATCGGTTAAAAAATGCGCTCTCTAGAGCGTGAATATGTCTTATCGAAAGGGACCTTCGTATGGGGGCTATATCAAAGTATGGACCCATATGCCCCATTTTATATAGGAATCGTTCCTGGGTTAAGAAATAACTCTGTACCAATTTTCATTAAGATTGCTTCATATTTGCGACCCTTGTGTCGAATATAAAAAAGAACGGAACGCTAAACGTAGTGATACTGTTAGTGTTCGGTTCAAAAGAACAGTATCACTACGACGTAGTTCTATGAACCGTACGTTATCGTAGTGATACCGTTCGCCGTGTTCTAAGAACGGTACGTTATCGTAGTGGTACCGTTCGCGAACAGTAACACTAAAAAAAATAAATAACGTTAGTGTTCTCTGAAGGAACCGTTCCTATAACGTACTGCTTTTTTCTGAACACTGTTTGTGTGCCATGATCTGTCATTTGTTTTTCATTTTATTCAGTAGTGTTTACAATTTCATCATGGAGATATATACGCAAGAACAACGTTTACAAATTATTCAGCTTTATTATCAAAATAATCGTGTCGACCTACGACCTTGACACCCCTGAGTAATATTTTAGCTCTCGTTAAGAGCTATCTTTTTGCCATTGACCGATGTCCGATCCGACGTACCGTTAAGGAGCTAGAGCAAAAATAAACTTTCCGTTCACATTTGAAAATGATGCCAAGTCCATTTTTTTAAAAAATAAAAAAAAAAACACTTTTCATTCGACCTACGACCTTGACACCCATGAGCAGTATTTTAGCACTCGTTAAGAGCTATCATTTTGCCATTGACCGATTGTAGCTACGTGCCACACAGCAAATAAAACAATTAAATTGTTGGGAGATAAGTTTGGAGATTCGATTATTCCAAGAAGTTGTGATTTAACACCATTAGACTATTTCTTGTGGGATTATTTGAAGTCATTGATCTTTCGAAATAAACCAGACTCTCTTCAAGCTTTACAAGTCAATATTGAACGTGCCATTCATGACATACGACTTGATTTAGTGGAAAAAGTGCTCGAAAATTGGGTTCATCGAATTCGTTCCTGCAGAAGAAGTCGTGGATGACGTTTTATTTAGAACTTAATTGTACCGATTGTACTTCATATCAAATACAAAACACCTCTAGTTGGAAAACCCTTTATTAGTTTATTAGTCGCTAAAACCTCAACCCCTTTTGGTACCTCCCACACAAATGTACCATTTTGTACCAGTGCACACTTTAATGATATTAAATGCAATTTACAGTGATAATAATATAATTAAAAAAAATAAAATTAAGAATATTTTTTGGACTGGGAATCGTAAGTCGGTTTACCCGACTGTACTTTCTTCCATTAAATATTTTGAAAGCTAGCATTCTTACGAAGAGATCAATGCCTATTTTTAAAAAAATCTATGGATAATTGAAGAAATTGTAGCACTTTTGGTAGAAGTAAGAGAATTTCAACAAAATCATGTAGGTATACCCTCACTATTGTGAACAAGGGTATATAGGGTGTAACACATCACACACATATTTTATTTGTATTTTATTAGTTCGCAAATATATTGTTCTAATATATTATATGCGATCCAAAGAAATTTAATTTTTTTTTAAATAAATATTATTTGTCTAAACATATATAATATTCAAATAAAGTGTGGTCCAACCAAAACGCACGGTGCTAATTGTAAATAGAACAAAGTTTTCAGGGAATTCTCTTAATATTTTTTATTATGATAGAAGGATCTATGACAATTATGTGTGACACGGCTTCGGTGGCATACGTCTATCCGATCGTCCATATTTTCAATGACTCTGAGACATAATTGAGGTTCAAAGCCATTAACGTACCGAATTATCTCATCCTTTAGCTCCTGACTTGTTCTTGGCTTATCGACGTACACTTTTTCTTTTAAATATCCCCAAAGAAAGAAGTCCATCGGTGTCAAATCACGCGATCGTGGCGGCCAATTAACATCTCAAAAGAGAGCGCAAAAGAGCTATTGTTGTTGGTTGTGCGTCAAGTGGCACCATCCTGTTGGAACCACATATCGTCCAGATCCATATCCTCTATTTCTGGCCACAAGAACTCCGTTATCATCTCGCGAACACCATTCACGGTAACTGCTAGGCCAACCTCATTTTCGAAGAAGTACGGCCCGATGACGCCGCCAACCCATAAACCGCAATGTTTTCCGCTGAATTGTTTACGCAGCATACTTTGAGGCTAAATATCTCGAAAACGCGTAGTCACAGAAAAAAACGGCTAATGTCATTAAGGAAACATTTTAAAGTGCACAAGTAATGAGGACTCTAATCAATATTTTGAGGTGTTACAAATAGGATATTCTGCAAGAACGATTTAAGGGTGTGATTATTTCTCGCGAATATGGCAAGATTTGGCCATCAAGATCGTGAGATTTGACACCGCTACACTTTCTTCTTTGGGGATTTCTGAAGTTGCAGAACTATGCCAGAACCCAGCAAAAATTACATTTGTAAAATTTTACGCATCAAAATTCGGTTACTAAAAGCGTGTCAGGTTTCACAAAAAAATCAACCGTTAGAGTTAATTTTAGATATTTTCTGGATAATTGAAGATCAAGTCAGAAAGTCAACCTACGATCACATCAAATATATAACACATAATATAGATTTAGATCTGCAGATAATACATTAATTCATATTCAACCACCGGTTTCTGCATTTGAAATTGTGTCTAAACTAATTTTGTTCAGCAATTAAATCTCTTTCTTTTTCTCAATGAAAAAGCAAAAATAAAAAGAAGGAAGAATACAAATTTGGACTAATGAATGGCAACCGGTTATTTGAGTAAGAAATCATACAAGATATAATTATTGTTTGAAAATCATTAAAATGCGCTGATATAAACAACAATGGAAAAAAACGAAATTATAGCTATCCACACACAACCACAAAATATGTGCTCGAATAACTAAACAAGTAAATTAATAATACGAGTAGTATTTTGTTTATTTTGTTCTTCGGTTGGTTTGGCTATACGCCCGTCATGTCATCATATGTGCATTGCTCTGCGTGTGTAGTTGCAAATAGGATCAAAGAAAAATGTCAGTTAAGTTTGGAGGAAAAATCCCCTCACTTAACTGAAAGCGCAACATTAACATCTGTTAAGAGGCATCTATCAGCTGACTCTTGTCAACATTTTTTGATTTGAGGAGAAAATTAAAATAAGGACTGATTAAACATTCTTTTTACGTAAAAGAACATCACCGAAAGCAAATAATGGCAGGATAAATGGTCAATGGTTAATAGGTGGTTTACTGAGTTCTTTTGTGGACGTACAAACACTGAAGATGCGAACATTCTGGACGCCCAATTGAGGGTTCTGCACCCAAAACAATTGAAAAGATTCACGATAATGGTGTTGACTGATCGAAGATTGAAATTGGGAGAGATTATGGAAGACAGAGTCGTCTCAAAAGAGTCAGTAGTTTTAGTTTCGAATGATCACTTGGGTATGAGAAAGCTTCACGCAAGATGAGTGCCGTGTTTGCTCAAAGTCGAACACTAACGCAATCAGGTGACAAATTCGCAGGTCTGTTTGGCATGAAATATACCGCAATATGGACAAGCTTTTGTACCGTTTCTTGCTTTTTATAGCATTGAAAATAACTTGGGATTGCAAATGGAATATCGGTATATAGTATCTGACCGATTTGACTTTTTAACGCCATAGAGGCCACAAATCTCAACTGATCGGCCTAAAAATTGGTAACTGGGGTTTATTTATACCCGGAAACCTTCACACGAAGTCATAGGTCCATGTTTTGTAACTTATATTTTGTTTAGCCTTAAACAAATTCTAGTATAATTGGACCATTTGCCCTACTTTTGGGCCTATGTGTAAACAGAAATCCGGTTTGAACTCTGAAAACAGCTCCTATAGTAAATGGCTTATATTGGTCCATGTTTTATTACAGCCTCCCTATAAGCGTAATTTCCCAATTATGTTCTTGTCTAAAGGGCATATGTATTGGGTGATCCATTTCGAGGTTCCCTACTTTTTTAAAGAAAAAACGCAGAAAATTCAAATTGAATGGGGAATGTTTATTATCATTTGAATGAACATTCTTTGGCATTTATTTTTTGTCTATCAAATGTTGGTCTCAGATGGACAATCCGTTGAGTCCAATTTTCGATGACTCGATTATGTTGACCATAAGTTGAGCGAAGTGCACGAAACACATTCCTCACAGAACGTGAATTTTCGCAATAAAGTTGAACGATTTGTGAACGTTATTCAGGTGTAAGTCTTTCCATGATGAAATGCCAAACAATACTTAACAAAAATAACATGACAGCATGACACGACTCACACGTGATCGTAAGACCCGATTATGTTGACCATAAGTTGAGCAAAGTGCACGAAACACATTCCTCACAGAACGTGAATTTTCGTAATAAAGTTGAACGATTTTTAAACGTTGTTCAGTCGTAAGTCTTTCTATGATGAAATGCCAAACAATACTTAACAAAAATAACATGACAGCATGACACGACTCACACGTGATCTGTCAAAAAAAGGCTATTGAAAAGAGTATCTCTACTTGGATCACCCGTTATAAAAAATAAAAATATTCAATCAAAGCCGGTAGACCGAAATTATGTTAAAAATGATTATATTATGATAACAACAAATCTTTTCAGTATAATTTCTTTGAGTGTATTATCAATTGTACATGCGTCAAATTCAAATTTAATTTAAGTCCCACAAGAGATGCGAATATTATATTACCCGTAGACACTGCACTGTGAATATGTGCAGACTATTCTCCACTGTGTCCATGGCCCTGTCCCTGTCTCTGTCCTCAAGCAAGCAAAAAAACAAGCGCAACAGTGTGGCAGACGGCGACTGCCTTCGTGTTTTGCTGACGCAAATTCGTGGCATAAGATGTTATCGATTATTCCGATTATTCTATGCTACAGCTGTTGATGTCGTTTCTCTTTATTTGTTCAACGCAACGCAACACAATGTAATGTAATGTATAGTGTAATGTCAGCGTATCTGATGTATGATTAAGCCGTTGAAAATTGATGTGTATGACACATACAGTGACAACCATGTAGTACATAAGGCTGTATTGTGTTGTCATGCAAACAATGAGAAATTGGATTTAAAAGACAATGACAAAGAAACTTTGAAATAACTCAATTTGGAACTTATTTTTGTTTTTAATTAAATTTTTATTTGTACAACAAAATATTTACATTTAATCTTTTTTCAATATTCTGCGAAGCCATGTGTCTTGTCTGCAGGTAAAGTAAATATGTAAATGGATTTTTTGCAACAGATAACAGTAATTAGTATAAGGTAAACATTCTTTAACTTAAGTATGAAATACCCTGGCATTACAGTTTTATTGCGACACATCAATGCCAGTTTCTTTAATATTAGGACAATTTTTTTATTGTTTTATAGAACTTTCAATGTCCTTAAATTCTGCATTGTAAACATTTATTTAAGTTTTATAAATGACTTTTGGCTTATAATATTTTGAAGTTTTTGAAAATTAAAGAAAATCATTTCTGCAACTTAATCCAGTCTATGGTACCTACATTACCCCCCATACTTAACGCCTAATTGCGAGCGTAACAGGCGCTGTTGAGCAGCGACGACATTAGCGGTCTACCACGAATGGCTACGAACGGCCACGAACTACGAGAACGAGCTTTGTTTCCAGTCTGATTCATTCATAAGTTTTTGTTTTGAAAACAGAAGAGCTCCAAAGTGGTTAATATTTAGACATGAGTGTGTAGGAATAGATGGTTGGATGGATGGATGAATGCTTTGAGTACCGAGTACCCACCTCCGCTTCCACCGCTGCTGCACCACCACTACCGCCACGGCTGAGTACTCAAGTATGCGTAGATATGATAAACGATGTAAACGGCAACAATTGTTTACCACACACAACATCCCCCCTAGGGTAGTGGCGGCAACATATCATTCCCCCCTCCCTCATTCCACTTTCCACCATTACTACTTGCATCCATATAAAATACCTAATGTAACATTTTTTATTACCGAGATATTTTAAACAGACAATCGCATATGAGTCTGTAAAAAGGCGGTGCGCCTTGCCACCGAATATGAGAGGGTACCGGTGCTAATGTACAGTGTTCTGAAAATGAGTAGGATGAGAAATGCAGAAGGTACTGGATACACTTAAAAAATATTGTCTTACTTTTAAAGATCCATCGCCAGAGAAACCCTAGTATTTAAAAATAAGAACATTTGTACTTAAAATTAAGATCATGCACTTAATAATAAGAAAGTTTCTTGATTTTAACTACGAAAATTTATTATTTTAATGAATAGAATGCAAAATCTTTAAAATTTATACAATTTTTTCTGCATTAAACATTTTTTTCTGAAGTTGAATTGTTGTTAAATCGTGTGTGACAAATCTTTATAAATATTTCCAGAAATTAAAAAAAAGCTTAATGATTACCTTTTAATCATATAAGCAAGGACATTTTATACATAAAATTCTAAAAATTTCTTTAATACATATTAAGTAACGGATTCGATAGGGATGATATGATTTTGAAGTGACGTTTCAGCCATTTGTAATATGTCATAATCTGTCATTTTTTTTTTCATTGTATTCAGTAGTGTTTACAATTTCAGAGATATACAATTTTATTCAGTTTTATTATTATGAATATACAAATTATTCAGTTTTATTATTATGAAAATAATCGTTCTCCAATTGCAACTTTTCGTGCGCTAAGTTTTTTTAAAATCCAAAAAAAACAACACTTTCCAGTTGACCTACGACCTCGACACTCATAAGCAATATTTTAGCTGTCGTTAAGAGCTATCTTTTAGCCATTGACCGATTCCCGATCCGACGTTGCGGAGCTAGAGCAAAAATAAACTTTCCGTTCACATTTCAAAATGATGCTAAGTCAATTTTTTTTTATCAAAAAAAATCACTTTCCAGTCGACCTACTACCTTGACACCCATGAGCAATATTTTAGCTCTCGTTAAGAGCTATCTTTTTGCCATTGACCGATTGTGGATACGTGCCACACAGCAAATGAAACAATTGAATTGTTGCTAGAAAAGTTTGGAGATTCGATTATTTCAAGAAATTGTGATATTGCATGGCCTCCAAGAAGATGTGATTTAACACCATTAGACTATTTGAAGTCATTGGTCTTTCGAAATAAACCAGACTCTCTTCAAGCTTTACAAGTCAATATTGAAAGAGTCATTCATGACATACGACTTGATTTAGTGGAAAAAGTGCTCGAAAATTGGGTTCATTGAATTCGTTCCTGCAGAATAAGTCGTGGATGCCATTTGAATGACGTTTTATTTAGAACTTAATTGTATCTGTTGAACTTTCCATAGGTCACTGCTTCATATCCGGCTCGAAGGACCATGAACAAATTGGGGAGTTCCTTCTGTGAAGTGGACTGTATGTTAGTATCAGTTGAACTCCGACAATTTGTATTGTGCAAAAGAAACAGAAAGAAAAAAGGCAATGTTTCAGTTAATTTGTGGAACAGTTTTATTGGGGAAATGTTTCTGCTTACCGCTACGAATGATGCAAAAGTGAAGATGCTTGCACCGAGCGAACAAAAAAGGGATTATGGATCTTGGTAATTCAGCTAAAAACCATTAGAACAGAGATGAAAGATGACAGCTCTTTATCCATTTGAGTAAAAGCTTTTCCTGCATGACAGGGAATGGATAAAGAGTTGTCATCTATTCGAAATGGAGCAATATAGTGGGGAATTCTTATGGATTCAGCAGTTCAGTGTATTTAGTGAAATAAAACTTAATGTAACAGGAATTCAAAATTAATTCATTTATAAAACTTGAAACAAAGTTCAACAGTATCTATTGTACTTCACACTAAATAAAAAACTTTTGAATTTCCTTAACAATAAGTGTGTTTTTTTGCAAAGAAATCATATCACTCTTATTGGGAAACCCTGTACATTTTACTAATTCTAAGTATGAATTGTATTTATTTTAAGTACAAAATTTACTTAATATTAGTGAATATTATTATTTACTTTACTTATTTTTTCATATCTAAACCGAAACAACAATAGACATTTTTATATAAATACACGCTGAAAAAAATCACTTCTGTAGTATATTGTCCCAAACATATTCGGCTTGAAACATATATATGTTTGGGGTAGACTCTAAGCAAAAATTGTGTATTTGGGAAGATTTTGTTCTAAACAAATATTTGTTTACATTCCAATATCTTTTTATTTGGGACCATTATTTCCGAAACAAATATTTATTTGCATTTAAGTAAATAAATTGTGTCAAATTTTTCAGTAATTCAAAGTTAAATTTTTAGAAATTTTTAATGTTCGTAAAAAATAACAATTGAAATCATATAATCTTGGATCAATATAAAGTACTTAGAGGATTGACAACTAATGATGGCTTGGAATACTCAGAAATTTGAAATAATTGATTTAAAACAGAAAGTAATGCTGCATATGGTATCATAACTTGGAGGTACAATTCGAAACCCAAGAAAAATTGAAACTGAAATATGAAAAACTCAGCAAAAGTTTTGGAAATATTTTTTAAATAAAATATATTTGGAAAAATTCCTAAATAATAATTTTATTTGTATTTAAACACATATTTTATTTGAGAAATTTAGTTTGCAAATATAATTTGTTGTAATATATTAATATATGCGTTCCAAATATATTTTATTGATTTTCAAATAAAATTTATTTGCTAAGAAATATATAATATTTAAAAATTTGTGTTCCAAATATATTTTCTTTCGATTCAAACATATCAAAAAAGGCGGTTTTGCCCCGTGTATGTATGTTATTGTTGATCGAACTCGCAGCACTGTACGAGCGTCATCGTATAAAATGTTTCCAACGTCTCTTCTTCGTGAGAGGTAAAATTGCAATATGCAATTTTGTCTAATTTTTGTAAATATCAAAGCAATTTGAGGAGAGAAAAAAGGTTTAAGCAGTTTTCCACAACTGTGATTACATTCGTAAATGCACATTTTCTAAAGTGCATCAAAAACCGCAGAGGAAGGGAGGTGGAAGGGAAGTGTACCACTTAAACAAATGTAAAACAATTTACGGTAATACTTACGACATTACATTTCCCCCCTCAACAGTTATGTGTAAATACGTAGTATATGTAGTATGAATGTGATGTCACTTATGATGGGAAGGGACACTTACCTAAAAAAGAGAAAGAGGGGGAAAAGTATAATTAGATATTATTATCAAAGCGTATAATAAAACGGTTGACCTATATTGTAAAATTAGAATTATTTTAATATGTAGTTGGAGACAAGTGTATGAACGAGAGACTTTGATTTTACTACAATTTAAGCAGAATTTAAAATTGTAATATATCAAAATAGTATTTGAAGGCAATACAACTGATAAATAATGGTCTAAAGCCAGGAGAGTATCCTAGTTAAAAATTAAACAAAAAAAAGTATAGCAAAATAATAAAATGGCGATATACACGTAGTCAAATATTCATTATGTGTAAAGAAAAAATTATATATTTGATTAAAATTCTTACAGCCTGCTTCTGTAATTTAAAAGTTTGATTTCGTTCGCCTGCCAGACGACAAACAGCTGATTTCGGTTTCACTAACTACCATCACAACGACAAGTCGCACGATAATAAACTCTTACGAAAACGTAATCATTTCCGTGTGAAGGCTGGGTTTGGCAAAAGTAACCGTAACCGTAACGCCCCCGTAGCGTAACGAATCAGCTGATTCAATCTGACATATGGAAATCAGTGTAAATGATTAGCCAACGGAAACAAAACGTAAGCGGACGGCTGAATTTTTACTTGCATTTGCAAACAAAATTAGTAAAGTAATGAAAAAATGATAAATTTATGCGGGCAACTTTACGGCGGCGCTAAAGTTAAATTACGGTTAAGTTTGCCTAACACGGCCTTAACTTTTGGTTTCTCTCTTTGCTGTCATTATCTTATTTGTTGACTGATAGGAACATTGAGAAAAAACGTTATTAAAAGCAATAATAACTAGATATTAATATAATTATGGTAAAAACAATTAAAGAATTATACAATTGTATGTATATTTAAGCATACAGAAGTCAACATTGACAGCTCGCTCAGATGGAACAAAAAATCATCAGTGTACAATGAGAGAGACGTGAGAGACAGATAAAGAAATGAGAGTCTTGGTTGAGCTCAGCTGACCCATCCAGGTTTGATTTTTCGGCCACTGCTAGTGTAAAGAGTACAGAGGTGTATTTGCTAAGGTCGGCCATACAAAAATGGGTGCTTTTTAGATCGGAAGTTCTAAAATTATTGTTCTGGCAATTACATTATTTTCCAATTGGTAAATTGCTAACGTCATTGACGTAAGGCCAGGCCAACGAACGAATCTTAGAGAAACCAAATTCCTGACGAAAGTGTGTGACTGGTTTTCGTTGACTGACTGGTTTTCGTTGTTATTTTTCTTAATTAAACCAAATAAAAAAAATCATTGAAAATTTCCTTATCTATTTATGTTTAAATTTTTTTATTTATATCTATTAATATTTCTCAATATTAGTTTTGAAACTTCATTACCAATTCAACTAGAATAATGGAAGTAGATCGAAAAAAATCGAAATCCAATAATATTTTTTAAATAAATTCTTAAGAATACGACAGTATCAGATTTTTCTATTCCGATTTTTCTAGTCGTGTTTGTTTATCTACTCCGTAGTAGATAAACAATTGGATTATCTACACCTTAGTAGAGGACCGTTTCGGTTATCTACTCCTGAATAGTAGGTCAGTTGGGTCATCTACACTTTAGTAGTCGCCAGCTATCTATCTATTCCCTAGTAGACGTCAAGATGGATTGTCTACTATGTAGTTTGTATCCACTCCTTAGTAGAGGACCAGTTGGATTATCTACTCCTTAGATGACGACCAGTTAGGATATCTACTCCACAGTACATGACCAGCTGGATTATCTTCTCCATAGTAGGGGACTAGTTAGATTAACTTCTCCATAGTAGGGGACTAGTTGGGTTATCTACTCCTTAGTAGAGGACCAGTTGGTACCATATTACGAAGTTCATTAATTAAAAAACAATCTTTTTTTGTTTCAAATATCACACTAATAGCCACATCAATACTAATAGCTTTATCATACAATCTGATACGATTTATCAATTCCTTTGTCTACGACAAATTTGTTTATCTATTTGTCGTAGACAAAGGAGTAGAGGATCGGTTGGGTTATCTAATCCTTAGTAGTCGGGCAGTTGCGATATCTGTTCCTTAGTAGATGCCAAGTTAGGTTATCTACTTTTTAATTACTACTTAGTACAGGACCAGTTGGAATATCAATACTAACATCGATTTTGGAATAATAAAACATAAAGGCAATGTACAAACGTATTTAAATTGGGTTAAATGCCTCAAACAATATTGATGGATGTAATATGTCATCGTAAGGCTTTATCAGATTTATCTATTCCTTAGTCAAGTTTGGTTATCCACTCGCTACTTAGAGGAACAGTTGGGTTAGTAGAGGATTGGTTTGGGTTATCTACGCCTTAGTAATCGGCCAGTAGGGTTATCTACTCTTTAGTAGTCGGCCAGTTGCATTATCTATTCCTTAGTATATGGCAAGTTGTGTCATCCACTCCTTAATAGAGGAACAGTCGGAAAATCGAATACTAAAGGATGGTAAAATTATAAGGGCCGATGTTGATTTTGAATAAAACACAGATTATTTAGGAAATTATTTTCATATCTTTTTACTATGATAATATTGGTATGGTTCACTTATGTATTGAACAAAATATCGGCCAAGTGGCACCGTCCTGTTGAAACCACATATTGTCCACATCCATATCTTCCAATTCAGACCATAAAAAGTTGTTATCATCTCACGATAGCGAACACCATTCACAGTAACTGCCTGACCGGCCTCATTTCGAAGAAGTATGGCCCGATGACGTCGCCAGCCCATAAGCCGCACCAAACGTACTGGGCGAGCATGCACAGATGTTTTCAAATTTCTCCTCCAGACCTGGTTTGCTGAAATTTGCGCACAATTCTCCCGATTGTGGACACATTTGGTCGATTATCAAATATGATCCAATATGACTTATGATGTATCTGATATTGAAGTCACAAGGTGATAATGACAAAGTCCTGCTACACATACCTATGTGTTAATAAATCTGTGGACCGATGACTAACCTTAATGGACCTATCAATTTCCCGTAGAGACTATTTAAAACGTCTGCAACGAACGTCAGTCGAAATAAAATAAAAACTTCAAGCAAACAGATAGGTTATAAAAATGTGGAGTGTTAAGAATTCAATTGTGAGGGAAACTTTATATAGGAGGCGTCTAGGAAAAGTCATGTAAGGAATGTACTAGGATGGTCCAATATAACCTATATTGTCTCATGAAAAATATAGTACAAATTCCTACATTTCGATTAGACACACAAACGTAATAAAATAAACTTTTCTAAATGAATCCTACGGGATATGTAGCGCCAAATTACCTGACCCCAGTATTGGTTAAATTGGAACCTATTACCTTGGAATTGACTTGATATAAGTTAATTAGGGTTAGAAGAGGACCAGTTGAATTATCTACTACTTATTTGACGTCAACTTGAATATATACTCCGTAGTTCACTACAAGTTAGGTTATCAACTCCTTTGTAGAGATACAGTTGGCTTATCTAATCATTACATGGAGATCAGATGGATTATCTATTTCTTAGTAGATGCCCAGTTGGGTTATCTACACCTTAGTAGACTAGTTAAGATGTCTTCTCCTTAATAGAGGACCAATTGGGACAAGCTTTCGAAGTTCAACTATTAAATAATAAACTTTTAATTTGTTTCAAATTTGACTTATGTCATTGAATTGTGCTCATCGAGACCTATCCATCAAGTGGTCAAAGTATGGATTAACCCAATCTAGTTTTCGACCTATGGGCTATTGAATTGTGTTAGGCAATAGATTCAATTCACACGTTGAAACATGTGTATTTTTAATTTTTTTATTTAAATTTACTTTTTAATGTTTTGGGTTTTTCAATATTATATTTTTTATTGTGTCATATCATTTAATTGTTAAAAAAACTGAAAATCTTCTTTTTTTGTTCGTGTATAACAGTTTGCGAAAACGGACTATAACTTTAGACTATAAGTATAACAGGTTGTTGTCTTGGCTAAATAGACTATAACTTTGGACTCTATCTTCACTCCCTTGTTTTCTTATTAGAAAGTCAAACCGTATGCGATACTCTCAGCAAGAGAGCGCGTTTTGAAGCGTTTCTAGCGCTGTTTTGCTTCGTCAGAACACAAATGCAAGAGAGAAAGAGAAAAACAAACACTGACAATCTGCTTGCTCAATTCAGCATATGTGTATATTCTCTCTCTCTGCAGTCGGCATGACATGTTGCATCGTTGTTTTAGCAGTGACTTTGAGCAATTTTCGCATTGCTTTGCTTCGGTGTGCGGTCTGCCGTCAGCCTTAGTAGTCAGCCAGCTGCGTTAACAGCCCTTAGTAGACGTCCAGTTGGCTTATTTACTCATAAGTAGGGGAACAGTTGGATTATCTACTCCTTAGATGACGAACCGTAGTGTTATCTACTCCTTAGATGATGACCAGTTAGACTATCTACTGCATAATATACATAGATAACAAATGTATTTCTTTCAAATGTTTCAGATACTGTAGATGTTCTTATAGACCAATACCTGGATGTGTCACAAAGTGGTAATTAACTCCTTTCAAAGACAAATCATGTTAAAGTTACGAGTTTTCTTATATAAAGTAATAACTGCGGACCGATCTCTGTCCTTATCGAACCTATCATACGTACGGTTTTGAATAAAACATCTGCCTTCGTGGCCCCTTTTACTAGGAAAACTGGTAGGCGAAATAAAATATTTTTTTTTTCAAATTGGTTATAAAATGTGACGTTTGGAGTGTTGGAGGAAATAAAAATTCATATCAGAACTGAGCTTATTAAAAGGGCTATATGACAAGGGGTGTCAATATTGGCCATTTATTATGACTTGTTTTGGATTATCCAGTTGGCTTATCTACTCCTAAGTAGGGGACCAGTTGGATTATCTACTTCTAAGATGACTAGTTTTGTTATCTACTCCTTAGATGACGACCAGTTGGGCTATCTATTCCATAATATACATAGATACAGTTGGGTATATACTCCTAAATAGGGGTCCTTAGCTGAAGAGCAGTTGTGTTATCTACTCTTTAGTAGTGAGGCAGTTGGGTTATATATACCTTAGTAAACTACTTGCAGGCTTATTTACATCTTAGTATGCGGCAAGTTGGGACACATTTTCAAAGTTCAACGACTAAAAAGTAAAAATTGTATTTCTTTCAAATGTTTCAGATACTGTAGATTTCTTATAGAACATAGAACACAGAACGTAGATATGTAACAAGGTGGTAATTAACCACCTTCAATTACAAATCATGTTGAAGTTACGTGTTTTCATAGAAAAAGTTATATCTGCGGACCGATATCTGTCCTTAACGGACCTATCATTCGTATGGTTTTGAACAAAACATCTGCCATCGTTGCCCCTTTTACTAGGAAAAGTTTAGGCAAAATAAAATCAAAATGTAAGTCAGATCGGATACAAAAAGTGACGTTTGGAGTGTTAAGAGTGCAGGATTCTAGGAAATAAAAACTAATATCAGAACTTAAAGGGGCTATATGACAAGGGATGTCAATATGGCACATTTATTAGGACTAGTTTTTGGATTGTCGGGAAATAACAAAACTTGGACCGATATATCCAACATTTTCCAGCCTTCACTAAAATATATGTGGACATTCGGATATTGCTAAATCGAATCTGAAAGTCGTTTGGTATAATAACCCTACTTGAAATTAGACCGTTACAAAACCAAACGGGTGATAGATCCATTAAGGACGGGGATCAGTTCGCAAATTAAATGTTAACTAATTAAGCTTTGAACTTCGAAAACTGGACTCAACTGTTTCTCTACTAAGGGATAGATAAACCAATGGGTCTATGTAGTCGTTAACGAAACTGACTTCCTACTAAGTATGAGATAACCCAACGGGTCGTCTACTAAGGAGTAGATAACTTACATGACCGCCAACTAAGAAGTAGATAACCCATCTGTTCATATAATAAGAAGTAGATAATCCACGTGATGGCATACTAAGAGGTAGATAACCCATCTTGTCATATACTAAGAAGTAGATAACCCACGTGTTGGCATACTAAGAAGTAGATAACCCAACTGATCGTATATTAAGAAGTAGATTTCTCTGATTCAGTCGAATAATATCCTATAAGTACAATATCCAGCGTTTAACTTACTTAATTGGTACCAATCAATCCCTACGTTTCCAGTTCAGTGAATGGTCCTGGTCCTAGTCACTTAATTTCCAAGAGGGAAAATATAGGTATATCTCTTCCACTTTTAGTTATAGGGTATAAATACAATATCCCTACAAACATTGAGTTATGGAGGTAGGGTTTCATCAGGAATTAACAATTTGCATAACCTTTGACAAAAAAGAAAATTTTAATATTCTGCTTGGCGGCAGTCATTTATTAGATCTCGGCCTTGCACTGCTGTAATATTCAATACATCATATCTGTAAAAAAAATAATCTTCTTGTCGCTTACTACATTCTATGGCTTATAAATAAGATTGGACTGAACCAACAAGCAGAAATCACTCAGCTGGAGTATGTAAAGCTCTGAGCAGATTAGTCAGAAACCCGTTGGGGTTTTTATGCCCGCATTTGGACGTGGTGATTGGTTGGTTAGTTGGTACTTTTGACTGACGGCTGCAGTAGTAGCAGCTGATATAAGTTTGCTGGAGCGTGTTCTTTTTACGGTTAAACATACGTACTCGTATAAAAAAAGCCAAAGCCAATAGCAATATATTATTCGTTACCTCTAAACAAACGTAATGCAACTTTTGTTGGTGCAGCTCTATTGCTACTGCCTCTGAAGTTGGATGGATGGAAGACGAACTGACTGACTGAGTTGGTTGGTTAGCTGAACAAACACCCGGTGAAGCTTATGGGCCTGATGTCATAGTTAGCAGTTGTTTTGCGGTTAGAAGAAGCAACAGAAAATAGAATCGAAAAAAATAAACACAATGTTTTCTTGAAACACAGAATGAAGAGAAAAAACCAGTCTTAACCAAAATAAAAATCGTATATTTGCACTGCAGCGTCATCATACTCGTATCTTACACAACACCAACAACAGCTCTTAGAACATATTCCATTTCAGGCACTGACTAGCTCATGGCTGGCGATATATAGTTTCTAACTGCAAATTCCCAAACAGACCAAAAAACGTGCAATAGCAAAACCATCAACAAAAACGACGTCAAGACCAAAGCCAAAACCAAAAAATGTTCAGCCACATCAGAGGAGAAAACTTAGCCATAAAAATGCTAGGCATTTGTTTTTTGTGTTGTTTACTTTGTTATGGGGATACTCGTATCATGTGTCTTCTTCTTTTACATTTTTTGGTTAAAGTTTGTTGCAGTTTTTCTGCTTTTTTATTTTTAATGTTTATTTGCCATTTTTAGCTAACTTGAGATTGCTTTTTTTGGGGAGGATAGTACATTGAAAAAATATAGGTACGAGTACATTCATTATTTTAAAGACTTTGTTCCCAAAACAGACTTCATCATCATTTAAACAAGGACATTTCATATTTAGAACTTGGATAATTTCCTTAAAATTTAGTAATTGTTCCTAATTCTAAACAGTAATTGCCCTTAAATCATTAAAAGATACAATCTTTAAAACAAGGTTAGTTTTCGTAATATTAAATAATTTTATTTATATATTTGAGTTTTGAAGGGTCCCAACACATAAAGGTTATATAGACCCTTGACTTTTTATATAGAATTTATAAATGTATCATTATGCTCTATATACAAAACATACATATTAAATAAATAATTTTATTTAATTTAAAAATAAGGAGGAATTTGGAGCAAAATTTTTAAAATTAATTAAAATTATTTCAATGTACTTTAATCTTCCTTTTCCATTGATATAATCTTATCCTTGATCTTCCTTTTGGGGAACAGTTTTTTAAAACAAAGACAGTTTTCTTAATATTAAGTAAGTTAAAAAAAAATTTGAGGAATTTGGAGCAACATCTTAAAAATTAAATAATATTATTTCAGTGTAGTTTAGTCTCCCTCTCTCATTGATGTAATCTTATCCTTGGTCTTCCTTTTGGTGACTCTATTTCATCGTCAACATTAGATATTCATTCATTTCGTAGAGGGCAAAAAGAAAGCTAGAAGGCAAGTACACTATTAGACAGGTAGATATGTATGTATGTAGTAGTTAGTATAAGTTGCATAGTATTTCAAAAACGAAATTAAGACTTTAAAAATTATTTAAACAAAAGAAATAAATCTTTAAAACAAGTTATATTTTCGTAATTTAAAGAAATATACCATTAATTTAATTCTTAAGGATTTTGTACCATATATTTTGAATTGATGAAATATTTCTTTAACAAAATAAATATTTCTTTAAATTAAACAAATAAAAGAAATTTTTAATAAAATAAATATATATCTATAATATTATTTTTAAATTAAACAAATATATCTTCATTATTATCTTTAAGTTAAAAAATATTTCTTTAATTTAAAGAAATATATCTTTAAATTAATAAAGTATTTCTTTAAATTAAAGAAATATTTGTACTATTTAACGAAATATGTTTTTTATTTAAAGAAGTATTTAATTAATTCAAAATATATTCTTTACTGGTTCAAATTCAAAGATATTCGTATATGAATCATGTTTTTAGATTTCTCTTTAGATTTTTAAAATTTTAATTCTAAGACATATGCTTTTAATACAAAGAAATATTTCCTTAACAATTTTTAAATTAAAGATATGTCTTTAATTCAAAGAAATGTGTTTTAAATTTAAAGACACATTTATTTCATTTAAAGATACATTTCTTTAATTTAAATAAATAGTTCTTTATATTAATGAAACATTTCTTTATATTAAGGAAACATTTCTTTAATTCAAAGAAATTTTTGTTTACAGGTTCAAATTCAAACATATTTAAAAAAATAATTTTTAAACATATTCGTAGTTGGTATTTTGCTCTTGAAGTGAGTGAGCGATATGATTTTTTTATGATTATGATATGATTTTTTAAACCTACTAAACTTTTTTGTCAGATCTAACATTTTAATTCAAGGAAATATTTCTTTAATACAATTTAATTTATTTCACGCCTACAAAACGTGTGGATATTATTAAAAAATAGTATTGGAAAACAAAGTGTCACTTTACCCGAGAGAACTGATCACAGTACTGGGTAAATTGGGATTTATAACTAAATTGATCACGTAGTGAATGATTCTTATGGTTAATTTGGGTCAAATTTACCAAACAATATTGCTGAATGTGGTATGTCAGCATAATACTGAATCGGAGAAATCTACTCCTTAGCATACGACAAGTTGAGTTATATTCTCACTAGTAGAGGACTGAAATGCCAGTTGGTTTATTTACTGCTTAATAGAAGTTCCACTATCTACGACCAGTTGGGTTATCTACTAGTTACTAGACTCCAGTTGGGTTATTTACACCTTCGTATGTGACCAGTTTGGTTGTCTATTCCTTAGTAGAGGACCAGTCGGGTTATCTACTCTATAGTAAAGATACAGTTCGGTTATATACTCCTTAGTAGGCGGCCAGTTGGATTATCTATGACTTACTAAAATGCCAGTTGGTTTATCTACAGCTTAGTAGGCGACCAGTTGGGTTATCTAATCCTTAGTATGCGTCCAGTTTGATTATCTAATCCATAGTATACGTTAGATTATCTACTCCTTAGTAGAGGACTAGTTGGGTTATCCAGTTTGGGCCAGTTTTCAAATGTCAAAGGTGACACACGGTGTCTGACATAGAAGGGTCAGGTACTGTTGACATTCTTTTAGACCAGTACTTGGATATGTCACAAGGTGGCATATCACCACTTCCAATGACAAAGACATGTTACAGTTATCGGTTGTTTTCACATAAAAGGGACAATCCATGTCCTTAATGGACCTATCATGCCTTTGATATTGTACCGTTGGCGTTGAATTGGCCGCCGCGATCCTCCTCGATTAATTTCTTCGGGGTTACGTCAAGTCCTTAGTCTACGCCAACAAGCACACCCCTTTGGCGAGCTCGAGATACTATAGCCGGAATAAAGTGACATATATAGGGCTGAGTCAAAAAAAATTGGGTAATGTTAATGATGTGACACACATACTAATAAAGGGTCTTCCAATACGAGGTTTGATTTTGGAGTCCATAATGTTAATGATGTGACAAACATAATAATAAAGGGTCTTCCAATAAGACGTTCGATTTTGATTTTTAAAAACGTGTAATTTTTTAAAGAAATCGTCAGATGTTTATTTCATTGTAAAGAGAAGGCGAAAATGGGCCTCATCACTCAAGATGATTTTTCGATGAAATTCGGTATCATTTTGAATATGATCCTGCAAGCGTAGCTGTGGCGGACATTTTAATGATATTGTTTTCTATTATTAATGGCATCCTTAACAACATACTTTTTTTAAATACCAAAAGGAAATAATTTATTGGAAGACCCTTTATTTAGAATTCCTCCAAAATGTCACACCATTGTTATTTAATTTAATTTAAATTTTGTCATATCCATTCTACCTGATCTCATTATTTAATTCAACAAATGTTCAAAATACTTTAACTCTGTGTCAGTCACAGTGGAGACTGTAGCGGAGATAATTTTACCTGGTAATTTATGAATAGCTCTCGGATTATTCTAAAGGGGGTTTGTGTACATTATTTTTACGGTCATATACTGTGTCATATGTACCTCCCGCCAACCGAAAACCCACCATGGATAACTGCCGAACACGGCAGAGGACAGACGAAAGGAAGTAATATTCTGTTGACGTTGGCAGTATTCTCCAGAGTTTTTCTCATTTTAGATTAAGTTCATTCTGAGTTCATGTCAAGTCGTAAAAATGTTCACTACTACTAAAGGAAGAAAATGGTGAAGGAAATTACCTTCTCCGAGATGATACTCCAAAGAGAATTGTGCGCATAATGATGTCAGTGGCCATGTCCGTGCCCACACCAGTCATCAACGACCATGGTTTGTTGCAAAACTATTTTGTTAATAACAAAGAGCCCCCGGTTTTTTGAGTTTATCTGCCATTTGTGTAGAAATAGCCAAAGTTAAAAATACCTCGAAATAAAGTGGAAGGGAGGGATGTTGGAACTTGAATTAGCAAAAGTTATAATAACATTTTTTTAATATTAGATAGAACTTAGATAAATAACTTAAAAATACATTGTTTTTACAATTTCTTAGAAAAGAAGATTTCCTTTGAAATTTCATAAAAGATATCTTTACAGTGTATAACAAAAATTTTATTAGGCTACGAATTGGGTCATCTGCTCTATAGTAGAGGACGTATTGGTCATCTACTCTATAATATACATCTTATCGATCTGATCATCTACTGTATAGTATACGACTAGTTGGATCACCTACTCTTTAGTATACGATAAATTGTGTCATTTACTTTATAGTAGACAACCAATTGTGTGTAGTAGTCGGCCAATTGTGGCTTTTACTCTATAGTAGTCGGCCAATTGTGCCATTTACTCTATAGTAGGTAACCAATTGTGTCATCTGCTCTATAGTAGAAGACAAATTGTGTCATCTTTAGACATCTGTAGACAACCAATTGTGTCATCTACTCCACAGTAGACAACAAATTGTATCATATACTCTTTTGTAGACGACCAATTGTGTCATATACTCTTGGTAGACGACCAATTGCGTCATCTACTCTATAGTAGACGACCAATTGTGACATATACTTTATAGTAGACGAACAACTGTGTCATATACTTAATAATAGACGACCAATTGTGTCGTCTATCCTTTAGTAGATGACCACTTGTGTCTTCTACTCTTTAGTAGATGACCAATTGTGTCTTCTACTCTATAGTAGATGACCAATTGTATCATTTACTCTATGATAACCAATTGTGTCATTTACTCTATGGTAAATGACAAATTGCTTCATCTATTCTATAGTGATGACCATCTATTCTATAGACGACCAATTGTGTAATCTCTATAGTAGACAACCATTTAAGTCATATACTCTATAGTAGACGACGAATTGTGTCATCTACACTATAGTAGACGAGCAAGTGTGTCATCTATTATATAGTAGACGAACAATTGTGTCATCTACTCTATAGCAGACGACCAATTGTGTCATCTACTCTACAGTGGAAGACCAATTATGTCATCTAATCTATAGTAGACGACCAATTGTGTCATCTACTCTATATTAGACGACCAATTGTGTCATCTACTCTATAGTAGACCACCAATTAAGACATATAATCTATAGTAGACGGTTAATTGTGTAATCTACCCTATAGTAAATGACCAATTGTGGCATCTATTTTATAGTAGATGACCAATCGTGGCATATACTTTATAGTTGATGTCCAATTGTGTTGTCTACTTCATAGTAGATGACCAATTGCGCCATCTAATCTATAGTAGACAACCAATTGTGTCATCTACTCTATACTAGAAGACCAATTGTGTCATCTACGCTATAGTAGACTACCAATTTTGTCATCTACTCTTTATTAGACGGCCGATTTGGTATCCACTATATAGTAGATGACCAGTTCGTTAATCTTCTCTATAGTAGACGATCAATTGGGTTATCTACTCTATAGTAGTCGACCAATTGTGTCATCTACTCTGTACTCTTAATTAGATGGCCAATTGTGTCATCTACTTTATTGTAGACGACCAATTGCGTCATCTACTCTATATTGGACTACCGATTGTCATCTACTCTATAGTAGATGACCAATAGTGCATTTTACTCTATAGTAGATGACCAATTATGTCATCTACTCTATACTAGACTACCAATTTTGTCATCTACTCTATCATAGATGACTAGCTGGGTCATCTACTGAATAATAGACACACAACTGTGTCATATATTCTATAGTAGACGATCACACTCTATAGTAGAAAGAACTATTTCCCACGTTATGCTTTGTGAAAAATAATTCTTCAATGATCCTCTTTGTTTCGCTCTTTGTTCTGAAGGGTATTCCGAAACTTTCCGTTTGAAAGTCTCCCTCCATGTAACTAATCTTTCAGATTTTCCAGCAAACTTAGTAACCAGTTGTATTATTATTTGATGATTAGATCCTATTGCATTTAGTCATAAGGAGAATTTATACCACTATGGTAAATATGTAAAATGGATCTATTTTGGGTTCAAATTTAATTTATTTTTCAAAATACAATATGGGTGTTTCCATTTAATCCAACAATTTCTTATATTCGCTTTTTCATTATCTTAACCAAACCAACAATTATTTCGAATTAAAAATGTATACTAAACAAGCGTTGAATTCCATTTATTTTTTCATTAATTTAAAATTTCATTTAATTTTTCCATTTCATGCCATTTAAGAGTGAGCTAGGTACCCAATTATTCAGTTGGTCATCTCATGCCAACTACCTGTTCGTCGTTTTGGACTTCTTGGTGGTCGGTACATAAAAAAAGGAAGGAACATTTTCCATTTAACACAAATTAGATATCCTTCAGGGAGTGCTGTGCCAGACAGCCGAAATTGCAATAAAGATACTTTTTTCCATTTGATACGGTCGGTTGGTTGGTTTGGTTTCTTCCTTGGAACATATTCGTTGGGTGATTAAATGACTGTTCGGTTACACCGAAAGAAATATTTTTCAAGTTGATGTTTACAAGTTGAAGAAAGCACACTGAACTCATTAATATTAGCAAGAAGAAATTTCTCTCAGTGTAGCTTGACAGGTTTGGTTGTTGGTTAGCAATTTCGTGGTTGACATTTATTGTCATTATTGTGTGAAAGTAATTAGATGTAATTGCATCATGATGACGACGCCGCCTGCGGAAGGTGACTGATGGTGGAAGGTTCAACGACGGTCGACGGCAGGGTAGGCAAGAATGAATGAATGCTCTTAGGTAGAGAGACCCAAACAAACCGTAGGAGATAATAATGTTAATTTATGTTGTACAGACAGCGAGAGGCAGATTGGCAGTGACACCAAGTCAGGGGGCAAAGGCAGGTCATACAACAGGTCTGAATGACTGACTATCGGACGGATTTTAAAAACCAACACAAGACAACTGTCAATTTTCATAATGATTCCATTTTGTAATAGTCTCTGCAATTGCCCAGAAATAACTTAGTCATCACAACAAATTGTGAGTGACTGACTCTACCCAAAGCAAGAGTCACTCACAGTTTCTTCTATTATCCGTTTATCCGTTCGTTCGTTCGTTCACTCATTCGACTGTCTAGTGAATTCTACATCATTTAAGTTAATTGTAATGAGATTGTGTAACTAACCATTTATAATTGTGGTTGTTGTTGTTGTTGCCTTGTTTTTGTTCTGATGATGCTGATGTTTTTGTCGGAATACTACTAATTGCAATTAACGTCTTTTTTTAGAGAATCATGATTTCAAAATGAAATACCCAACAAAATACAACAAGAGATTGCAACAAGCTCGATCAATTTTTAGTCATAGTATTTTATATTAAATTTTACTTCAGGTCTATAAACAAAAAATCTATTAATAACGCATATACAAGGAGAAATACTTATTAAATACGTAAGTTCATATATTTTTAATTCACTTTTCTTTTCACTCTTGGCAATTCGACGCCATTATCAAACAATGTCCAACATAAATATCTTATAAGAGACAAAATGCTCTTGCGTTTTTCAATAGGAAGACATATCTGATGTTGACAACTGAAAATCTAAATATAAATATATATAATCAAATATAAATCAAAACTTTTATTACCATTAGACCACAGCATCAAACCGATATAGTAATTTCGGCAGATATGTTTTGGCACACATGGCTAATCGGGAAAAACTTCCAGCAGACCAAAACCAGTCAAGTTTTCCCAAACAATCAGTCATTATTATTCTTACAAATTCTCTTGTAGAATAATGTAAGAAAATACAAATATTAACTGGCTGACCCACGATGTCAAACGTTAACGTTGATAAGTAAGGTGTCACTCAAAAGTTTCGTTATGGTAATTTTGAGTGACAAAAATATAATGACAGAAATAATGAAGAAGAGCAAAAGTACTCTTGGTAGTTGTTGAACAACAACCTTCTCTTCAGAGCTGGGAGAACCTACATATGCGAGGAATAACAAATTAACCCTTAACAGGCAATCTTGAATTTGGCCCGTTTTTTGCTTTTTGTGTTAAGTTTTGGGCTTTGGTTTGTTCTGACATATATAATTTTATGGCCAACATTTTTGTAGAACATTTCAACCCCGCCCCACCCATTTTAGGGGAGATTTTTACGATTTGTTAAAATATAGGCAAAAATCACCGTAAAGGGGGGAAGCTAGAGGGTTAATGTATTCCACTAAAATAAAGGCCTTAACATTTGCTACAAAGTTGCTGAAGATACCCTACACCTCAGATGAACAGAACACAGAGTTTTATACACCGATATTCTGCACGAACAAGCAAAGGGGGGAAAACTTTACCCCCTCCTCCTAAAATAAAATTCAGATGTGATCTTTCAAAACGCCGATACACGTATATATTTTTTTGGTCTCCTCTACCATAATCCATTGACAAAACCCTGTTATTTTTTTGTGTTGTACTGTGTAACATAAATTTCTGAAATTATATTTCTACTAGGACGTGAGTTCATTTTATTGAAAATAAGATAAAGCTTTGTCAAAAAAACACAAAAACAGTAGATAAAACTAAAATTTTATTATTTATTTATCGACGCTTGAATTGCAACTAATTCGTTCAACATGATCAAATGTTCCACAATCACTGCCCCTGGTTTAATATACCTAAATTTTTGGAAAATTATGTTCGCTTCAAACTGGTTGCCTGGTTTGTTCGTTAGTTATTATACTCTACACCACGCTATGGTACAGGCGGTTATAAGTTTATTTTTTTGGCAGATTTGTAAAAAATACTACAGCTAGACACACCTTAAAATATACCGTTCGACTCAGAATCACTAGCGGTCTGCCTGTCCAAATTATGTTGTTCGTTAAGTACATGTCGAAATTTCAATCCGTTCCTGCTGAAATTTGACAATAAGAACTCTTTCTCTATTGCCACCAGATATAAATGTTTCTTTATATTTGGCCTTGTATCGCTATGGAAGCTGTATTTAACATTCAATCATTTTGAAATTTAGTAGGTAGAGTTTATTTGTCCAAGAACGCATATTGTCAAATTTGAACAAATTCTGTTTAGATTTAGATGTATAAGGTAATTATCTCATATTTATATTTACTACATCTGTAATTACGGTATAGTTGGCTTAGCCAGTCCTTGGCCTTACTTTACTGTTCTTCTAATCTTTTGCACATTAAGCAGCAGCACATTCCTCTTGCTATATTGATCACATTTATAATCAGAGTTTTCCTAAAACTGTCTTTACATAAAAAAGTCGATGGTTAGGTTGACTTTATAGATATTTTGGACATACAATTCTTCTTTTATACCAAAATTGTTTTCCCAAAAATGTTTGAGTGCAAAAGAGCTATCCCCCCACAAATGGTGCGGATTCGGAGTCGACTCCGGCCAAATTTCCCCTACTCCGTATCCACAACCCGCCTGTAAGCATCGTCCGAAAACATGGGCAAGAAAATTTTTATCGGTGTTGTTGATCCAATCAACCTGCCCACAATGGGAGGAATTAAAAATAAGAAATTAAATAACTTGGCATGCTTGTAGAAGAGGCATTAGAGAAGTTAGATTTGAATTTGGGCCCCCTATGGTATACAAGATCGGAGCTACAGGACTTCAAAGTTGGCCACCTCTTCTGATTCATAGAATTTCTCTGTACATTCTACTAACCGAAGACTACAAAAGGCTTCTTACACCGAAAAGTTATCTCGTACAGCAACCGAGATATCTGCAATTGAAAGTATTTTGTGAATATCGTAGCAGAATATGCACAGATTTCTTTCACATTAACTTTTGATATGGAAATACCTTTCTCTCAGTGGTTAAATCTGACATCTGAAATTTTTTTTACATCGAATAGCAAATTTTGTTGCCAATTTAGAAAAGTTTATGTGGGAGAAATCGGTTTATATTATGCAATGATACACGCGCTGAAAAAATAGCTTCTGCAGTATATTGTCCCAAACATATTCTGCTTGAAACATATGTATATACTTTATTTTGAATAGGTAACCAAATTTTCTATTTGATGAGAAAAAATTACCTATTTTTTTGGCATTTCATCACGGAAAGACTTACGCCTGAACAACATTTACAAATCGTTCAACTTTATTACGAAAATTCATGATCTGTGAGGAATGTGTTTCGTGCACTTCGCTCAACTTATGGTCAACATAATCGAGTCATCGAAAATTGGACTCAACGGATGGACCATCTGAGACGTAGCCGCGGCCAACATTTGATGGACATAATCTTCAAAAAATAAATACCAAAGAATGTTCTTTCAAATGATAATAAACATTCCCCATTCACTTTGAATTTTCTGTGTTTTTTCTTTAAAAAAGTAGGGAACCTCGAAATGGATCACCTTATATATGAAATTTGAAAGACACAAATATTATATATTTGGGAAGATGATGTTCTAAGCAAATCATTGTTTCCGCCTTAATATTTTTTTATTTGACACTATTATCTCCAAAACTAAGATTTATTTGCATTTACAAATTCAGAAAATATTCGTATATCGATTATATGCAAAGTTTAAAGCTTTTCAGTAATTTAATAAGAAATTTGAAATGTTAGTAAAATTTCTTCGTTAATGATTTTCTGTCATTAAAAGTCCACTTTTACCAAATTGTTAATGTTCCCAGAAGTCCTTTGTAATTAAAATCGTATACTCTTGAATAACGATAAATTGAGAGACAAATTATTACTTGGAATACTTAGAAATTAAAAATGGGTCCTTTGAACGAAAGTTAATGCGACATATGGCCATTTTTAATTGTATGAGATAATTCGAAATCCAGGAAAAATTAAAACAGAAAATCGAAAAAGACAACAAAGTTTTGAAAATCTTTCTTATATGAAATATTATTACGGAAATTCCTAAATAATAAATTTATTACATATATCTTGTTGTAATATATCTACACATGCGCTCCAAATAAAGTTTCTTGATATTCAAATAAAATGTATTTGTTCATAAATATATATAATATTTAAAATTTTCTGTTTCAAATATATTTTCTTTGAAGTTAAACATATCAAAAAGTTGATTTCCCCCGTGTTGACCTCGGTAGTAGAATGCACAACGAAATTTTATGAATCAGGCGAAAAAGACCGTTTGTTCACCCGAGGTAGTCAATTTGAGGCATTGTAGCTCCGTTCATCATATACCACAGGTGGCCCAAATTCAAAACTTAACTTCTATAATACCTCTTGTACACGCTGCAAAAAAATCGCTTCTGTAGTATATTGTCCCAAACATATTCTGCTTGAAACGTACATATGTTTAGGGTACACTCCAAATATATAATATTTGACATACACCAACTTTAAATGTTTGGGAGGATGTTGTTGTATGTTTTCATTCAAATGTTTGTTTATTTTATATTTATAATATTTCCGAAACAACTATTAATTTGTATTTAATTATTTTGGCAATATATCAATGCTTAATTTTAATTTTTCTGTTTTTCACATGTTTATGTTTGTAAAATCCGGTTAAAATTGAAATCATATAATCGTTCGTAACTTAAAATTGCATTGATGTATTGACAAACAGTGATAAATTGGAATATTTATAAATTAAAATTAGTTCTGCAAAAACAAAAAAAAAATAATGCTGCTTATGGCATTTTGTAATTATAAAGTATAACAAGAAATCTAGGAAAACTTTAAACTAAAATTCGAAAAAGTCTGCAAAGTTTTAAAAATATTTTTAAATAGAATGTATCTGGAAAACTTTTTAAACAATACTTTATTTGTGTGTAAACACATATTTTATTTGCGAAATATATGCTTTCCAAATAAAATATATTGATTTTCAAATAAAATTTGTTTGTTCACAAATATATAATACTAGCCGACTCCAGCAGACGTTGTCCTGCCCGTCCTGTTTGGGATTGTTTGGTTTGTTATTCATTGATATTTGACCATATGGTCACTACAGCGACATCTACTGGTTAGAATCATACATACAGAATCATACAACACATATATTTTAAATTTCAGTCAAATCGCTCGGGAAATGCGAATTTTGCAAATAACTTGACCACTCCGCAATTTATCGCGGTGAAAATAATTCTAAAACACAAATGACCCCAAACTGAATATATTGTTAATTTTTCAGCCCATTCGCTTCTATGGTTTCGGAGATCATGCGTTACTAACAAACGTACAAAGGATTTTATATATAAAGATTTAATAATTTTGGTTCCAAAAATATTTCCTTTCAATTCAAACATATCAAAAATGATGATTTTCCTCCGTGTACAAGCATGTCAAGTTGAGTTGATATCGGCGCTGCAATTTCTTTGTACTTTTCTCAAAAACTGCACAGATTTTAGAAATTTAAAAATTTTTAGTTAAATTGAAGGGACTACATCATTGCGATTGAAAAGGGGAGGGAGCACAATTTTTTGCAGAAACAAAAAAATACATTATTTCGTTGTTCTTAAAAATAAAGAAAAACTCTTTCATAACTTCATTAAAAGTAATAAAAAAAATAATGTTAAAAATATCAAAGGAGTCTGTAAACTAATTATTTCTTTAATTACTTATGGTCTTCTCGTGTATAAATCCAACGAGTTTATTCCTAAACAGTTTGCATAAATTCCTTAAACCCATTATGAACTATTAATCAACCCATGTTATGGAATTATCGATCCTTAATTAATTACCTTGAATAACGTAGATATTTTCATATATTTGTTCACACTCACCTGAAAATAAACAAAAAAAAAAAAAAAAAAAAAAACATTAAAATATGGTATTTAATCAAACAATTTGGCATTACACGAATGAAAATGCTAAAAATTTCGAGATTTTTTCAGCACAAATCAATACAGGGTTGCCCATATTCGACGGACCCATGTTTTTTTAAAAAAAATCAAAGAAAAAAATAAAAATTTGGCGGTTGGCAATCTTAATCATTTAATTTGTTCCAAGTAGATTTGTTTACATCAATTTTTGAATATGATATCTCTCAAATGGCCGCCTCTGGCGTTGATGGCGTATTGTGCCCTTTTTGCAGCATTTTCCATCGTTTTCGCCAACATTTCGGCCGGAATAGCGGCTATTTCTTCACGAATGTTGTCCTTGAGCTCTTCTACGGTCCTTGGCTTGTTAACGTAAACCTTTGACTTCAAATATCCCCACAAGAAGAAGTCAGGCGGCGTCAAATCGGGCGAACGCGGTGGCCAGTCCAAATCACCACTTTTCGGCGTAAATACGGCAATTTAGCTTATTTACGGTCCCATTCAATGAGAAATGGGCTTCATCGGACACGATAATTTTGTTCCAAAATTGCTCGTCATCATCGGCCATTTCGATGACTCGTTGGGCCCATTCCAATCGACGAGGCTTGTCCGCAGGCAACAATCTTTGCGTCAATTGAATTTTGTACGGGAACAAATGCAAATCAACGCGAATAATCCGTTGTAAAGTGGACCGAGCCATGCCCAACTGCTGAGAACGGCGTTTTTGGGATGTTCTTGGGGACCTCTCAACACTGGCTCGTACGGCAGCGATATTCTCGGCCGATCGCCTTGGTCGACTTTTATTTGGCCTCTTCGGATTAGAAAGAGCCTCACCAGTCGAAAATTTTTCGTATAAACGCTTAATGGTGTTCTTAGAAGGCGCTCTTCTCACATTTTTTAATATTTTAAAAGCACGTTGAGTTTTCACAATTGACTTCTTCTGTTGAATGTAAATTTCAACTATTTCAGAGCGCTCGCGTGGCGTGTATTGTTCCATGGTAAAAATCTGCTTGGACTGACGCTTCAAACGCGGTATGTCATTAAGCGATCTGACATCTCTGTCAAAAGTTATGGCGTTGCCAGATGGGTCCGTCGGTCCGTCGAAGACCGACTGAAATTTACTATTGGGACATTTTATATTATCCATCGTTCGATTTTTTTGCAACAAAACACTTAGATGTAAAATACAGCTTCTACAGGACTTAAGAGCCAAATCGGACGAACATATATATGGGAGCTATAGCTAAATCTGAACTGATTTTCTACCATGCTAAATTTCACAACAATTGGATGTTAGATACAGCTTCTATAGAGCCTATGGGCTGAATCGGACGAAACATATATATGGGAGCTATAGCTAAATCTTAACCGATTTTCTTCAAATTCGGCAATGTTGGTCCATGGATGAAGAATCTCTACCATTCTAAATTTCAATACGATTGGATGTAAAATACAGCTTCTACAGAACTAAAGAGCCAAATCGGACGAAAGTTATATATGGGAGCTATATCTAAATCTGAACCGATTTCAACCAAATTCAGTAGGGATCATTCCAGCTGGGAAAGACTCCAAACTGCAAAATTTCAGAACAATCGGAATGAAATTGCGACCTTTAGTCGACGAACAACTTAAGATGGACAGACGATGTTAAATCGACTCAGTTACCTATAGTATATTCAGGTGTTACAAACATCTGCCATGAAAAAAGCTTATAATACCCTGTACCACAGTGTGGTGTAGGGTATAATGATAAAACTGAAGTATTCGAAAACCTGATCTGTGGTGAGTATTATTTTAATACAAAGCCAGAACGATCTAAATAAACATTCCGATTATATCACGTGACCGTGGGTCATATCCTCATGAGGCGCGTAATTTTTGACTCTTGAAAATATCTTAAAACGACTTGCGGTCTTACGATGAAGTAATGAAATAATCGATTCTAATAGAATAAGTGCAATTTTTGAGCCCAAATAAAACGCTAAAGTATTTAAAGAATTTTTAAATTATTCTTCAAATTTTGCTTTAAATATTTTTGTTTAATTTCTAAATAAAAATTTTTTATATTGACTACTTTGTATCTCATTTTACTTGGTTGTCTTGATTTAGAAAATTTCGACGATGTATAATAATATTGATGTTTTTTAGCAAATCGAATTATATTTGTAATTTTATAGAAAAGCGAATTTTTTTTTCTGGAAAATCTTTAATATTATCTTCTGCAAATTTCATCAAAAATTCAATTAATAAATTATAATTAATTGTTTTTCTATTTAATTTTTAATTCTTACATTTTGCTTGGCTAAGTCTTGCTTTAGCAAATTTCGACGAAATATAATTTTATAGAAAACTAGCTGGACCCGGTCCACTTCGTTGCCCCAGATTTAGATTCCCGATCCCGTCCATTTTTGAAAACAAACGATTTGTCACGCCCACATTTTCGCCGCCCACTTTTTGCAATTTTTTTTTCCAAAACCATCTCAGACAAAATAGCTTTCAAGCAAAAGAAAAAATGTTTAAATCGGTCCAGTGGTTTAAGCGTCTATAAAACACATACATACATACATACATACAAACATTTTTCCATTTTTATATATATAGATTGCATTAAATAAATATGTCCTTCAAATTAAGAGATATTGTATATTTGTTGTTGTTATTTATTGTTGGTCTGTGCTTTTGTTATTCAGTCAGAATTTATTTTTGGTTTGAGACCATATGTTCCATTTACTTTCTGTCTATTCCAAAAAAGTAATAGAAACAAATACAAAAATTGGTATGGAGTTTTATTTGCTTGGTAAAATTGACTGCAGTTTCGATAGACACCACTCTATCATCTTCAGAATTCAGTAGCAATAGTGTATGTCTTTAACTTAAATCAGCTGAAATACTTGTGGAAGCAGTAAATTGAATTTAACAAGAACTGCTAACCAAACCCGTATTTTGCCGAACTAAGTCAACATACTAAAACTCTCATACCAATATGATATTTTTATATATTTTTAGAAAAATTTTGCTAAATTGCTATTTTCTTCTACAAAATTCAACTTCAGTGGAAATTTTATTTCTATATAAAAAAATTAATAGAAATCGAATTATATACCAATAAATCAAAATTGGTATTTTTAGTTCCGTATTCCTATAAAAATGTTTTCAAAGTTGCAATTTTCTAGAAAATTTCTTCAAATTACATTTTTCTAAAAAAAATCCTTAAAATTGCATATTCCAGGAAAATTTCTGAGATTTTTTTTTAAATTTTTGCAAAACATATTTTTTTTAGAAAATTACCTTCATCGGCCATTAATAAAGTCAACAACCTGCCCTTTAAACGTCTCAACGATCTTTAATCCCTTCAGGTCGATGACCGATGCACAAAGGGAGGAATTAAAAAAAACGGAAAATAATTCCGACGTTTCTTAGCCACGCAACTTCCTGGAAAGTGTTTTCGAGAATATAATAGGTCAACAATTTTTATTAATAGTTTTGCCACGCTTCTCCAAATTACAACATTTTTTAAAAACAATTTCAAAACTTGGCCACATTTTGAACCATCGCAAAGCTAGAATATGAAAACCTTTACGATTTGTATATGTAAATAGTAATGTTACACGAAACTTACACGCGCTTAAACATTTTTATCACCCGAGGTGACCAACTTTGAGGCCCTGTAGCTCCGCCCCAGTATATGGTATACTGCGCCAAAGTTTAAAACTTAACTTCTCTCTTCTACAAGTATGTCAAGTTTTGTCGTAAACGGATGTCTGCTTATTCTGAAACGCCTCGAATTGCGGTGTCCATCATAACTTGGTGATAGATTATCCAAAATCAAAAAACCCAAATTATTTCGTTAGATAATCGTTTTCCCCAGGTAACGCTGGGAGAATTTTTCGAAATTTCTATTTTTAAAATTTTGGGAACACTTTGAATCGAAAAACGCAATTTTTGCAAAAAAAATGGCTAATTTGTTATTGTTAAACAAAAAATATTAACAAATTTGAAAAAATCTCTCCACGTAAATTATGTAATGAAATAGTATTATGTGGTTCTTCATTCAAAAAAAAAAAAAAAATAAAAAAAATTTCCAAAAAAAAGTTTACAAACGTTACCCCACTTAAAAGAATCAGTCTATGATTTGTTTATTTTATTTATTCCAAAACTACTGTGCAGCGAGCCTCGTACTTTAATCTTCATGTGTAAGCTAAATTGGAATAATTCGCATCATAGTCGTCATCGCCAACGTTATATGTTTCTTGTTAAACTCCAATCGTTTTACAAAGACAAGTTACTCATCTCTACTTTTCCTTGTTCACAGAATGAATTGCGCTCTCAATACAATTTATAACAATTAACCGCAATTAAATGGAAACTGAATTCTTGGCATTCCATAAATTGATTCAAAACTCCCAAGTCAATGCGAAACTATTTTTGTATCATTCTTTAGATAGCTACAAAATACTGAGAACAACTTTCGCATACAACATACCAATTTTAGTTTATTCCTTAACTATTAGTTGTATCTATTATTATGAGCCGGTCTGTAGTTCTTATGTACTTTCAAAATTAACTCTAAAATGTTTTTCTATTTACAGAACTACATGTTTAGGGTTGTATTCATGTTTAATAGATATTGAAATATGAAATTTTGTTCCACAACTATCCTTCAGTTTTAGATTTATGTGAAAATATTTTGTATAAAATCAATTTAAAACGCTTAAAAATCAATTAGTTCCATTTTAACGATTTAACAAGTGCAATAATGCAGTGCATGTTTCTGTGGCTGTTTTTAATTGTGAAAAGTTTGAAAACTGTGTTGCTTCCCGCATCAACAATTTCCAACATTCCGCCCATTAATAAACGATGAAACAGAAATGCTACTGCATTTGGTTAGTCATTCACCCCAATCACAATTTCAAAAAGAAGAAAAAATACTCAGATAATCTTTAACCCCACAAAAAACCAAAAAAAAATATTTTTTCATTTCAATTCCCTAGAAAACAAAACAAATATTTTAAATTAAAAAGCCAGAAGCCCTACGGTTTTGTGGTCTTGTCATGAAAATTGGCACTATTTTCCCCCCATTAGTTTTGTAACATATTTGCTTCATTGCTATACAATTTTAAAGAGTCAGGACGACGATTACAGACATAAATAATAAATCTGTTTTTCTAAATGCAACTCAAGTGTACACAATAAATACCAAATGTCAAAGTAGAACACTCACAAACTAATTTTTTGGGGGTCTTCAAATGAAAGCAAATGCCAAAATACCGGAGCTTTTGGAAGAAGACTAAAATCTTATCAAAATAGAAAATAAAAAGTTGCAGCACTTTTTTATGTGGAGCACAAAACCAAATAAATACAGTGCATGAAATATTGAATTGTTGTTGTTATTGAAAAAATAATAATAACTAATATTTTAATAGTACTGCAGCTACACCATTTCCAAGTGAAAGGGGGAAGAAATTTCGAATTTATTTCATTTAGCTGGACCCGGTGCACTTCGTTGCCCCAGGTTTCAGATTTCCGATCCCGTCCATTTTTGGACTAATAATGTAGACCGCCGCCAAATACATATACACAAAACTTAGCAATCTCTCTAACAAATTTCTCAAGATATATCAATTTCAAAACATGGCGCATGTGGGCGGGGTCACTACCATTGGTCCAATCCCTCAAATTTATTTACAAATCACGTAGCCTGTCACCAGATAAATATGCACAAAATTACAGCAATCTCGCTAACAAATTGTGCTAGATATCTCAATTTCAAAATTTTCGCCCATTGATCCGATCCCGCCCAATTTTTTGACCAATCGCGCATAATGCGATCCCGTCCATTCTTGGACAAATAACCTAAACTGCCACCAGATACATATACACAAAATTACAGCACTCTTGGCCTATATGGACGGGGCCACGCCCATTGGTCCGATCTTGCCCAATTTTCTGACCAATCGCGCATAATTCCACCAGATACATATGCACTAAATTGCAGAACTCTCGCTAATGAATTGTGGAAAATATTTCAAAATTTGGCTTATATGGGCGGGGCTACGCCCATTGGTCCGATTCCGCCCATTTTTGGAAAATGCACATAATCTGCCACTAAATGCATACAAACAAAATTTGAGCACTCTAACTAAAAAAATTCTCAATATCAAAGTTTGATCCATATGGGCGGGTCCACGGCCACTTGATATATCGAAAATTCAAGTACCCTATTTTCAGCACCCCCTACACATGTACATTCTGTGAACATTTCAAGATGATCGGTCCAGCCGTTTAGACGTCTATACGGAACAAATATACAAACAAACCCACAAACAGACACTCTCTTTAATATATATGTATATAGATTTCACTGCTGAAATTTAAGAGTTATTAAATAGGATTAATTGAACCAAATTCACTAATAAAATTAGAATAAATAAATTAACAAAAAATAAAAATTAATTGGATGAACAATTTTAATGTAAGAATACGAATTACATCAAAATTTAATTTAAAAAAAAATTTAATTTTCTAGCGGAAATAATTAAATGTAAATTAAATAAGTAAGAATGAACATTTCAAAAGAGTAGACGACAGTAGGGTGATGACTTTTTGATGTTTTTTCTCAAAAAATATTTCCTGTTGAACGAATGAATGAACTTCTGCCTATTACTGACTAAAATAACGTTTATTCCATTTAAATATTGAGAATAGACTCGCACACACCACTTCGAAATGATTTTTGTGAAAAAATCATATAAATGCAAAACGGAAAAAAGTGTCAAGTCTTATAACTTTCATGACCATCTTTCGTTTTTATTTAAAATTAAGTGAAGGTATCTCATTTTGAATCGAATGTATGGCTTTGGAAACCAGGTTGACGACTTTTTTATGATTCTAATTTTTTCTGATTTTTTTACAGAAACCACATTTATGAAGGGTCATTATTAAAATCAAATTATAAAAATCATTTTGTGCGTGAGGTTTTTTTATTGAATCACCTTATATGTAAGATTTTATCTAATCTTAAATAAAAACTCATCTAAATGCAGGGTTTTCCAACAAAAAGTGTTATTTTGAATCATCCGGTATTTCGGTAGCTGTCACTTTTGAAGCTTTTATTCTTTGACATTTGACAAGTAGAAACTACGCCATTACTAAAAATGGAACGATATACGATTCAACAACGCATTGAAATAATTAAAATACACTACAAAAATGGAGAAAGTTCGCAAAACTAAAGCATTTTTGGGTCGTCGTGAAGCACCTTGTCGGACCGCAATACAGAAATTGGTGGAAAAATTTGAGCTGTCGGGACAAGTTAGTGATGTGATGAATAAAACCCGTGCACGTCGCTCAAGAACAACTGAGAATATTGCTGCTGTAGCCCAAAGTGTTGAAGAAAACCCAGGTTTGTCCATTCCTCGTCGTTCTTTGAAATTGGGCATTCCACAAACGTCATTACACCGTATCTTGCATAAAGACTTGCGTCTTAAGGCTTATAAAGTTCAGTTAACACAAGAACTCAAGCCGGCCGATCATCAACAACGTCGTGTCTTTGCTGTTTGGGTCCTTGAAATGCATGAAAATGATCCGGAATTTCAACGACAAATCATCTTGACGCCAACAAACAAATTGTTGCATCTGAGGCTCGGAAAACCCAAGAGTTATTGTTGAGAAGCCTCTCCATCCTCAACGTGTGAGTGCTTGGTGCGGTTTATGGTCCGGCGGGGTCATTGGACCTTATTTTTTCGAAAATGAGGTTGGATCAACAGTTACGGTGAATGGATTGCGCTGTCGAGAGATGATTAATGATTTTTTATGGTCGGAGTTGGATGGTATTGATCTGGACAACGTTTACTTTCAACAAGACGGCGCTACGTGCCACACAAGCAACGAAACCATTGCTCTGTTACGGGAAAAGTTTCCGGACCGTGTTATCTCTCGAAGAGGTGATCACAATTGGCCACCGAGATCTTGTGATTTGACACCTTGCGACTTCTTCCTTTGGAGCCACGTGAAAGATAAGGTCTACGCCAACTGTCCAGCGTCGATTCAAGACCTCAAAGATAGAATTCGTGAGGCTATCGAGGACATAGGGCAGCCACTTTGCGATTTGGTTATGGGAAATTTTATGAAAAGGATATGGTCCTGTAAGCGTGGTCGTGGTGGCCATTTGGCCGATGATGTTTTTCATTATTAACGGCATACCTTCCTCTTTATTATGAAATAAACATCCGATCATTTATCTCAAAAAAATTGCATTTTTCTTTGAATGCCAAAATAACACCTCTTGTTGGAAAACCCTTATAACCCTACACGGAGAAAAATCGTAATTTTTGATATGTTTGAATTGAAAGAAAATATACTTGGAAATGATTTTTTCAAATATTTTATATTTGTTAACAAATAAATTTTATTTGAAAATCAAGAAATTTTGCTTGGGACGCATATATTAATATATTAGAACATAATTTATTTGCAAACTGAATTTCACAAATAAAATATATGTTTACACACAAACAAAGTTATTGTTTAAGAAGTTTTCCAAATATATTTTATTTAAAAATATTTTTAAAACGTTGCTGACTTATTCGAATTTTAGTTAGTTTTTCTTAGATTTCGTGTTAAACTTTATAGCTAAAATTTTCTTAATTTATAAATATTCCAATTCATCACTTTTTGTCAATCCATCACTGCAATTTATATTTACGAAAGATTATTCTATATAAGTTTTAATTAAATTTTACAAACATATAAAATTTATAAAAAATTGCTCTTTGAACATCCGAAAAACAGAAAACATGTCTTTAAGTTAAGTCATTGATACATTGCCAAAATAAATAATTACAAATTAATCTTTGTTTCGAAAATAGTTACTAGTTCCAAATAAAAAAATATTTGCATGGGATCATATTTTTGTTTAGAACAATATCCTCCTAAACATATAATATTTGTGTGTGTCAAATATTATATATATGAATTGTACCCTAAACATATGTATAGTTCAAGCCGAATATGTTTGAGACAATATACTACAGAAGCGATTTTTTTTCTGAGTGTATACTCGTTTTGGCGAAATTGGTGACCAATTTTTTATGGGCCTCCAAAGTTTCTGAAAATCAGTGGGCCCCTCGAAAAAGGTGTCATCAGCTAGTGTCCAATAACTAATTTAGACTTGATGATATCGCTTTACTATATTTGGCAATAATGTAGCTAAGAATATGCTGAACAAAAGTTTGTTAAAATTTAATGCAAAAAACATTTTTTCCCGCACTTTTTTTTAAAGAGTAAAAAACAAGTATTTTTTAATATTTTTCAGGATAACTTTCAGGGATTCGTAATTTTGCATTGACAATATCAGGAAAAATTGTAGCCACGGTAAATTTGAAAAACTTTTGTGAACATATTAATGCAATCTGAACTAATTAGCTCAAAAATACCACATTGTACCTCAAAAATGTTAGTATTTCACTATTTTGTAATAAAGAGATTTTTTGGTGTAGGGTATGTTCACCAACTTAATAGCAAATATTAAGGGCAATATTTTGGGGTCCTCTAGGTTCCCCACATAACTTGAATTTTCGGCCCCATTTTAAAAAAAATCGTAAAAACACCCCTTAGAAAGGGGAGGGTCAGTCAAAAACGCCGTTTACTAGTATGTATCGTTATTGCTTTGAACACCAGGTCGTATGACTAACATTGCTGCACGAACAGGCCAAGGAGGTATTATTGAATTGCTCTTTTTTAAATATCGAACAATTCTTAATTACAATTGGAAGTTTTTTAAATTTGAGTTGCTATTATTTTTATTTCTAAATGGAATTTTGAAAATTTCAAATGTCTTTTTAAATATCAATGTTGATTTTATGAATTATCTACATTTCCATTTAATTTTGAATGTGGAAATGGTGTACAAATGTAAAAACTCTCGCACACAAATAAAGTTTATTATTTTTAGTTGTTGAAAATTTACATTGTTTTTTTGTGTTTTGAAAACTCAATTCAAATTGGGGGCGTTTGAGATTAGAACCTGGAAAATAAACACACCCAAATAAAATCACAGAGACACACATGCAGCCAGTTCTGAATTAAATAGAAATAAAATTAAAAAAAGTACACAATCAAAAATACAGGCGGACAGACGAACAGATAGATAAACAATTAAAAGACTTTTATTGTAAATGTACATGAGTGTGAGTTGAAATTACGAAAGTTAATTAATGTAATTCAATGCAAATGATAATGAATTATTTTTAGTAACAGTATGAGTGTCTGTGGCTGTGTATTTTTGTAGGAAAAAAGAGGGAATTAATTGCAGGTCTACCTACTACAAATACATACATGTATATAGATAGGTTCTAAAGGGTATGGGTGGGAGTCTGAAATATAATATTCTGTAACTTGTTCACTCTATATGATTTACAAAAACAAAAAAACCCAATAAAAAAAACAAAAACTTTTTCGTACAACGTGGCTGACTGTTCGATTCAGAGACTCTGCTGGTTTTATATTTGTGGAAGAGTTACTAAAACCAAATAATACCAACAATGAACTGGTGGCGGCGACTGTAGTGGAGTACTATCATTCCACTCACCTGTAATTGGAGGCAGTTTCCATTCGTGATTTTCATACGAAATTCGTTTTCTGAAATGAAAATCAACACTTTATTGTACACCAGAGCCAGACAGACAACTGGATGGACGGACGGACAGGCAGACAGACGGACTCACTAGACACGCACACCTGAGCTGAGTATACATTTTTGGCTGAAATGGTTATTAAAAAGCCATAGTTATCAAAAATAAAACAGCAACTCTGTTTATGGCTCATAAAGAGAAGGTAATAACGAAAGAAAGAAAACGTAAAAAAAAAATACTTAGCCCAAATAAACAACGCAAATCGGTTAAAAACCTAACTGGACACAATGACGAACAGTGGTTTAAACGCACAAGTGACTAATGGATGAAAATCGCTTAAAGGCTTAGGAACAATATTTGTAGAAACGAAAATAATTCGAGAAATCAAATCGTCAGCAAACTGCATAAGTCAATTTTCGAAACACCGTAAATAGAGTCTTACTATTAGAGCAGGCCTTTTCAACCGGGGATCCGCTGCTCAATAAATCCAATTTTGAAGGAATTTGCTCAACAAAAAAATTATTAATTTCAAGAAATTTTAAAAGAAAATCTTCCAGAAATTAATATTTTCTTGTAAATTCCATGATAGTTGCATTGTTACTTGGATTTCTTTCCATACAATATTTTAAGAACACTTAAAATATATTTATCGTCGAAATTGCATTTATTTTCGATTTAGTCGAAAAATACGTTTTTAAGTTATAATAATTATAATCTCCTCAGACTTGCATATTTTTGGAAAATGTCTTCGTAATTAAATTTTTCAACAAATTTAGAAAATTTCATAAATATTTCAGTATTTAGAATATATGGTAGAAATTTCAATTTAAAAAAAAAATCATAAAAATTGCAATATTTTTATAAAATTATGTTAAAATATAATTTGGGAAAATAGTTAGTAATTTAATTTTGCTATAAAATTTCTACGAAAAATGTTCGTCAATATTAAATTTTAAGAAAATATTTTAGAAATTTCAGTTTTTTAGAAAATTTTATAAAAATTTAAGTATTTAGAAAATATAGTAGAAACTTATATTTTTTTTACAAAATTTCATAGAAAATGGCAAATTTCATAGAAATCATAAAAATTGCAATATTTTTATAAAATTATGTTAAAATTTAATTTGTTTTAGATAATTTTGCCGAAATTGCATTCATTTTATCGAAATCTCAAAATTAAATTTTTCGTAAATTTCGTTAAACTTGCATATTTTGCGAAAATAGTTAGTAATTTAATTTTTCTAGAAAATTTCTACGAAAAATGTTCGTCAAAATTAAATTTTAAGAAAATATTATAGAAATTTCAGTTTTTTTTAGAAAATTTCATAAAAATTTAAGTATTTAGAAAATATACGGGTCTGTTCTGTAGCAAGGTGATTTGAAATCACGGTGATTTTGAAATCACTGGCGACTTAACTTCACTGTTGGATTTCGAAATCGCCCGGTTTATTGTTCATAGCATCCAAAAAAGATTGTTCGAAATATGTAAGGGTGATTTCGAACACCAAAAGTGAAGTTAAGTCGCCGGTGATTTTAAAATCACCGTGATTTGAAATCGCCGTGATTACAGAACAGACCCGATAGTAGAAACTTATATTTTTTTACAAAATTTCATAGAAAATGGCAATTTTTTATAAAGTTATGTCGAAATTTAATTTTATTGAAAGTTTTTTCAAAATTACCGCTAATTGTTTTCTATGAAATTTTCAAGGAAAATACATCTTCAAAGAATTTTTCTAAAAAATGTATTTTAAATTTTCTTAAAATATTGTATAGAAAAATTCTATTTTTATTTAAATTTGCCTAAATTAAGGTTTTCTTGTAAATTTCATGAAAATTGCACAAAATTTAAAATATATTTTTTAGAAAATTCGTTTAAAGATGTATTTTCAATGAAAATTTAATAGAAATCGCAGTTTTATAGAAAACATGGTCATAATCGACAAAAAAATCAAAAAAAAAAAAAACTTGAAAATGCATTTTTTAAAATAATTTGTCGAAATCGCTGCTCAAGAAATCCAATTTTGAAGGAATTTGCTCAAAAAAAATTATTTCAAGAAATTTTAAAAGAAAATCTTCCAGAAATTAATATTTTCTTATAAATTCCATGATAGTTGCATTGTTACTTGGATTTCTTTCCATACAATATTTTAAGAACACTTAAAATATATTTATCGTCGAAATTGCATTTATTTTTGATTTAGTCGAAAAATACGTTTTTAAGTTATAATAATTATAATCTCCTCAGACTTGCATATTTTTGGAAAATGTCTAAAAATTTCAGTATTTAGAATATATGGTAGAAATTTCAATTTTTAAAAAAAAATCATAAAAATTGCAATATTTTTATAAAATTATGTTAAAATTTAATTTGGGAAAATAGTTAGTAATTTAATTTTGCTAGAAAATTTCTACGAAAAATGTTCGTCAAAATTAAATTTTAAGAAAATATTATAGAAATTTCAGTTTTTTAGAAAATTTTATAAAAATTTAAGTATTTAGAAAATGTAGTAGAAACTTATATTTTTTTTACAAAATTTCATAGAAAATGGCAAATTTCATAGAAATCATAAAAATTGCAATATTTTTATAAAATTATGTTAAAATTTAATTTGTTTTAGATAATTTTGCCGAAATTGCATTCATTTTATCGAAATCTCAAAATTAAATTTTTCGTAAATTTCGTTAAACTTGCATATTTTGCGAAAATAGTTAGTAATTTAATTTTTCTAGAAAATTTCTACGAAAAATGTTCGTCAAAATTAAATTTTAAGAAAATATTATAGAAATTTCAGTTTTTTTAGAAAATTTCATAAAAATTTAAGTATTTAGAAAATATACGGGTCTGTTCTGTAGCAAGGTGATTTGAAATCACGGTGATTTTGAAATCACTGGCGACTTAACTTCACTGTTGGATTTCGAAATCGCCCGGTTTATTGTTCATAGCATCCAAAAAAGATTGTTCGAAATATGTTCGGGTGATTTCGAACACCAAAAGTGAAGTTAAGTCGCCGGTGATTTTAAAATCACCGTGATTTGAAATCGCCGTGATTACAGAACAGACCCGATAGTAGAAACTTTTTTTTACAAAATTTCATAGAAAATGGTAATTTTTTATAAAGTTATGTCGAAATTTAATTTTATTGAAAGTTTTTTCAAAATTACCGCTAATTGTTTTCTATTAAATTTTCAAGGAAAATACATCTTCAAAGAAATTTTCTAAAAAATATATTTTAAATTTTCTTAAAATATTGTATAGAAAAATCCTATTTTTATTTAAATTTGCCTAAATTAATGTTTTCTTGTAAATTTCATGAAAATTGCACAAAATTTAAAATATATTTTTTAGAAAATTCGTTTAAAGATGTATTTTCAATGAAAATTTAATAGAAATCGCAGTTTTATAGAAAACATGGTCATAATCGACAAAAAAATAAAAAAAAAATTGAAAATGCATTTTTTAAAATAATTTGTCGAAATTTTATTTTTTTGAATTTTGTCAAAAATACATTTTTATGTAATAATTTTTAAAATTTTGCTTTTTTTCTAGAAAATTATCTGAAAATTCAATTTTCCCTAAGAAATTTCGTCAAAATTTAATATTTTTGGAAAAGTTATTTTTCTAGATAAATTCTACGAAATTTTTGCAGAAAATTTCAAGAAAAATTAAATTTTTTCAATAACATTTTGAAGAAAAATTCTATTGTCACGAAATTTTCAAGAAAAATATATTTTGAAAAAATTTTGTTGTATGTAATTTCAAAAAAAAAGTTAATTTTTTTAGAAATAAGGAATTTTATGTTTCAATTTCAACACTTGTAAATGTCGGTGAGGGAAAGCAATTTTTCTATAAAATTTCTTTGATTTTAATTTTTTTGGACAAATTGCGGAAATATCATTACTTTAGATTTGTTAATTGCTTTTTTCTACAAAATGTCTTGAAATAGTTTTTAGAAAATTTCTTCAAAATTGCATTTTTCTAGAAATTTTCAAGAAAAATTAAATTTTTGTAGAAAGTCCAATTTTGAAGAAATTTTTTCACAAAATATCAATTTCAAGCCATTATGTAGAAAAAAGCAATTAAAAAATCTAGAGAAAAGTTATTTCAATGATTTTTTTCTAAAAAAAATAAATTCCTATGAAATTTTGAAAAAAAAATTAATTTTTCACGAAATTTTCAAGGAAAATATATATCACCAAAATTTTGTAGAAAATAATTTCAATATCATATAATATCATCAAAATTTTGTAGAAAGTAATTTCAACAACATTTTCAAAAATTTTTTTTAAAAAACGTAATTTTAAGAAAAATTTCAAAACAAAAAAATCAACACAACTTAAGGAAAATTCTAATAAATGTTGAAAACTTCATTTTATAAGACAATTTTGTCTAAATAGGATTTATTTTATAGTTTGCAAAAAAAATTATTTAATCATGTTTAAAAGCTTTCTTACTTCCAGAAATTTTTTTCAAAAATTTTTCTTTGAAAAATGTTTTCGACCTTTAATTTTCTAGAAAATTTCTTCGAAATTGCATTTTTCTAGAAAATTTCTTCGAAAAAATCAAATTTTGTCTAAAATACATTTTCATGTAATCATTTGTAAAAGTTTCCTTTTTTCTACAAAATTCTCAAAAATTAAATTTTTCCTAAGAAATTTTGTCAAAATTTAATATTTTTTAAACAATTTCTTCAAAATTAAATTTTTCTAGAAAATTTCTTCAAAAATGCATTATTCTAGAAATTTTTAAGAAAAAAGAATTTTTGTAAAGCCCAATTTTGAAGAAATTTTTTCACAATAAAATTATGTAGAAAAAAGCAATTAAAAACTGTAGAAAAATGTTATTTCAGATAGAAGTAGAATTCCATATAGAAGTAATTTCAACAAAATTTTCATTATTTTTTTAGAAAATGAATTCTTCGAAATTGCGTTTATTTTAAATTTTTGCCGAAAGTACTTTTTATGCAATCAATTTTAAAATGTTCCTTTTTTCCTGGAAATTACGCCAAAATTCAACTTTTTCTAAGAAAAAGCCGGGTTACAAAGACAATGGGTCTGGATTTTGCAACGACAGACCAGAGCCTCCGGTGGGAATCGAACCACGATATAGAATAAAGAATTTTTTCATATTCTTTATTTTAGTCAACTTTGCGGATGAATACACACAGAGGGAGCAAATCTTTATGAGCCACAACTAATTTGAAAATTTTACGACTTTTATTTAAACAAAAAATTACTGCGCTAACATTCACAGTGCGACACATTTCGCAAGTAGTTCAATTAATTCACAAGTCGATCTGTCTGCCTGACACATATTATTTTTTATTGAAATCAAAAAAAAAGAAAAGAAATACGAGTTCAAGAGAATAATAAATATTGTATGTACAATAAAGAGAAGCGAAACAAAACAAAACAAAAATATTGGTAAATATAGGTAATCAACGAACGCAACAAACAATAACAACAAAACGGGTTAATTCAGTCAGTATTGGCCAAACAAAGTACAAACAACAGCAATAACACCACCAACAACAACAAAAATTGGTCAATGAGTAATCAATACAAATGTGACTTGAAAAGAAAACATTTTAAAAAGTATAAAAATTATAAAAGACCATTACAACAACAAGAAATTATTTTGTTGGGGAGAAGGGAGCTTTTTTATCTTTGGTTAAATCAAAGCAAAGACTTAAAGCCTTCGACTGGAAGGCATCAAGACGGCAACCAAAGCCAGCCCGTCTCCCGCCCCCTTTGGTAAGACTGGCATTGCATCAAAAAATCAGCTTAGTCTGAGTAATGAAAATGCAGAAATTTATGCATGAGCATAAGTACTCCTCCTCCTGGGACATTGGGATGGAGCGTGATTTGGAGATGATATTGATATATATTCGAAAAAAAAATAATTTAAATAAAAAGAATACTATTTTTTCATCACCACAAATAAGTGACAACAATCTCCACAAAAATAAGTTGCTACACTATAAAATGTAAAAGAAAGGCAGCGCGATAAAACGAACTAAACCACATCATCTCATCCTCTCCCTCGGACATCCTAAAAAAACGTACTAAGAATTATTGAAATTATCCTAACTTTTATGATTTTGGCGCCAAAGACAATGATCATTAAAATAAGTATATCTTATACTTCCATTAAAAACAGTGAACGACTTTAAATTAATTACAGTCGTTTAAGAAAACCGATCGACATCACTAACTGATTCAATTTAAAAAATGTAACTAAAAGCGGGCAAGATTTAGGTTCAGCCCCCGCATAGATTTAGAATCATATATACGTCTCCGCCCGACTTTAGCTCTTACTTACTGTTTTTTTTATGAAACGTGACAATTTTGATCTAAATTTCGCACTATTTCCTAAATTGTTCTTGAATTTAACAAAATTTTGTATAATTGACATGTGTACACTTCAAAAAAATGTTGTCTTCAAATTAAAGATTAGCGCCAAATACGACCTTAGTCATTAAAATAAGTACATTTTGTACTCAAATTATTAATTTTAAGAACATTTTCTTAATTTGAATTACAAAACGTACTTATTTCAATGAATAAGGGCGTCTTTGGCTCAATTTAACACAATACAACAAATTACGAGGGTTGCTATTTATATTTCGGTCCGGGCAATGCTGGTGTTGCCAGATGAAAACTGGAACTTCCATTGGAAAGTATGACATTTTTTAGCATAACTTCACTCAGACCGTTTTGTCATTTGAGCGGGAATTGTTTTGGTTACAGTGTATTGAAAATGCATCTCCAAAACATGGTTTTTGAACGCTTCGACAGCTGCTTCAGGCGTCGAAAAACGTTGACCAAGCAGTTTAAGTCATTGGGCGTCAAATCAGGGCTGTACGGCGGATGACCCATCAATTCGACGTTTTGGCCGGTCAAAAAGGCGCTGGTGCGGGATCCAACGAGAAAAAACCTTTTTTACGGCCAGGTGTTCATGCAATATCGAATGTATGCTGGTGGAAGAAATGCCCAAGAATGCCTCTATCTCACGGTATGTCACATGACGATCTTGAATTATCAGTTCACGCACGGCATCAATGTTCTCTGGCACAACGGCCGTTTTTGGAGGACCTTCACGACATTCGTCTTTGAGCGAGCGTCGGCCACGATTGAATTCATTAAACCAGTTTTTCACAGTGCTATAGGATGGTGCTTCATCGCCATACAAAGATGTAAGTTCATCGATGCACTCTTGTGGTGATAATCCACGTCGAAAGTTGTGAAATATTATCGCACGAAAATGTTCACGAGTTAATTCAATATTTTTGAAATGTCAGATGGCGCCAGTTAACACTTAGTGTTGTCTAGGGCAGAAATATATATAGCAACCCTCGTAATTTGGAACTCAATTCTGAGAATTTGGCTCAATTAAAAATTTAATGGTCATAGAAATTTCAAGGTGAATTTTAAGCACTTTTTCTATATTTGAACACGGTTATATCTCGGTATACCGTACGGAAAATCTCTTTTGTCTGAATCAAAGTTGTAGATATTGAATGGGAGAAAAAAATGAGGAACAAACCTACCCGAAAAAGTGCATCCAGTGCCTTAAAAATCACAAAATTTTCAATTTTACCGTTTTTCCCAATTTTTCACCTGTTTTGATCAATAACTGGATTACAAATCCGCAAATATGCCGTTTTTTTTTGGAAGTGACTATTTACAATACCGTAGAGAAGATTCGTAGATTTTTTATAGGAAATGGTATAATTAAATGCAGAACATGGAAACACAGGTGCATAAACGCTCATAAATGACGCTGAATTTCTCTTCTTGTTCCTTCATTATCATTTTCGTATAATTTAAATAATTTTTCTTTCGATAGGCCATTAGACAAAGGTCATCAGCGTAGTCTATATCGTTAAGATATTTTGTTATGTTCCAGCGGATACCGATAGGAGCTTCTGTATTTGTTTCTTCCATGACACAGTCCAAAAGGATGAGGAAAAATGTGAAAGATAATACACATCCTTGTCTCACACCTGCGGTGGTACTAAAAGTATTGCTTTCTTTAACAAAGATATAATCGTGTTAAAATATAGAAAAAGTGCTAAAAATCCATCTTGAGCAAAAAAAATCGTATGGCCATTAAATTATTAATTGAGCCAACTTGACTGAACTAATGATTGAGTTTTAAATCAGTGAGCTGAAAAATGCTGCACTGTGTAAGCTAAAAATAGTTGGCCGTACATCAAAAAGTGTGGCCCAAGATATTGCTTACGTTTTACTGAAAAATGTTGATTGCTAACGGCGTTTAGCAATTTTCTTGAAACTTGGTGGACATATGTGGAAAATATCGTAGGCCACTTTGTTTTGACACGTGATTTTCAACCACTTGGCCAAAACAGCACCACGATCAAGAGTAAACTGAAATTTTGTACGAGCATATCCAGGATCGTTGTATGTATGATTATCGCACAGTTCAGACTAAAACAAAAAATCTTTAAAATAAAGTCATTTGTCTATAAGTCCATGAACGAAAATGACATTCTTTCTAAGACAATATAGTTTTAAATTCAATGATATGAAAATATCGTATCGGAAATTAAAGGCATTTGGACTTAAAAAGTATGACATGAAAATGTATATCGATGGCTTATATCCAAGAGTGGCTATACTAAAAAACCCAATTTTTCAGGAGAGCTTGAATTTTATTATTTCGCGATAACTTTAATATGATATGAGTAAGGAATTTAAAGGTATATATTATATATGTTCGTATACATAATTCATATAATATAAAAATTACCGCAAAATAATGAAATTCAACAGTTTTTTTTGCTCTCCTGAAAAATTGAGTTTTTTAGTATAGCCACTTTTGGATATAAAGCCTATCGATTCTAAGAAAAAATTTCGTAAAATTATTGAAATGTTTACTTAAATTAAATCATTTCACCTTAGATCAATGTTGTTTTCAATAACCCAAAGAAATATCTTCAACGTCAACATTATGTGCAACGAATCATTAAACAAAAAATTTTCATTATTTCACTGAAAATTGCATTGTATGAAGTAAAGACAAACATTTTCATTGATTTAGAGATGGTGTTGTCTTTAGTTTAACGACATTTCTTATAACATATCGAAGGAGTAAACAAAGACCCTAAGTATATTAGGCGGAAATCAGTTTTATGACATTTAAAGTCATTTGAGCAATGTCCGTATGTCTGTCCGTCTGTCTGATTGATGCGTTTACTCTCGAGAGGATTAACCGATTGACTTGATTGACAAATTGGTATGTGGTAACATTCTGAAGATAAAATTAATTTCATTCCAGGAGTAAGAACACTTCTTAAGATACCGATTATGTGTAATTCTGAACATATAGCGTGATCCATTTCGAAGTTCCCTACTTTTTTAAAGAAAAACAAAACACAGAAAATTCAAATTGAATGGGAAATGTTTATTATCATTTGAAAGAACATACTTTGGCATTTATTTTTTGAGAATTATGTCTATCAAATGTTGGCCGCGGATACGTCTCAGATGGTCCATCGAGTCCAATCGAAAATTGGACTCAACGGAGCATTTCGACTGGTAACTGGTGAATGATACGCGTAAACGTTGTTCAGGCGTAAGTCTTTCCATGATTAAATGCCAAACAATACTTAACAAAAATAACATGACAGCATGATACGACTCACGCGTGATCTGTCAAAAAAAGGCTATTGAAACAAGTTTTTCTACTTGGATCACCCTACATTATATAGTGTAATCCAATCAAGTACGTCGTGAAATGGATTGCCCGTATATCAGTTGAAGTCTGAAAACAATAAGGTTCGTCCCCCAATCCACCCTAGTGCAAGCCGCACATTCTCCACACATTGTTTGAAAGTATGTACATATGGAAAACGCAAACTAGTTTTTTTTAGCAATCCACCAAAAGTGCCGACAATCCGTTCAGCCACAGCTATACGCTCCACGCCATGCCAAGCCAACTACAGGCAACATTTTTCCATTCCAGCTGATGATTGTTTATATCAAAAACTAAAAAAAATATTGGGCCGTCATTGTTGTTTTTTTCGTTTGGGTTTCTTCTTTTGCCCCACTGACTTACATTCACAAATATGATTGTCGTATGAACGAGTAATAGTTTTTTTTTCTTCTTTTCAAGATAAAACGGGTTAGTTGATAAGCCCAAGCTCTACACCAACCACGAGGAGTGTACTCCATAGACGAGGCGACATTTGTTGAGGAAGGTGGTGGCGATGATAGTGAGTGTGGCTGACATGCGATAATGCAGTATAAGCTACGCAATTAAAGAGTAGTGGTATTTGTTGCATCATTACAGTGTTATGCTAGTAGGTCCTTTGAAAAAAAAATATATAGCTATTCTAGGTTAATTTATTATATGATTTTTTTTAGCACTGCTAAAAATTTGCCTATTTTCTACACTATGAATTATGTAGGAAGGAAAACGCTGAAAACTCTTCTTCTAAACAGGAAGAATGATTATTCAATAGATTTACACATACCGGCTTCATAATAATAGAATAATAAATTAAAACTTGAAATATTGGCTATCGTTTACTTTTGACCTGAAAATTAGTGAAATTTGCTCTTTTTGCTGAAGGGGACGAACAATGGGAAAAAGGGGTAAATACGCGCGCATAGCAGTATTTTCAATCTCATTACTACACTGTAAAAAGTGCATGTAAAATTACTATGGTAAAGTGTGTATTTTTTAGAGTAAATTTAAAAAATTTGGTGATATATACGCGGTGAATGTGTAAAAAAGTGATTTAGACAATTAGTGTATATTTTTGCATTCATTTACTTGTACATATACTCTATTTTTGTAATTCTAAACATTTATTGTGTAAAAACAAACACAATTTGTTCATTTCTACATAATCTGTTCAATAGTACACTAGCATGGTTGAATTTTAAACACATCTTGTTGAAAATTGCGACAATTGTGTTTAGTTTTGCACGCAAAACGCAGTAAAGCGAATGACGCCGAGTAAAACAAATGACACACACTCATTCTCAGCAAGCCAGCTTGCAGTAAAGACATAAAACATTAAATATTGCAAATAGTAACTCAGCAAGCAGTAAACAATACGGAGTAAAGAAAATATAACAAATAATTGTAATATATAGTTAATAGTTATTGATGTATAAGTGTAATATTTGTGGAAACATATTAAAATCACTACTTTGCTATCAAAGACATGCATACATGCATAGATTTAAACAAAATGTTAGTTTTATGTGTCTACAGCCAACGTGTTTAAAAATGTATTCCAATTACTGTTTATATAAAACGCATATATATCGGCATCACAATAACAAAAAAATACCATAACGTGGATAAAAACACATAGTAACAAATACGAGTGCTCGGTTTGCCCTTTTAAATTAGATTCAGAACAATCCGAAGATGTCGGTATAATATCCGCAATCACAAAATATTTCGGAGACGACTTAAGTTTTCTTCAAAAGTGTTATGAGGTAAGTTCATATATAAATTATTGAATCATATGAGGATATATTTAAAAATGCATTTTTAATTTCAGATTGGAACCAGTATGGACGAGATCGTCGAGAAAATACCAACAAACACACCGTTCATGGCATTTGTCAGTAAGTATATTCTATGATATACACTAGGGTGTCCTCAGAAGATTTCGGAAAGTAAACGGTTACTGCTCCCACCTCATATCTTGTTTCAAAGTTTATAAAAAGGTTCTGTGAAAAAAATCAGCTTCATAAAATTTAGCGAAATTTAAAAAAGTCCTCCAAATTGTATCTCTTATATCTCGTCATAGAAATACAATACATTCATTGTCCTTTCTTATTTATCTATTAAATTCCTCAATAGTTTTATTGTCAAAAGTTTAGATCAAATCACTTCATCCATATCTTAACTCTTATGCATTTTTTGAAACACAAAAAATCAGTTTCGGCAACTTTTTAAAAAATACCAAGATTTTGGGTATTCCTAAATTAATGTGGATGAAGGGATTTGATCAAACCCTTTCACAACAATGCTGTTGGCAAAATAATAGGAAAATCAGAACAAAATATGCTACACATTTCCAAATTTGCAGGGTCACGCTAATACTCACAGTCTGTGTAATGTGTTAAAAACATATTTTTATTTAATTTCAGAGCGCAACATTGGACAGAAAAATGAAATAACATATATTTTCATTGAAAAAGTTTTGGTGGCTCATTTTGTTGAAGAAAAATACAACTATTTAAATTCCCTAACTGACGTAATAAATTATTATTACGTTTTTAATATAATGTTTCCCCGTCAGCTGTCGCAGTCCATGGAGTTTCTGGTTCGATTTTTTTATAAGCATTACCCAAACTCGACCCGTGGCCCGAAAAAAAATATAAACAGTTTACAAAAAGTTAATAACTTAATTTCACAAATATTAAAATCTTAGCATTAAACCTTTTACTGAAATAATATAATTTTGTTTGTATGTACAAATAATTGTACTGTATATTGGGAAGTTTATATATATGTTTGAATTATTATTTATTTTATAACATACTGAATTCTTTATTTTTTTAATATACATATATAATAGTTATTGAAATCATAATAAAATATAATTTTTTAATACCATAACATTCTTCTTAATTTTAGACAGTGACTGAAATATTTGTGCACAATTTCAGCTGTGAACATTTATGTACATACAGTTCGGATTTAAAAATAAAATCCAATTTGTTTGCTATAACTTATAAAAAAAAGCAAACAAAATCGAATTATACTTTTAAATTTGTAAATATCGTCGGGCATAGTTTCTGCATTTTCGAAAATTCACGGGACAATTTTATTTCGAAAACAACATTGTATAATATCATGGCCGGCGTGGCAAAATTAGCTATGTGATTTTTCCTATTTTTTCAGAAGAGCAAATAAACTGTTTATTTTATTATTTCGCGATAATATTAATATGATCTCCTGATTCTCCACATCTAATTTTGCCACGAAGGCGACGATATTATATAATATTGTTTTGTATTTACAAAATTGTCCTGAAAATTTTCGAAAATGCAGCCAATGTGCAAATTTAAAATTAGGCATTCAAAAGGTATAATTAGTCTAAATTTACACATTTAATGATTTAGCATTAAACATTTTATGTTTAAATTTTACTTATTAAATGCACAATTATCAGCATCAAAACGTTTAATTTTACACAAACATTTTAATTTGTTGTTTAAATTCACTCATTCAATGTTTAACTTTCAACATATCAAATGCTGAATTTTAAACATATATATGCTTAATTTTACACATCTGATATTCACACTATTTGTTTAAATTTAGACATAAAAAAATTAATTCTCTTGTGTGTCTAAAAATGCGACTATAAAGGTAGGCAACTAGTTGCCTACCTTTATGGTAGCGAAATTACTCAAAAATTTTTTTGTGTGTATACCGTTAGAGATAGAGTCTTACGGTTTGGACCATCTTCAAGAGAATTCTTTGGAGAAGAAATTGGTGTACCCAGATTTTATTTTACTGTTACCATGTACCGCACACTGGGGCTACAAAAGCGAATTTGTGGAAATTAGTGTGAAAATCAGAATATCGTACCAACTTTAGTGATCTTGGTTTTATATTAAAGCTAAAAAAATTTATTTCAAAATCTACTTGAGTTACTTAATTTTTGTGTTGCTGCGTTTTAAATATATAGACCATTAAAGTTCAAACATTTTTTGTGAAAATTGCGTTAAAAGTCTACAAAACGGGCAATGTTTTTAAGATTGAAACCAAAACAACATAAATAGGATAAAATTGCAGTCAGCAATATTTTTGAAAGCTGAAGTTTTGCACCAATGCAATTACACAATGGGTTGTCAACTGTTAATAAGAGAAAAGTTAGATTAAAAACAAAAAATAATCGGTCCACCCTAATATACATAAACTGCAGAAGCGTTTAACTATATTTTTATACTTTTTTAGAAGAAGTAAACTATAAAAATTACACATATAATCATAATAATATTAATTAGATCGATAATTTTGATCGTAGAACTCTACAAACTTGCATCCGGAATTGTACCGGTCTTATTTATTATCCGATTTTGCCGAAATTTCGTATGTTATTTTTTTGAACAAAGAAAATAGGTCCATATGTTTCGGGAAAATCAGTTCATAGATAGATGTAGCTCCCACACATAATTTCTTTATTTAAAGTAAAAAAACACATATTTAAAGTACAAAAATCGGCAATAATCGCAAAAAGTCGCAGATAAACTAGGTACCGTTGGATTCACCACTAAGTCACCTCTCTTCTCTATGTCATATCGTAGTGATCCCACGTGATCCAAAAAAGTTGTATTCCATTTACTGCGGATACTTTTTTTTGAACAACAAAAAAACTGTATTTTTAGTTTGAAATATCTCTTCATTTAAAGACGATAAAAACACGTTTTATACACAAAAATGTAGATGAACATAACCTTATTATATGTTACAAGTCAGGTCGCATTTCAGCAACAAACGAGAATTCTACAAGTATTTTAGTATATACATTTTATCATCGCAATTTGATTTGCATTTATTAGTAAAAAATTAAAAATTTGAAAGGTCATAACTCGGAATCGCCCAGGGATATTTTGATAATATTTGAAGGTATTTTCATTAAATGTTATCCACAATAAAACAGCATTCCCAAAAACTAATTTTTGAATGTTGTTTTCAATGTCCTATGTGCGCATATTTCATCATATTTTCCCATCATGGGACGCTTCAAATTATACGTTACTGTGCCATCTGCCATCAGCGAAGTAAAAAGGACTCTTGGAGAATTACTTTTCTGAAAACAGACGGATCAGCTTCGCACAATTTAGAACTTAAGAATTTTAATCGAAACATATCATTATTAAGATTTTTAGAAACCGCAAAATGTATGTAAATGTAACAAATGTATTACCGCGAAAAATTAATTCGGGTCGTTTATCAACGTTTTTTTAGATTTGAATGACTTTTGACGTTTTAATGGCAATTTTTAGGGTGAGGTCGACTGTTTTATGAGGAACAATTCTCCAAATATTATCTTAATTTCATTCTTTTTTCTGAAGCATGTATTCCAAAGCTTTCCGATTTAAATTCTTACGAGACATAACTGACACTTCTGATATCGTATCAAACTTCGTGGTCGAGAATCTCGAAATTCTGCATTTCACCGAAACTATCGATAGTGAATCAAACCTATCGATATTGACGCAAAAATAAAACTATCGATAGCTTGAGAACTCTTACGCATACTTTTGGACAACCAGACACACATACAGTCAACCGCCACTCTATACACCGACTATAGCCTCTCAAAGAGAGGGTATACCTTAGTCGGTTTACCCGACTGAAAGTATCTTACTTGTTTTTTTATCAAGCAAATACTAACCCATTACTATGAACAGTTATGTATGAGATTTATAGCAACATGTCAAAAATTAAAATGTCCCCAGTTTGTCTCCCCCAATGCGGCAATGATGGTGATTAAATCAGTTTTCCCACATCCCCGTTTAAACCCATTTTAATCGTTTTTTTGCATCTTTTTTCCTGTTAAAGCCACCTCTCTTTGTATTTGTTTAGATCATTATTATATATCTTTTTTGTGTTTTTTCCGATGTGGCTTTAGATTTATTTGGCGTTTCCCCATTGGATTTATTGCATTATCTTTGTTGCTGACTGCTGACTGCTGGAGCGGTTAGATAACCCAAAACAAGGCGATGCCATCGCCCCATCACATTTGCGGCAATCGCTCCACAGCTGCACAGCGCCAACAAGCCAAACAAATTTGCAAAACGGGTACAACGCTCTGTGCGCATTGCGAACTTATATTTAATACAAGAAAAATGCAACAATATTTCCTGTTTCATATCATCGAGACCGTAGAGAATAAAAACAGATTGAAAAAAAGCCAAACCAAAACAAAACAACAAAAATGAAAAACAAGCCTGGAAAAGAAACGCAGACATATGATGTTGCTGTTGTTGCTCCACCCTTGGTCTGGTGGTGGTTGGCTCCAAATGCATTTGATATGCAAATCTAAGGTTCCTTTCTTGTGGAGGGGGCGAGGTGGTATTATATCAAACTACTGGAACTGCAAAAGAGACAAATGCTATGGCCACAACATGTACATGAGTACAACCATTGAAATATGCAACCATTGTCGGGATTGAAATCTACACCACTCTAACCGTAATAATGCAAAATAATTAACGAGTACATAATTGTTTATTGTCTTTGGTCTATGGTATATGGTCTTCTTCATGGCTGGTGCTCCTCTGCTTATGCGTTGAGGATTGAGGCAACAGCTAGCGGGGGCATCATGATTGCTTAAGACAATGTAAAGAAGATACAGTTTATTTTATTACTAAAAGGAAAAAATATTTACTTTTATGATTTTGCTCCAATCTGGTCCTAATCTTTAAATCAAGGACGTTTCATAATAAAAAAATAAATAAAACAATTTCATTTAAATTATAGTATTTGTTCTTAATTATAAGTATAAACTTTTATTATTTTACAGATTGGAACGACTTTGGAGTAAAAATCTTTGAAACGAACTGTCTGACCCACGATGTCAAACGTTGATTTGCGTTCGCTTGCTTTCTGTGCGACAAACAGCTGATTTGCGACGTACAAAAGGGCATCCGAACGAAAAACATACTGTCTGATGCAAAATCAGCTGTTTATCTCATAGAAGGCATGAGAACTTTAACGTTCGACTCGTGGGTTAGGTAGTAAGATCCCATCCGACTAGATTTCTTAACGCTCCTTATAGCATATTTTCAACCAATTTGTCTGAAATTTAAGCATTTTTTACTTTATATTGCATGAAATCGTTCCCAACGAAAATGAGGCACATCGGTCTATCTTTTGACATAGCTTCCATATAAGTAACATGTTTTGATATATAACCGTATTAAAGTCTCTTGACATCTTGAAGCTTTTGGGAACGCAGTCTTAATCGATTATGTCGAAAAATAGACATTTAGGGGAATTTCATGTCAAATGAGTACATTTTTTAAAGCGATGTCTTCTGATCGGGATGAAATTTTCACCAAGTTTATTCCTATTGGATAGTGCTTATGACATACAATTTCACCTAGACCGGTTGAGCTGGAGGGTGTTGGTTTTTGAAATTTTGTCCAAACTGCCCTATTTCTCCATCCATATAACTAAATACCTATTATAAAAATGGTGATTCATCGTGGGGTTTGAATTTGATTTTTTTTTATTGTTACATAGCTTTATTTCATTATTCATTTTTTCGGTTAAAGCCTCAGCGCCATAAAGGCTTTATAGAGGCTAATACATAGCAAATACTGTATCAATAACATAAGTACATTTATATAATATAAACATTAGTTATTTCAATTGAAACATTTTTTTCCTATATCAGAAGTGATTCTAAATTTTGCAACAAATATGACTTTAAATTTTGTTTAAACGACGATATTACAGATATTATTTATAATGTATAAATTTGAAAGTGAACTTAAAATTTGTTTTATCGGTTAAAAGAACAATTTATGACATTTACGCCCAATTCCACAATCTCCAGTTATACTACAGTTGGAGCTAACCTACTGTTATAGCTGTCAAATTGTATGAAATTGTTATTTTGAACTGTGAGTTAGCTCTAACCAAAGTTGTGAAACTATTTGAAAATTATATCATGTAAATGTTGGCCATGATCACGTCTGAAGTGGTCCATTCGGAAGGTCGAATTTTGGGCGTCTTGTTGGAGCATAGCGACTGGTATCTCGCGAATAACGTGAGTAATGTTGGCTTTCAAAGCGTAAATCTTACGAGTAGTTGGCTTATTACTGAAGACCACAGACTTTACATATCCCCAGAAAAATTATCCAAAAGTGTGCTATCGCACGATCTAGGTAGCCAATTCGCCGTAGAAAAACGTGCTCAACAAAATGATTCCTCAACAAGGTCATTGTTTCACGCGTTGCATGGGTCGTAGCGCTGTCTTCTTGAAACCAGAGCTCACCGAGACCATGAGCTTGAATTTCAGGAATTACAGGGTTTTCCAACAAGAGGTGTTATTTTGAATCACCCGGTATTTCGGTAGCTGTCACTTTTGAAGCTTTTATTCTTTGACATTTGACAAGTAGAACCTACGCCATTACTAAAAATGGAACGATACACGATTCAACAACGCATTGAAATTATTAAAATTCACTACAAAAATGGTGAAACTCTTGCAGTTGCAGTTCGCAAAACTAAAGCATTTTTGGGTCGTCGTGAAGCACCTTGTCGGACCGCAATACAGAAATTGGTGGAAAAATTCAAGCTGTTGGGAAAAGTTAGTGATGTGAAGAATAAAACCCGAGCACGTCGCTCAAGAACAACTGAGAATATTGCTGCTGTAGCCCAAAGTGTTGAAGAAAACCCAGGTTTGTCCATTCCTCGTCGTTTATGCACCGTATCTTGCAAAAAGACTTGCGTCTTAAGGCTTATAAAGTTCAGTTAACACAAGAACTCAAGCCGGCCGATCATCAACAACGTCGTGTCTTTGCTGATTGGGTCCTTGAAATGCATGAAAATGATCCGGAATTCCATCGAAAAATCAGCTTGACTGATTGTCGCATCGGAAAAACCAAGAGTTATTGTTGAGAAGCCTCTCCATCCTCAACGTGTGACTGTTTGGTGCGGTTTGGTCCGGCGGGGTCATTGGAACTTACTTTTTCGAAAACGAGGTTGGATCAACAGTTACGGTGAATGGATTGAGCTATCGAGAGATGATTAATGATTTTTTAAGGTCGGAGTTGGATGGTATTGATCTGGACAACCTTTACTTTCAACAAGACGGTGCTACGTGCCACACAAGCAACGAAAACATTGCTCTGTTATGGGAAAAGTTTCCGGATCACTTCTCTCGAAGAAGTGATCACAATTGGCCACCGAGATCTTGTCATTTAACACCATGCGACTTCTTCCTTTGGGGCCACGTGAAAGATAAGGTCTACGCCAACAGTCCAGCGTCGATTCTAAAACTTAAAGATAGAATTCGTGAGGCTATCGAGGACATTGGGCAGCCACTTTGCGATTTGGTTATGGAAAATTTCATGAAAAGTATATGGTCCTGTAAGCGTGGTCGTGGTGGCCATTAGTCTGATGTTGTTTTTCATTATTAACAGTATACCTTCATTTTTATTATGAAATAAACATCCGACAATTTATCTCAAAAAATGGGTTTTCCAACAAAATAACAAATCTTGTTGGAAAACCCTTTACATAGTCCGTTAACATGGTGCGACAACGGTTACCGTTGACGGTAACATTCAGATTTTCCTGGACCAATGATTCCACCAGCCCATAAACCTCACCATACCGTTGTTTTTAATGGATGTAATGACAGCTCTTGCTACTCTTCGGGTTGCTCATCAACCCAAATACGGCAAGTTTGTTACAGCCTGTTTCTGTAACTTAAAATTTTGCTTTCTTTCGCCTGCCAGACGACAAACAGCTGATTTGGGTTTCACTAACTACCATCACAACGACAAGTCGCACGATAATGAACTCGTACGAAAACGTAATCATTTCAGTGTAAATTTTGGTTTCTCTATCTCTCTTTGCTGTCATCTGGGCGAATACAAATGTCAGATCGAGTCACGTTATTTTATTTGTCGACTGATAGGAACAATGACAAAAAACGTCATTAAAAGCAAAAACAAGTAGATATTAGCATAATTATGGTAAAAACAATCAAATAATAATAAAATTGTATACATATGTTTACATATTTAAGCATAAACAAGTCAAAATTGGCAGCTCGCTAAGATGGAAAAAATTCATCAGTGCACAATGAGAGAGACGTGAGAGAGAGAGATAGAAATGAGAGTGTTGGATCAGCTCAGCTAACTCACCCAGGGTTGATTTTTGGCCACCGCTCATGTAAACGATACAGAGGTGTATTTTCTAAGGTCGACCATACAAATATGCGTGCTTTTTTAGACCGGAAGTTGTGAAATTATTAATATGGCAATTACATTATTTTCCAATTGGTAAATTGCTAACGTCATTGACGTAAGGCCCGGCGAACGAACGAACGAACCTTAGAGAAACCAAATTCCAGACGAAAGTGAGTGACTGGTTTTCGTTCGCAGAGACTTTCCTTAGAAATACAGAAACAGGCCGTTAATTAACGTATCCATTGAGCCAGAAATGTAATTCATCACTGAACAAAATTTCACGATAAAACATCGGATATTCATAGAGTTTTTTCACAGACCATTCACTGAATTTGGAGACATTGTTGTGGTGTGAGTCTTTCCATGATGACTTGCCAAATGATACTGAACAAAAACGACAAAACAGTTTGATATGGGTAAATCCTAGGTTGCGGACGTTACATTCGAACGTATTTTGTTTTATTAATATTCATGCCGTTGGCGTTCTGAATGCAATATTTTCATATAACCTTCAGCAACAACAATTATTTCTGAGTTCTTTGATATGATATTTAAATATTTACCTAAATATTTTTGCTGAATGCGACATTCGCGGCAAAAGTTCTGTTGCGGATGTTACCAAAAATGGAAGTAGGTTTTCTTCAGGTTAACTTGAATTTGCATATTGTTTAGCTAATACACTAAAGAAAGATGAACATTTATGGATATTTATACAGCTCTCATTAGAATAAAACACTTCATGGTTCATCCAAAAACTAGGAAATCGTGTGTTGCGGCCGTTACACAACAATTTCAATACGTAAAACGACAATATTCTGCGGATATGATGCTATAATTTGTATTTTATAGAACCTGCTGAACGTGTCTTTTCAATGATGAGATTATTAGAATGGACCGCAAAATAAAGATTTTATCACACACCTGACATTTTTTTTTACATTTTAGATATACAGTTTTTCGGATTTACCCATATGAGTCACGCTTGATCTGAAAAAAGCATATGGAAAATCAAACCTCGCGATTTATCGCACGAAATTTAGAAAATATGTGTTTTCGATAGCTTTTTCTTCAATCTTTTTAAGAAAAAAACATCGTACAAATATTTTTTCGTGAATTTTTTGTTTTTTGCGAAACTAAAATTTGTTTTGACATTTAAAAGAAGTTATTTATATTTTTGATTTTTTTTTTGCTCAAAAGAAAACAGTTCATTTGCTTTAAGAGCATCGTGGTCTGCTAGAGGGATGGGGCTTGCTTATCTTACAAAATAAAGATCAAAACTAAAAAAAAAATATATCTTAGCATAACTGGAGAACCGTTTGTCGTAATTGGTTCAGGAAAGTTTATTTTATCGTAAAGACTGATCGGCCATGGATAAAATTAGACCAATCTGAAGAAAATCGATGCATAATTCAAAAAGTTGTAGCTAATTTAGCAAATCTACCAACCATAATATTCTACTACAAGTCTCTAAATACACAAAAGCTCAAAACCCAACTTAAATGCCAGAAATAAGTCAAAACTTAAAATCCATTTTTAAGTTTTCAACAATTCGAAAAAATACGAAATTAACCTAAATATGGATTTTTAGTTTTGACTTATTTCTGGCATTTAAGTAAAATATTTTCAGCAACATTACTTAGAACGCTACATTTTTGTTGAACAGAGAGTTGAGCTAGAGAGTTAGCTCTTCAATTTAGGTGTCTTTTTGTCCCTTTTATTTAAAACAAGTCAAAATGTTCTACAAGAGTATTTGCCATAATATTCTACTACAAGTCTCTAATTACATAAAAACTCAAACTCCAACATAAATATAGATTTTCGTTTTGACTTATTTCTGGCATTTAAGTAAAATATTTTGCGATTTTTTATTTTCTTAAAAAGACTGAAGAAAAAGCTATCTAAATACAATAAATAATTGGGAAATATGGATGGGGGAAAAGGACCGTTTGACAAAAATTTCAAAATTCAACACCCTCCAACTCGGACAGTCCTTAACCGATCTCGTTGAAATTCTGAAACCCTTTTTGCAAGTGATACCAAAATCTGGTAAAGGCCGACAAAAATTATAGGCGCCTGGAAAAATACCAATCAGCGGCGGCGGCTGATCGGCTGAGCCGACTAAATTTCAACAATCGGCTGAGCCGATAATGGCGCATTCTCTGGCAAAGATGACGCTTTAAAATATTTACAATTAGATGAAAAAACTTAAAATCAAACAAACATTAAAGAAAAGTTATGGAAGTTTTGATGTAATTTCGAAAATCGTTTCAATAAATGTCTTCTTATTATGTAGTCTTTGTTGTGAAAGAGAATTTAACGTTTAAAACGACGTAGACTTTGTAAAAAATGGTTCGGCCGTTCAAGAGCTATTGTAATTTCCGTAAAAACCAAAAAAGCATTTTTCAATTTCAAATCCCACAATTTTTTTTGGATTTTTTAAATAAATTTTTACGAAAATATGAACTTCATTAAAAATTCTGACCCTATTGCATTACTTAGTAGCCACTTTCTTAATTTTCATGGTTGTATAAAATAAATCTTTTTGACTCACTAAATAAAGTTCGGCGGCTGAGTTTCAGCCGATGTGAGCCGCAAAAATTGGCGGCGGAGCCTGACGCCACACAATTTAACAAATACTAAATTGTACCAAAATTGTCATTTGTGTACAAACGTACCAGTCAGAAACGAAATGTATCAGAAATGGTACATTATAAGTGTAATTAAAAAACGTAATTGAAAATGTTTCACAAAATAGTAAAGCACTTAAGAAATTCAAAACAATACTAATCTAACAAGGTGTAAACAGTTTTGTTTTGTTTTGTTGTTTGACACAAATATCTCACTATTAACACCTTTGCCAAGGTTAAAGTTTTGTGTATTTTTTCTATTTATTACTTATATACAGAAATTAATTTCCTAAAACAAAAATAGATGAGCACATCATCCCGCTCTGGTTGGGTATGAGGGCCTATTAAATAAAATGCAGTGAATAAAAATAAATAATATGCGAAAAAGTGTTTCTTTAGAGTGAATAAGGGAGAATCCATAACCCAGAATACAAACAAATGTTTAATTCTATTTGGTATTACTTACAATTGTCTATAAAGTCATCAAATTTACCTCTGAAATAGAAAATAAAAAAATATTAGTGCTCTATTTAAAATTAAATATTTTCAGTAATATTATTAGGTCAACAATAACCGCAGTTTAAAAAAAAATGTTATCTTGTTTTGTATAAAATCTAAAGAGAATTTAAAAAATTCCCACCAATTTTTCAATTGCGGCTCCCACAAAAAAAATCCCACCCATTGTTTTGAGAAGTTCACAGTAATTTTTCCTAACAAACGCATTTATATTCTCCCCCAAATAAATAAATTTAAACAGATAACTCTTTTTTTAATTTAGTTTTTTTTTCAATTCAATTCATATCATAAAATGTTTCTTTGACTTGTTTTGTATATCAATTCAAGTGTATCCACACACAAAAGGACAAGTGTTTCAACAAAAGTAAATACGAAAAAAAAATTGTTTATTCAAAACAAAACTGTTAACATTTAAATAGATATGAAGAAGAAGAAGAAAATAACAACAATTGAAGTGCGAAGATAGCTTAGACTTTCCGGCACATCTATCGGTCGGCTCGGGGGAGGGCCCAGTGCAGTGTGAGTGGGCTGGAGTGAAGAGGAAGTAGCCGCAATTGTATTCAGATATTTACAACTGACAGCTAAGGTAACGGGCAGGTAAGTCAATTTTAAGGAAGGAAGCTCAAGGTTGACAATGTACTTGAAAGCAAAAAAATTAACTATGCAAAAGTCTTATCTTTTTTGCTTAGTTTATTATGAATAACTTGAATTTGTTATTGTGTTTGTTTTTGTTTTTGTTTAATACTGCAAATTTACCGGCAAAATCAGTCGGAAGAAGACACCATTTCAAATTAAACAATGAAATTAAATTAATAAAATTCCATCTAACCGAATCTTGCAGGTATTCCATCTACCATGGACCGTCGTACACCACAAAATGATAACGAAATTTCTGAATTAATGGAGAATATTTCTAAACAAAAATGAAAACGGGAGAAACACTTCTTTAGAATGGTTTTGGGCAAACAAATTATTTGGAAATATAAAGATTTTATGGCGAAAACGTGTCAAAAAAAAAAACAAATTGCTAAATGTCAATCCAATCGATGAAAATGAGTGGTTTCTTTATGGTCAAAATGTCAAGTCGGGCGAATCATTTCCATGAAGGTTAAATCAAAACGTTGACTAAAAACACTATGCAACAAAATTTTTGTCGAAGCCTGTTGACATGAAAAAATATTTAAAAAAAATTTTATTGTATTTTTTTTACAAAAATTTTCTTTAAAATTCATATTTTCTTGGAATGTGCCATATTTTTTGAAGTATCTGCTTAATAAAGCCGGGATAAACATTAAAATTAAAGGAAATTACGAGGACTACAAATGTTAATAATGACTCGTTCACGTGGAAAGAAGAGTTTAGCTACTGTCGTTAAAATTATTAGACAAAAATGTTTTTTTTTTTTTCAAAAAAAAAATTTTGTTGGCACGAAAAAAAACGTAAAAATAGAAAAACAAATCTCAACAAATTTGGTTGTTCCAATCCTTGAAAATACCAATCATAACGGAGCAAACAATGACAATTTAAAGAAAATCTATGGATAAATGTAGAAATTATAGCGCTTTTGGTAGAAATAAGACAATTTCATCATAATCAGGGGCCAAATCACGGCATTCGATATCTATAACTTTTCGATCGAAAAGGCTTTTTAATGTTTGTTAATAAGATGGATGGACTGTGTTGATCCTTTCCTTCGAGTACCGCCCCCACGAAGGGTCAAAATTTAGTGAAATATTGATTATCCCATAACTTATATATACTTATGTCCAGAATTTATTAATCGCTATTATGTTTAGAAAAATGGGCGAATTTATCGCGCCCCTTTTGGTACCTCCCGTACAAATGGACCATTTTGCACAAAAAGTTAACGGCTTATAACTTTGATTCCAGTCCATACAAATACATAAAATTTTTTACATGGTTATGTTTTTAAAGCACCCACAGTATGTTACAAAATGGGCGTTATTTTTGGTACCACACAAACAAAATTGCCAAAATAAAAAATATGAAAAATATATTTTGTTTTTGTACTCAAGATCGTTATTGTTGTTTTCAGTATATGAAAACAACTTTGTTAAAAATTAAAGAAGAAGTAAGTGACATGTATTGGGGGCGGTTGTAATGGTTGGATAGACAGATCTGTTTCGGGAGCCACCAAACTCCCATTATCAATATCCTTATTACAACGATTACTTCAGTCGAAATTATTAAATATATACGCACAGCCAAGTATCATTAAACGAGAACTGTTTGCTAAAAGCGCATATCTTCAAAAAAAGACAGTTCAGTAATCATCGCCCCTCGTACATGCACCAACTTCCACTCTCGTGAGTCTTTACATTGTAAAGAATTCACACGAATGTTTTGCTGTAGTTGACTATGCAACAACGACGTATTTGGTCGTGCCCTACCATTTCTCCTTGTTTTTGTTTTTTTGTTTTATTCGATCTGCTTTCGTGGTACATATTTTGTTTTTGTACTCGGGCTCAAGATCGTATGAAAACAACTTTGTTAAAAATTAAAGAAGAAGTAAGTGACATGTATTGGGGGCGGTTGTAATGGTTGGATAGACAGATCTTTTTCGGGATAGACAGATCTGTTTAACAAAGTTGTTTTCATATACTGAAAACAACAATAACGATCTTGAGCCCGAGTACAAAAACAAAATATGTACTATGAAAGCAGATCGAATAAAACAAAAAAACAAAAACAATATGAAAAATATTTTTGCAGCAAAAAGCGATGTATTTTAAAAAATAAATTTTTTTCTAATTGTTTTAAGGACAGTTACTAAACTTCAGTTTCTACATGAAAGTGCTGTTCTCAGCATTTTTGGCCCTCATAATTTTCTTTGATTTAAATAATATCTCGGTTTTATCGAGCTTTTACTTCAAAACATATGGTTCAAACACTAAAGGTATCTTCCATAAAAATTGGAATTCTAGAAAAATTTATTAAAAAAAAATTACCATAAAAAAACTAGTTTTGGTTTAAAAAAATATAGCGTGATCCATTTCAAGGTTCCCTACTTTTTTAAAGAAAAAAACACAGAAAATTCAAATTGAATGGGGAATGTTTATTATCATTTGAAAGAACATTCTTTGGCATTTATTTTTTGAAGATTATGTCTATCAAATGTCTATCGACTGGTAACTGGCGAATGACACGCGTGATGTTTTGCTCCAAGGCCTGAATCGGAGCGGGTTTGTCCGCATAAACTTTAGACTTTACATATCCCCACAGGAATACGTCTTACGGTGTGATATCACACGATCTTGGTGGCCAATCGACCGGCCCAAAACGTGAAATTATCTGCTCTCATTAAATCCATTGATTGATGCGATGTGTGGGAAGTGGCGCCGTCTTGTTGAAACCAAATGTCGCCGAGATCACAAGCTTCAATTTCATGCATCAAATAGTCGGTTATCATGACACGATAACAGTCGCCATTGACGGTTACGCTCTCACCGGCATCATTTTTGAAGAAATATGGACCGATGATTTCGGTACGTCGGATCGGGAATCTGTCAATGGCAATGGCTCTCTTAACGAGAGCTAAAATATTGCTCATGGATGTTAAGGTCATGGGTCGACTGGAAAGTGTTTTTTTTTTATTAAAAAAAATTGACTTTGCGCAAATGGCGAACGATTATTTTGATAATAAAACTGAATAATTTGTAAACGTTGTTCAGGCGTAAGTCTTTCCATGATGAAATACACAACAATACTTAACAAAAATAACATGACAGCATGACACGAATCACACGTGATCTGTCAAAAAAAGGCTATTGAAAAAAGTATCCCTACTTAGATCACCCTATATAAAGATCTCGAATTCTTAGTCCACATATATTTCCTTTAATTTAAAAAAAATTGACAAAGGCCGATTTTTCAAGCGGCCTTTTCTAGAGCCTTTCCTTTATAAAGGTCCGCCAAATAACTTTTTTTTTTTTTTTAAAAAAAACTACTGAAAACGCATTGGATGGTCAGTTGGCTTCAACTCCTGAACCAATTGGACTTTGTATGGCGTCATACCAAGGTCTTTATGCAAAATTCGTCTCAATGATGTGTCCGAAATGTTCAATTGTTGAGAACGACGGACACTTCACACTTTCTGCCACAACAGCGATATTCTCGGGTGTACGCACGGTTTTTGGCTTTTCACGCTTTGGTTTATCGATGAGTATGCCAGTTTCTTTCACTTTTTTCACAAGATAACGAACATACGGAGCTGACGGTGCTTCTCTTCTTCCAAAAACCCGTACGCAATTTTCGCACACATTCTGCAACATTACCATGATTTTCAAAGTTCAGCGGAAGGATAAAACTAATTATCTGTCAAATCAGACATGAGCTAAGTGTTACCATTCACGAACTAAGCACTAGTTGAAAAAAAACGTTGGATGGCGGACCCTTTATTTACCCTGTCCGGGAATGGATCCATTTTCTTTGACCTCAAACTAGTTACTTTAGACAAAACTGAACAGGTCAACATTTTGAGATGTCCCCCATTAGCAGGGTTACCATACGTTCTCCTTTCGGAGGACATGTCCTCCTTTTTAACCAGTGTCCACCCGTCCTCCCTCCTTTTTCAAAAATATTGGATTTGTCCTCCTTTTGCTACAAATGCAACTTAAATCCTCCACATGCATTATATTTGCAACTAATTTTAGTACAAAGTAAGTGAATTTGTCCATTTGTATACCCTCCAAAATAGGAGGGTATACGACTTTGGTACAGATACTTCTTACATCTGTAGTTACCATGGGATTGAAAATGGGCAATATCGGTCCATTTTTGATATAGCCCCAATATGTACAAGGTGGCGCAAAAGTAATCCTCCTATCAGAAAATGCTATAAATTTTGCGATTGGCCCCTAATGTCAGTTCTGTTTTGACATTTGTGTAGTAAACACATGCGAAATACACGTTAATAAACAATGTTACGCTACACTGCTCCAGAACGCGGAATATTGCTGACTATTTATTTGACCAATAATCGGTCGGTGACTTTGGCACAGATTTCCTGGCCGTCCAACGCCTACTGGTGAAGCACTGCGACGTTTAGCCGCTCGCCTCGAAGAGACTGCAGAGAATATTGCTGCTGTAGCCGAGGATGTCATGGAAGCGCCGTCGACATCGACCAGACGACGTGCCACGCAAATGGGTATCAGTCGACGGTCTCTACAGCGAATTTTGGTACAAGATTTGAAGATGTTTCCGTACAAAGTGCAGACGGTGCATCAGCTGTTAGCTGCTGACCGCCAATCGCATCTAACATAACATCGAAAGGTTACTTTTGCGCCACCTGTTAGAATCTCCCTGATTCGACTTTTTAACACATATTTCTAGTGATCGGGCTGAAAATTGCAACCAAAACAATTGACATGCGAGCCATGGTGGAGGATATATAAGATTCGGCATGGTCGAACTTAACGACGCTTTCACAAACCCTTTCACACCTGGAATAAATTCTTCAATATCTGTTCAGATTTAGTCTTTTACCGCTACAGAAGCTGTTTTTTATATCCAATCACTTTGAAATTAAACAGAACAAATTTGAAAAAAATCTGTTCAGATTTAGATATAGACCTCATATGTACCTCCGATTTGGCATCTAAGCGCTTTAAAATACATATTGTTGGACAAATGATTAGATAATTAACTTTTATAAAAAGTGTCAATATTTCTTCTTATTCTGCTCAGATAGGGTGACGTACTGTATCATATAGTCCGCTCTGCGGGACTTTAGACCTTCCTTATGGGTTTAAAGTTTAATTTTTTATCATAGTAAAATGACCATCCTTTCCAATTACTCCATTTTTTAAATGTTCTCCGAAAGTCCAAAACTCTCTTTGTAAATGTCCTCATTTTCTGGCACAAAAGTCCTCCTTTCCGAAAAAAGTTTATGGTAACCCTGCCCATTAGCAGCATTTTAACCCTTTAACACTAACGGATTAGATATAGGTACCTATTATTATGAACAGTTGTGTATACATATTTAACATAACATTCGATGTTTCCTTTGCGAACAAGAAATATACGAAAATTAACTATTCTATAATATTTTCGAAATAAAATTTCTTTTTGCTGTGAGAACACAAAACCGTAGAATATGAAATCTTCTATAGGTAGTATTTTCCAAATAAAATTTTTATTTTTTCACATTGAAATTGGAATGGTGTAGTGGTTAGTATTGTAGAGGGAGAGAGAGAGAGAGAGAGGCAAAAGGCAGAGACGTCAATTGTTATTAAAATCTCAAATCACCATCAAACCAACGGCCATCGCGGTAATAAAACTCAACATCAACAAAAACAGACATGCAAAACGTAGGTGTGTTTTGAATACAGTGACAGTTAAAAACAACAACATCAAGAACAACCAACAAAACAACTTGACTTCAAAAGTCGAAGTACAAAAAAGGAGTGAAACAGCTAAAACTCAACCAACAACAAGAACATTGTAATAAACTTTAATGTTATCCGTAGGTGTACGTACTACAAGTACAATATATGCTAGACATACATACGTAAGCCAACTAACGCCTAAGTCTTGTTCTCTGTCTGTCTATGCTTTGGCGGTACTTACATACATACGTACGAATATAAGATAGTAGTGACAAGGTTGTTTCCCACCATACGTCAAGCTTTCAGAGACATATATATGTACACATCTATACGAGTACATCCCCTGCAGTCAAAATGACTAGTTTGTATATAGAAATATACTAGTTGCTTTTTACTTCAAACTAGTAACATATCTGTCCTTTTTTCATATAACGAACTATCGATTTTAACATTGGCTTGTCATAGGCACCCAACTAGTTCATTTGTTAATAGTCTAGTTCATTTGTTAATAGGCTTTGTTAATAGACTAGCACTAGTTAATATCTAGTTCAGTTATTAGTATATATTTCAGAATAAGAGAGTACAAGAGAATGGTGGTGCGAGAGAGACACACTTACTCTGCCACCACCAAGCGAGTACTTGCTTGTAAAGCAGTTCAGACAATCGTTTTTGCTTATTTATCTGCTGCTGGCGCAGCGTTACCATATGATAAGTTTAAACTTATTTTTCAAGTTTTTTTCGAGTGAAAAATATAAATTTTAAGTTTTTTCTTCCACAAATAAGTTTTCTTCAATTTTGTAAAAATTTAATATTATATTATTATTTCAGAAAAACACAAAACGTTTCCCAAACCAGTTAAATTTAGGTTTAATTTTAAAATAATATTAAATTTTGAAAATATAATAAATCACTTACTTGGAAGAATACGAATAAATGTACTGTAAAACGAAATACACATTTTTAACGAACAAGAAAATAGAAGGGCTTTATAAGAAAGACAAATTTATAAATTTTTAGAAATCAGATTTTCCAATTTAGCGGCGTAAAGGGCGGAATGCACCATGGAGTTACAGGAAAAATTTCTATTTTGTAAATTATACAATAATTGTTTTGTATATTTATATCTTTATCAACTACATCTTATCCTGATTTGAGAAATACGACCGAATGCAAATTATTTCATTTAAATTTTTTGTATTATTTGTCTAATTACCAAATCTATATTAAGGGTTTCAAAGATAGAAGCATTCCAATTTTTCATTTTTTTTTTCATAAAATAGATATGTTTTTTTGTTGCAAAATAAGTTTTTTCTTTGAAATTGTTGTTTTTTTTTCAAAAAATAGGTATCTGGCAACGCTGTGCTGGCGGCAGAGAGACGAACGTGCCAATCTGCAACCACTATGTAGGTACCATGCAAGTACTGTAAAGCAGCTCAAATAATCGTTTTTGCTGACAGAGATGCGAATGGGTTTGCATCAGAGAATGAAGCCAGCCAGGTTTTAGCCGATAAGCCGCCGAATGCGATTTTTTTTTATTGAGCCACGCCGCCGCCGATAGGTCGGCTAAAATTGGCTTGAAATCGCCGCCGTTCTCATCGGCTCATACCGGCTTAAAATCGCCGCCGTTGTAATTTTTTAATTACGCCTTTCATTTATATACGACCAAACTCGTACATGTTTGTGTATATACATATGTATTAAAATTATATGTGTGCATCTATATGGTGTATTTTTATGTAAAATGTTGCACTTGCCTTAAACTTCTTTACATATTCTACATTACACATTCGACACGTATAATACATATATATACATATATATGTACATAGATATATCGCTTAAAATATTATCAGGTATTCCCAATTACAACTCGAATTAAAATTTTAAACGTTTAAAAGAGATTAAAAAAAGTTGCATGTTTTGTATGCATCATGATATTTTTTATACATTGTGATATTTATGTATACAAATAATATACATACATTCAATAACAAAAGAATGTTAAATACACTCAATTTAACGTAAGTGGTGCGTTCTATAACGTTTTTTATGTATTTATGTAAGATGTTGATTAGTTACGACATGTAAATTTCGAGTAAAACAGTGAAAACTGAAATAACACCGGTCGACAAAAACTAATATTTTCTTGGGTTTAAAGTTAAAACCTTACTAAATTAGCTACAACTTTTTAAATAATGCATCGATTTTCTTCGAAATGGTCTCATTTTATTTATGACCGATCAGAATTTACGCTAAAATCCTAAAAAGGTAATATTATTAAAATTTTCTTCAAAAATAGGATTTTCACAATATTTTGTAGGATATCGTCGAAAAGGCCGAACGGATGGAAAATGGAATGGAAGAAGTTGAAGGCTACTTAGTTTTGAATTCTTTAACACTTTCCTGAACCAATTCGGATCATTTTTTCAATATCACGATTTATCGCGAGAAATCTAAGAAGTAATCCTTTAGGCTAAGAAAGAAAAGAGGTTGAACCACATATTATGGCACAACTAGAGAACCATTTCTCCTAACTGGTTCGAAAAAAAAAATAAAATTAAGTATTCAACTTCCTACAATACAATTTTCCATCCGTTCAGCGGTTTCCGCAATATCTTACAAAATATTGCAAAAAAATCCTATTTTTTTGAAAATTTTAATAACTTTCAAATAAAGGCCTCATAAAAACGCACTACTGTTATATTTTTATGATTTTATAGTAAAGTCTGATGGTAATGAATAAAATGAGACGATTCCGAAGAAAATCGATGTATAATATAAAATGTTGTAGCGAGGAAAACAATTCCATTTTCTTGAAATTCTAAAATTTGCTCTAATTTCTACAAAATAGATTTTAGCAAACAAAACATTTTTTCACTTTATTAGTAACAAAAAATAAACCAAAATTTTACACTTAGCAAAATCCCAAAATCGTGTCGAGCGGTGGAATTGAAAATAATCGGTATTTAATATCAAAAATTTACAAATATAGATTTAATATTGTATTGCATTACAATATGTGTATATCAGCATTAAGCTTTGTTTTCAAAATGTGTTCAAGTTTTTCTATAACAAAAAATAAATATTTTTAAAAAGAAGAAAAAAATAGAAAACTAATTGAACTGTTTATTTTGAAAGTGGCGTAAACGCCATTCTGTTTTTGAACCAAGAGTAGTATCGTTAAAAGGCTATGTGAGTAATAGATACATATTACATACATGCAATTCATCTCAGGACTTCAATGTTTCTATATTAAGTGGAAATTTTCACATTCGAGTTTTACTAACCCCCTTTTTCTAATATTGAATCAAGTAAAACAGAATGGCGTTTACGCCACTTTCAAAATAAACAGTTCAATTTAACTTTGTGTTTCCTTTTTTCGATCAATGAACTAGTAAAAGTATTAGGCAAATTTAAGAAAGAATTTACAAAATGTCTTTTCTTTTGCCAGTTTTTACTCGACGAGTGAAAGTAGTAACATTCAAAATATTTTGGAAGGCATATAAAATAAACTTCAAATAGATGAAGTCTTTCAGATCTTTCTAGATTTGTCAGATATACGTTTGTACAGCAAACATGTTTAATTTCAGACAATTTTTTAATTACTTCTCTTTTGATTTAATTTTTAGGGGAAAAATCTATTTTTACACTGTGCTCATACTTCCAACTAAGTTGTACAATAAATGTGTATCTGTTATGTTGCACAATAAATCGTAAGCCGAAATCAAGCCGAAAAGCCGCCGCCGCCGACTCATTTTTGACAAGCCGCCGCCGCCGACAATTTTGCCTCGGCTTCGTTCTCTGGTTTGCATAGGTCACATTGCAACTAGCTTATGACTGGTTCAATACGCAACTAGAAATGATTTTAGCTACAGGGTCGATACAGCACGTACACAATCATAAAGACAGACACACAGGCCCACAGACAGACGGACATAATAAGAAAATTGTCATAAAACAACAGAAGTGTTATGTTCCTCGTTCCGTTCTTCTTTCATTGTTGCCATTTTTATGTCAGAGCTCACATGAAACATGGACATGAAGCATATTTTTAGCATGAGACACACAGTACACAGTGGCACAGGCACAGCATGACAAGCACACAAGACACGAGACAAGAGACACGACATAGGTTTGACATCAAAAATTTTCTAATTGGGATAGGGTGTGTTTTCCCTTTTTGCCAAAAGCAGCGCACACCGCAATATACGGCGGAGAAATAAGGAGGCAAAGAAAGAGATTGAAGTTAAGCAGAAATGGGTGTGTGTTGGAGAATTTGAGGGTAAGGGGTTGAAGTGGAAAAGAACGAGAAAGAATAGATTTGCTTGTCAAAATTTAGGGAAATTAGTTTAAAAATTAACAAGGATAACAAAAGAAATTGCCAAATGGTAGCTCCTTCGTTTTTTTGGGGTTTATTAAAGGAACGGAAGGAAGTCATTTTGATTGTAAAATTGCGTAACACATAGCCTAATTCTTGATAAATTAAAGCAGGTTTGTCTTTCTGTCTGGCTGTCACTAGGTCAACTTAATGGGGTGTAGCTTTACTATGTTGTTATTAAAGTATAGCACGCACTTTTGAAGGACTCGGTTTCATTTTACATATTCAGGAAATTAATAGCCGTGAATTGTTAAATATATAACACTCGTCCTAGATCTTCTAGTTAAGTTTCAGGTTTTGTTGAATGTCTGATAAAAAAAGACTATCGTTTCCTAACCGGCATTAACGACACTTTACACCATTATGCAATTTGGACAAGCATTGATGTTAGATGTAACGAGTGATTTTTTAAGAGCTTTCGGACTTGATTTAAAACCAGTAAGGAAAGGCAGAAAGTCGGGCGGGGCCGACTTTATAATACCCTACACCTGTCTAACAATGCGATAAGGGTCATTGCGATAATAATTTGGAATAATTGGTAAATGGGTAAGAACATATATATGTGGATATATCTAATTCTGAACTGACAATCGCCAAATTCAGCAATCATCATTCCTAAATTGAGAAACATCTTTCTGGAAAATTTTGTAATGATCGGAAGTAAAGTACAACTTCTATTGCGCTTTGTAACCAAATCTGGAGGAACATATATATGGAGGTTATATATAAATCTGAATCGATTTTCCCTGAATACTCATTCATGTAAAATAGAAACCTCTTTCTGTCGAATTTCGTACTGATCGGATATAAAATACAGTCTCTACAACGCTTAGATGTCAAATCGGGGCTAACATATATATGGGGGCTATATCTAAATCTGAACCGATTTTCTCCGAATTTGGCAATATTCCTTCATGTAATAAGAAACCTCTTTCTGCCGAATTTGACTGTGAAAGGATATAAAATAGTTTCTACAGCGCTTGAATTTCAAATCGGGGGTAACATATATATGGGGGCAATATCTAAATCTGAACTGATTTTCTCCGAATTTGGCAGTATTCCTTCATGTAATTAGAAACCTCTTTCAGCCGAATTTCGTACTGATCGGATGTAAAATACAGTTTAACAGCGATTACATCGAAGGTAGCATATATATGGGGGCTATATCTAAATCTGAACCAATTTCCCCCAAATTTTGTATTGTCTCTAAGTGTATCACGAGACTACCCTCTGTCAATTTTTGTACAAATCGGTTCAAAAATGTTGCTTATACAGTACATATATGGCAAATCGGAGGTACATATATATGGGAGCTATATGTAAATCTGAACCGATTTTAACCAAATTCAATAGGGATCGTCCTTGGGCCTAAAGAAAGATATGTGCAAAGTTTCGTTGAGATCGGACCATAATTACGACCTGTACTTTGATTACAAGAATACATCTACAGACAGACAGACAGACGGACATAGCTAAATGGACTCAGAAAGTGATTACAAGTGAATCGGTATAATAAACAATGGGTCTATCTCTTCTCCTTTTGGGTGTTACAAACAAATGCACAAAGTCATAATACTCTGTACCACAGTGTGGTGTAGGGTATATAAAATGCATACAATTTAGAGAATTTTATGAAATCTTCAATAGAGCGATCTATATAATTCAATGTGTAAAGGTGATTTCATGTAAATGTTGACCGCGGCTGCTCCTTAAATGTTTCATATGCCGGGTCCTATTTTGACCTTGCGGGCTTGTCCCTATAGACATAAGCCTTAACAAAGCCCCACAAAAATAATAATCTAAAGGCGTTAAATCGCACGATTTAGACGGCCAATTGACCGACCCGAACATGAAATAAACTGTCCACCGAACTTAAAATTCAATAAAAATAAATAAAATACAACAATTTGCAAGCGTTGTTCGTTTGTAAGTCGATTCATGCTTTAATAATAGACTAAACTGAACATGTTTGACAGCAACATGTTAAACGAAAACAACTGAGCTGCCAAAAACAGTACTGCCAAAAATTACGCATTATTTTTCGATAGTGTAGGAAGGTACTTTTTGTCTGCTCAAGCATTTTGGCCTAATATCAAAAATAATTCAGATGTTTAGTAAAAAGTTGGACATGATACAGGTCTAACTAGCATAGAAGTGTGAGGTGCCCTTTACAAGCGTCAGCAAGGCGTCTCGGAAATGCATTCTTCAAAATGTCCATTGATACGAGGGTTGCCATATATATGGATGGCGCCAGGCACTATAAGTGTTGCTTGGCGCCATCTGACATTTCCACTGGAAAGTTTGAAATTTTTTAGCATAAACGTACTCAGAACATTTTGACGTACGACCATCATTTGTGTTGTTTACAGTGACTTGAAAAAATCAATTTGGCAAAAAAATGAAATAAACTCGTGAACATTTTCGTGCGATCATTTTTCACAACTTTCGACGTGGATTATCACGACAAGAGTGCATCGATGAACTTAAATCTTTGTATGGCGATGAAGCACCATCCTATAGCACTGTAAAAAACTGGTGTAATGAATTCAGAGAACATTGATGCCGTGCGTGAACTGATAATGGTGACATATCGTGAGATAGAGGCATCCTTGGGCATTTCTTCCACCAGCATACATTCGATATTGCATGAGCACCTGGCCATAAAAAAGGTTTGTTCTCGTTGGATCCTGCACAATTTGACGCGTCACAGGTGACGAATCTTGGATCTATGTGTATGAGCCCGAAACAAAACAGCAATCGACCGTGTGGGTCTTCGAAGACGAGCCAAATCCAACGAAAGTTGTTCGTGGAAGAAGCACTTCTAAGCAAATGGTCGCCTGTTTCTTCGGCAAAACTGGTCATGTGGTGACTGTTCCGCTTGAGCAACGTAGGACGGTCAATTCTGAGTGGTACACCACAATTTGTTTGCCTGAAGTCTTCGAAAAACGAACAAGAGAAGACGAATCATTGTGCACCATGACAATGCCAGCTCTCACACATCGGCTCAAACCAGCGACTTTTTGACCGGCCAAAACTTGACTCGAATTAATGGGTCATCCGCCGTACAGCCCTGACTTGACACCTAATAACTTTTTTTATTCCGCACATGAAGAAAAAAATGAATGGTCAACGATTTCGTCGCCCGAAGATGCTGTTGAAGCGTTCAAAAACCATGTTTTGGAGGTGTCTCAATCGGAGTGGAAAAAGTGCTTCGACAATTGGTTTGAGCGCATGCAAAAGAGTATAAATCATGCTGGAGAATACTTTGAAAAACAATAAAACCATTTTTGATGATAAATATTCGCATTTTCATTATTAGGCCATAAATATATATAGCAGAACTTGTATACGAACTGTGGGTATGGTTGCTTCGAGTTCCTCAGTCAGCATTTACCAATCTGCGGAGAAAAAGAAATTCTTTGGTCATGGTTCGGTATTGGTCACCAGTAACAATGTTGTCCCCAGTATAATCGAAGGAATAGGCCTCATAACATTTCTGTTGGAAATGGTGAATTTGAGTGGATGAAATTGCAAGTTATTTTAAAAAAATGCAGAGTTTTCGTATTTCTTTTTTTTTTTTCATAAACAAAATTATAGATCATTAAGAGGCCTATAAAATAGCTTTTTGTCGGGTTTGTTCCAATCATTGGAAGTATTACATAAACAAATCAAATCTTGTTCGGACGCTACACTTTTGGGAAACTTTGCAACGTCCCAACGGGATCTGTTTCCTTATATCTCTCGTATTAATAATTGGAACAAGATTGGGTAAAGGAATTCTTATAGATCTTTTTAACCACTACAATTATGCTTTTGACAATGGAATTCGAAATCTTTGTTTTTGAAATAAACTGTAAAATGTAGCAAAATTATGGCTCTCGGAAATCATGATAATGAAACCAGTAAGGAAGGGGCAAAAGTCGGGCTGTGACGCTATATGAAACCCTACACCATTCCATCGGAGCAGAACAAAATAAAATATATATTGGCAAATTTTATCATGTTGTTTTCCTAATGAAAAATCAGGTTATAGATATACACCGGGAATATATCTCAATACTATTGATTTGAATGATACTGTTTTTACTTTCTCATAAATTATTTCTCTATAAATTATATTTTAGGAACAATTTATTAAATTCATCGTATTTGCCAGAAGTCGGCAAACATTTTCCAATATTCGGTACCTTCGATGATCCTATAGACGGCATGGCATTTTTTGAAATGAAAAATCAATGAAAGAAATTATGTACATAATTTTAAATTAATAAAAATACTTTTCAATGAGGGCATTCTATCTTGACTATTACTATTATGGATACGAGGCATTACAGTAATCACGTCCGAAATGATGTCCATGGATCTTCCGACACTGCAAAAAGTGCCCTAGAGTCCATGGCCATTGATAAACTTTCAAGGGTGCCATAATGTCCACAAAGTTGATGTAACTGCGTCCATGGATGTAGTGGGCATGGAATAGACCAATTAGTAGCGCGGGTCGATTTAAAAGTCGCCCATTGCTCAGTGAAAATCGTATTCTAGGGATCAAAATAAGAAACTTTGCCGAAGGAACCATACCTCTAAAAAGTAATTCTGATGTCCCGGAAAAAAATCCCACTTTGACCCATTTAGAGTGCTCCAATTGAGTCCAAATGTATGACCGACCCCCACTAACGTTGGAGGGCCGATCCACCCATGCCAGTGGCACACCCCCTGGAACTCACCTGGAGGGTTCCCCATACAAACATTTCAAAAAAATCACCATTTTTGGCACTTTACATGACAAAATCAGTGAAATGGCTATGTTTTTTTTTTCCGAACATCAGAAGAAAGAACATCATTTCCGGGACATCAGAATTCGTTTTAGAGGTATGGTTCCTTCGGCAAAGTTTCTTATTTTGATCCCTAGAATACGATTTTCACTGAGCAATGGGCGACTTTTTTGCTCCCCACAAATCGACCCGGCCTACCAATTAGTCTTTAAGTGATCATTGATGACAACTCTCTAGTTATCGAAATGTCCAAAGCCTCATACGCGGACCAACGCGTTTCTGGGTGACCGTCCTTCGGCCTGAGTAAGATTTTCTCCCGTGTGGTATGTCCAAAGACGGCTTTGCGGACCAAAACTGTTATCGCGTTGCCTGCATTCAGCCGGAATTAAAGATTTTCTGCTCTGGGGTATGTCCAATGGCGGATAAAAGTGACATAAAGTCCGTGGACATAGTGACAGTTTTGAAAGCGTCATAAGGTCCATGGAAGTTAGGATATGTCACCTATTACGCGTGCAGTCCAGGACATCTAAGGACATCATAGAAGTGTTATTGCTCAATCTCATTATTGTTAGACGGTTGGATTACTCCATAAAATAAACGGTACGTACGGTTTAAGTACAGCGAAATCTTGGAGAATGTCATGTTTCCCTACGCTGAGTGGAAGATACCTCTATTATGGCTATTATCTATTATCTATTATCGCTAAGTGTGTCAAAGGTTGGTTTCGAAAGGAAGAGGGCAAAGTTATGGATTAGCTGGCCCAACCCCAGAACTGAATTCCGATGAAATTGTTAACAAAAAAATAAATAGAGAAAATGTAAGTGGAGATAAAATATTTAGGGCCATTGATGAAAAAGGTTTTTCCACAAAATCTTAGTAGAAATACATACATAGTCTAACATGATCGGCTTTTTGTTTTTTTAGGAAATAAATTTTTAATTCTAAATAATTTATGCTGAAAAATTGTGATGGAGTCAATATGTAAATGATTGGTAATATTTATGGAATTATCATAGACTTTTTTTCTCATTTTGACGTTTGAACCAAGGTATGAGGGTAGGTTATAGAAAATCCTTAAGAAATCAATTGCATCTCGATTTTGGACCAGGTCCACAGTCGAAGGTCACCATTGAAAAATCTATGTAACCTTTTTGTGCCATTCCCAGAGGTGGGAGGCAGTCTTTAAGAAGGACAATGAGCCGGGAGGACCCTATTAAACGATGCTAATTTTAAATAAAACAAAAAGTTTTTAGAGAATTTTTTCACCACCCCTTTAAAAGGAACCAAAAAACGCGAAAATTAGATCAAAATTTGTCGGTCGGACCCATGGGCCCCTCAAGACCCAAAAAATGGACCCGGTCCTGGACAGGGACCAAATTTAAGGAAATTTTGCGTACATTACGAATATCGAAGAGAATGTGATTTGGCATACATATATGAAAAACACAAAAACTATTGGAAACTATGTGCAAAAACATGGTATTTTTATTGTTTAATTTCTGTCAATAGTTTCTCACCTGCAGCACTTCTTACTTCGCCTGCGGCGCTTTCCACACAAAAATTACGTCTAAATCTAACTCTAAAAAATTGGACTAGCAATCAAAAAATCCGTGTTTAATGATTTACATAAAGTTGGACACCTCAAAACATCTGGACCCTTTTTCTCCATTATTATTACTTTTCATTACTTTGTGGGAGTTTTTTTGGAATAGATAGTAAACAAATATTGTGTTTTTGCTTAAATTCCGAGCGTTAAAATGGATATTTTATCGCAATATTCTCTGTTGTTCATACATACAGTACCAGCCGGTTAAGGTATATTTATGTGTAAACTTCTCAATAAATCTTGCGATTTTAACGGAAAAAATTTCATTTGTATTTTTAAATGAATATAAATGTAAAAATTCTTGAGAAAAAATGTTTCATCGAATATAGTAAAAAGTGCATGTTTGATAAATTTTCATTTCTTTTTGTAAATCAAATACTTTTCTTTGGAAGTCACTGGGGCATCAGAAAATTTGTTTTTGCATATTATTTTTGCTTACGCCATATGGGCCTAACAGATATTTTTTATTTGTATTGCATAATTAGGAGTATGCTCGACATACCCTTTCGTTTAAGTATAATATTGGTTTTGGGACCCAAGCCCCCAAAATATTGGACCCTAGGACCTACTGGATACACTTTTTACATATGTATGCATATTTACACTCTACATGGCATTGCCTTTCGTTTGAGTATAATGTCGGAGACCGGGTCCATTGTTTTGGATCCTGAGGGTCCCGTGGGTCCGAGCCCCAATTTTGAACAAAATTTTCGTAACTTTTGGACCAAACTGAATAAGATAGGCAGATTTTTTTTAATTTTCGTGGTGCCCCCGGTAAACTCCACTTAAGCCAAAAAGTCAAATATATCGGCCCACTTTTGAAAATAACAAGCTGTCATTTCTTTGTGCAATTTTCGTTTGTTTCAACAATTTTTGTATTTAATTTAAATTTGTTCATAAATGTTTCAATCTTAAAGCCCATTTTTGGTTGGGATAATATTTGTCTTTGATCTCTGGTCTTTTTTTAATGCCGCTATTGAGTAATCCCGCATTAATCACGGTTGTCATATCTTACAAAATTGTCAGTAAAATTACGAGAAAATGCAACCATTGGCAGAAAAGTCATCATCAATAAATTGTAAGATGTGCGAAGCCAATATTTTTATTGACAATCATGCATATACATATGTATATATTTACAAAATAGGTTATATTGTAATTGTTTGAAGTTCTAAGGTTTTCTTGCAATCGTCTGAACTGTCAATTCACCTTTGCCTAACATTGTCCGTACATTTGCAGCACTTTAACAGGGTTGATAACGTAGACCGATCTGGCAATCGTGTGTATGTACTTAGCTTAAGACAGATTATATTTTGTTGCATTTTTGGTTCATTAACCTAAGAGTATAAAATTTGTTGCACCTTATCGCAAATATAATATGAAATATTAATTCCATCCATACACGTCATACGGAAAGTATTTCCTTCCGGTCATTCTTACACCCTCACATGCCCCCGCCAAAACACCAACACTATTAAATTGAAAACCCTATAGATTATAGACCAAGAGAACAAGAGGGGCAATCTACAATCCGAAACAAACGCAGGCAGGCAGATACATCAGAGAATAGAAAGAAGTATAAACAAACTAAAAAAGACAACAACATACGAAGAAAGTACAAGAGTACGCAAACAAAATAAAAGATGACACAACAAGAGCGACAGTGGAGGCTGCACCTTTTCTCCTCTCTCTCTCTATTCAAATTGGAGACCAACAAAAAAAAATAAGAAAACATGAAACCCCCAGCACAAAAGAATGAAGGAAGAATACACTACGAGCTGCTGTGTAGGCTGCTACAGACGAACAGACACCGACATAAACTACATAAATAAACGAATGATTAACTCCGCATATCTGTATGTTGGCTAAAGTGACCGCAAACGATGTTTTTCTCTTCTCTGCCATTAATTATTGTTTGCTTCCATCTCATTGCATTTTTACTGTTTTTTGGTGAAATATGAAAGTTTTTCTTTTTCATTTTTCATCAATGAACAAAATACATTAAACTTACGTTAGTTTCTCGTTTCGCTGCGGGGTTTATTTGTTGTTGCTGCTGCAACACCGTTTTAACTGATGTTTAAAGATTAAACAGGCGCTGCTACGGCTAGCTACAGAGTGAAATTTTTTGTTTGTATTGCTGCTGCTGCGCTATTCTCCTCTTGTTGTATTTGTTGGTGCTCTTGTCTGTCAGTGTGTATGACAAAAAGCCCCAAAATTGTTAATCCTAATTTTACAAGTGTTGTTTCTTATTGAAGAAAATAACTAAATCTTGAATTATCCGAGATATTTGATTGACGTTTTACACATTCACACGCACTTCTATTTCATGACGATATCTTTTTTACATTACTTTTTGCCAAGGCAGTCAGGAAAAACAGTGATTTCTCTATGATTTTTCACCTTTTTGTATACACCACTATTTTCGGGTTGCTTCGTTTTAAGGGTTTATTAGCACTTCTTAACTTTGAATTCTTTATGTAGCCCCACTATCAAGGGATTTTCTAATGAAATTTTGAACAATTTCACACACTTTGTTTTCCAATTGGGCTAACCTTTTTCATTTATTTTCTCTATTGGCTTTGATTTTCTTGTTAACACTTCATACACTTCATCACTTCACTTTTTTTACGAAAACAAGACGAATTTTGTGTGGGTTCTGTTAACGACGACGCCGCTGTTCGGTTTGTTGTTCGCTCTTGCTTATTGTCGAATTTGTCGATTCGTGGCCGCCGTCGATTTTAACGGCACATGTCAGTGAACGATTTCAGCAGTTCATTAGGATTAATCAAACGTAACCGTGACATAACGTGTCATACAAAAATCTGGGTTAGTCTCCGTAAACTCAATTAAACATAACTTAAGTTAAATTAGAATTAGAAAAACGTAATTCAGAAGTTCACAACATAAACGATTAGCAAACGAAAAGATTCATGTTTGAAAAATTTTATTTTGATTTTCATTGTTTAGTAATTTTTAATATTCTTTTTGTTCAGCACTTCCTAATCCCACGTAAACGTAAAATCCAAAATCGACACATTTTTCCTTCCCGTTTACGAAATCCGTTGGGTAAAGTATCTGCCTGGATTATCGATTCTACATAATATATTGTATTAAGTTCTTAAACCTTTTCCTAATTTGTACGTCGTTGTAAATCGTATTGTCAAAAATTTAATTACCAAAAAAAATTATAAGTCCGGATTCACACTGGGCAACTTTTTCTAAGCAAGTGTCAACGTTTGTAGGAGAGAGCTCGTAGGCAGAGAGCTCTTTCCGCCTGCCTCTCTCTCCAACAAACTTTGACACTTGTTGTCCGATTTCCAGATCGGACAACGTTATCAACCCGTGCTGTAAATACACGGACAATGACAGGTAGTTAGGCGAAAGTGAATTGATAGTTCAGACTATTACAAGAAAACCTTACAATTTCATATATTTACAATGTATTTTTTAAATATTTATATGCAGGATTGACAATAAAAAAATTTATAGACAATTTATAGACGTAGCCCGCTAGAGCAATTACCCTAAACTTCAAAAACGTGCTGTATCACACAGACATTCACAACAAAAATAGCAACAAATTAATTTTATTTTATATTTATTTGCTAATAATCTATCATTTTATTACTTATTTATCATCACTTTTCAAAAGTATCGCATACATTTATTCTCTTTTTTATTATTTTACTAATTTTGTTTGCAAATGCACGTAAACGTACCATCCAAATCAAATTTCTGCCGATTCAGCCGTCCGTTTACGTTTCGTTTCCGTTGGCTCGTTTACACTGATTTCCATATGTCAGATTGAAACATCTGATTCGTTACGCCACGGGGGCGTTACGTTTACGTTTCCCTAACCCAGCCTTTAGTCACAGCGAACGTATTGAAAAACATAAACAATTAATCGAAAACTATCGATTCCCAATTTGCAAACGTGTGCCTTAAATCAGTGCGCTTTTATACGACGCACTATTTGCCACTGCGGAAGCAAATAATGATTTGGTGCTCAACAAAAACCAACTATTAGTCCCCATTTACATGGTACTTTTTTTTTAAGTAACTTATCGGCTTATTCTCTTTTGAAAAAGTATTTACGTTCACACGCGTACTTTTTTTTCAATACTTAACTTATTTTCATTTGTTTTGTTTCGGCTTTTCCTGTGTGAATTGTTGTTGTTTCCAAGTGCGAACGAAAAACACAAAACGATGAGTACGATAAGTACGAGTACGGCATACTTTTTTCCCCCCGTTTCCGACTGCCTCTCTCGCCCACAAAACGCCGATAAGTATGCTTAATACTTAAAAAAAAAGTATCATGTAAATGCAGACTTAGACTTGATTTTGCAGTTCTGATTTATACTTGACGCATTTTATTTTGAGGAGGTATTATGCGCCCATACCCGTTACAACCGTTGGTACAAATCGGTTGGTAATAAAGTCGTGTATTTTGCCCACAGACTATACAGCCTCTTTATACAAATTCATTTGTACAAGATATAAAAAAATGCAATAAAAACATTCATTTCAGCTGTCTTCCATTTTTGTGTTATTTACTCGGCAATTAGACTCCCGCACAATGTTCTTTGTTAAAAATAGCAATTTAATTTAAAATAGCAATTTAACAAAAAGAAAATGAACACAAAAGAGACTAAAGTTATGCGACTTGCCCACAGATGTGCTTCTCCCGCAAAATGAATATGATGTTCGAACTCGCACGACTAGCCCACAAACGTTACAACCGATTGGACAACTTGCCAACAAATTTTGAATTTTCGAACAACCGAGACACGACTTCATACAACAAGCCCACACACATTAGAATCTTGTGTACAGCATGCTCAAGTTTATGGCTTGCTTTACAGTTTTGCTTAATCTATTATTGCAATACAATTTTTGGGTAGAAACCTGAAAACTTTCTTGAAGCTTGAAAAAAATATTCGAATGGCAATTCCATTTGAAGCCGAATTTGACGAACACAGTACGTCGTCGAACTGATTTAAGGCGCACCAATACATGCGTTCGGCGAAAAAATCATCAACATCAGAAATTCAATCGATATTTTAATAATCGTTATCGAACCTATGTCAAAAAAGTACACATCTCGGATATCGGAAAATACGTTCGCATTATTTGCGAAAAAATTGAAATCCAAATTAATTAAATAAATACATAGAGTTTGTGTAGAGCCATGTCTGATACCGAAAAGATTCCAGAAGGATGGGAAGTACGCACAAGCCGAAGTACCGGTAAGAAAAATCAATTTGCCGAAAATAACCTCTGTTCGTCCGTCTTTTGTGGGCAACATCCCTTAGCACAAGTAAAGTACCTGTATAGGGGAGACCGGGGATAGATTTTATGAATGGAATATACTGCAGAACAGTTTCGTGAAATCTCACTATCTCTCACATAAAAGACATCGCAATGATTCCAATTATATTACTGGGAAAGTGTAGGCTCATGAGATATGGGACAAGACGTGACCATCTGAATTGAAAGTAATGCGGAGTAGTTTAAAATCGTAGCGGGTGTTTTCCAAAGGTGGCAAACCATCCCTTAATGGTCAAAATTGTAATCCACTCTTGCATCTGGGAAGTTTTTGATTAAGAAAGCGCAAGTGACTACTTCCATATCCCGGAACAATATAAAGAGAACATTTGAGCATATATTATTATATGTGTACTTAACCGGTCGAAGGCTCTTTAACGTTAATAATAATCTGAATCGAAGAAATTAAAATTAATAACCAAATCTCAAGACCTTCCAAGGAATACATTTGCACCTATTATGTGTAAAATGTACATGTTATTATTTGCGGAACTGCACAACTTTTGGCAGTAAAAATTAAGTAAAAGTCCAAGGAGAGCAATTGGTATCAGAAATAAACTTGTATATATAGCGACCAAAGAGTGAAAAGGCGCTAAGTCCACTTTTTGCCTTAATTTATTTTTTGAAGCGGAACGCAAGATCAGAAGCGAGAAAGAGCATATCATCTTATTTAAAAATTTTGCAGAAGCAAAAAAAATTAAAAAAGTCAGGATAATACCCAAACATAATAATATATATGCATATACATATAAATATATAATTTAAACAAATATGATTTATTATCTTTATATATAAAATCCTTTGTACTGAATCCTGTTTGTTAGTAACGTATGATCTCCGAAACCATAAAAGCGAATTCAGATTGGGGTCATTTGAGTTTTAGAATTATTTTCACCGCGATAAATTGCGAAGTGGTCAAGTTATTTGAAAAATTCGCATTTCCAGAGCGATTTGACTGAAATTAATAATGTATGTGTGGTTTGTCGTGATAATAGTTTGTTTGTATGATTCTAGCCGGTAGATGGCGTTGTAGGGGACATATGGTCAATATACATTTTTTTGATGATTTTTTCCTGAAACTCGGGATGTATGCATTTTTGAAATGAAATACCAATGAATAACAACCAAATACATCCGACGACGATACAAGACGGGCAGGACAACGTCTGCTGGGGTCAGCTAGTCATTAATAAAATTTTAATTATTGGACTTAGCGACTTTACATTCTTAGGTCGCGTTATATACAATATAGTTATAAATATCGATAAGGCTTTCAGTATCTGTCCAGTTTGAACCTTAAACACACGTAATAAGAGTAATTTTGCGTTTGTTATTATGAGGGGGAACTTATTTTATCAAGAGAAAAACTAATTTTATAAAAATCGCTCAGGTCCTACTTACATTGTCATTAAATCCATTTTTCCACTTTCTTAGGTTTAACCTACTATTTGAACATCTACACCAAGGAATCGCAGTGGGATATGCCGACGGAAGCGGCTAAAAAGGAAGTCACCTCTAGTGGACCCAATGAGATACGTTGCTCTCATTTGTTGGTCAAACACAAGGGCAGTCGTCGCCCGTCTTCGTGGCGTGAAGATAATATTACACGCAGCAAGGATGAGGCCCGTCAACTCGTGGAGGACTATCGCAAGCAAATCGAGGACGGTGCCAGTTTAGATGAATTGGCACAGAAATACTCCGACTGTAGTTCAGCAAAGAGGGGCGGGGATTTGGGATTGTTTGGCCGCGGTCAGATGCAAAAACCCTTCGAGGAGGTAGCATTTAGTTTGAAAGTTGGTCAATTATCGAAGATTGTCGATTCGGACTCTGGATTGCATATTATTTTACGCACAGAATAGATGATTTAAAGTATTCTCTTCCGGACGCCAAAAGCAGCATAGAATTGCCATTTATTTCTTTATAGAAAAGTTGTAAAAAAAACGATCCTAATTTTGCATTTTTTCCTTAAACACAACTCTACTCATGGAAACGTTTTCCACACAAAGAAAAAAAGAAAAACAAACGTTTTGTTAAAAAATTCTCTTCTTTTTTATGTGTATTTTTTTAGCAAAAAAAGATGAACTTTTAAAAACTAATAAAAAACATTATTTAATTACAAATGTTTCCTAAACTAGATTTAATTTAATTTTTTCAATAATAATTGGGCTCCATTGAATTTTTGCTTCTTTAATAAGGCCGTGTGTTTCTTCAGCAGTTCCTTTAGTTGTTTTTGTACATCTTGGGAATTATTTTCGATAATATTCAGCAGTATGAAGCATGCTCGATTTATGCTCAGCCAGGCTTTAAGTGTGTCCTCTGTTAGTTCATTTACCAAAAGACCACCAAAGGTCTGTGTGTCAGCGTTGGCGGCTAAACGTTCTTTGTCATTTTTAATGATTTTCTTGAGGATAATGTGGAGGCCGGCTTCCTCAATACCCAGAACATTTACGGTGGCAATCTGCAAATGAATGGGGGAATAGATACAGTTTATTTTCTACTTCATAAATATATTATAAGTGTGAATAGTAATTAAGTTTTGCAAAATTTAAAACCGCATTATACCCGTTGATTCAGTGACATTGTGAAATGAGAGACAGTGGCTATGCAGACGCAGCTGATCATACCAATTTACTCAGCAACTCGAAACAGTCATATATGTGCTACGAGGTCACTACAGGATGCTTCCAATAAAAAATAAACTCCAAAAGTCTTGTGTATTATTTCATTGCAATTTGAATCCAATGTATTTTTGGTTTTTTTAATTGTATGCACAAATTTGTCCTAAAATAGTCATTCAAAACGGCAAGTCTGATCTTTCATATAGCTTGAAATCATTTTCTTCTGCCCATTTCTGTAGATTTCTGACAAAACAACACATCTCAAGAAATAAAATGTTCAGGAGAAACATAATACTTTTTCTCCCGCAGTACGTTTGATACAAAATGTGCTTATTTCAGTTTATCATATATAGATCGATAGATAATGATTATCTGAATACATTTATGCTAAAAGACAGAAGTCGAAGATATCTGACATAAGCGGATATTAAGGAAACCCTAGAATTTCAAAAGAGGTCGTCGAGGGCACTGATAAAATATATAGTCATTTTAGTAATAAATTTGTATCTTTGATAAAAAATTAAAAGAATTCTCAGTTCTTAAGGTGATTGATTCATCCACAAAACAGTGGCCCCCGGGTTAGTAGAACAAACTCATCAAAGAGCACTCTCGTTCTAAAACAACAGACTTGATCACATCAATATATGACTTTGTTGTTTTCTCTGTAAATTTCAACTGAGACCAAATGTACCTCTTATACCGCGTCTTCTATGACGCCTAGTGAAATGAGGGACGTTCATTAACATTTGATATATACCTTTTGTAAATTTTACCAAGAATTCAATATCTCTCAGTGATATTTGTGGAAATTATCTATTTTTTTTCAACATTTGCTCACCTCTTCTTTCTCTTCGGCATCAGAATCTTCCTCTTCGGCTTCGCCAACTTCAGTAGTTTCATTTTCTGTTTTGGCAATCTTCTGCGCCTGTTTTCTTTGCTTGGTCTTTTGTTTTGTGGCATCCGCAATAATTTTCTCTACATCTTGTGGTTTCTTCTTTTGTTTCACATTTGATTCATCCTCAACTGTAACACTCCAATCAGATTTGGCAATGATTTTTGCTAAGGCTTCAGAAGCTTTAGCAAAATGTTCGGTAGTTACTAAATACAACAAAGGAGAATAAAAAAAGTCAACTATGGCTGCGCATTCATTTAAATATTTATAACTTACACCTCACCAAGATTTCCGAAGTTACCAGACCAATATGTTTATCGGATAACCAAAATTCAGGTTGCTCTGCAATGGATGTGGCTATGGGTTCTTCGATTTGCTCGAAAATTTCTTTACGTCTCACATCTTTATCTTTTTTGCCATATTGTAAGCCCTCTTCAATGGTGGCTATAAATGTGGGATGGAAACAATTGGTGCCTCCAGGTGATATAAGCCATTCGATGACCCGTCGACCCCATTGATTACCCATGAGAGTTTGCAGATCTGGATGTATGGTGTCATAGATGGCCTTTTTGGTGGCCTTAGTATCATCCAATGAATTGAGAAGAGCTATGGTGAATAGATGACCATGTTCGTGAGTACAAATCTTAACCAAATGCTCTTTAATTGTTTTAATAATAGCCTGCAAGGAAAATATAAGAAAAATAATTGGTTGGTATTTTGTATTACATTTATAGTTTGAGGAAGAATGGGTAAAATATTCCTACTCCTTTAGTATCTCACACAAAATACCAAATTCTATACTATATTTCACCAAAGTGAGCGCATACATACTTCAACACCTGAGATCTCACTATCCAACATAAACTCAAGTATTCGTTTCCATACTTACTCTTCTGTTTTTCGGTGTGGATTTATAGAAACATATAATCGAAGCCTGACAGCCATCCTTGGTGGTCAACATTAGTGGTATTAAGGGAGCAAACATAGTCACGGTCTCCTCCACCTTGTCCTCTTCCATCTCCTTGACATACTCCAACATTATGGCATGTACCAACGAATTATCTACCAACTGTTTATTGGACACATGTTCCAAATTTGCTTTTACTGCGCTCAAGATGGACGCCTTCATCACCGGCGTATCTTTATAACAATCTGACAATACCTTTACTTTATCGTCTTTGGTATTTTTATATAAATCGCCGTAAAATTCTTGACGTAAAAATTGCTTTTGTTTAGTATTGGCCACAGAAAGATAGACGTGATCCAAAATCTTACTGGAGATATTGTGACAAGCCAATTTGACCACATTGCCATAGAAGGCATCAACCAATTTACTCTTCGTCACCGGAGAACCATACTTAAACATACGCAGTACACAGAAATGGGCATATTTTGATACGCTCATTTCCACTGCCATAGGCATTAAACGTTCTGACAGTTGCTCACGAACCGAAGGTGAGGCAAACTTAAGCATACATTGTATGATACGGGCGGTGTCATGGGCCATAACAACCTTTTTAATTGTATCGCCAGTGCTAAACAAGTTGAACAGTTTTTCCGCCAGATCTGCCCTCTTTTCAGTCTTACGGCATTTGAGTTTTTCGTAAATTTGTTTGGCCTCAATGGAAATTTCATACGTGTCCTTGCCTTGTTTACGTTTCGTTTTCAAATCTTTCTTTTCCTGCTTGAATTTGTTCCAATCGGTTTTTTCGCTCTTATTGTCTTCTGAGGGTTTACCTTCAAAGGGATTTGATTTACCTGCAAACTTGGGTTTACCAGCAAATTTGTTATTTCCAGTTTTTCCGCCAAATTTGTTTCCGGGTTTTCCTGCAAATTTACCACCAGGCTTTCCTCCAAATTTCCCGGGGCCCTTATCACCGAATTTTCCTTTTGCACCAACACCGCCGCCACCACCATTGGGTTTGATCGGTTTGCTAAACTTCGCAGTTTTCTTGTCCTTGGCATTGTTTTCTGTGTCCAATTTCGCTGCTTTCTTTTTCAGAGGTTCCTCTGAGGCGTTCGTTTTATCAGCCTCACGTTTCTTGTTTTTAATCATTTTGAAGTTATTTTAATTTTTCAATATTCACAAATTTTCAAAATCCACGTGCGTGTCTTGTCTTCTTTGAATGCACCACAAAAAATTGTTTTCATTTGAAACGTCAAAGAAGACAGAGTTGTTGCAGCAAAGCTGCTACTTAAATACGAGTGAGTACGTACGACGTCTGTCAAACTCGTTGTATGGAATTGGTCTACGCCTAATGAAAAACGCTCGCCGTATAAGCAGGATATTTTAAAAAATCTAACTCGATAAACAAAACGCACTAGAGAGGGAGAGAAAAAATACTTTCTCTTCTCTAAACAACACCAAAAAAAGTAAAAATAGAAAATGTCAACTTTACCCTCAGTTCACCCAAACTTGGTGTTCCCCGTCACGCTAACGAGGCTCTGACGACCGGTCGTGGGCGGAATAACCCTAACCCTTGCAAGGCTTAAATACCTGCATAATATCTGCATGGCAACCCCAACACCAGGATCGGATGCTATGGTATAATAAATCTTATGCTGCGTATAGACGATTGCCAGATAGGCAAACGTTATCAACCCTCCTTAAAGTGCTGCAAATATCCGGACAATGACAGATTGTTAGGCAAAGGTGAATTGACAGTTCAGACGATTGCAAGAAAACATTACAATTTCATATATTTACAATATATTTTGTAAATATTTATATGCAGGATTGCCAATAAAAATACTTTATAGACAGTGTTGCAAATAAAATGTTTTTCTGGCAATGGCGCCGATGTCACATGCATAAACTTCGCACATATAACAATCTGCAAATTATCTCGCAATGACTTTTCTGCTAACGTTGCAAAACAAAAATTGTGTGTTCACACGGTTGTAAATTCACAGGGTTGCATTTTTCCGCCATTTTTCTGGCAATGTTGTCCGATCAGCAAATCGTGTGTACTTACCTTTACATCTTAAGTTCTACGTTCTGCTCACACGAGGCAATCTTTAAAACGGGTTTATTGTCGAGTGTGAAGTAGGACTAATTTCAGTTTCAGTCATGATATAATTAGAAGGTAGTCGCAGTTGCCCAACAACAAAAAATATCAGCTCTGTTCATATCTCGGGTGTTTTTGGTTGTCAAAACGTAGATGACAAATTGAATATAATGGCGAATTCCTTTCTGCAAAAAAGTGCAACACTTGCATTGCCCTTTTTCCGAAAACTGCACTATAATATCGCTTTTTTGAAATTTTAGTTGTTCTAAATTCGAGTAACTTAATTACCAAATTTCAAAGTATCACAAAAGTGCCGTTTTCGGAAAAAGGGCAATGAAAATGTTGCACTTTTTTGCAGAAAAGAATTCGCCATAAGTGTTAAAACTACATCATTAATTTTTGACACAATAATAAAAAATAAAATTGGAAGAATTCGAGAATGCTGTAAATAATTATTAAAATATATTTCTTATTTGTGAAATTGTGCTAAGAACGTAACATATGCACGTGCAACATACAGTGGTGTGCAATGAAATAGAGACATCCATATACCAAAAAATTTTAAATTAAGAAAAACAGCCAAAAAATTTATCATTTAAAACTTAAAATAACACAAAGAACTACAAATATAAAAAAATCCCTGGTTTTGGCTGTGAACAAAAAGTCTTGATGGGAATGTTCTTATTGCCCACAGCGAATCCTGATGTTACTTGGCAAATTGCAACCTTCTTTTTCTTGTCGTTTAGAAATATACGGTACTTTTCGGGCAACTTTCGCTTTTAAATCGTTTTTAAATAACATTTTTATTATTGCAGAGGTGTCAAAGGATGTTGAGAGGAAATGGTGGGAAATGTTGTAACGTATAACAAAATACCTAAAAAACAAGAAAAATCAATTTTAAAAAATAAAAATTTCCAAACCAAAAAAATTGCAGAAATGTAAGAAAGGGCCCTTTCGTTACATCTTATGTCCTAACAAGAAGTTCAAAATGGACTTTGACACCACTGCAATAATAAAAATGATAATTAAAAACGATTTAAAATCAAAAGGTACCCGAAAAGTACCGTATATTTCTAAATGACACGAAAAAAGAAGGTTGAAATACGCCAAGGAACAGTGTAATTAATTGTGTTATTTATTTTAAGTTTTTAATTATCACACTGATACTTGAATTTGATAGTTTATTATTGAAAATTAATAAAATCAACTAAAAGTAAAAAAATAATTTTTTTTGACGAGTTTTCTTACTTTGAAATTTTTTATAGGGGTATCTATTTCATTGCACACCAGTTTGGTCGACTCTAGCATAGGGGAAAACCTCTTAGGTCGGCCAGTAATGAAGAAGACCACAGTAGCCGACTCTAGTATAGAGGAAACGACAGTGGTCGACTATAGTATAGAGGAAGACCATAAGGTCGACTCTAGTATAGAGAAATATCTCAGAGGACGACTCTAGTATAGAGGAAGACCATAAGGTCGACTCTAGTATAGAGAAATACCTCAGAGGACGACTATAGTATAGAGGAAGACCACAGTGGTCGACTATAGTATAGAGGAAGACCACAGTGGTCGACTATAGTATAGAGGAAGACCACAGTGGTCGACTATAGTATAGAGGAAGACCACAGTGGCCGACTATAGTATAGAGGAAGACCACAATTGTCGACGACACGAGGGCTGCTGTATATATTTCTGGCCTAGTAATGAAAATGCAAATATTTATCATCAAAAATGGTTTTATTGTTTTTCAAAGTATTCTCCAGCATGATTTGTACACTTCAGCATGCGCTCAAACCAATTGCCGAAGCACTTTTTCCACTCCGATTGAGACACCTCCAAAACATGGTTTTTGAACGCTTCAACAGCTACTTCAGGCGTCGAAAAACGTTGACCAAGCAGTTTTTTCTTGATGTGAGTGAATAAGAAGAAGTCATTGGGTGTCAAATTAGGGCTGTACGGCGGATGACCCATCAATTCGACGTTTTGGGCGGTCAAAAAAACGCTGGTTTGAGCCGATGTGTGAGAGCTCGCATTGTCATGGTGCACAATGATTCGTTTTCTCTTGTTCGTTTTTCGAATTTCTCCGAAGACTTCATGCAAACATATTGTGGTGCACAACTCAGAATTGACCGTCCTACGTTGCTCAAGCGGAACAGTCGCCACATGACCAGTTTTGCCGAAGAAACCATTTGCCATTTGCTTCGAAGTGCTACAACCACGAACAACTTTCGAGGGATTTGGCTCGTCTTCGAAGACCCACACGGTCGACTGCTGTTTTGTTTCGGGCTCATACGCATAGATCCAAGATTCGTCACTTGTGACGATCTTATAAACGTCTTTTGAAGCACCGCGATCGTATTTTTCAAAATTTCTTTGCACCAATTGACACGAGCCTTTTTTTCAGCGATTGTCAAATTGTGCGGGATCCAACGAGAACAAACCTTTTTACGGCCAGGTGTTCATGCAATATCGAATGTATGCTGGTGGAAGAAATGCCCAAGGATGCCTCTATCTCACGGTATGTCACATGACGATCTTGCATTATCAGTTCACGCACGGCATCAATGTTCTCTGGCATAAGGGCCGTTTTTGGACGACCTTCGTCTTTGAGCGAGAGTCGGTCACGATTGAATTCATTAAACTTGTTTTTCACAGTGCTATAGGATGGTGCTTCATCGCCATACAAAGATTTAAGTTCATCGATGCACTCTTGTCGTGATAATCCACATCGAAAGTTGTGAAAAATGATCGAAAGTTGTGAAATGACAAAACTGTTTTTTTATAACGATATTTTTAATTTTGAACAAACCAAACGTAAACATAGCAAATGTCAACGATGAACTTGACTCTCACCTGACAACCAAAAACACCCTCGAGAAAAAATGTAAACAGCTGATTGCTGTAGACTACCTTATGATTATACCATGGTTTCAGTAATATAAGTCTTGATTCACACATGGCAATTTTTTCCAAGCAAGTGTCAAAGTTTGTAGGAGAGAGGCAGGCGGAAAGAGCGCTCTGGCACATAAGCAATAAGTGGCGGATTTTCACTATCTGGTAGCAATGGTGTCATGAGTTGCGAAGAAAGAACAGTGCGAAACAGACAAAAAATTCGTGAAAAGTATTTATAAAACATATTTACTATTCTACACCCAGGAAAATAATTGGTTGGAATTCGATTGTAACAATAAAAAATAGTACAAGCAACAGAAAGTATATTGCCTACACCGTCTGCCGGTTGTATTTATAAATAAATGGTTGAAACAACAATAATAACATAAATACGATCAAATGAAAATGCTTGCAACTAAATCGATGGTTGTATCAATCGAATTAAGATTGTTATTTTCATTGACACTCGGTTAGTTGTGGTAACCAATTTTAAATTTTCATTAACCATATGATCGATTTTTGGTTGTGACAACCAATGTTTTATTCTTGACAACAGAAATTGTATCAATGGACCAAAGATTATTATTGCAGCGAATAATTGGTTACTACAACAGAAAAAAATTAATAAATAAACGTTTATTGATTACCCCAATCATTTCCCAAATTTAGAATAACTAAATGTATTTTGGGAAATACAACCGAAAGATTGGTTGCTGTCCTTTTGCTGAAGCATGACAAACAAAATATCAAATTACTCGACATAAATAAATCTTTAGCATTTTGTTCAAGAACGATATAGGTAATCACAAAAAATCTCCTGTGGAAAATAATGTGTGGAATACAGAATATGTTTGAAAAATGTTTTACATAAATAAAAAATAAAAGCAACAATCATGAAATTGAAAGCACAGGGTTAAGCGATATTTGCATACGTAAATGTTTTGTCTTTTTTTTGTGTGTTCTAAAATGTGTGTCAAATATTTCCACATCTCATAATAGTGATGAATTTGTAATATGGGATTTTTAATTTTGTTACGAATTGTTTTGTTTTTTGTTCAATAAATAAAATAAAAAGTTATGAAAACTATTTTTAATTAATTGTCGGTAGTATATGACTGACAAATTGTCAGAAAAACCAATTTTTTTAAACAGTTGGTTGTGACAACTACAACATATAATTTTAGCCACCATTTTCTTAGTTGGCGCAACCAAATATGATTGTTGTCAACACGGAAGCAAAAATATACCACAACCAAAATATTGGTTGTCCTGATGGCATCGCATGATAGTAGACAGAACTACAAATTCGGTTGGCAAATAATTCGGTTGAGGCAACCAAACTGTATTCTGTGTGTATGTTCAATTGTTTACACTCTTTTTGCAAATAGGCGTGTTTTCGTTACACCATAAGTGCTTAATTTGTATGGGGAGCTAAGCACTTTTAGTTCCCGATGAAGTTTGGTGCTTGTGTTCCTGTCTTAAACGAGTATGATGTTGCCAGATTGGGCACCCTACATTTAGCAATATGGCATCCCATTTTTATCAATTATTGTGAATTAACGGTAAGAAGAAGAACAAAAATGGGAAATTATTTAAATATTTGCAAAAAGAGTGAAAACAATTGAACATAGAATAGTAAATATATGTTTTATAAATACTTTCACGAATTTTTTGTCTGTTTCGCACTGTTCTTTCTTCGCAACTCATGACACCGTTGCTACCAGATAGTGAAAATCCGTCACTTATTGCTTATGTGCCAGTTAGTGGAAGTCAGTTGTTTTCGTTGCAAAGTGCTAAACTAAAATTGCTAGCTTGTAACGAAAACATGCCTAATATTAAAATAATTTCCCATTTTTGTTCTTCTTCTTCCCGTCAATTCACAATAATTGATAACAATCTCTCCAAAAAATGGGATGCCATATTGCTAAATATAGGGTGCCCAATCTGGCAACATCATACTCGATTAAGACAGGAACACAAGCACCAAACTTCATCGGGAACTAATAGTGCTTACAAGTGCTTAGCTCCCAAACAAATTAAGCACTTTTGGGGTAACGAAAACACAAGTTATATTAATTTCGTCACACCGTTTGTAACAACTCTAAATATTGATCTGAGACCCCAAATAATATATATTTTTAATCGTCGTAAAATTCTAGGACGATATAGCCATGTCCGTCTGTTGTAATCACGCTCGAGACATCAAATGTAAACTGACTGGGCTGCATATTTATTTTCACTTAATAAAACCGAGCCCAGAAAGGGCTATATGTTGATAGATATACAATACATTAGTTTAAAGTAATAGCGATTTTTCAAAACAAAAAAAAGAGAACTTACAAACTAATGACCCTACCTAACGCACATTTTTTTAAACAATAATAGGCACGTTTCCGTTACAAGCTAGCGATTTTAGTTTAGCACTTCGCAGCGAAAACAACTGACTTCCACTAACTGGTGCATAAGCAGTACGTGGCGGATTTCCACTATCTGGTAGCAATGGTGTCATGAGTTGCGAAAAAATAACAGTGCGAAACAGACATAAAAATCTTTAAATGTATTTATAAAACATAAATTTACTATTCTATGTTCAATTGTTTACACCCCTTTTGCAAATATTAAAATAATTTTCCATTTTTCTTCTTCTTTTTCCTGTTAATTCACAATAATTGACTACAATCTCTCCAAAAATGGGATGCCATACTGCGAAATATAGGATGCCCAATCTGGCATCACGAAACTCGATTAAGACAGGAACACAAGCACCAAACTTTATAGGGAACTAATAATGCTTAAAAGTGCTTAGCTCCCCATACAAATTAAGCACCAATGGTTAGCGATTTTAGTTTAGCACTTTGCATCGAAAACAACTGACTTCCACTAACTGGCGCATAAGCGGTAAGTGGCGGATTTCCATTATCTGGTAGCAATGGTGTCATGAGTTGCGAAGAAAGAATAGTGCGAAACAGACAAACAATTCGTGAATTGTATTTATAAAACATAAATTTACTATTCTGTGTTCAATTCTTTACACTCTTTTTGCAGATATTAAAATAATTTTCCATTTTTGTTCTTCTTTTCGTTAATTCACAATAATTAACAACAATCTCTCCAAAAATGAGATGCCATACTGCAAAATATAGGGTGCCCAATCTGGCAACACCATACTCGATTAAGACAGGAACACAAGCACCAAACTTCATCGGGAACTAATAATGCTTAAAAGTGCTTAGCTCCCCATACAAATTAGGCGTGTTTTCGTTACACCATAGGTGCTTAATCTAATTTTTGGAGAGATTGTTGTCAATTATTGTGAATTAACAGGAAAAAGAAGAACAAAAATGGAAAATTATTTTAATATTTGCAAAAGGGGTGTAAACAACTGAACATAAGGCGTGTTTTCGTTACACCATAGGTGCTTAATTTGTATGGGGAGCTAAGCACTTTTAAGCATTATTAGTTCCCGGTGAAGTTTGGTGCTTGTGTTCCTGTCTTAATCGAGTATGATGTTGCCAGATGGGGCACCCTATATTTAGCAATATGGCATCAGATTTTTGGTTTGCTGTCAAATATTGTGAATTAACGGGAAGAAGAAGAATAAAAATGAGAAATCATTATAATATTTGCAAAAAGGGTGTAAACAATTTAACATAGAATAGTAAATATATGTTTTATAAATACTTTTCACGAATTTTTTGTCTGTTTCGCACTGTTCTTTCTTCGCAACTCATGACACCATTGCTACCAGATAGTGAAAATCCGCCACTTATTGCTTATGTGCCAGTTAGTGGAAGTCAGTTGTTTTCGTTGCAAAATGCTAAACTAATGGTGTTTTCTTTTGTGCCAAAAAATTATACATTTTTTATGCCTTTCGACCCAAAAATGCCTTTTTGTCTTCGATTGTAAAATAAATGCTGCACTGTGAAAGGGTTTCGTTTTCTTTTGTGAAAAATGTCGCACTTGCACGGGGCAAAAATGCAACATTTCAGCCCTGTATTTAATCGAAGGGGTGGACGCTGCCCTACTAAACAGATGTTTTTTCGGCGTCGACCGAATAACCGCGTGTGTCCGTGCGTGCTTTTTTACAATGAAGTTTGGTCAGATGATTTATTTAGGCGGCGCCGTGGAGTATTCTTTGTTTTTAGTCTACTTTTAGTGAGTTAAAAGGCTAGTTTTTTGCATTTTTGTTATCGATTCTGACCATAAAAAATGCAGCAGTACAAGAGGGTGTAGGCGACATTATTTAAATGCTGCTCTCTGACAGGGCAACATCTTTTTTTAGAAAAGAAATCACCATAAAATTGCTAGCTTGTAACGAAAACATACCTGTGGTGTAACGAAAACACGCCTAATGTAAAATATGTTATTGATCTTAATGTTAAAATTTTAACATTCTTTCGTACTATCTAGTAAGTACACTTTAACCATAAAAGATGTAAAATAACTTTGCGATTAAGCCAAGCTCATAAACCCAGGTATTGGGTTTTTGGAGCAAAAAACTAATTTATCCTATATTTGCCAATAATGAGTAATTATATTACCATCCTTTATTTAGTATTTACTAAATAAAGCGAGGACTTGTTAAGTTTTTTATAGTAGTTTGATAGATTTTCGCGTGAAAATATGAACAGTTCAGCCTATAAATTTTGTTGTCTTCTGTAACGATACGTCCGTTGTTCATCTAATGCCCCGATACTTAGTCCAATAACTCGGAGAAATGTCAGAAAAACAAATAACATAAACGGAAAAATTAACAAAATACCGACATCCCCTTTTTCCGTTAACACTTATCGCAGGCGAGAAAGAGACAACACCTTAACTACTCTTATGTGTGGTGCAGAGAAACAAGCCAGCCGGGTTTTGAGTTTAAGCCGTCCGACTTTTTGTCGAGGCGCGGGCCGTCCCCTTTACTTTGTTGTTATAATACAGCCACTGCTAATGGTTTTAAGTCCTTAACCTTATTTCAAAAAGTAATTTTGTATTTATATTTCAATGTTATAAATCTGATTTGGAAAATAAATCTAGTTTGTACGAAATATCAATTGTTGTACGAATAATCACACAACCGAAGTTCAGTCAATAAGCCGCCGACGACTAATTTCTACTCCATCCGCCGTCGTCGATTTTCTGTCGGCGTGGTTCTCGCTTTTAGTAGGGTTTTCTTTTAACATCAAATTATTATTGTCGGTTATCTGTCGGCGTCTTTTCGTCGATTTGTGGAAAAAATAAATATTTGAATATTTTTAGAAGTATATTGCTTTTCAGCAGATATATCCAGATTGCTAAAAAAAATTATTTGCAAGTTCTATTTGCAAATACAAATAGAACACAACAGTAATAAATTACATTTTTTTTGCAATCGGCGGCAAAAAATCCCTCGCAATCTGTGAAAAGAGAAGATTAGATTTGTGTGTGTATTTTATTTATTTTTTGGTGGTACTTCTTTTGCCAAAATGGTGGGCAAACTACACAAAAAGAAAATATCCGAGTATACGGAAAATGAGGACTATAAAAGCGACATTGAAGGTGGAGATGATGATGTACTCGATAAGTATCGGGATCGCAGCGGCAGCGAGTCTGAAAATGGCGATGTGGCCAAACACGATTTAGGAAAAAGCTATGAATCTACCGCCGTTCGTGACGATGATGAGGAAACCACACTCGGAGAAGATGATGAGCTCGCTCAAGGTCTAAATGATTATTCCCATGGCGAAGGGGAAGACGGTGCTGCCGGCGGAGATGACGACGACGGAATCGATTACGATGCAGATAACGCCAAAAAGGCCAAGAAACGCAAAGTCACAGCGGGAGCTAAAAAGTCACTGGATGACATTGAAACCGATGATGAAGCCTTGAATGGTGTCACACCGAAGAAGAAAGGCCGCAAAACGACAGCCGGCAAAGCCGCTACTAAAAGTGCTTCTAAAACCAAAACTAAGCCCAAGAAATCAGCACCCGTCGAAGAAGAGGACGATGAGGATGATGATGGCGAAGAAGAAGAAGAGTACGAAGTCAAAGATATTGTGGGTCACAAAATGGAACGTGGCGTCTCATATTTCCAAATCAGATGGAAGGGCTATACCAAGGCCGATGACACTTGGGAAGCCGAGGATACACTTAATTGTCCGGAAATTATCGACAAATACAAGAAAAAGGTAAGTGTAGGATGAAAAGAGATGTGGAAAAACTATTGTAATCGGGACACTGAAAATTAGAAGGATACGTTAATATGCGTAGAAAAGAAAACATCTGAAGGGTGGTACAGTTGCCACCGAGTGCTAATGATTCTATGGTGTATGTGAAAATATTAGGGTTGCCATGCAACTATTTACAGCCTTGTGTTTTGGGCAAACAACAGAGAATCATGTTGTTTTAATTTTTTTGACGACAGTCATGTTTGCTGTTGCTTGGAGGGTTGCCCGACAATTTTGGAGGGAATAGCGGAAGGCTACGCAAAATGAATAAACAACTTTAATGTCTAGCTACAAGATACATATTTATGTTATGTTTGTCAGGTATTAAACTATAGCTATTTTTGGGGAAATTATGCTTATAGCGGCGTAATTAAAATTTCCCTGAAAACTTTCCTGTCTCGTTTGAAACAAATGCCAACATTCGAGTATTAAAAGCCAGTATATAATATTATTTTTTGCAAAATAAGGTATTGCTATATTTGAATGTATTGGAGTACATACTCGTACTTAATTTAATTTTCAAATTCTCAATTGTTGTTGCTACCTATACTATGCTGGTTAGGGTAACACCACACCACCACTGCCTAAACAAATATCAACAATAACCAGATATTGTTCTTTGAATATAAATGTGTATGGATGACGAGGCTCGGCAGTTCTGAAGTAAATCACATGCGTTTCGTATTTGTAAATTTTGTTTGACCTCTGTTCAGAGCAAATGAACTCTACTTTGAGCAATAGACGCAAAAGTCAACATTTTATCGTTATTTTTAAAAACGCAAACGACATGTGTTTGTTCTTCAAGTCTTGTCGTATTAAAACATTGCTATTTTTTCTGCAACGCTCGAAAGGAGAGTAGATGTATTTATTGTTTATTACATCGATCAGATTCAAATCACTTTTAGAGTCGATATATCACCGTCCGCCCGTCTGTCCATAGATCGATTCTAAAACGTTTTGTCGGCCCTACATTTTCTTTCCGACATACAATTTTTGCCAACTTTCGTCGAATTTTCATTAGGTTAGTATCATTGGAAAGCATATAAAAACGGCCTTAAAAAAGTAAATTAAAAGATATTGGTGGGATAAATTTTTGAGCGATATGCCTTTAAATTTCACATTATTTAAATTTTTGAAACAAATGATTTTTTCCAAAAATTTTGAACTCGGAAGCTCTGTGGTTCACTTAGCCGACTTGTGACATAACTGAACGCGTAACTTTAAATTCATCGCATCTACTCCGAAGTAACCTGAAAGTTTGAAAAAAGTCGGGAAAAATTTCATTTTGGATACGCGATCTATGCATATTGTTTAAAAAGTTCTGCAAATCTGCCAATCTGTTTGAGAGCAACAGCGATCGGACGCATCCCTGACGCACAGTGTTGGAAGGGAATTTGGCACTTAATTATACTTCAAGCAGCACCCTGCACGAAACTCCTTCCCAGCTGTTTCTCAATGTATTGATTATTTTCTGTTGACTACCCAGTGCGCGGAGAGCAGACCATGTTAAGTTGAAAAAAGCTAATAACTCCAATGTGTCCTGGCACCCAAAGGTATGCAGTCGTCCATGAGTTGAGTAATTATTTATCGCCCTTTTACATTGCCAACACGTTTCTGAACTTGTCCTTTTTGGCGCAATTGCTTTGGATATCTTTGAAAATATTGGCTTTGTAGGCACATTATTCACTGTTCCATGGTTCCAGGAGCGTCGGTCTGGCACAAATGAATTACAAAAAAAAAACAAGCCGTTTTTTTAATGTAACTAATTAGAGATTTGTAGAGGTACGACTTGTGGTCTCGATTTATCCTCTCACCCAAGTCTTGTAGACGTCTTGCTGTGAGGGCTGCCTTTTTTTTTACTTTGTACGGATGTCTATTCGTTGGATGTGCAGTCTTCTACGCTCTTGTTGGTGCGGTTCTAGTTCCCCGCGAGTGCCTAGACACTTCTTTGTCATTGATGTCCACCACGAGTTTCGTCAAAACGTGCGATCTTGGGTTTTACTTGTAAAGGGCTTTCCAGCCAGAGGTGTCATTTTGGTATTCAAAGAAAAATTCTATTTTTTGAGGTAAATGAACGGATGTTTATTTCATAATAAAGAGGAAGGTATGCCGTTAACAATGGAAAACAACATCAGCCAAATGGCCACCACGTCCACGCTTACAGACCATATCCTTTTCATGAAATTTTCCATAACCAAATCGCAAAGTGGCTGCCCTATGTCCTCGATAGCCTCACGAATTCTATCTTTGAGGTCTAGAATCGACGCTGGGCTGTTGGCGTAGACTTTATATTTCACGTGGCCCCTAAGGAAGAAGTCGCAAGGTGTTAAATCACAAGATCTCGGTGGTCAATTGTGATCACCTCTTCGAGAGATAACACGGTCCGGAAACTTTTCCCGTAACAGAGCAATGGTTTCGTTGCTTGTTTGGAACGTAGCGCCGTCTTGTTGAAATTAAACGTTGTCCAGATCAATACCATCCAACTCCGACCATAAAAGATCTTTAATCATCTCTCGATAGCGCAATCCATTCACCGTAACTGTTGATCCAAACTCATTTTCGAAAAAGTAAGGCCCAATAACCCCGCCGGACCATAAACCGCACCAACCAGTCACACATTGAGGATGGAGAGGCTTCTCAACAATAACTCTTGGGTTTTCCGAACCCACCGAGGTGGAAATGGGCCTCATCAGTCAAGATGATTTTGTATCGTTCGTATAGTTTTTTTTTTCGATCGTTTTGTATCGTTCGATTATCGGGTATCGTTCCATTTTTAGTAATGGCGTAGTTTCTACTTGTCAAATGTCAAAGAATAAAAGCTTCAAAAGTGACAGCTACCGAAATACCGTGTGATTCAAAATAACACCTCTTGTTGGAAAACCCTGTATATATTCATATTTCTGTTTTATCTGGGCTAACATTTAATCCCCTTGGTTGTGCCGAGTTATATGCAATGCGATAAAATACGCCAAGAAGAGGCGATAAAATACGCCCAGAGGTGTACCACAATTTAGCCTGACTCTGATTTTTATGTCATGACCTACAAACAATTCACCTATTCATCAGCATATTGATCAAGTTTTTAGGCGGCCGGTCAACCTAAAGTTCTTCTAAGGACTGGATAAGTGTGTCGGCCTGTAGTCTCAAAAATAAAAAGACAAATGCTTTCTTGTAATCAATAAATCATATATACAGCGGTGCGTTATATTTCGACAATTTTCTGTGATGATTCTTGCTGTGTTTATTTAATCATTACAGGATTGTCGTATAAATCCAGCACAATTTTTGTATAATAATCTTATTGAATATGTTGAATATTGAGGGTAGCAGAGAAATTATTCTCCAGTTGTTACATACATATATTTCTGTCTCCTTTCTTTGGGGCTTCACTATTACCTCTTGCTTCCAGTCTCCAGGAATGGTTTCTTCTTTCCAGATTCGACTAAAAGTGGGTGTAATATAGTCGCCCTGTCACCGGGTCAGCCTCGAAAAACAATTGGTATTCATACTTTTAATTGCCGATTTTATTTCTAGAATTGGCTATGAGTTTGGTGGTCGATTTACACCGAAGGCTCTGGTCTATCGCTGCAAAAATCTACCCACATGGTCTTTGCATCCCGGCTTTTCCGTGAACCCTAAAATTAGAATATAAATTTACTATGTATTGTAATTTATATGAGTGAGTTGAATAAGTCTGTGGCGTAATATTCATAGTTCTTACAAAAAGTCGCTTCCATACATCTAAATGTTTTTTTGTCTGTTACACGGTTACCATTTTCATCTACAAGGGGCATGATGTTGCATTTTTATTCTGCGACATACATATCTCAGTTTATCTTAAATAGTTGCCGGATGTCGACTTTGATGATAGCTATTTTCGCCGTCGCGCCAAGTTTATCGTAGTATTTTAGTTTGTCTTTTCTTATTTGCTTTTTATTTTCTCCGTTCATCAATAAGCATCCAAGCTACAGGAGATATTCATTTTTTCTGCTCTTGTTCTTTGAAGGCACGAACATGGTTACATATATTCTGAATGTTTCCATAACTATATATTCTCTACTAAAGTATTATTGCTGCAGGAGTTTACGCATCCAATCGATCCGATAAATTTAAGCAAGGTGCTTTCATCCTTCAACTTATGTACGGCATATTGTTTGTTTCACTGGTTTTCTTCTAAACCTAGGGGCTAGTTTGATTTATGTTACCACCGTATATTGGTCACAATTCTTGAAATACATATATGGTCTGTTTGGTTCTCAACACTTCCTGCTGGAGATTTCCATGTCGTTTTAAGATTATTCTTGTGTGAAAATAAAAGCCCTCTTATATTTAATTAATTTTTGAGACATAACTCCAGAAACATCTTTCCGTTTTCATTGCATGTTGTTGTTGTAGCATCTTGGATACCCTGAGGTGATAATTCTTAAGTCTCTTTTTGTTACAGACTTCGTTCCTGCATATATCCGATTATCGCGAGAACCTTAAGTTGTTTTTTCATGTTGTTGTTGTTGTAGCAGCTTGGAGACGCTGAGTTGATAATCCTTAAGTCTATTTCTATTACAGAGTTCGTTTGGATTATCGCGGGAACCTTATTTTGTTTTCACCCACTCAATGTTGCCCGGGTGTAAATTAACATTCGTCTGTTAATATCAGGGAATGGATGTTATTTGAGTGTTGCCGTTTCTATTCTCCACTAGAAGCGCTGCATTTCTGTTAATAGTCGTCATGGTGTTATGTCTATTTTTAGCTTCCCTGTTGACTTGTGTGATCAGATGTTGTTGTAGTGGTAGTGCGCCCGGTGAGTTATTTTTAACTGCAGAAACTCGAATTATGATGAAAACATGAAATGTTGATGTTAAATTTTTCCGGTGCCATGGCTGGGAGTTGAACCCAGCACCTTCGGGATCCAAGTCTAATGCACAAACCACTAAGCTACCGAAGGCCACTTGTTTTTCATCTTACTTATTGTTGTCCGGATGTAAAATAACATTTCTGCTAACCTTGGGGAATGGGCATTATTTGAGTTTACCGTTCCTATTCTCCACTAGAAACGCTGGTAATAGTCGTCATTATGTTATGTCTAATTTTTGGCTTCCCTGTATCTTGGACAATCGGATGCTGTTGTAGTGGTAGTGTGTCCGGTGTTGTAGCTGCAGAAACTCGAATTATGATGAAAACATGAATTGTTGATGTTAAATTTTTCCAGGACCATGGCTGGGAATTGAACCCAGCACCTACGGAATCCAAGTCTAATACACTAACCACCGCGCTACGAAGGCCACATTACATAAACACAGGCCGCGCATCCCCATTATTTGTACATACCCAGCCTTATCGCATCCCCATTATTTGTACATATCCAGCCTTATCGCATCCTATTTGCCTTAAAACCCCCCATGAGAATACAATATACTGTCTTTACCATTAATATCCGTTAATGTTTGATCAAGTATGCTGTTTGTGATTACATTATGTCTAGCTTGTATCGTTGGCACTATAATCCCTTCTGATATTGTTTTCCACTTGAGAAGAGCCTTTCTAAATCGTTTACTTATATATATCAGGTACATGTGAGTCAACCCAGCTAAAGATGTGCAGGAAGGTTTTATGGTCAGGTATTATATTTCCAATACGTGATGCAATATGTGTACAATACACTCGGGCTTTCTCCTATCCGCCAACTTAGGAGCCTCCCGGTGGAGGGGATTTGTGTGGGGGCTAGTCCACAACATATACGCCAATTTTCCCTGTGTCTCATTCCGGGTATAATTAAACACGTTGGTGTCCTCGTTTGTAAATGTTGAGTTTGCACGCCTTCGGTCGCTATTAAATACTTTTAACTTTTTTTTTTACTTTTCCGGTCAAATATTGATGAATGGAAACATATTTCGGATGGTCCAAATACGAATTGTGAAAATTCGTTAACCATTGCGGAGCCCCTTACACTTGCCGCGCACGTGACGGAATTAATTCTTTCTGAACATTTGCGTATATATTGTGGTATTGCCAATACTTACAATCGGCTTTTATTCTATTAAGTAAAATCAGGGTTTCTTTATATAACGCTTGACATTTCGTGACTAATGAACAACATACACGTTTAATTGAAGCTAGAACTCTTTCCATCCTTCAATATCCTGAAATTTTTTAAGGTTGCTTCCAGAGTGGGCGCTCAGTACCGAGCGGAGGCGAGAGCAAAGCGGAACTTTTTCGTGCGAGAAGAAAAATTAGGGTTGTCAGAGTGAATGCGAGAAACGGCGCTGAAGTTCTATTCGAGTTTTGTATTTATGTATCCATAAATTCAGTCCCTGCGACTTTTTTGAAATCCCTATGTAATAGCATGCTCATTTAGAGTCTTTAGTTTCAGCAACCAGGGAACAAATTTATGTTGTTATTCCTTCACTCACATTTATTTTATTGAATCTATTTTTCGTATTCAGTCACTCTTAAAAGGAAATGTCAATTTGTCCCTTGTATTTTCATTTCGAGCAACTTTTTCTACCCCGAAAGCTTCTCCACACTTTTCGTCTGCAAACTCGTGTCGCAAGCCTAATGTCGCAGGGATAAGTTGCACCGTGTAAATTGGGTATATTTCGTATTTGTATGTATATATTTATTACTTGTTTATTATTAATATTATCTTCTATCTTCTATATATATAAAAATGGAAAAATGTTTGTATGTATGTATGTATGTATGCTATAGACTCTGAAACCACTGGACCGATTTTATTTGGTTTTCTTTTGTTTTAAAGGTTCTTTGTCAGAGATGGTTTAGGGAAAAAAGTGGGCGGGGCAGGAGTTGGCGTGGCATTACTTAAAATCCGATTATCTCAAAAAGTGTTGACCCTAGAAGAACGAAATTTGGAACACACGTTAGTGGAGTTATTTTCTAAATCTTCAATAAAAATGGACGGAATCGAAAAACTGATATCTGGGGCAACGAAGTGGACCGGGTCCAGCTAGTCTATTATATTATTTATTATATATATTTATATATAGTATTTATTAATTTGATCAATATCCGTACTTAGTTTACACTACTTCCGAAAAACACGAATGTACACTAAAGAATTAACATCAGCAATGCAATTCAGCTCGAAAAACGGTTTGAAAATGTTTTCTCTCATTCATTCTGCTTTGCCCTCCGCTCGGCTCTGACTATGCCACACTCAGCCGCATTTATACTATTTTGTATACCTTCAGTTTTACCGCATTGCTTTTCGCATTGATCAGCGACCACTCTGGAAGCAACCTAAGGGAACTGGACATAGTTTAGTTTAACTGCTTCTGTAAGCTTTCAATCGACACAAGTTTTATTTTAATCGATTTATAAATTACTCAAGATATATCAATTTTCTTAAAGAACGAGTTCAAGTTTTTAAGGGCTACACTTCCGGAACTATGCGTTTCCGGAGAAAAAACAATTATGCGTCTGTATAGAAATGGCGACCACTACAATTGGTAAAAATTTGGTCAAAATTCGAGAAGTGTGGGTAAACTGCATTGGTTCTAAATAGTAGAGATATTTTTTTCTTGATGGATGTTCCCTAGGCTGCCACTCTTACCCGGCCACATGCTCATAATGTAGGGATCGCGTACACACCATGATCCGAACCATGGCGGGTTAAATGTAGAGGGTGGAATACCATCTACAGAAAATATATCAACAGCCGGTACATACATATGTACATAAAAAGTGTACAAAAAAGATGATTCGCGATCTTACTACATCAATTCCTACATAAAAGCAATACAATAATATCTTAAAGTCTATGCAGACTTAAAGTCTATGCACATTCTACGAATCGGCTCTGCAGATGCATAATTTGTACGTTGAAAATCAATATGGAATAATTAGTAAGAAGATCTGAATGGTACATTAAGTATAATATTATAAATAATGTAGCCAGAAAGTACATCACAATTTATAGCCTTCAATATCATTGTTGTGTTCAGCGTAATACGTCTGCTCTTAAAAGTAGGTGGTCTTATCAAACTCAACCTAATAGTGTAGGGTGGAAGAACAAAATCCCTATTCCAATTAAAATATATAAAGCGAATAATAAAAATTGTTTCTTAACTGTTTCGATTTTATCAACATGAATCCCGTATTGGGCGTCCCACACAACAGATCCATATTATAGAATAGGTTTAACAAGCGAAGTATACAACAGATACGTTACATATGGATCTGAAAATTCTTTCTCCCATCGCTTAAAGAAGCCAAGGACACCATTAGCTTTGTTCACCATTGTAATTATGTGATAATTGAAGTTAAGTTTAGGATCCATTAATATACCAAGATCCACAAAGGATTCAACAGTTTCTAAATTGGAACCAAGAAGATGGAATCAGTTTCGATCTAAAGAAACACATATGATTACACTTCTTCAAATTAATGTCCATGCAATTAATTTCACACCAATAACCAAAGTTGTCTAAATCATTTTGAAGAAACAAAGAATCATCAGATGTGTTCCGAGAATAAAATATCTTAACATCATCTGCATACATCAGTCATTTAGAACTAATAATTGAATCTGGCAAATCATTGATAAATATGTAGTAGAAACAGCAAAGGATCAATATGACTACCTTGGGGTACCACCCCAGATGAAACCAAAATCGTTCCTGAGAAGTAACTACCAAATTTAACAATCTGAACACGGCTGTCAAGATAAGAGGATATCCAACTTAACAAGTTATTACTAAAACCAACCGATTCAGCTTATATAGTAAGAGTTTATGATTAACTCTATCAAAAGCGTTACTAAAATTAGTATAAACCACATCAGTCTGATTAACAAGCAATTGCCAAATTTGAACCAAATTTGTCATAGTCGAAAGTCCCTTACGAAATCCATGTTAGAATGGACGAAGAATAGGTGAGATAAAATCTCACTATGAGATAAAATCTCAGTGATCATTTTTTCAAAAAGTTTTTGAATTATACTTAATTTTGCAATTCCTCGATAATTCTTAACATCAATCAAGCTTCCAGATTTATAAAGTGGAGTTATAAAAAGATTTTTTTCCAAATAAATGGGAACGTATTATTGAAAATCAATGTGAGCGGGAGAGCGATACTTTGGGCACATAGCTCCAGGATCACACTCGGTATACCAACTGGGCCAGCACTGTTAGAAGTCTTAAGCTTGCCTACACTTGACGATACGAAAGATAAATCAAAATAAGGAATGTTCAAATGATTCAATGAAGGAATATTGTAAGGGTGGGAAACACCTAGTTGACACTGTTGACGAGAATAGGTTGATGCAAAGATTTTGCAAAACAATCTTCACCATCAATTCTAACCCTAGAAGGCCTTGGATTAGACTTACATTTCATATTGACAAAATAATACAATGATTTAGGGTTCATCTTAAAATCGTGAGCTAACTTCTCTAAGTAGAGCTCATAGCACTTACGAGATTCAATGTTATACTGTGATCTTGCTACGAGTACCTGATGTAATCGATCCAGACCTTTTAAAATTCTTAAATGGTCTGCTCTTCATGTTCCTGAGAGCAGTCATTAGAAGAATACCACGGTGGTCTATTGGTATTCTTACTCGCAATACGTAAAGTCTGATCGATTAGAATAAACCATTCAAAAAAAAAGATGAATAATTTAAAAAAGTTATAGCTAATTTCGTAAGTTTACACTCATAGAATAGTCGGTTATGTAGCGTAGAAGTTAAAATACCTTCGGTATTATGTTTTGAGGGGATAAAGTTGGTTGGATTTGCGAAATTATTATTTAAGTAATGCCTCTATTTTTTAGGATTTATCTTATTTTATTCATAACCTATCAGACTTTACGATAAAATAATAAAAATGACGATTTTATTTTAAAAATGTAAATTTTTTCTTAAAAAATATATTTTTTTTCGCAATAACTTCGAAACCGCTGAACGGATATCAAAATTTTTAACACAGGGGTAATGTATGTTGTTAGATGGAATTAGATAAACCACAAACATACAAGTTTTTTTCCCAAAAAAGTTTGTTATTATCTAAAAAACTTAAGAAGTTATAAGTACATACATTTCAAAATTGTGGAAAAAGTCCTAGAAATTTTCATATCTGTATCCATTCTTTTATAAGTTGTGGCCAAACTATTTATTCTGAAGTAACTGGTCAGTTACAAAAAACACGAGGGGCACATGGAGGAAGAATTTTTCGTCAGCACTGTTCATGTGAGATCTTTCCGCAAAAAAATATAGCTCATAACTTTTTGAAATGCGATTTCAAGTGTTTTTTGTGTTTTGACCGCGGTCATCGCGGCCCGCGATGTAATGAAATAACACTAAAGAAGCGGTTATAGCGGCTTGAAATACCTATAAATCTATATAGGTGTCATTGATGTGCTCTTAATGGAACCACCGCTATAGCTTCCCAAACCTTTGTTAAACTTGCGTGAATACATAACATCGACAGTTATGTATAGGTTGAGCTGAATTAATTATCCCAGATGGCTTTTAAACTCCAAAAATCAGGGGGCCGTAACAAAATAATGAATCGCTGAAATTTTATTCACTTTTTTAAATTGTTGCAAAAATTGCTAATTTTGTCCTTGGCATTTTTAATAGTTTAAACGTCTGAAATTCATTTCTATGTTCTTCGGGCGTACTGCTGTGGTGCACTTAACAATCATGGATTCTTATTTGAAGATTGAAGTATTGTACGCGAATAACGTGGCACTTTTGTCTCAGCAATGATCGTCAAGGCACACCCAGTGCAGGGTACAGATATGACGGAAGTGTATATGAAATCGGAGGGCCGCCATTTTATTTTGATGATTGTGCAAATTATGCACATTACAAAAATTATATTTCCACAAAAATAATGTTCGTATGATAACGATGAAATCATAATTTTTTTTTTAAATAAAACACATGATGTGAACTTCGAATTTTGAAACAAACATAACTTTTGAACTAATAGCGATATTATCCTCATTCCTTTTGTAGGCCACAGAATATTGCCTCATATAATCGTGAAAATTAGACTTATATTTTTCCGATTTTCATATTTCGCGGTATTCGATATATTACATCATTTTTCAATTAAAAATTATTTTGATTCGTTATATTTATCCGAATAATGAAGCTACAGCGTATATTTTGTCATAGGCTGATAGAAATGCTAATGTTCTATGATTGTAATTTTAGTTTTCCAAATTCCGCTGAAAATTGCATTTTATACAAATTTTTTTTAAATTTAAATTTGGATCCGCCATAACTTTCGCGGCCTTTGATGAAATTTATTCACAGCAACGGTTTTTGCATGTTTATATTTTTATCTTCGTCTGTTGTAAAAGCCGTTGATGTGCTCGTCAAAAAAATCTTGAAAAAAATGAACTTCAAAATTAAAAAAATTTTGATATTTGCCCATATTTTAAATAAGGTAATAGCAAAGTAACAGAAAAGGAAATTACCTTTCCAACTCTGTGTAATATACGAAAATTCCAAACGTCGACCTGAATTCCCTATCTCGGAGAATTGATTGATGGAACATAAAATTTAATATTGATATTTACAATTCATAACCATTAACTATTGTTATATGTACATATGAAAAACAGAACCTTCATCTGTGCACTAAATGTAGTTTATACTCTATTCGTAGGTAGGTGGGGTGGTACTATTCAAATCCCACCGACACCATATTTAAAAACTCGTTTTTTTCGTAACATACCCTATCTTAACTCTCCTTTCAGCAACTTGCTGCTTCGCCCAAAAAAGGTTCAACTCCCGCTGCAAAAAAGGCTAAAGGTAAAACCACTGTTGCCCCTAAAGGCAACAAAAATGCCAAACAAGAACCCGAAGAAGAATGGGAGGTCGATAAGATCATTGATTATGCCGAAGAAAAGAAAGGTCGTGTATTCCGCATACGCTGGAAAGGTTTCGGCCCCAAACACGACACATGGGAGCCAGAGGCCAACTTACACTGCGGCGACATAATCGAGAAATTCATGAAACGCATGAAGGCCGAAGAGAATTTAAATTTTAAGGAATTGCGCGAAGAGCCGAAAAAAACCAAACGCTTGGTGAATGAGACAGCGCCACGCACCAATATACACAATGCAATCGGCCGTAAGTCTAAGAGAGGGGGCAACAAGAAAAGGTAAGGTAAATATTTTTGCAAATCCCTCATTACAGATTACTTTAAATTCTAATGTCAATCGCATTTCACTTTTTGTTGTAGAGTTTTCTATGGCGAGGACGACTAAACGATGTTTTGAGGAGAGAAATATTTGAAAACAAACAATATGTGTGCACATACATTTCAGTTTCAATTACAACATCAACTTGAACATCGTCGTCTTATTCTATTCTTAAATATTGTTTATCAATGTGAAAAATTATTGATTTTCGCCGAGGTGTTTTTTATTTTTTTTAATTATGCCCTTACAAAATTATTTGTATTATTTAAAAAAAATGTTGGTGATGATGTGACCAACTACGAATTATCAATTTCCGTCATCTTTGCTTAACATCTATCTATATATGAGCTAAAATCGTTTACTATTGTTACCTTTTCAAAATTCTCTGCTTTTAATTTGTTTCCTTTTTTTACTATGTGTGTATGTAAACTGAATTCAAATAGGCAGTGTCTGAAACTGCTATTATATTTTAAATTAAACCATTACCTACACACGTTCCACATATAACGTTCCAATTGTTTTAAAACACAAAATTATGCTCGTCTTTTTATTTGCTTTTGTTGTTTGGCCTTTATCCTTTACCCCCACACCAAAGGGAAGGACAAAAATTACGTCTACAAATTTTGTGGAGTATTTTAATATATTTTATTTAATATTATTACCCTTCATTATTTACACTGGTGTATTTCAAAAAAAAGAAAGAAAAAAACATTTATTTTTTCTATCGTGCGCAGAAATTTTCTGCACTTTCGTTGAATTAGAAAGTACATATTTTATTTTCTTCCAAATTCCACAAACAAAACATGAAATACAAAAAAGTACATACAGGATATGTAGAGAGAGAGAGAAAAATTTAAATCCCACTAAATTTAAAATACAAAACAAATTAAATACTACTTATAAAATATTCGTCATACAATTTAAGAAAACAAAACGAAAATGAAAGAACAAAATCATACATATGTCTAGATTTAAATGAGCAAAAGAGTTTGAAAATTCGAAAAAATGATGTTTTAATAAAAGAAATACATGAACCAATCCCTCTACACAATAAGTTACAAGAAATGTTGTATTGAATTTGTTATGGTGGAGGATAAAATAGAAAAATCGTTTTTGCTATATTTATATGCAAATGTAACTAGGAAACATTCCTCTTTCACATCAGTAGAAAAGAAATAGTGATTCGAAATAGATATATTTTTCTTATATAACATTAATTGCAATGTGTAACTCGGGCTTGGGACCAAATCACGGCACTCGATATCGAGAACTTTTCTATGGGAAATACATAAGGAAAGAATATTTATATAATTTTTATACGAATTTATTTAAACAATTCACGTGAATTCGACATACGGATACATATACTCTTTTAACGTTAATAAAACATGCACCACTGTTTTGTATTCCGAGAGAGGATTGAATCTGAATTTCTAATTCATAAAATTGTCCATATTTCTTGTCGAGGACTTTTGAAGATACTTTGTAAACGCAGATTGCCTTTATTTATTCGAACATATTTGATACATTCGAAATATATTAGGGTCTGAGGAAACAAATTTAGAAATTCGATTCCGATTCCGGAAAATTTCGATTCAAGCCACATTTAGAATACAGAACATGGGCGATGCATTTCGATCGTAAAGTATCGATATCAAATTCCGCGATTTGGTCTCCGGTAATACATTTTTCTGTAGTAGTACAGTTCAGAAGATGTACAGATTTTTTTTATTATACCCTCACTTTAGTGTGAGGCCAAGGAGTAATCTAAGCTACTATATATATGGCGTTAACCTCACTTACCTGTTCCACGGAAAAACTAATACAATTTTTTTCCCCAAGTGGTATAAACATATTTATGCCTTTGAAAAGAGTACCATTTTTTCTATAAAAAGGAACTCATATCGCTGCAAAAAAATTTATTTTTATGTGTAAACTTGTGGCAGGCTGAGGACTACAAATGTTGGAAATATATCTTTCTCCTAGAAACAAAGGTTTAGTAACAGTCCTTAAAAAATTAGAAAACTTTTGGTTTTTTTTTTAATTTTTTTTGCTGGCTCGAAGAAGACCGTAATATGTATATAAAAAAAATTAAAAGAATTATTTATTCCATTTTTGAATAGCCAGTATCCTAACGAACAAAACAATGCCAACTTGATGGATAAATGTAGAAATGACAACCTTTTGGCAGAAGTAAGATAATTTCAACAAAATCATGTTTCGGCAGTTGTAATAGTTTAGAAAATGAGCGAAGTTGCCACGGTCCTTTTAGTACCTCCCACACAAATGGACCCTATTTGCAAAGAAAGTAAACGGCTTATAACTTGCAGTCTTTACAAACACTTGCAATTTTGTGCAGTGTAATGCTAAAGGGTTTTGCAACAAGAGGTGTTATTATGCTATACAAAGAAAAATGCCATTTTTTGAGATAAATGATAGGATGTTTATTTCATAATAAAGAGGAAGGTATGCCGTTAATAATGAAAAGCAACATCATAAAATGGCCAACACGACCACGCTTACAGGACCATATCCTTTTCATGAAATTTTCCATAACCAAATCGCAAAGTGGCTGCCCTATGTCCTCGATAGCCTCACGAATTCTAGATCACTAGATCTCGGTTGCCAATTGTCATCACCTCTTCGAGAGATAACACGGTCCGGAAACTTTTCCCGTAACAGAGCAATGGTTTCGTTGCTTGTGTATCACGTAGCGCCGTCTTGTTGAAAGTAAACGTTGTCCAGATCAATACCATCCAACTCCGACCATAAAAAATCATTAATCATCTGTCGATAGCGCAATCCATTCACCGTAACTGTTGATCCAACTTCATTTTCGAAATATTAAGGTCCAATGACCCCGCCGGACCATATAACGCACCAAACAGTCACACGTTGAGGATGGATAGGCTTCTGAAAAATAACTCTTGGGTTTTCCGAGCCCCAGATGTGACAATTTTGCTTGTTGACGTAGTCACCGAGGTGGAAATGGACCTCATCAGTCAAGATGATTTTGTATCGCTCGTATCATTTTTTTGTTCGATCGTTTTGTATCGTTCGATGATCGTGTATCGTTCCATTTTTAGTAATGGCGTAGTTTCTACTTGTCAAATGCCAAAGAATAAAAGCTTCAAAAGTGACAGTTACCGAAATACCGGGTGATCCAAAATAACACCTCTTGTTGGAAAAACCTTTATTATAGAACCTATAGTCCCACGAAAATGGATGTTGTACCCCCCAAACATAATGTTCAAAATAAAACATGAAAAAAGTTTTTTATTTCCCTTACTGTAACAATATTTTTTCAAATACGTATTGTTTTCTTCGTTAGCATGCTAACTTTTCAAATATAGAGTAAAATAATTTTTTTACGAATTGTTGTCCTATTTTTTATGGGTTTTTTTGCGTCAGCAACGACAATCGATGAGATTTTTAAAATTCGATATATTGTTCTAAAATAATTTTTTAAGTGGATGGTTGGAAAGGCTGTGTTAAATTAGCATATATGTAGATGGGTATAATTACATAAAGAATATAAATATTATAAATGCAATCAAAGCAGTCTAGACCAAGATACTAATAAAAATGTTATTATGATTGTTAAAAGTAATCAGTATCTCTATCTTCGACAAAGTTTTTGCTAAAAATCTAATATTAAAAAAACTTTTCCACAATTAAGTTCCAAAAATATACATTTTTTTCCATTTAACGTAGTGAGGATATCCTAAGTTTACACCTTCGTTGCTACCAATTCGAGCAAAATGGACGTAATCTCTTCTGGAAAGTCCAGAACAAAGGGAAAATTGTGTACCAATAGTCAAGGGGTCATACCTTTAATACTTGTAATTTGCAATACAAACACTTGTAATATTCTACAGTGTCCATAGTTAAGTAAAGAAAATGCTTTTAAAAATAATACAAAATTTTATGTTTCCTAATAAGTGTAATAGAAAGTGAATCTTTGGCTATCTAAAGTACTTTCTTGATATACCATAAATACTGAAAGTGAAGGCATAATTTAGTCCTCGACGGAGAGTTTCAAATTTATGTATAGAATTTTGTTTATATAATGCATGTATATTTCAAGATTGTTAATTCGATTATTAGCGAAATCTCTTGTGGACCTTAGAAAATATAAATAAAAAGACAAATTTCAAATCAAAAGCAATTAGAATTTCAAAGGCTCGTCCCATCTAAGAGCGGAATAGATAGGCAGAAGAAAATAACCTAAACTAAAAAGACTGATTTCAAATTGATAGGCAAGAAAAAATAGTGACTAAAAAGGCTGCGTTTTCAAACCACCTCTTGGATAAAAGAGAATACATCAAATATTAGTCTTAAGTTTTTTTTGTTTGTTTGCAAAATATTTTGTTTACAATTAATTAATGTATTTAGAATACGAAAGGCACCATAGACTTAATTTTGAAAATTAAACTTGAATTTCAGTGATTCCGAAGAACGTTCACCCTCACCAAAACTTCCCAAATCACCGCCAGCTATGACAAAGTTTGCAAATGTAAGTGTGTGTCATCCAAAAGCCATCTTGTCGGTTTGAAATTATTGTAATTTGTTTTTTTTTTCGTTTGTTTTGCAGAAGGAAGACAACAGGGCCGCATTAAGAATAAATGGCATGAAGGGCAATAATCAACAAGCCCAGGCGGCGGGAGCCGCCATCATTGGCAGTGGCGAGAATACTTCATTTTTAAATCATGTAGATTGGGTTTTGCAAAAATTACCCGATATGTCGGTGGAAAAAATGCAAGCTAAAATCTTTGCCATGCTCTATGAGGAGCTGGGCAAACATACGCCAAAAAGAAAAGGCATCTAAAGTCTTTAAATATACGAACACCGCTCACACAGTAACATCATCATCATCACTGGTCAACAGAAGTAGAAATTCGTACAATTCTTGAAATTAATATACTACACGAAAAAATGTGGCATAGCTTTAAGGGCTCCTGAATTGAAATTAAAAGAAGAATTAATGTCTGGCTGAAAGAATAATTGCTTGAAGCGAAAGAATCTGTTTTAAAGTATCCTATTCATACTTTACATAAGTTGTACATGGTTGTTTGTGATAATTCTATGTTAAATTTATTGTAGAAGTTTAGCGGCCCTATTCATAAAAGTTTTAAAGAGGTTCATGGAAATAATATTCAAAGCAAAAATATTCTTTAAAACTTTTATCAAATTGTATGAATACGTACTTCCAATTTTCACCACTGGAATATAAAAATTTGGTCAGTTTTAGGCTTGATTCGTTTTTGTTTCTGTCCCAAAATACAGTGCCCATACCGTGAAACTATTAATGACCCAAAATAAAATTGCGAACAAAAAGAAAGTGACAAAAGTACTATAATTTTTGTTATTTTCAATTAAAAAAAAACTACTCACTTTTTTAGTTTATCATTATAGATTTCTATCTACTTAATTTAACTTTGATTCTGGAGCCCAAAATCTAAAATGTCATTATACACTTATCAACATTTTTATTTTATGATGTCTGTTTGACCAGTATTTTTTCCATTAATTTAATGTAGACAATACAAGTATGCAATGGAAAAATTACAATATATCATCACTTCAAACCATCAACAATAGATTTTAAAAGTAATATCAGAGGTGTTTTTGTATTAATGCTGGATAATAAGACCTTTAAGGCTAAAAAGAAAATGCACATTATCCATTCATTGGATATAATTAACATTTAAATCATCTATTAGAATGGCGATTTATTTTCTGGGAAAAGAAATTGATGAGAAGTTCTACACCATTTTCAATTGTAATTCGAAAAAAATCAATTCAATTTCAAAAAGATCAATTTAAATTCCAAGATTCCATTTGAAATTCGAAAAAGGTCAATTGTAATTCGAAGATTCCATTTGAAATTCGAAAAAAATCAATTGAAATTCGAAATACATCAATTGAAATTCGAAACACATCAATTGAGTTTCGAACCACATCAATTTAAATTCGAAAAACATCAATTGAAATTCGAGACACATCAATTGAAATTCGAAAAACATCAATTGAAATTCGAAATTCATCAATTGAAATTCGAAATACATCAATTGAAATTCGAATTTATCCATTTAAAATTCGTAATACACCAATTGAAATTCGAAAAACATCAATTGATATTCGAAATACATCAATTGAAATTCGAAAATGTAAACAAATCTGTCCATTAGATTGGGTAGAATTTATTTAAACACATTTGCTGACTAAATCTTAACCTGTAATGTCACGAACAGAAAACATATAGATGATCTTATCTTTTATGAATATTTATTCAAAATTAGTTGAAACAAAACATATTTAAATATTTTAATATTAATGGTTTAACACGGACAAATTGTATCACTTAAATGCTACCCCATCTAATATACAGCATTGATTTTGTTTACATTTTTCGAATTTCAATTGATGTGTTTCGAATTTCAATTAGATTTTTTCGAATTTCAATTAATGTTCTTCGAATATCAAGTGATGTGTTTCGAATTTCAATTGATGTTTTTCGAATTTCAGTTTACCTTTTTCGAATTTCGAATGGAATATCCGCATTACAATTGATATTTTTCGAATTCCAAATGGAATCTTCGAATTTAAATTGACTTTTTTCGAATTACAATTGAAAATGGTGTAGAAAAATTTTAAGTCGAAATAATGTTTCAAAATTCACAAATATGTTAGAAAAGTGAAGTTTTTGTTAAAAGGGTAAAGAAAATGCTGCACTTTTTCCAGAAACGAAATCGCCATATTTGTTTACACAAATTTAAGATCAGGGGTCAAATCACGGCATTCGATATCGAGAATGTTTCGATGGAAAAGGCATTTTAATTTTTGTTAATAAGAACAAGTAAGCATTGAAATTAATTAAAAACTATCCAAATAAGATACATAAGAATATATTTTAACAATATACTAAAATTCAACGGAATTTTGTACCCTTTTAACGACAATAAAAACTAATTTCGGTCGTAAAGTACTCGATATCGAATGTCGCGATTTGGCCCCAGTCTTGGACCTAAAAGAATTCCAGTTATCGTCGTCGACACAAAACTATGTCGTCTCTTATCGCTGACGACAAATTGGATAAGGTATATCAATAGGGCAGGAATATGCGACTCCAAAAACATTAAATGAAGCTACGATACTGTTGTATTTCAAATGGTATTGCTTTCCATCCATATTCACAGACTCAGCAGTATAAGAGAATATAATTCTAATAAATGATATCTACATCACACATACATTTATCTCTCCTCTTTATATAGCTCGTATTCAAAATACTCCACAATTTTCTCCTTCGAATGGATATGATTAGGTTCAGACTAAATTAAAATCAATTTAAATTCTAAAAAATGTGCAATATAATTTGAAAGCTTTTGCAAAGTTCATTTGATTTAAAATAAAATAAAAACAGTTGGAACGAACAATTATCCAGTATTAATAAAAAATTGCCTAACACTAATCGTATCATCTTGCAATAATTATAATTGTATTATCCGTCTATCATCATCATCTTATTGTTTCATTTATTTCAGCTTATGTATATCAGCTAATGAGGCAAATAATGAAAATTGAGATTTTTTTATTTGTTCGTTTTTGACTTTCTTAATAATTTTAATTTTTAATGATTTTTAGTTTCTCTTTCCTTTTGTGTTTTGTTTTTTTTTTCAACTCTTCTATAATTGTCAATATTGCCAAAATTAAATAATTGTATTTTGTACTTACTTCTCTGTAAGTTTTATTAAAATTTAATGATTTACTATCATGCTTACACATACATGCATACATGTATTATGATCTTTTTGCAATCAAATCATATAATTAGAACATGTTATTTTCAGTTAAAATAACATTTTAAAATGACATTGAATAAATGTGAAAATTATTTTAAAGTCCTGGTGTTTTATTTTTGAAAAATTTAGTTAAAGGTAGTATGTATATGTATATTTACTATAAATTCTGCAAATAAAAGGTGTATTGATAGAAATGTAAAATCCATACAGACAATACGCATTAGGGCATCTCTTAAATACCGGTGAATTGCATCCTGCGTCTGCCAAAGTGTTGTTGTATGCACAGAAAACAATAGGATGGAATTTGAGTTTGACAGACGTCGGACGCATTCACTGATATTTAAGAGATACCCTTAGAGATGTTCTTCAGAAGTCCTGATTCACACTCGGAAATTTTTTCCAAGCAAGTGTCAAAGTTTGTAGGAGAGAGAGGTAGGCGGAAAGAGCTCGGCCTCGTTTTTTAATTACAAAAAAGGACCTCAAGCTGAACAATAACCAAAACTGAATACTCAACAAGCCAAAAATCAAAAACATCAGTTTCTATAAAATATTTTAACATTTACGGCCACTTTCGCTACCTCCAGTTATCCTACAGTTAGAGCTAACCTACAGTTATAGCTGCAAAATCGTATGGAATTTAAAAATGTTAACTGTTGGTTAGCTCCAACCAGAGCTAGTGAAATTGGGGGTTAGAAAGACTGTTTCCTTGATTATCGTTTATTTGTAATATCGGTTTTACACATAAATTAGGTATTAGAAGCAACATTTTTCCATGTTTTTTCGATGAATTTTGTTACTTAATAGTTATAAGATAAACAAGTTTTTCGACAACTTCATTAAGAGGTATGAGATAGAAAAGTTCTATTTAAATCTGAATCGATATTCATCCACTTTAATAGGGATAGTCAGGTCCTATGCTCCTTGTAGGAACGATGCGAATATATACATATATATGGATAGTTCTTGAGTCAAAAAATAAGTTTGCCAAATTTTATAGTTGTTGTAGTTGACATAAGCTCGACCTGCATATTGATTACAAGAACACTCTTATAGACAGACAGATGGACGAACATATCCAAATCGTTTGGAAATCCCACCATATCTCTAAACTCACTACGATTGACATATTTAACAACTGTGTAAAATCTGTTGCGCTATATGGTTGCGAATCTTGGAAGGCAAGCCGTTGTGACCCGTACAAGTATCCACCAACCGCTGCCTCCGCCGTATATTAAAACTTTTCTGGTCAAACACCATCACCGCGCAAATCCGTTTTGGAACTTTTTAAGTAGTTTCTAGCTATGTCCGTCCATCTTGTTGAAGCGCATGATAAATCTGGAACAGTGTAACGGATTGACTTCAAATATGTTATATGATTATATTTTTCTACCCCACAGTTTCAAGATAAGTCACATTGGTCCAATCCTTCTTGTACCTCCCGCTCAAGGGGTTAAATAAATAAATTCTGTACTCCTTATCCATAGAATAATGTAAGAAGGTGAACTGCTGCTTTTGGTACCTCCCACAAATGGACCATATTGTACAAATGGAACATATTGTACAACAGATTAACACCTTATAACTTTAATACAAGTTCATACAAATACTAGAAATCTTGTGCAGTGTAATGCTTTTACAGTACATACTGTCCAGTGAAAAATGGGCGTTACAGCCCATATCAAAAAACACATTACTTGTCCCATTCTAAGCAAATTTTATACAATCAATAACATTTGGGTTCAAAGAAACGGAGAACCGAGATTCTGATTCCAATTCACGTCACATTCGCAATACAGAAACGTGCGTTTTGTTTATTAATTATTTTTCAAAATCCGTTCCAATCCAACAATACTTCAATCCCTTTTTTATGTAGTACTTTCCACATTTAATTTTCTGGTTAATGGTTTCCTCCGGCTATGTTCAAACAAAATCTTATTAAATTGTCGTTTGAGTACGATATTTATATCGATGAACACAATATTGTTAATCGATATAAATTCAATTATTACAATAGTTTACAACCTTCAGTGTCAGAAATTGCAAACACGTAGAATTCAGAATCTATATATCACCAACAATGTTGATATTTAAATGGACACATGTTTGAAAGAAATTGTTTCAAACTTTTAAGTAAGGAAATATTGTATTTTGTTTCTCTCATTGGAATCTAAGAGCAATGAGAGTTTGAAAGTGGTTTGCATGCGTAGGAACTGGGCTAGTTCGCCTTGAAAATGTTTCACTATTGTGGTATATTCCGGAGAATTAATTAGTGCTGTTCTTTTTGGTACACTTGTTACTTTAGTTGCGTAGGGCTATTTCATTTATTACATCATATAAAAACTCTTTGTTTGGCTTCCTCAAAATCTACAAATAATACACACTTTTCAAGCAAAAATAATATTATATTAGGTCCTTCTGTATGTTCCCATAGAAGCGCAAAGCGTTCCATTAATTCAGCAGACGTAATTTCATTTCATCACTCTTGACAAAAAACAATTTAAATTTTATTTAAAAGTTTCTAAATTTATCGTACTAAATTTAATTTAAAGACCGGGTTGAATTCCGAAACCAGGACCCTTGGGTTCCTCACTCAATGAGGTGGGTTCGCCCTTTGGTTCGCTGGCAAAACGACCATTACGGGGTCCGGGAGGAGAAACACGATCAGCCTTGCAATCAGCCAAAATAGCTTGCATATCTTTAGCGGTTAAATCTTCCTGCAACGAGGATATTAAAAAATTTAAATAACAAATGTAAAATCAAAATAATGAAACGAAGAGCAAAAAAGGAGGGACTCACATAGTAATCATCGTTAACAGCTACCATGGGAGCATTGACACAAGCACCCAAGCACTCTACTTCCGAGATAGTGAATTTCATATCCTTGGTGGTTTCACCAACACCAATGTTCAATGTTTTCTATGAAGTAGATAATAATAATACGTATCAATTAAGGTATTGTTACGAGGTAATTGATTTTGTTTTAATTTTTACCTTGCATGCCTCCAAGATTTCATCGGATCCCCTTAACCAACAGGGTGTGGTGGTACAAACTTGGATGTGATATTTGCCAGTGGGTTTGCGCATAAACATGGTGTAGAATGTGGCTACTTCGTAGACACGCATATTGGGCAAATCCAAGATTTCAGCTACTTTGTGCATGGCCGAAATGGGCAACCAACCGTATTGACGTTGAGCCAAATCCAACAAAGGAATCATGGCACCACGTTTGTGACCCTCAGGATATATGCTTAAGATGGCCTCAACACGCTGAAAGAGAAAGGGTAAATCAATTAGTTTACGAGGTTTAAAATAGTTTCTCAGATATATCAACATTGTCAGACAGAAATAAAACCTGGGAGGAGAGATAATTATACAGAAGTAGCCAACAACATCCAAATGTTTAGAAGGCTGCATTATGAAGGGACTGAACTAACATATAGATTTTTTTCATATGGCTTTTCAAAATATTACAGTCGACGGCAAACTCAGCTTCGAAGATCTCTTTTTAATGAACTACTACGAGTTTGGATTTAGATTTCGTAGAAGTGATTTATTCATGGAATAAATATAATGTAGATTTTCCATATGGATTGCTTATATTCGGAAGTAAGTTTTGGTAAATTTATGTGTATTCCAGGAAACACACTCAATATAGAAAGCGTTAATCAATAACTCACTACGTTTGCTACTAAAGCCTGATGTGGTAGTAAACCATATTTTTCTATTTGACAACGTCCCGGCACTGAAAATCGCAATTACCAAGTAGTGAAGTAAATGTTTTTTTATGCACAGGATCTCTCCGGTTCACATTAACTGAGTTAAAACTAGAGCTGTTGATTGTAATATATACAGAAGTAGTGGAGCTCAGAAACTAAATTCTGTCTATTCCTCCAAAGCTACTCTATATATCTCCGAGTGCTCCTCCGGTCAAATTTGCTTACCTTCTTATTTTCCGGGGTGAATTCGAATGGGATGTCGGGATTGTCTTCGGGAGTATCACGGTGGACAAACAAATTGTCGCTGCGTTGCATAGCCGATGTAGCGATGGCACGAACACTGCCGCGCTATAATAATAAAACAATATGTGTATGTTTTAGAGTTTTTATCTACATTATGTTTAATTTTATAACAATTTGTTAGCATTTAAATTACATAACCTGTATTTGTGGATCTTCCACGAATAGTTAATCGTATTTCGTTTCGTCCCATGGATACATACCACATACTGCAGGGTTTTTGTTGCACAATTGGCAAGCATTTTTCTTTTATTCTATGGAAATTCTTAATTTATTTATATTTCCAAAGCGGAATGGAGGAACACTTTATTCTCTCCCTCAAGCACCGACCAAACTTTGCTAAAAAAACACCAGACAAACTATTTGCTTCCTAATGTCAAATGTGACAGTTGTGAACAGCTGACTTTTGTTGATGAAAAAGGCGACGTTGGCTGAAGAACATAGTTGTATTCAATAGTACAAAGTATGTTTTAGGGATGCAAATGTGGATCTAATTTTTCTTTTCGTAGTCTTTTTAAAGTAAAAAATCAAAAAAAGTTGGATTTTAGATCACCACTTAGTGGCTAAATTTTACTTTAAGTATGAGAAGGCAAAGTTATCGGGGTATCTCTCAAAATGTAAAAAAGGTGGACTATTCAGTTCCACTTCGTCCAAACGTATAATGACTCAAAAATGGAAAAAAGGACAAGTCTAGCTTACAAAGCTGAAGATAACTAACGGCTGACCCCTAGAAGGAAGAAAAATGGGATTTGGGAGAAAATATTTAAACCCGGTCAATGGGTGGCCCTGTATCGAAATTTGTGGTTACTATATTTGGATCCGGATCCGAATGTTAAATTTAAAACAAAGTATAATTTGTTAAATAAGGTAGATAGGTTCCAAATGTGGCATCTAGAGCCGTAGAGTCAAATAAGAATAACAATTATATGGGGAATATATCGTAATATGGATTGATTTAACAGATTCTTCTGCAGTAGTACATTTAGGATCAAACAATGAATATATTACTTTCTTTACAAACTTCTGTTCTTTCGTTTTTAATTTTTCTAGCAAATTTGGTGTAAATGATTTTTTTCTAGTAATTGCATTTTTGCAGACATTTTTGACGAAATCGTATTTTAATAGAAATCGCAATTTAATAGAAAATTTCGTCAAAATTAATTTTTTTAAAGAAAATTTCAAGGAAAGAAAATTAAACTTTCGTCAAAATTCATTTTTATAGAAATTTTCGGTGAAATATTACTTTTATATAGAATTTCGTCGAAATTGCATTTTTATAGAAATCTTCGCTAAAATTGTACTGTTCAATCTCGTTGAACAAATTAATTTATTGTAATAGATTAAATATTGTTTATTTACCAAATCTATTTTCCCAACCCTGACAAATTATATTGTAAACTTGGCATAATTTGTATCTCTCAGTCCTTTTTGTGATCCGCCATTTAACTCTATATCCGAGGTTTCTCAAATAAACAAAACCTTGTATCTGCCTCTTTTATTCACGGCAGCCGAGGGAACCACATCTCTTCTCAAAAGGACAGGTTTAATAAATACTAATATAAAACTTAATTTGGTCTCTTATTTTTTACCCCGCATAGTTAAGGCAATCACTTCAACATTACGTGTTCGCTCTTGTAGTAGTTTTCACGAAACTACGTGTTTTCTCTCTCTCCAAGTCTAGGTTTTTCTCATTACAGAAAGTGCAAACTACAACTTTCTTCAGTACTTTTATAGAAAATTTATTTGAAATAGCATTCAAGACATTCCAGCGAAAGACGATTTCGTCGAAATTTAATTTTTTTAAAAAATATTTTGTCTAAATTATATTTTTGTAAAAAATGTAGGCCTTATTCATAAAAATTTAATGAAGGTTTGAAGAACGTTTTAACACTGCTTATTGTCGAAACTACAAAATTTGATTTTCATATATAATTTTTTATTTCGGTCAATGCCCTTTAATTCGGTCAATGAACATTGCTCCGGTCAATGACCTTTAATCCGACCTACGACCTCTGAAATAGTCGATAGTTTAGACAGCGCACATATATGAATTGAAGAAACAAAAATTTTGCGACCAGTCTAATATACACTGATAGAAAACGCTTCCTCATGACGACGAATTTGTACATCATCACGATTATTTTTTCGTCAAAAGTCAGCTAACGTACGGAATAATCCTCTTGATGAATTTGTTCGTCGCCATGAAGAATCTCTTTTTCCAAATACTTTCGTCCTCAGGATGATCACATTCCATCCCTACGATGAATCGAGTTCATTACCACGATGAATCCCATTCGTCACCAGGATTAACACCATTTATCACTACAATCAATCGATGTCATCACCACGACGAATCCCATTCATCACCACAACGAATCCTATTCATCACCAGGACGAACTCCATCCATCAACTCGACGAACTCCATTCATCAGCACGACGAACTCCATTTCATCCCTACGATGAATCGAGTTCATTACCACGATGAATCCCATTCGTCACCAGGATTAACACCATTTATCCCTACGATCAATCGATGTCATCACCACGACGAATCCCATTCATCACCACAACGAATCCCATTCATCACCAGGACGAACTCCATTCATAAACTCGACGAACTCCATTCATGACTATTTAAATATTAAAAATTTCGATAAATATTATTCTGGTTTTAGACCATTAAAAACGGTACGGAAAATAAAATTACTTGTCTGCTTTGCCAGGTTCAGTTGAGATTATTCGGTTCGAAACGCAGTTCTTAGCAGGAACGGCTTAAAGCAAACAAACGAGAAGTATTCATTACTTCTGATATTTTAAATAAAAAATAATCTCATCAAGTAATGTATTTTCCAACAGACGAATCCCATTCATCACCACGACGAATACGATTCATCACCACGACGAATCCCATTTATCACCACGACGAACTCCATTCATCACCACGACGAATTCCATTCATCAACACGACGAATTCCATTCACCACCACGACGAATCTCATTCATCACCACGGCGACCTCCATTCATCATCATTATTAGATTTTTTTCTCATTCATCACCACGTCGAACTCCATTCATCATCATTATTAGATTTTTTAAATTAAACTTTCACAACAAATTACAGGGTTTTCCAACAAGAGGTGTTATTTTGGTATTCAAAGAAAAATTCAATTTTTTTATGTTGTTTTTATGTTTATTTCATAAATGAAGGTATGCCGTTAATAATGAAAAACAACATCAGCCAAACGGCCACCACGACCACGCTTACAGGACAATATCCTTTTCATGAAATTTTCCATAACCAAATCGCAAAGTGGCTATAGCCTCACGAATTCTATCTTTGAGGTCTTGAATCGACGCTGGGCTGTTGGCGTAGACCTTATCTTTCACGTGGCCCCAAAGGAAGAAGTCGCAAGGTGTTAAATCACAAGATCTCGGTGGCCAATTGTGATCACCTCTTTGAGATATAACACGGTCCGGAAACTTTTCCCGTAACAGAGCAATGGTTTCGTTGCTTGTGTGGCACGTAGCGCCGTCTTGTTGAAAGTAAACGTTGTCCAGATCAATACCATCAAACTCCGACCATAAAAAATCATTAATCACCTCTCGATAGCGCAATACAGTCACCGTAACTGTTGATCAAACCTAATTTTCGAAAAAGTAAGGTCCTATGACCCCGCCGGACCATAAACCGCACCAAACAGTCACACGTTGAGGATGGAAAGGCTTCTCAACAATAACTCTTGGGTTTTCAGAGCCCCAGATGCGACAATTTAGCTTGTTGACGTAGCCACCGAGGTGGAAATGGGCCTCATCAGTCAATGTGATTTTGTATCGCTCGTATCGTTTTTTTGTTCGATCTTTTTTGATCGTTTTGTATCGTTCGATGATCGTTTATCGTTCCATTTTTAGTAATGGCGTAGTTTCTACTTGTCAAATGTCAAAGAATAAAAGCTTCAAAAGTGACAGCAATCGAAATACCGGGTGATTCAAAATAACACCTCTTATAAGTTAACCTTATATAAGTTCAAAATAACACCTCTTAAGTTATAATAAGTTAACTCTAAAACCGGTTTTCGGTTTAACCGAAAATAAAAAACCGGTGAACCGGTTGTTTTCGGTTTTTCTTTTTTAATAAAAATGCATAAATAATGCTCAACATTTTGTTAGATGACGTAAAATAAGCGTAGTGCAAATTCAATATGTAACCATATTCCAATTAAATTAAGATTTATTTGAAAATTTTATTTTAAACACTTCATATTTTTATTTATAATAGGTAATTGTTCCAATTTCATTTATGTTATAATATTATGATATAATATTATAAAGAGATTTCTTTCAAAAAAATTGATTATGATTTTTATAAAACTTGACTAATAGTGAAGATCGGCAAAATCTTAGCTTTTAGCATCATATAAATGGCAAACCGATTATATACATATATTATCAGAAGTAGCGGATTCTGCCTTGAGCATACTATAGAGATGAAAACTTGTCGAAATGTGAAACTGAACATATGTATTTTATTTATACCTACATTTCAATTAGAAAGGATTGTTAATTAATTTCTATACCACAATAAGACCCTTGATAAAATATCCAGACGACGTCAATAGAGAAGTTAGCAATGTAAACAGTATAAATACATAAACTGAATTTTGAAATCGATGGATATGCACAAATGATGTCAACGGTTTTTATATTGATGTTTTCAAAATTTTAGGTAGGTTCCTGTTTCAAAAATAATATTTTCTTTATTATTTTATAATAGTTTCAAAAAACCGAAAAGTCGAATAAACCGAGTTGAAAAAACCGACTGTTCGAGTTATTCGAAAAAGCAGAAAAACCGGAAACCGATAGGCGGTTTTTAAAGAGAAACCGATTAACCGGTGCGGTTTTTGATTACCCTAGTTACAAACATCTGACACTAAACAAACTTATAATACCCTGTACCTGTTAATATTACGAAAACTTTTGTTGGTTCATTGTTCGGTTGTACAGATAGGCCAAGTACTTAAAGACCACCGATGTTTTTTTGTGTAAGAACAATAAGGCTGAATGGAGCTTTGTATGTCCAATGAACAAATCCGAAATACGGGATGGCCCGCTTTAGCGTAAAAGAAACTTTCTAAATATGAAACGACATTTCATATTTAAAATTAAAATTGTTTTAAAATTAATTTATTAAATTGTGTTTTATAAAATAAACTTCTGTGGCTGAATGGCCATGCAAAGAATTAAGGGGTACAGCGCTACTGTGGTTACCACTTTGAAAGATGTACTCAAGAATTGTCCTTTTCCAAACGTTCTTTGTCATAGAGAAACCATTGCAACGCATTACTCAAATGTTCGTTTAGGATATTTAATGACAATAAAATGTCAATAACAACAAACCGCAATGGGTTCTGGGTTCCTTTGTTCATAATTCAAATGAAATTTATGTGGCTATAGATCCAGACATACGAGTAAAACCCATAGGAAACTACTTGGAGTGGAACAAAGAAGCCTCACGAAGAACAACAATTTGTATGGCATGGAATTGTACTTTGAAGATGAATGCAGAATATTAACATGTGGGGGATTCCTAGTACATACTTCTTTGTAGTAAGTAGATGGTTGGCGAGAAACAATCACGTGCGTTGACGCCTTCCATTCAGACGAATCCATATAAAATGCGAATGATGACTTTGTCAATAAACCCATCAGAGGAGTCTCAAGGTTTATAAAAAGGGAAACGCGTACCTACACACGAGTACATGTGTGTAAATAATTAATATTTTCTGGGAATAAACAAAGTGATAGACCACAATTCGATTACAATGTTGTGCACCTGATTGGCTGCGGTCAATTATTAAATGCAATTAATTAATCGTAATAATAGATTTATTGAAAGTTATTATGAAGCGGTATAAGGAGAAAAAAGAATCTGAAGGCATGCTATTGTATAGCTCATAAGTACAGTGGGGGAATTTCTAAAACACATTACCTAAATCCGTCATTAGTAGTTATGACACAATTTCAACGAGATCGGTTAACGACTGTCCGAATTAAAACTTATTTTGCAATTTTTGTCAAAAACGATTTTTTAGTTATTTTACTTGTATGCCCAAACAAAATCAACCAAAACTAAACAAAAGCTTTTAACTTTGTGGAAATTTTCGATAGAAATTAAATTTTGACGAAATTTTTTATATAGAAATTAAATTTCGACGAAATTTTCTATATAGAAATTAAATTTCGACGAAATTTTCTATATAGAAATTCAATTTTGACGAAATTTTCTATACAGAAATTATATTTCGACGAAATTTTCTATGTAGAAATTAAATTTCGGCGAAATTTTCTATATAGAAATTATATTTCGACGAAATTTTCTTTATAGAAATAAAATTTCGAAGAAATTTTCTATATAGAAAAAAAATTTCGAACAATTAAATTTCGACGACATTTTCTATAACAATTAAATTTCGACGACATTTTCTATAACAATTAAATTTCGACGACATTTTCTATAACAATTAAATTTCGACGACATTTTCTATAACAATTAAATTTCGACGACATTTTCTATAACAATTAAATTTCGACGACATTTTCTATAACAATTAAATTTCGACGACATTTTCTATAACAATTAAATTTCGACGACATTTTCTATAACAATTAAATTTCGACGACATTTTCTATAACAATTAAATTTCGACGACATTTTCTATAACAATTAAATTCCGACGAAATTTTCTATAACAATTAAATTTCGACGAAATTTTCTATAACAATTAAATTTCGACGAAATTTTCTATAACAATTAAATTTCGACGAAATTTTCTATAACAATTAAATTTCGACGAAATTTTCTATAACAATTAAATTTCGACGAAATTTTCTATAACAATTAAATTTCGACGAAATTTTCTATAACAATTAAATTTCGACGAAGTTTTCTATAAAAATTAAATTTCGACGAAATTTTCTATAAAAATTAAATTTCGACGAAATTTTCTATAAAAATTAAATTTCGACGAAATTTTCTATAAAAATTAAATTTCGACGAAATTTTCTATAAAAATTAAATTTCGACGAAATTTTCTATAAAAATTAAATTTCGACGAAATTTTCTATAAAAATTAAATTTCGACGAAATTTTCTATAAAAATTAAATTTCGACGAAATTTTCTATAAAAATTAAATTTCGACGAAATTTTCTATAAAAATTAAATTTCGACGAAATTTTCTATAAAAATTAAATTTCGACGAAATTTTCTATAAAAATTAAATTTCGACGAAATTTTCTATAAAAATTAAATTTCGACGAAATTTTCTATAAAAATTAAATTTCGACGAAATTTTCTATAAAAATTAAATTTCGACGAAATTTTCTATAAAAATTAAATTTCGACGAAATTTTCTATAAAAATTAAATTTCGACGAAATTTTCTATAAAAATTAAATTTCTCGAATTTTTGGCATTGGAGTTTTTTTTGCAGAATTCAATACTTTAGACAGGTAGATATAAAATAGATAGCTACTCTATTAGCAAACGGTACACTTATTTTTTTAATTTTTAACCGCATTATACGATTTTTTTTGAAAAAAAAAATCAGGTTAATGACTAGAGAGTATAATATCCGAAGCCCTCTCGACACGATGACATATTTGGATAGAGCACTTCAAAACAAGAGGAAAACATAATTTGAATTTTATCGATATCTCGATTAGTAAAATCGAGTTTTTGGACGTTATAGTTTAAAAAATAGGAAATGCTAAATATCGAAAAAAATTTCCGTTAATTTTTCGTGTCATTTTTAGGTGCTCGGTGCAAATATGGCATCAAATCGAGGATTCTGGTGGTCGCCCTTTATAGTTCCCTTGTTAATCGTCATTCCCCTGGCGTATTTTTGGCAGGGGAATGCAATTTTAAAGAACTACACGCAAAATGTTGTGCCACATTCAGATTTTTCGAAATTAATTTTTCATTGATTTCGAGATACACCTTACAATGGCCCTATAATCCTTAAAAGATCAATAGGAAATAATATATATTCTTTACAATTTAAAATAACATAGGAAGCAATAACACTATGCAACAAATTTTTTTTGTCCGTGACCTAAAAAAATTACACTATGAAACAGAAACAAAATTTTTTTATGGTAAGGTATTTTTAAAAATTGTTTTTCTAAAATTCAAATTTTCATGGATATAACCTCTAGTATTTGATCATATTTTTTGAAGTATAAGCTCAATAAAGTCGGGACACCATTTAAATTAAAGGAAATTATGAGTGCTAGAAATGATGAAAACAGTTTTTTTCTAGCAGGAAAAAACCATAAAAAATAGAAAAAATCGCCACAAAATTAGCTTGTTCCATTTTTTGAAAGCCTGCATCCTAACGAAGAAAGCAATGTCTATTTGCAAAAAGTCTATGAATAAATGTATTAATTATGATATGGGATTTTTGACGATATTTTTTCTATTTTTCTAGTTTTTCCTGCTAGCACTCAAAATTTCCTTTAATTTGAATAAATGGTATAGGGAAATTCCAAAATATAATTTTTCATAGTTTTTTATTTGGTAATTTTGTTTGGGAGATACCAAAAAGGGCGTGGCAATAATTCTCATTATACCCTACACTACACTGTGGTACAGGGTATTATAAGTTTGTTTCATGGCAGATGTTTGTAACACCTGAAAATAACACAGCTAGACCCACCTTAAACTATACCGATTGACTCAGAATCACTATCTGAGTCGATTTAAGCATGTCTGTCCGTCCGTCCGTCCGTCTGTCCATGTAAAGTTGTTCGTCTACAACAACTACAGGTCGCAATTTCACTCCGATCGTTCTGAAATTTTGCAGTTTAGAGTATTTGCAGCTGTTAAGATCGCTATTGAAATTGGTTGAAATCGGTTCAGATTTAGATATAGCTCCCATATATATCTTTTGTCCGATTTGGCCCTTTAGTCGTATAGAAGCAGTATTTTACATCCAATCGTTTTGAAATTTAGAATGGTAGAGTTTCTTGATCCATGAACCAACATTGCCGAATTTGAAGAAAATCGGTTAAGATTTAGCTATAGCTCCCATATATATGTTTCGTCCGATTTGGCCCTTTAGTCCTATAGAAGCTGTATTTTACATCCAATCCTTTTGAAATTTAGAATGGTAGAGTTTCTTGATCCATGAACCAACATTGCCGAATTTGAAGAAAATCGGTTAAGATTTAACTATAGCTCCCATATATACGTTTCGTCCGATTTTGCTCTTTAGTCCTGTAGAAGCTGTATTTTACATCCAATCATTTTGAAATTTTCTTGATCCATGAACCAACACCACCGAATTTGAAGAAAATTGGTTAAGATTTAGCTATAGCTCCCATATATATGTTTCGTCCGATTTAGCCCTTTAGTTGTATAGAAGCTATATTTTACATCCAATCGTTTTGAAATTTAGAATGGTAGAGTTTCTTGATCCATGAACCAACATTGCCGAATTTGAAGAAAATCGGCAAAGATTTAGCTATAGCTCCCATATATATGTTTCATCCGATTTGGCTCTTTAGATCCAATCGTTTTTATACCCTACACCACACTGTGGTACAGGGTATTATTTAAGTATAAAATGTTCCAAAAGTAAATTTATGTAAACAATTTATACATGAATTACAAAATTTATATATCAGAGTTATTCAATATTACGAGAGTGGTGTAGGGTATTATATAGTCGGCCCCGCCCGACTTTAGCCTTTCCTTACTGGTTTTTTAATATACTTTTTAATAAATTTTTTATATTTTTAATGTACCATAAAAACATTACACTGTACAAAATTGCAAGTGTTTGTATGTGCTGGAAGCAAAGTAATAAGCCTTTAACTTTTTGTGCAAAATGGTTCATTTGTAAGGTTGGTACCAAAAGGGGCGTGGTAAAAACGTCAATTTTACACGGGACTATAGGTCCTGTAAATGCATTACACTTCACAAAATTGCAAGTATTTTTACTGACTGGAATCAAAGTTATAAGCTGTTAACTTTTTGTGCAAAATGGTCTATATGTAGGGGAGGTACCTAAAAAGGACAACTTCGCCCATTTTTCTCAAGATGATATCGACCTATATAGCGACTAATACTATTTGTGGAATTGTGAAAGATTCCGGGTAGTAGTATAGAAGTTATAAGATAATCAATATTTCACTAAATATTGACCCTTCGTGGGGGAGGTACACGCAGGAATGCTCCAACATAGTTCATCTGTGACCTTAGCCTGAGATGGAAAAAAAATATTGACACATACAAAATTTTAAGTCAATCGGTTAAACCTGTCCTACCAGACAGACAGAAGGACAGGCTGGCGGACATTGCTAAAATGACTTAAAAGAAAGGACTTAAGGAATTTCCGCCAAATATTTTTGGGGTCTCTTAGGTCACTCCATCGATGTGTTACAATTTTGGTTGGCAGCATCTGATATATACCCTTGTTTACAATAGTGGGGGTATATAAACTCGATTTTGTTGAAATTCTCTTATTTCTACCATAAGTGCTAAAATTTTACATACATCCATAGAGTTTCAAATAGTCATTGTTTTCTTTAAAAAAATAAATTTTCTAATAAAGGGTTCGCCAAATAACTTTTTTTTTTGAAAATGCTATAAAAAAACTACTGAATATTTTCTCAAATTTCTTTTTTTATTTGAAAGTACAATCCTTCCGGTTAATAATGGAAAATAATTTCATTCAAATGGCTGCCTCGGCTGGCCATGCAGTAGCCTACACGATCGGTCCAATTTTTAAGCACATTATCTATTGTGTGCAGCTGTATTTCACCAATGGCTTCACGAATATTGTCCTTTAAAGCGTCAATTGTCTCTGGCTTGTCGGCGTAACTCTAATCTTTGAGGGCACCCCACAAATAATAGTCCAACGGTGTCAAATCGCAGCTCCGAGGTGGTCAAACGACATCAGCTCTGCGGTTGATACTGCGATCTTCAAAAACAGGGCGCAAAACATCGAGTGTAGCTTCGGCTGTGTGGCACGTAGCGCCGTCCTGTTGAAACCAAGTGTTGCCAATATCCTCCTCTTCAATTTTTGTGAACAAAAATTCGTTCAACATGGCCCGATAACGATCGTCATTGACTGTAACGGCCACTCCTTGCCCATTTTCGAAGAAAAATGGCCCAATTATGCCTCTGGACCGAAATCCGCACCAAACAGTGACTCGTTTTGGGTGTATCGGCTTTTCAAGGTACGCGTGCGGGTTTTCTGTGCCTCAAATGCGACAATTTTCCTTGTTTACATACCCGCCAAGATCAAAATGGGCTTCATCTGAAAAGATGATTTTTTTTTGGCAAAATCGGCTTCTTCTGTAAGTCGATCGCAGGCCCACTTAGCGAAGCGAAAACGCATTGGACATTACACAACCATATTCGTTCAGCGGAAAGGATAAAACTAATTATATGTCAAATCAGACATGAGCTAAGTGTTACCATTCACGAAATAAGCACTAGTTGAAAAAAAACCGTTAGATGGCGGACCCTTTAGCCTTAATGACTGTTAACATTTGTAGTCCTCATAATTACCTTTAATTTGACGTGTATCCCCACTTTATCGAGAATTTACTTTAAACAAATATGGTCCAAATACTAAATGCACCTTCAAAGAAAATGGTAATTTTAAAGAAAATTTAAAAAAAAAAAACAGTAAGGAAAGGCTAAAGTCGGGCGGGGCCGACTATATAATACCCTACACCGCTCTCGTACCATTGAATAACTCTGAAATATAAATTTTGTAATTCATGTATAAATTGTTTATTCTAAATTTCAAAACGATTGGATGTAAAATACAGCTTTTATAGGACTAAAGGGCCAAATCGGACGAAACATATATATGGGAGCTATAGCTAAATCTTAACCGATTTTCTTCAAATTCGGCAATGTTGGTTCATGGATCAAGAAACTCTACCATTCTAAATTTCAAAATGATTGGATGTAAAATACAGCTTCTACAGGACTAAAGAACAAAATCGTACGAAACATATATATGGGAGCTATATCTAAATCTGAACCGATTTTCTTCAAATTCGGCAATGTTGGTTCATGGATTAAGAAACTCTACCATTCTAAATTTCAAAACGATCGGATGTAAAATACAGCTTCTATAGGACTAAAGGGCCAAATCGGACGAAACATATATATGGGAGCTATATCTAATTCTGAACCGATTTCAACCAAATTCAATAGCGATCTTAACAGCCGCGAAATACTCTAAACTGCAAAATTTCAGAACGATCGGAGTGAAATTGCGACCTGTAGTCGACGAACAACTTTACATGGACAGACGGACGGACGGACGGACGGACGGACGGACATCGTTAAATCGACTCAGCTAGTGATTCTGAGTCGATCGGTATACTTTAAGGTGGGTCTAGCTGTGTTATTTTCAGGTGTTACAAACATCTGCCGTGAAACAAACTTGTAATACCCTGTACCACAGTGTGGTGTTGGGTATAATTATAAACTTTTTTTTCGTGTTTAGGACTCCATATTACACCAGAAAATTTTAAGCACAGCCCTTCGACAAAAATTTCGTTGCATAGTGTTACAATTAAAAATGACATAAGTAGAAATAACTTATGTTACAATATAATATATTTCGAATGTACCCTAAACATTTGTATATGTCAAGGAGAATATATTTGGGGCAATATACTGCAGAAGCGATTTTTTTCCGCGTGTACATATAACTAATATACAATACCCTAAACAGGAAATAAATAAAGAATGGGGACGGCGCACCGGTTTATTGGTATGTTCACTTCGATTTTGTATTTATGTGTTACAGAAGCCATATTTTTCAAGTGATTATTACGAAATTTCAAAGAATGTTGTGTTGTATTGTGGTATCTTCATAATAGGAATTACATAGTCGGTTATGTTTGCATTTATTTTTGGCCAACATTTTAATCTATTTTTAATGTTATCGGTCCATTTTTGATTTGGGAGATATTTCACTAAATAAAGAAATATCTCCCAAATCATGACGCCGAAAAAACTGATATCGAAAAATAAAATATTGATTAAAGAAAACGAAAACATGTTCCAAACAATTTGCTACATTTTATGCTCGTACGAGTACGAATTTTGGTCAAATTGTTATGGAAAAAGTGGACGATTTTCCATTTCCTGTTTTGGTAAATTTTACCAACGCTATTATCAACGAGTGTGTTGAACATTGGCGATAGGGTGTTCGGTTAAGAAATATTAACACATACCAAAAATGCGGTACTATTTATGCATATAGTTATAGTTATACTTATACAAATACACATACATACATACAACCACAAACAAATACCAATTCGTGATTATAAACTGAAGAATGTCAACAAAAACAACGGTAACATTTTTGTATAATACAAATATGACAAAAAATGAAAAAAAACGAAATTATAAAAAACACTTTCCCCAAAGCCAAGTTTTATTTTTTTTATTATTAAAGAAGGGACCAACACCATCACCAACAACAACCACAGCCACAGCAGCGGCAGCAATGGTGACAGCAACAGTGACGGCACATTCAAAAGCCAAAAATAAACTCAAACCCCGCTCACGAAAATAAAGGCAATACCACCACATGCCAACCGCCAGCCAACCCACCATCCGGGACCAACCAACCAAATGAAACAAAAAAAAAAAACCCAACGCGTTGCTGGTTGCACCACTGCCAAGAACAGTAACAACAACTACAGCAAATGACCGCGGAAACTGGCAACAACTGAAATCACGGTTAATTAACATTTTTCTTGTTGTGGCTGTTTAAGAAGTCACCAAAAAAAAACTCTTGGTGATGAGTGAAAGAAATGAAAGAGTCTGTCCGCTGAGAAGGGTTCCATTCCAGTGAACGTAATGAGTTCTTTCTTGGGCCCTTGACCAAAACAAGGTTTTATACTCAAATTCGAATAAAGCCAGAGAAAAAGCTTTCCTTTTAAATTGAGGGAGAGAAATGTACCTAACCTCACTCTATAGAGCAAAAGGTGTTTACAAATAACATTTACTATACCCTTCAATACTCTGGGGTGGGGATATGCTAACTTTGCCATTCTGTTTTGGAATACCTTGAAATAGATAAAATGTTACAAATAGATAAAATAAGATCTCGCTATATTTTTTTTTAATTTTTATACCCTACACCACACTGTGGTACAGGGTATTATAAGTTTGTTTCACGGCAGATGTTTGTAACACCTGAAAATAACACAGCTAGACCCACCTTAAAGTATACCGATCGACTCAGAATCACTAGCTGAGTCGATTTAAGCATGTCTGTCCGTCCGTCCGTCCGTCCGTCCGTCTGTCCATGTTAAGTTGTTCGTCGATTATAGGTCGCAATTTCACTTGATCGTTCTGAAATTTTGCAGTTTAGAGTATTTTACATCCGATCATTTTGAAACTTAGAATGGTAGAGTTTCTTGATCCATGAACCAACACTACCGAATTTGAAGAAAATCGGTTAAGATTTAGCGATAGCTCCCATATATATGTTTCGTCCGATTTGGCCCTTTAGTCCTATAAACGCTGTATTTTACATCCAATCGTTTTGAAATTTAGAATGGTAGAGTTTCTTGATCCATGAACCAACATTGCCGAATTTGAAGAAAATCGGTAAAGAATTAGCTATAGCTTTAGTCCTGTATAAGCTGTATTTTACATCCAATCATTTTGAAATTTAGAATGGTAGAGTTTCTTGATCCATGAACCAACACTACCGAATTTGAAGAAAATCGGTTAAGATTTAGCTATAGCTCCCATATATATGTTTCGTCCGATTTTGCTCTTTAGTCCTGTAGAAGCTGTATTTTACATCCAATCATTTTGTAATTTAGAATGGTAGAGTTTCTTGATCCATGAACCAACACTACCGAATTTGAAGAAAATCGGTTAAGATTTAGCTATAGCTCCCATATATACGTTTCGTCCGAAATAATTCGACCGTTTCTTAACCCAACAACCGATTGCGACCAAACTTGGTATGGTAGATAAAGATGTGTTAAGAGAAGTTAAGTTTTATATTTGGGCCTCAAAGTTGGCCACATCGGGTGAAGAAAATATTCAAGCGCGTGTAACTCGTATTTCTCTTCCGATTTATACAATCTCTTTTTGTGTGTGTTCTACTAACTGAGGTCTACAAAAAAACCTTTTTACACCTAAGAATTATCTCGTACAGTTACATCTGCAATTGAAAATTTAATTTTTTCCCTTACCGTGTGCTAGTATTTTGTAAATATCGGAGCACAATATGCACCGATTTCAGTCGTATCAACAATAAAATTTCCTATATGACGAAAAAATTGGTTTGATATACCCAATAGTACAAAAGTTATGACCTGTGAATATTTGAAGAAAATCGAGGGGGGAGCAATTTTTTCTAAAATTTCTGTTTAAAAAAAAACTTTTGTAAACATTTTTTTAAAAAATTTCCCAAAAAATTTTTTTTTTTTAAATTGCGCTTTGTGTCCTCTTTAAAACAAAGTAAACTTTGCAAAAATTCAGCCGTTCGAGAGCAATTACAAATTTGGTAAAACACAAAAGCTATTTTTTTTTTCAAAAATTAAAATGCCCATAAATTTTTTTCAAAAAAATATTTTTAAAAAAGAGATGATACCTATTTGTGACTGCTTATAAACATTTTTGCCAAGAATAAACTCATACCCAGCAAAATTTTGGTGGGTAGGTCTATATTAAATATTCTTACCAAATTATGTCCTTCAAAATTGTATTTTTCCAGAAACTCTTCCTTAATTAATATTTTCTTAACAAAATTATCAAAATTTCACATTTACTGGAAATTTAATGAACATTTCAGTAAAATTTTATTTTTATTAACAAAATAATATAAGCAATCGGATTTTTATATACAGGGTTTTCCAACAAGAGGGGTTATTTTGAATCACCCGGTATTTCGGTAGCTGTCACTTTTGAAGCTTTTATTCTTTGACATTCGACAAGTAGAAACTACGCCATTACTAACCAGTAAGGAAAGGCTAAAGTCGGGCGGGGCCGACTATATAATACCCAACACCACTCTCGTAATATTGAATAACTCTGAAATATAAATTTTGTAGTTCATGTATAAATTGTTATACCCTACACCACACTGTGGTACAGGGTATTATAAGTTTGTTTCACGGCAGATGTTTGTAACACCTGAAAATAACACAGCTAGACCCACCTTAAAGTATACCGATCGACTCAGAATCACTAGCTGAGTCGATTTAACCATGTCTGTCCGTCCGTCCGTCCGTCCGTCTGTCCATGTAAAGTTGTTCGTCGACTACAGGTCGCAATTTCAATCCGATCGTTCTGAAATTTTGCAGTTTAGAGTATTTCGCAGCTGTTAAGATATATATCTTTCGTCCGATTTGGCCCTTTAGTCCTATAGAAGCTGTATTTTACATCCAATCGTTTTGAAATTTAGAATGGTAGAGTTTCTTGATCCATGAACCAACACTACCGAATTTGAAGAAAATCGGTTAAGATTTAGCTATAACTCCCATATGTATGTTTCGTCCGATTTGGCCCTTTAGTTCTATAGAAGCTGTATTTTACATCCAATCGTTTTGAAATTTAGAATGGTAGAGTTTCTTAATCCATGAACCAACATTGCCGAATTTGAAAAAATCGGTTAAGATTTAGCTTTAGCTCCCCTATATATGTTTCGTCCGATTTTTCTCTTTAGTCCTGTAGAAGCTGTATTTTACATCCAATTGTTTTGAAATTTAGAATGGTAGAGTTTATTGATCCATGAACCAACACTACCGAATTTGAAGAAAATCGGTTAAGATTTAGCTATAGCTCCCATATATATGTTTCGTCCGATTTGGCTCTTTAGATCCAATCGTTTTTATACCCTACATCACACTGTGGTACAGGGTATTATTTAAGTATAAAATGTCCCAAAAGTAAATTTATGTAAACAATTTATACATGAATTACAAAATTTATATATCAGAGTTATTCAATATTACGAGAGTGGTGTAGGGTATTATATAGTCGGCCCCGCCGGACTTTAGCCTTTCCTTACTGGTTTAATATATTTTTTAAATAGCCCTAGTACTGACAACTTCGCCCATTTTTCTCATGATGATAGCGACAAAGAAACTAATACTAGGTGTGGAATGGTCAAAGGTTCTGAATTGTGGTATGGAAGTTATGAAATAATCAATATTTCACTAAATCTGACCCTTTGGGGGGACATACTCGAAGGAGTGCACCAACATAGTCCATCTTTGACCTTAGTCTGAGATAGAAAAAAATATTGGCACATGCCAAATTTGAAGTCAATCGGTTTCTACTGTCGAAAGTTATCGTGCGCACCAACAAGACAGACAGACGGACAGGCTGACGGACATTGCTCAAATGACTTAAAATGGCCCAAATTGGATTTCCGACAAATATTCTTAGGGTCTTTTAGGTCACTCCATCAATATGTTACAATTTTGACCTGCAGCTTCTGATATATACCATTGTTCACAATAGTGGGTGTATAAAAACCAGATGATGTTGAAATTCTCTGTTTTCTACCAAAAGCGCTATAATTTCTACATTTATCCATAGATTTTCTTCAAAACAGCTATTGTTTTTTCGCTTGCTTCCAATAATTGGAACAAAAATTTTGTTGCCTATTTTTTAAATTTTGTATGTTTATTTCGAAAAAAATAAACTATTTTTTTTATTTATTTTACCGACAGTTACTAATATTCTGTTTCCACGTGAAAGTTTCATTACTTACATTTGTAGTCCTCATAGTTTTAGTATTTGGAAGCTAGAGAGGAATGGGTTGGCAGAATACAAGGAAATAATAATACCTCATATACAAAGCCAGTGAACTTTCTTGGAAAGGGACGACATTACAATTTGCATATATTGGTGTGCCACTGTACACATGTAAGCTTTGGCTTAGGTAAGAAGCTGTCCAATGAAAGCTGGACAGAAATCGGCACCTACAGGGTAACTAGACAAATCTGGCCAAGATATGACCTAAGAAGGTCAGAATATCGCATCGCACTAGAGAAGAAGACTGTCTGTCGGTTCTAATGGAACACTACCTGATCGCCGAAGGTTGGGAATAGAGTCCAATGACTTCTGCAGAAACTGTAGAGATGAGGAAGAAGTGTAGAGCATTGAGCACCTGCTTTGCTACTGTCCCGCATTGAGTAAACGACGTATGGATATACTGGGGTCGGGCTTTCTAGGAAGTCTGACAGATCTTGCCGGTAACCATATTCGTATAATTGAAATATTGTATCAAACATATTATTTTCGATGAGAGTCATCTATGCCTGTCGTAGCACTCACGAACCTTAATAAGTCTATGTGAGCTGGTAACTCCGGCTGCCATCCCTAACCTAAAACTAACCCTATAGTCGGAAGCCCGTTGGCTACCCTGTCTACATGTAAGAAATTGAAATATGTGTTTTTTGTTGAAAATATTGCATGTTACTATGAGCTCTTCATTTCAGCCATATAAAGATTACATCTTCGGGGCCCTGAAATTATGCGCCTACTAAATCCCATATTGTCGCCATGGCTTAAGCTGACTTTGCAGTTTTGGTGTAACGACAAAATATGATCTGGTTTCATTCACTAAAATGACCAAAATGTTGTGGGCATACTTTTTCATAATGACTTTCTGACATCGACCATAATTTCTTTGTAATTTTTGTTCTTTGTTTAAATCCACAAGATAACAAAAAACCGTGAAATACAAGATATGTACGCTTGAACTATTTCATGATTTCTTGCACGAATGATAAATAAATTGGAGGCATGAATGAATGAATGAATGAGTTGAGTTGAGTTGAGTGAGTGAATCTCAAGTAAAACGTAATGAGATCAGTTCACCTAACAAAGTGGCAACATAATTGAAGTAAATTGAATTTTGCTGCCACTGCTACTGCTGCTGCAGAGCCTTCTGCGAGTACTACTGGTCGATGATGGTTGCTGTCAGTATGTAGTATGCGATAATTTACTTTACCAGTGGGCACCATCAAGTGGCATAAATACGGAATCCATGTGAAATTTCAATATGCGTTGTAATCAACACGAACATTCAAATAGAAATTTATGAAATTATGACTTAGTTAGGGTTGCCATATGACAAACATTTTGGCAAATCATATGTTCAAATTGATTTTTGGTCAGAAAAATAGGCATTTGACTTTAGTGGACTGTGCCAATGTAAAAACAATGGTGGGCTTTATTCCAAAATTCCAAACCAGTAAGGAAAGACTAAAGTTGGGCAGAATCGAATATACATAGTTATTCTAAATCTGAAACACTTACATTTAAATTCGCAGCTTTTGAAACTATTATATTTCCCAAAATGTTTCAGTGGTTGGTCCAGAATTGCAACCTGTACTTCGATTACAACGATTCAGACGGACGGACAGACATACCCGTCCATCCGTCGAATCAGTTGGTGATACTAAGTTGGATCTAGCTCCAGTATTTTAGCTCCAGTTGGATCTAGGATGACAGCCTGAGTTACCAGCCAACTGAGTTCCCTAGAGTTTCCACGGGCTCAGCTGTCCTTCGCCGAAACCAAACTTTTTGATACAGGGTTTTCAATAAGAGGTGTTATTTTGAATCACCCAGTATTTCGGTAGCTGTCACTTTTGAAGCTTTTATTCTTTGACACTTGACAAGTAGAAACTACGCCATTACTAAAAATGGAACAATACACGATTCAACAACGCATTGAAATTATTAAAATTCGAAAATCATCGAAAAATCATCTTGACTGATGAGGCCCATTTCCACCACGGTGGTTACGTCAACAAGCAAAATTGTCGCATCTGGAACTCGGAAAACCCAAGAGTTATTGTTGAGAAGCATCTCCATCCTCAACGTGTGACTGTTTGGTGCGGTTTATGGTCCGGCGGGGTCATTGGACCTTACTTTTTCGAAAATGAGGTTGGATCAACAGTTACGGTGAATGGATTGCGCTATCGAGAGATGATTAATGGTTTTTTATGGTCGCATTTGGATGGTATTGATCTGGACAACGTTTACTTTCAACAAGACGGCGCTACGTGTCACACAAGCAACGAAACCAGTGCTCTGTTACGGGAAAAGTTTCCGAACCGTGTAATCTCTCGAAGAGGTGATCACAATTGGCCGCCGAGATCTTGTGATTTAACACCTTGCGACTTCTTCCTTTGGGGCACGTGAAAGCTAAGGTCTACGCCAACAGCCTAGCGTCGATTCAAGAGCTCAAAGATAGAATTCGTGAGGCTATCGAGGACATAGGGAAGCCACTTTGCGATTTGGTTATGGAATATTTCATGAAAAGGATATGGTCCTGTAAGTGTGGTTGTGGTGGCCGTTTGACTGATGTTGTTTTTCATTATTAACGGTATACCTTCCTCTTTATTATGAAATAAACATTCGATCATTTATCTCAATCATTCGAATCATCCGATCATTTTGCTGTGAATACCTTGTTGGAAAACCCTTTATATTAGTGGTATATATAAATACTAAGTATATATAAATACTAAGTCCTTCTCATCAAGCTTTAAATCATCTGTTTAGAAGTGAATATATTTTTTTTCTTGTACTTTCACATTAATCTTAATGCTGCTGGTTTTGCAACTTATCTAGCCACAATATCAAAAGGCAGTAGATGTACGAGTAGTAGGACTTGTAGAGACTCTGTGGCTGTAGTTCCTAAAACTCCGTTTATGTTTAGTCAAGTTATTCTCTTAGCCTTCAATAAATGATTGTTGATAGATCCAATGGACAATTTTAGGAGAGATGCCCCTATGTGGCCCTACAGCTTTCCTACAGGAATATAAGGAAACGTTGACCTTCCTTACATATTCCAAATCATTTGGTCTGTAGGACAATTTCCTGTTTAGGATTGTGCCTAGAAATTTTGCACTTTCAGAAAAGTCCAGTTCAGTTCTATTTAGCCGAGTAGGGACCACATGTGGAACGTTATACTTCCTAGTAGTGAGAGAACTAATTATGTCTTATTTGGGTTAATACCAAAACCACTGCTTCCGGCCCACCTAGCTAATTTATGCAGAGCCACTTTAATAATGTTAACGTCGATTAATAATGCAACGTCGACCGCATATGCCACGACTTTGCAGTCACAAAGTTCTAGATCTAACATAATTCCTTTCAACGCACAGTGGGAGGAATTTAAAACGGTAATAATTCTGCCGTTTTTTAACCAGACATCGGACTGCGACAAAACTAGGCATGTTTGTAGAAGAGATATTAGAGAAGTTACGTTTAAACCTATGTTATACAGGGGCGGCTAGAGGGCCTCAAATTTGGCCACATCGGTTGAACAAACTGTTTAAGCGCATGTAACTTTTGACGTTTTAGTTTGATTCATAAAATCTTGTATAGTTACCGAGATATCTGCGATTGAAATGTTACATTTTTCGCGACCATGTCCTAGTATTTTATCAATATCGAAGCAGAATATGTAACGATTCCTTTCACATAAACTTTACTAAATTGGCAGCAAAATTTTCTATATAATGAAAAATGAATGGTGAACGCGATCCGATATACACAATAAGACAAAAGTTAAAGACATTGAAGATATATTAAAAAAAATGTTTTTTTTAAAGTATTTGAATGTCGTACGATTTTGGAGTTATAGAACAAGTTATTTAAAAAAGTATAACATATATAAGGGGAAATCCACGACAAATCGACGGTTTCAATAACAAATCGGTTTTGATTTTCCTCATTTTTTATAATGTTTAGTACATCTGAAAAAACGCTTTGTGGATTTTTTTGAGATTTTTCCGATAACTCGTTCAGAAGTTATTGATATTTAAAAAAAACGTTAAATGTTTCGGGTTTTTGGTCATAACTTCTTAAGTTATGGCCCGGTTTAAAAAATCTTTTTTTTGTTGGAATTTTCTGAAAAATTTTCGGTACTTTTTTTGGTGATGTATTCGACAAAAAGATTCCTTGTAAAAAATCACTATAGGTATATATGTCTGTCCGTCTGTCTGTGCATGTATTCTTGTAACCACAAGTCGCAATTATGGTCCGATCTCGACGAAACTTTACACATATCTTTTTTTTTGGCCCAAGAACGATCCCTATTGAATTTGGTTAAAATCGGTTCAGATTAAGATATAGCCCCCATATATATGTAACCCCCGATTTGACATGTAAGCGCTGTAAAAACTGTATTTTATATCCGATCAGTATGAACTACGCCAGAAAGAGGTTTCCTATTATATGAATGAACACTTTTAAATTCAGAGAAAATCGGTTCAGATTTAGATAAAGCCCCCATATATATGTTACCCCCGATTTGATATATAAGTGCTGTAGAAACTGTATTTTATATCCGATCAGTGCTAAATTCGTGGTTTCTTATTACTCGAAGGAATACTGCCAAATTCGGAGAAAATCGGTTCGAAATTAGATGTAGCCCCCATACATATGTTACCCCCGATTTGACATGTAAGCACTGTAGAGACTGTATTTTATATCCGATCAGTAGGAAATTCGACAGAAAGAGGTCTTTTTACATGAATGAGTATTCAGGGAAAATCGGTTCAGATTAATATATAACCTCCATATATATGTTCCTCCTGATTTGGTATCAGAGCGCTATAGAAGTTGTACTTTACTTTCGATCATTAAAATGTTCCAGAAATATGTTTCTCAATTTAGGAACGAATATTGCTTAATTTAGCGATTATCGGTTCAGAATTAGATAATATGTTCCTACCCATTTATTAATTATTCCAAATTATTATCGCAGTGACCCTTATCGCATTGTTAGGGAGGTTAGGGTATTATATAGTTGGCCCCGCCCGACTTTCTGCCTTTCCTTACTGGTTTTGGGGTAGGTTTGTTCTAAATTTGTTTCTCTTATTCAATACCCACAACTTTGCTTCAGACACAAAAAAAATATTCCGTACGGTATACCGAGAAAAAATTTAGAAAAAGTGCTAAAAATCCACCTTGAACAAAAACAAGTAAAAGCGTTAAGTTCGGCCATGCCGAACCTTATATACCCTCCACCATGGATCACACGTGCATGATTACGGGAACCAATAAACTCATTATACCAAATTTCAGCCCATTTCGTTGTAATTTGAGGTTTGTGTGGCGTTAAGAAGTAAAATCTAGAGAGACCTTTGTATGGGGGCTATATCAAAACATGGACCTATGACTACTAGGGCGGGTCGATTTAAAAATCGCCCATTGCTTAGTGAAAATCGTATTCTAGGGATCAAAATAAGAAACTTTGTCGAAGGAACCATACCTCTAAAACGAATTCTGATGTCCCGGAAAAAAATCCCACTTTGACCCATTTAGAGTGCTCCAATTCGTCAAAGTTTCTTATTTTGATCCCTAGAATACGATTTTAACTGAGCAATGGCGACTTTTTTTGCCTCCCCACAAATCGACCCGGCCTTCACACGAGCAACGGTAGTCATTGAATACCGTTGCTCGTGTGAAGTATACCGGGTATAAATAAACCCCAGTTACCAACTTTCAGCCCGACCAGTTGACATTTGTCGTCTCTATGACGTTAAGAAGTCAAATCGGGAAGATGCCATATATGGGGGCTATATACAAAATTGGACCAATATTGCCCATTTGCAGATATAAGAAGTATATGTACCAAACTTCAGCCACCTAGCTCAAGTATTATAGATTGTAGCGTGATTACAACGGACTGACATGGCTAAATCGTCTTAGAGTTTTACGACGATTAATTTTTGGGGTGAAGAAAAATGACGGAATTTTCCGGCTATTTCAAACTTAAAACCTTGGTGAGAGAAGTGCAAACAAAAGGCGCGTAGACTTCACAGAGTAGAAGATCTACTACAAATGCTAACAAATCATAAATGTAGCAAATGATTGCCTTTAAGCTAGAGCGGGAGAAAACAAAACCAAGTATGTTTATTGCGTTAGAGTTTCCCTCGGCTGCCGTGAATAAAAGAGGCCGAGTTTTAAGTTTATTGAAAGGAAGAAACTTCTGATGGTAAAAAAATGGTAAAGCAAAAAAGGAAATTGACAGTTAAAGATAGAGCCAAGTTTACAAATTTAATTCAGGGATGGAAAACTTAATCTTTAGTACATTAGCGGCCGTTTTCAGGTAGCTCCGTTAAATGTTAAATGGTACTTTAACGACCCGTTAAGAAAAAATTGTTTTCAAGGAGCTCCGTTAAAATTTAACTGACAGTTTTAACTGAAAAATATTAATGAATTGTCAAAAAAAATAAATAAAAATATTTGAAAAAACTACATTTGAAAAGAGCTATGAGTAGGTACTCTCTCTGTGAGTTGCGTAATATTGAATATGCTACATTGTGGGAACCAGAAAGGTCAATAACCATTGCAAAACTCAAAGTTTAATGCAATTACACGTTTCCTTAAATTTTTTAACACAAATATTGTGCACGATTTTAATAAATTACAAAGAAAAACATAAAAATGTCAAAAATATTTTAAGAGTCATTCACAATAGTTATTAACATCAAGTTATCTAACGGAACCTTCCTGAAAACGAAATTTTTAATGGACCCTTTAAAATGTTCGTTAGACTAACTGTCTGTTAGCTAACTTTTTCAATAAAAATAACCAACGGAGCTACCTGAAAAGGGCCGTAAAGTAATTATAGTTAAAATAGGTTTAACATGGTGTCTCAGACAGACAATGAAGCCGACCAAAATTTTCGGCGGCGGCGGCGCATGGAAAAATGTCGATAGGCGGCGGCGGCTGATCGGCTGAGCCGATCAATTTTCAACAATCGGCTGAGCCGGTAAATTTTCCACAATCGAAAGCGCACGAATACGAATGTAATTCTCCTGCAAAAGTGGCTTTTGTTAATATTTTGCGTTAGAGGAAAAAACTTAAAATTAACACAAAGTTATGGAAGTTTGATATAATATTGCGAATATTCTGTGAAAATTTGAAAAAAAATCGAGGAAAACAATTTTTTTGGAACTCAAACTTTTTTAAACGTAGACTTTGAAAAAATCGGTTCAGCTGTAATTTTTGTTTTTTTAATAAAAGATAGCCATATCTTATATTAACATTAGCAACTTTTTATAAACTTTGTACGCTAAGCTTTGTACTTAACTCTAAATATTGCAAATTCCGAACCTAAGGTATCACTTTTTTTGGAACTCAAACTTTCTTAAACGTAGACTTTGAAAAAATCGGTTCAGCTGTAATTTTCGTTTTTTTAATAAAAGATAGCCATATCTTATATTAACATTAGCAACCTTTTATAAACTTTGTACGCTACGCTTTGTACTTAACTCTAAATATTGCAAATTCCGAACCTAAGGTATCACTTAGTAGTCGCTTTCTAAATTTTCATGGTTGCAAAAATAAAATCTTCTTGACTCACCAAATAAAATTCGGCGGCTGAGTTTCAGCCGATATGTAAAAAATCATCGGCGATGGCGCGCCGCCGGTTTGCGCCGCGTCGGCTTCATAGCCTGGTCTCAGATCAATATTTAATGGTGTTACAAACGGAGTGACAAAATGAATAAACCCCCCATCCTATGGTGGAGGGTATAAAAATCGTATGACCATTAAATTATTCATTGAGCTAACTTGACTAAACGAATGATACAGAGGTTCTTATTTTTAGGGCTACTTTCACGTCCAACTCTCAGAATTAAGTTCCAAATCAATGAGCTGAAAATGCTGTAATGGGTTATTATTAGTTCCTTTTCGATCCATCGAGGATCATTTAATTATTTTTGCATCTAATAAAATTTTTTGTTGTATATTCTGAAAAGTTAATGAGAAAGAAATCGGTATATAACCGGCTCTAATATATACGGATTCGTGGGAAAGGATGGGGAAAAATATTAACAATATTTTTTAATGTTTATAAATCCATAAAATCTTTAAAAATTAATATATCTCAATTATTTTTTTTTGTGTAATTTGTACGTCTTGACACCAGAAAGCGAGACTAATTCTAAGATTATTATATTTGTAAAGGAAACCACCACAATTCTCAAAATAAATTCGAAAATCCCTAAAAGGCACACAGAATACAGTTTGGTTGCCTCAACCGAATTATTTGCCAACCGAATTTTGGTACTTCTGTCTACTATAGTGCGAATCCATCGGGACAACCAATTTTTTGGTTGTGGTATACTTATGCTTCCATGTTGACAACAATCATATTTGGTTGCGCCAACTACGAAAATGGTGGCTAAAATTATATGTTGTAGTTGCCACAAACAACTGTTTTAAATAATTGGTTGTTTTGACAATTTGTCAGTCATATACTACCGACAATTAATTAAAAACAGTTTTCATTAATTTTCATTTTATTTATTGAACAAAAAACAAAACAATTCATAACTAAATTAAAAATCCCATATTACAAATTCATCACTCTTTTGAGATGTGGAAATATTTGGCACACATTTTAGTACACGAAAAATAAACACAAAACTTTTATGCAATATCGCTTAACCCTGTGCTTTCAATTTTATGATTGTTGCTTTTATTTTTTATTTATGTAAAACATTTTGCACAACATATTCTGCATTCCACACATTATTATCTACACGAGATTATTTTTGATTACCTATGCCGTTCTTGAACAAAATGTTGAAGATTTATTTATATCAAGTAATTTTATTTTTTGTTTTGTATCAGCAAAATAACAGCAACCAATCTTTCGGTTGTATTTCCCAAAATAAATAATTATTCTAAATTTCGGAAATGATTGGGATAACCAATAAACGATTATTTATTAATTTTTTTTCTGTTGTAGCAGCCAATTATTCGTTGCAATAATAATCTATGGTCTATTGATGCAATTTCTGTTGTCAAGAATAAAACATTGGTTGTCAGAACCACAAATCGATCATATGGAACTATAAAGAAAATTTAAAATTGGTTACCACAACTAACCGAGTGTCAATGAAAAAACAATCTTAATTCGATTGATACAACCATCGAGTTGCAAGCATTTCCATTTGATCGTATCCATGTTATTATTGTTGTTTCAACTATTTATTTATAAATACAACCGACAAAAGGTGTAGGCAATATACTTTTTGTTGCTAGTACTATTTTTTTATTGTTACAATCGAATTCCAACCAATTATTTTCCTGGGTGGAATTCCAACCATTTGTTTTTCTGTTGTACTAAAGACGGGCTTAAAATTCCTTTGGCAGTTTATCGTGTAACACATTACTACATATAACTATGGTAAATATTCGTTGGGTAACTGATCAGAGTATGAAGCCGCCGAGCCGAGCCGCCGATTTTAGCCGCCGCCGACCTTTTTTCACCAGCCGAAGCCGATTTTTGCTAAAATCGGCTGAAACACAGCAGCCGTTCCATAGAAAACTTTAAAATATGTATAGATACAATTTACATTTTTGACAAGCAAATAGCTATGAGTATATAGAAGATATATCGTCCCCTTAATAGAAGAATAATGTGTACGCATATACACTATTGTTTTTTATTGCATTCTAATAATCTACGTAATTGGTTCTATATCTGTTGAAATTCTACTTCCACAAATTGGGTTATTGGGTGTTTGAAATTGTTCATTAATAAATAATAACATCGAGTTTCAATTTCACAAAGACTTCAAATATGATTTTCGCGAAACGACAAATCAATTATACACTATTCATTTATTGGGTGGACGATATGGAAGTGAGTGATTTTCGTTTTGATTCGTTTATTGTCACAAGCGGGAGCTTAACATGTCTTAAATACCATAATATTGATAGTAATAGAAAAGTAATTATAAAAATTCTAATAATAAAATTTTTTATTTATTATTATATTATGTAAATATATATATAAATATTTTCGGAAAAAAATCAATGGAGTTTTTAAGAATAGTATAACATATAAATTAATAACTCCATTCTAAAGAATCAATCAAGTTAAGCTCAAAACAGTAGAGGTCGTTCCATTTAAACCACAAGGTAATTTCACACAAATTTCAAATTTCACTAAAACGCCGATTCACCTCTCCTGGAAAGAACCTGTTTCGACTTAAGCTATGTATAGACGAATGGCGGTAAAATGCAACCCTGTGAACGTACAACCGTGTGGACATACAATTTTTGTCTTGCAACGTAGGCAGAAAAGTCATTGTGAGATAATTTGCAGATTGTAATACGTGCGAAGTTTATGCATGTGACAACGGCGCCATTGTCAGAAAAACATTTTATTGGCCACTGTCTATAAAATATTTTTATTGGCAAATTCTGCATGTAAATATTTACAACATACATTTTAAATATATGAATTTGTAAGGGTTTCTTGCAATCATGTTCACCTTTGCCTAGGTTTAGGTTTGGTTAGGGTGGCAGCCGTATTTTTTTTACAAGCTCACATAGACCAGTTTAGGTCCCTAGTGTTACCACGGGCTGAAATGCCCCTCATCGAAACCAACCTGTTTGATATATAAATTTATCTATAGTACGAATATCAGTACTGGAAAAATCTGTTAGGCTGCCCAAAAGGCCGACCCCAGTATGTCCAGTCGTCGTTTACTCAAAGCGGGATAGTCGCAAAGCAAGTGCTCAATGCTCTCCACTTCTTCCTCATCTCCACAGCTTCGGCAGAAGTCATTGGAGTCAATAACCAATCTTTTGGCGTGTTCGCCGATCAAGCAGTGTCCCGTCAGAACCTGTACTAACGTAGACAATCGTTTCCTCTCTACTGCCTAGGAGATATTTTGACCTTCTCTGGTCATACCTTGGCCAGATTTGTCTAGCTACCCTGCAGGTGCCGATTTCTGTCCATCTTTCGTTGGACTGCCTGATTGCCTCTTGCCTAAGCCAAAGCTTGCACGTGGATAGTGGCGCACCAATATATGCAAATTCTTCGAGAATTTGTAATGTCGTCCCTTTCCTAGCAAGTTCATCGGCTTTGCAGTTCCCCGGGATATCCCTATGCCCAGGCACCCATATGAGGTGTATATTAAACTGCTCAGCCATCTCGTTAAGAGATCTGCGGCAGAGGGCTGTTTGTGAATTTAGGGATGTTGCCGCCAGAGAATTGATGGCAGCCTGGCTGTCCGAGTAATTTACAACGCCAGTGTTGGTTACTATGTTGCGACTCAGCCACTTGGCTACTTCCCATATTGCCATTATTTCGACTTGATAGACACTGCAGGTATCTGGTAGTACCGTGTAAAAGTGGAGATGGTTTCTATTACCTGGTATTCTTCCAACCCATTCATCTCTGGCGGGAATCATAGTGATGTAATTTCTCTCGAATGTGTACACAGTTTGTATATAGTCCACTCGGTCGGTTACCATAGCACTACACTTTGATATCCTCATGTGACCGTAGTTTTTATACCTCCACATTGATAGGCAGTTTAATCTTATTGCCGCTTTGGTTGCAACTTCTCTCGCCACAATATTAATCGGCAGTATATGGAGTAGGGCTTGTAGAGACACGGTCGCTGTAGTCCTTAAGGCTCCGCTTATGCTCAGGCAGGCAGTTCTCTGAACCTTTGTTAGTAGGTTGGTGACGGTTAGTTTGTCAGTTGCCGTCCACCATACCACAATACCGTATAACAGTATTGGACGAACTACTGCTATATATATCCAGTGGACGATTTTAGGAGAGAGTCCCCATCGCGAACCTACAGCCTTTTTGCAGGAATATAAGGCGACGTTGGCCTTCCTTACACGTTCCAATACGTTAAGTCTAAATAACATTTTCCCATCTAGAATTATTCCTAAAAATTTTGCACTTTCAGAAAAGCCTAGATCTGTTCCATTTATCCGAGGTGGGGGGTCCACATGTGGGACATTATTCATTCTAGTAAAGAGAGCCAATTCAGTCTTGTTGGGGTTAACGCCCAAACCGCTGCTTCTGGCCCATCTAGCCAACTTGTTCAGAGATACCTGTAGGATGTCTCTGAGGACGTTTACGAATTTGCCACTCACTGCGATTGCCACGTCGTCCGCATATGCCACGACCTTGCAGCCACAACGTTCTAGATCTAGCAGGATTTCATTCACCGCTAGGTTCCAAATTAGTGGAGACAGTACTCCTCCTTGCGGGGTCCATCTGTTTACAAACCTTGTTAGAGTTGTGGACCCTAGACATGCTGTTATGCGTCTTCTGGTGAGCAGACTTTGAATTAGTCTAATCAAACTAGTGTTAACTTTTAGATGTGAGAGTGCCGCAGTTACCGCATCTGAGTGAATGTTGTTAACAGCCCCTTCTATGTCAAGAAATGCCACCATGGTGAATTCCTTGAAATGCAGGGACGATTGGATAGTGCTCACAAGTTCGTGCAGGGCTGATTCTGTAGACTTGCCCTTATTGTAAGCATGTTGGTTCCCCGACAGGAGTTTTGTATCCGGGTTTTTTCCCTAATGAAATGATCTAAAAGTCTTTCCAGACCTTTCAATAGGAAGGAGGATAGGCTAATTGGTCTGAAGTCTTTTGGCCTAGTGTGTGATATCTTTCACGCTTTAGGTATGAATACCACTTTGGTATCCCTCCATCGATCCGGGACGTATGAAAGCCCGATACAGCCTACATAAATTTTCTCCAGCCAGGGGATAATGTACTTTAACATTTTCTGCATTTCTGCTGGGGTGATGCCATCTGGTCCAGGTGACTTGAAGGGCTCAAAGCTATTAATAGCCCAGCTTATTCTGGATCTCTCAGTCAAGAAGCTAGCGACGCTCGCAGTCCATTCGCACTCTTGTTGGTCCTGCTGATCCTCGGGTTCTGTTACAGAGTTCCCCGGGAAATGTGTTGCCTAACAATCTGTCATTGTCCGTACATTTGCGGCACTTTAGCAGGGTTGATAAAGTTGTCCGATCTGACAATCGTCTATACATAGCTTTAGCATACTTTGAAAATAGAGTATATCATAGAGCCGCCTAGCGGCATGGAATCGATGATTTTTTACCTCACAGTATCTTACAATTAACTTAAAAACATTTTTTATTTAAGAATAAATACCAGAGCTTAACTTTTCAACTATTATTTTAAATGTTAAAATGTCTAACATGGAGCCGCCGTATGTCAATTTTATGTCGACTTAGCCGCCTAGCCGCCGCCGCCGATCTATAATTTTCAATGGCAGCCGCCGCCGCCAATTTTGACTCGGCTTCATTCTCTGTAACTGATTCGTTGCTGTACACTCTTTCCTCAGAAAATAACATATACCCATATGTTGCCACATTTATATGAGAGTATAAATATGGCAACTCTGCGAGCACTATTTAACGTACACATGTTCCGTTTACTAATTGTTATATGACTTTAATAGAGTTACGTTTGGAATAAGTATTAATGGTATTTGCTAGTTTTTGCTGCTGCTGCTTGCCTTACTTGAAGACGGTCAAACTCCAATTTATAGTCTGACGGCATAGCCACCTCGTGGAACGTGCCCATAACGAGACCCGTTACAAACAATGCGCAATGCAAACAAAAAACGTGCAGCTAAAATAAAACTTTTCGTTAACACAATTTACACAAGAAAAAAAATTGCAACAACAACTGGGTATAAGCCACCGACGAACATGTCTCAAGTTGGTTAGCGCACAGGTTCGTATCGAACCCCACAACTTTTATGGTGAAAATAGAGATCAAGGTAAAAGAAAATCCCCCGAACTTCGTTTTGGCCAACATACGAGTACAATGCTCGGCGCGCGCATGCGTGCCGTTGCGAACGCGGTTTGACCGTTCGTTCGTTCGTCTGTTTTGGGGGACTTTCAATCGAACAGCACTCGTATACGATTTCTTCTTCGTTTTCGTTTTTTGCCGTCTTGCTTTTGAAGAAACCTCCAACAACTTGGCCGTATAACGATGTCTTTGACCGTCAATATCAGTGTTTGATCGTCACAATTCGATTTAGTTTTAATTCTCGACGCGAAGCGTCTTAACGTGTCCGCTCGTATTCGCTTGCTAATCAACACATCGCATCTACCGCAAAATTAAGGCCGCCACAGTGGTTTAGTGGTGGACATAAGAAAAATAAAAAGTGAAATTCAATACGAAATTTGAAATAGAGCTGATCTTTGACTTTGTCGCATTACACAAATTATCTACAACAAAAGTGTGTGTTTAGGTAAAAATTTACAAAAACCAAGGAATACAAAAAAAACTCAAAACAAATTAACTTACATAATATTTGGCTTTTTTTTTGGAATCTTGAAGAAATGAACATACTTATATGAGCTCAGACATGAGAGATGTGTGAAGATTTTACTTGTAAATATGTAATGGATCAGTGTATTAATTTTTCGTGTGTTATGAATGACAAGTTCCGGTTTTGGAAATTATTGTTACATAAAAATGTGGGTCGCTGTCGTCTGGCCATTCATGTATCATGGCCCAGACACTCTTAGACCGGTCGCTGGAGATCAAGTGAAAATTGTTGTTACTTTTTTTGGACAGCGGGTTTTTCTTCATATGTATTAGATAGTAGCATTAATCTACTTGTTGGCCATTGACTGACTGGCTGACTAACAAGTTGGCATATGTGGAAATTGTGTCATTAGAAATTTCGAGATTGGGTATTCCACTCTGTAGTTGCGAGAAATTCCGGTACATGTTTATATTTTCAAATATTGTGCTTGGAAATCTAGAAAAATAAATGTGGAAACTCAGCGATGTTATAGGTCGATGATATCATAAAGAAAGTTTTTTAGGATAAAAAAGTTTTTCTTTAACACAATCCGTTTACAATCTTGTAAATAGTCAATAAACCAAAAATCTTTTATAACAATTTTTTTCAAACACTGCGTTATCTAGTTTCGCAAAAATAAACAAAAATTGTTTATGGATATATTTATAAAAAAATATATTTAAATATTTTTTTCGATCTACTCATGTGCCCTTTTTAGGTGGAACTGATGCATTCCCTCGAATTAATCTTAGCTCCTATTTGAAAATACCAAAATGTGGTATAAAATTCCAGTTATCGGGAAAAGGGCAACGAAAATGTTGCACCTTTTTGCAGAAACGAAATCGCCATAAGAAAAAACATTTCAGTCGCATAAACCAAATGAAGTATACCCTCACTTTGGGAGTAATGTAATATAGTACATAGGGTGGGAGATGCCAGAACGATGATTGCTGCAAAAGTTATGGGAATGTTGTGTTCGAATGAATCTGCCAATTTGTGTGGTGAGGGAACCAGCAGTGTCGCCTAGTTTGCCTGAATACCGAATTGTAAGTCTGTAAGTTCACTGGTATTAACGTTATGAGCGATTCTATTCTGGTATGATTTGGCCATGTTGTGTGCGAGGTCATGGCAATAATGACTATTTTTCAACGAAATGTAGGTACTATTAAATAATTACATCAATATGCACTGGCATTAAGGTTATAAACAGCTAACTTTTTGTACAAAATGGTACGTACCTATGTGTGGGAGGTACCAAAAGGGGCAGGGTCACTTCGTCCAAATTTCTCCGGGTGAAAAATATTGGCGAAATCACATATAAACTATTACTATTTGTGGAATTACAGAGGATATGGATGGCTAGAATAGAAGTTACTATTGAACCAGTAAGAGAAATCTAAAGTTTGGGGGTGTACACTATATGATACCCTACATCACCCTAGTATTGTAGGATTCAATAACAATGAATTATCCAATATATACTTCAACTAAATTTTGTTTCCACTATTTACATTTTTAACATCTCTGCCTCTGTAGCCAAATCAGATGAAATATATATATAGGAGCTATGTATATCTAAATCGGATATGAGCAAAATCGGACGAAACATATATATGGGAGCTATAGCTAAATCTTAACCAATTTTCTTCAAACTCGGTAGTGTTGGTTCATGGATCAAGAAACTCTACCATTCTTAATTTCAAAATGATTGGATGTAAAATACAGCTTTTTCAGGACTAAAGAGCAAAATCGGACGAAACATATATATGGGAGCTATAGCTAAATCTTAACCGATTTTCTTCAAATTCGGTACTGTTGGTTCATGGATCAAAAAACTCTACTATTCTAAATTTCAAAATGATTGGATGTAAAATACAGCTTCTACAGGACTAAAGAGCAAAATCGGACGAAACATATATATGGGAGCTATAGCTAAATATTAACCGATTTTCTTCAAATTCAGCATTGTTGGTTCATGGATCACGAAACTCTACCATTCTAAATTTCAAAACGATTGGATGTAAATTATAGCTTCTATAGGACTAAAGGGCCAAATCGGACGAAACATATATATGGGTGCTATAGCTAAATCTTAACCCATTTTCTTCAAATTCGTAGTGTTGGTTCATGGATCACGAAACTCTACCATTCTAAATTTCAAAACGATTGGATGTAAATTATAGCTTCTATAGGACTAAAGGGCCAAATCGGACGAAACATATATATGGGAGCTATAGCTAAATATTAACCGATTTTCTTCAAATTCAGCATTGTTGGTTCATGGATCAAGAAACTCTACCATTCGAAATTACAAAACGATTGGATGTAAAATACAGCTTCTATAGGACTAAAGGGCCAAATCGGACGAAAGATATATATGGGAGCTATATCTAAATCTGAACCGATTTCAACCAAATTCAATAGCGATCTTAACAGCTGCGAAATACTCTAAACTGCTAAATTTCAGAACGATTGGTGAAATTGCGACCTGTAGTCGACGAACAACTTTACATGGACAGACGGACGGACAGACATGCTTAAATCGACTCAACTAGTGATTCTGGGTCGATCGGTATACTTTAAGGGGTATCTGTGTTATTTTCAGGTGTTACAAACATCTGCCGTGAAACAAACTTATAATACCCTGTACCACAGTGTGGTGTAGGGTATAAAAACCGAATGCTGCTTAGAAGTCATACGATTTTTATACCCTCCACCACAGGATGGGGATATATTCATTTTGTCACTCCGTTTGTAACACCATTAAATGATGATCTAAGACCCCATAAAGTATATATACTCGTATTATTAATCGTCGTAAAATTCTAAGACGATTTAGCCATGTCCGTCTGTTGTAATCACGCTACAAACAATAATACTTGAGCTAGGTGGCTGAAATTTGGTACATACACTTCTATATTGCATTCATTCCATTTTTGGATTTACCCGCATATATAGAATCTCCCCGATTTGACTTCTTAACGTCATAGAGACCACAAATGACAACTGATCGGACTGAAAATTGGTCCTTCACACGAACAACGGTAGTCATAGGTTCATGTTTTGATATAGCCCACATACAAAGGTTCCTCCAGATTTGACTTCGTAACGCCACAAAAACCTCAAACTTCATCGAATTGGTCTGAAATTTGGTATAATGAGTTTATTAGTACCCGTAATCATTCACATGCGATCCAAGGTGGAGGGTATGTAAGATTCGACATGGCCGAACTTAACGCTTTTACATGTTATTATTAATTTGTTTTCGTTAGTGACGAAAAAAAAACTAAAACATTCATGAAACATTTAATGACGTAGTAATGTTAATTTTTTGATTGCAATATCGTTAAACTGGTTAAGCTGTGCAGGTATTTTATGTAGTTATCATACAGATCGATAATTTCAGAAATATGCAGCATTTCTCATAATTATGTAAAGTGTGTAATCAGTGTAATTTGTTAGATCTGTTAATTATGTTAATCAGTTTTTGAGCTGAACTATTAGGTTATTATCATTATTTTTAGCATCTTGGAAACCTGCCTCAATATATCGTTGGTTTACTGCATAAACTGATAAATTTTCGATGAATTGTGTTATCCAAACTTAAAATAAAGATTATTCTGCATATATGCTCATATCACTTTATAGTTTTCTTCTAATTAATAGCGAACATCTTCTATATAGAATATGTGATATATAAAATAACATTTTCTGTCCTAGTATTATTTTTTTCATCTTCTATATAGAAAAACAAGTAAGAAAGTTCAGCTGGGTAAACCGAATTACGAATCCCCTCACCTTGAGTCCCACAAAATATTCCTCAATTTATTTATCTTTTGTTTTAATTGAATTATTTACAATTTAAATTGAAGTTAATAACTTTAAAGTATGCACTGTTATTAAAGTTTAAAACTGTTAACATGTGGTGCAAAATAGTCCATTTGTGCGGGACGTAGTAAAAGGCCAATGAACCCCACTTTTCACTGGACCAAGGTACTATAAAATCATTACACTGCACAAAGTTTCAAGTATTTTTGTGTGTACTCGTAGTATTAAAGTTATAAGCAGTTTACTTTTGGGACAAAATGGTTCATTTGTGGTGGGAGGTACCGAAAGTGGGACTGGATTTTAGGTACTATAAAAGATTACACTGTACAAAATTTCAAGTATTTATATGCACTGGTATTAAATATATAAGCAATTAAATTGGTGTACAAAAATTGTCCCTTTGTGTGGGAGTATAGAAGTTATTAGGCAATCAATATTTAACTAAATGTTAACCCTTTGTGAGGGAGGTACTAGAAGCAGTGGACCAATAATTCCCATCTTCGAACTTAACCATAAATAAAAATGTTGTCACATACCAAATTTGAAGTCAATCCGTTATTCCTTTTGAGAGTTATCGTGCGCTCCAGCCAGACAGACGGACATTGCTAAAATGATTTTAAACGTACAAAAACGGATTTCCGCCGAACACACTTAGGGTCTTAGGTCACTCCTTTGATGTGTTAAACTTTTGGCTCGTAGCAAATGATATATACCTTCCTCCCTGTAAGGTGAGGGTATAATAAGTGTATATAAAGACTGAATAATATCCTAATTTATATAGATTTTGCTCCAAGACATCCTAATCTTTAAAACAAGGTCATTTCTTACTTTAAACAAATACAATTTGTTAAATTTTAAGTATTTTGTTCTTATTTATATACGAGGGGAAGACTTGCTTTATCTTCTGCTCCGGCAAAATTAACTAAAACTACGGTAGTATACCGATTTTCCCTCGAAGTAACATTGGATTTATTGCTTTACTCAATAAGCTATAGCTACAAGGTGAACTATTCTCGACTTCGGTGAGTTTAGTTCCCGAAATTTATAGCCATCTGCCCTATGTCACAACATGGGACCATTGATATATATATATATATATATATATATATATATATATATATATATATATACATTTATTTAGGAAATCAGTCGAGATATCATAGGTCCACTAAGACCTCAATGGTCGACTGAAATGTTAGTGGTTGACTAAAAACAAAAAGTTGAACTAAGACATCAGAGGCGACCAAGGCCTCAGTTGTCGACCAAGACTTCAGTGGTCGACTAAGTCTTCAGTCGTCCAATGAAACCCTTACTAGTCTACTGAAAGTTGAGCTAAGACCTCAGAGGCGACCAAGATCTTAGTTTTCGACCAAGACGTCAGTGGGCGACCGAGACCTCACTGGACGACTAAGACCTCAATCTTCGACTGAAATATCTACGGTCATCTAAGAACTCAGTGGTCTAATTAAAGAATGGTCAAAACATCAATGGTCGAATGATGTATCAATGGTTTACTAAAACCCTCAATGGTATACTAAGACCTCCGGTGTGTACTAAACACCTCAATGGTCTACTAAGACTTCAGTGGTCAACTGATACCTTAATGGTCGATTAAGACCTAAGTGGCCTACCAAAACTCTAAATGGTCGACTAAATCTAGGTCGACTAAGACCATAGTGGTCGACTAAACACATAAAGTTAAACTGAGTTCGAGTGAGACTTTTGTTGGCGACTGAGAACTCTGAGAAGACTAAACCCTCAGATGTCGACTAAGACTTCGGTGATCCACTAAATCGTCAGTGGTTGAATGAGACCTCAGTGTCGCTAAGCTGTAAATGGTCGCTAAGATATTAAGGTTCGACTACGATCTCGGGTCACTAAGTTATCAGTGGTCGACTAAGATTTCTATGGTCGACTAAGAGCTCAGTGGTCGACCAAGACCTCAGTGGTCGACTAAGACCTCAGTGGTCGACTAAGATTTCTGTGGTCGATTAAGATCTCAGTGGTCGACTAAGACCTCAGTGGTCGACTAAGACCTCAGTGGTCGACTGAAATATCTACGGTCATCTAAGAACTCAGTGGTCTACTAAAAGAATGGTCAAAACATCAATGGTCCACTGATATATCAACGGTTTACTAAAACTAATGGTATACTAAGACCTCAGTTGTATACTACGTGTTCGACTAAGACCACAGTGGTCGACTAAAAATATAAAGTTCAAGTGAGACCTAGGTGGTCCACCGAGACCCCAGTGGTCGACTAAGATCCTCAACCTCAGTGGTCGAGTGAGACTTTAGTGGGCGATTGAGAACTAAAGTTGTCGACTAAGACTTCGGTGATCCACTAAATCGTCAGTGGTTGAATGAGACCTCAGTGTCCCTAAGCTGTAAATGGTCGCTAAGATATTAAGGGTCGACTACGATCTCGGGTCACTAAGATATCAGTGGTCGACTAAGATTTCTGTGGTCGACTAAGACCTCAGTTGTCGACTAAGATATCAGTGGTCGACTAAGATTTCTGTGGTCGACTAAGAGCTCAGTGGTCGACTAAGACCTCAGTGGTCGACTAAGACCTCAGTGGTCGACTAAGGCCTCAGTGGTTGACTAAGACCTCAGTGGTCGACTAAGACCTCAGTGGTCGACTAAGATCTCAGTGGTCGACTAAGATCTCAGTGGTCGACTAAGTCCTCAGTGGTCGACTAAGATTTCTGTGGTCGACTAAGATCTCAGTGGTCGACTAAGACCTCAGTAGTCGACTAAGACCTCAGTGGTCGACTAAGACCTCAGTGGTCGACTAATACCTCAGTGGTCGGCTAAGATCTCAGTGAACGACTAACATGTCAGTGGTCGGCTCAGATTTCAGTGTTCAATAAGATTTCACAGGTCGATAAGATCTCAGTGGTCGATAAGATATCAGGGTAGGCATATCTCGATGAGCTGGGTCGACCAATTTTTTTTTAGAGTACTCGATTGTGTAGCTTTGTCTATTCAGTTCATTTAAAGTTGAAACATTTCTATGGAATTTCTTCATACTTATTTCCTTATCCAAAATTTGTGCTAAAAATTATAATATCGTCGGCATACTGTATAAATTGGCCAAATTATTACACCGTCCGACAATTTAAAAAAAGTCGTCACACTTGAACCGGATCATATACATATGTACGTCTGAAACTATAAGCAAAATGGAGTTAATTTTCATTTCCTGATCCTGTTGCCCTTTAAAAGGTCTTCAACAGTTTCAAAGGACACAATTTTTCTAAAAAAAAAATATTTTAAATACTTATTCGCGAAACGATATTGGTGTCTAATTAAAGAGGAGAATTTTGGCTATTTCTACTATATTTCCAGGATAAAAGGAATTTCAAAAATGTCATATTTTTTCAGACAAATTCAATATTTTATTTTTCGAATAAATTTATATATTTTTTTCGAATAAATTCATGGAGATTTTCGAAGGGAATCCTATTTACCGGGAATAGTATTAAAAAAATTTTAGAAATACATTTTTAGAATACAACAATAACGATCTTGTGCCTAAGTGCAAAAACAAAATATGTTCTATGAAAGCAGATCGAATAAAACAAAAACAAGATTTTTAGAAATAGCCAAAATTCTCCTCTTGGATTCTCCTCCATATCGATATCTAGGGCGCGAATAAGTATTTAATTTTATTTTGTGTGAAAAATGTTATCCATTGAAAATTGTCAGTCCTTTTAAAGGGCAACAAGACCAGGAAATGGTCTGGACTGTCGAACGGTGTTATTATCAATATTTATAATGGTAATTGGTGTAATTTCAATACAGATTATTTCTATAAGTTAGAAAAGGAAATAAGTTAGAATAATCGTTAATATATATGTACTTAATACATCATAAATACACAGATTGACCCAGAAGTTTGAATCATGACATTGACATATATGAGCTGATGTTAATTTTTTCGTCATATTTAATATGTATTCCATGTAACGGTTGTCCACTTTACTGGGAAATAACTATGTATATCAACAAATCTGTTAATTATGTATATTAAAAAAAATGTGTCCTCTATGACAAATATTGTTAAATAATATCATTGGAATTTCTTCGAATTTTTAAATCGCAAACCCCTCTCTCTCTCTCTCTCTCGATTTCATAATGAAAAATGCCATCGGCAGCATTGCATAAGTCTTACAAGATTCATGTGGGTAGATTGAAAATATTTGAAAAATAACTAACGGAAATTCACAAATCTGCTGCAGCTGACATTTGTCATGTCATCATCATCATCATGTGAATACCGGTATATTTAAATATGTATACACAATTAATTATTACATCTACAGATAGATGAACGTGTAGATTTGTCTCTCTATTCAATTCATTTAAAGTCGAAATATTTCTATGAAATTCCTTAAGTTTTGAATGCCATCGATACGAAGACACTGGTTTTCGGTTGATATGTTCGAAGTTGTTCGAAACTGAAACACTTTCTATTTTCATAAACGATTAATTATTAATGAATGCTAATTTTTGTGAAATCGTTCATTAATATTTGTTTGTAAGAAAAAGAGGAAGAAGAAAAAATACGCTGCTTTGATATTGAAAACAAATACATATTCGTAAAAAGCAACATTATTATAAATAATGCGCAATGCCACAACGATTTCGTAATAATTTTGTTAGTGAAGAGAGAAATTTTTGTGTTAAAATAAGATTTATTGTTTGGCGTTTTTTTGTTTGTTACTTTGGCTGTTTAGATTTTGTATTTATTCCAATTCACACAATAGCAGATTAATAATGAGATTTTCTTTGCATTCACCAGAACAATGCAAAATTGGAATTAAATATCATTTGTTTTGCAAAAATCTAAATTTTTGAGCATCTTATTAAAATATCGAAGGGTAATAGGAAAAACATATTATTTTAATTTTGATAACCATTTTTATCTAGGTTTAAAATCGGATTTTAACAGGCTTATAGAAACTGTTATTAATCCTTAGAATATCTGTTAACTACAATATAATTAATAATCGAGCGCCCCAGTAGGTGAGTTGGTAGCGTACTCGCCTAAGTTTGGGGGTCGTGGGTTCGATTCCCACCAGAGGCTCTGGTCTGTCGCTGCAAAATTCAGCCATATGGTCTTTGTAACCCGGCCTTTCCATGGACCTTAAAATTAGAATATAAATTTACTTTGTATTGTAATTCATATAAATAAATAAATAAATAAATAATTAATAATATAATTAATAGAATATGAACATATTCAGTTGTTCATACTGTTTCGATAAGTGTATTTTTTTGAAACAGCAATACCACTTCCAATAGGTTTTTTTAAATTTGTATTAATCTTTCGAATAAGTTAAAAAATCACAATAATGATTTCTTCCGTTTTATTATGATTTAAACTTCGATAAATTAAAATTCGATGAACACCGTAATGATATCCCAATTTATTGTGTAAATTGTGATATTATATTTCGATAACATAATTTATCGAAATTGGAATTTGTTAATTTTGTATCTCAAGCTAAGTACACTCGATTGCCAGATCGGGCAACGTTATTAACTCTGTTAAAGTGCTGCAAATGTACGGACAATGACAGATTGTTAGGCAAACGTAAATTGAGAGTTCAGAAAGAGTTTGCAAGAAAACCTCACAAGTTCATATATTTTGTAAATATTTATATGCAGGATTGCTAATAAAAATATTTTATAGGCAGTGTTGCCAATAAAAATGTTTTTCTGACAATGGCGCCGTTGTCACATGCATAAACTTCGCACATCTAATAATCTGCATATTATCTCACAACAACTTTTCTGCCAACGTTGCCAGACAAAAAGTTGTATGTTCACAGGGTTGCATTTTTCCGCCATTTTTCTGGCAGTGATTTTAACTTATTTTTAGAATATATTCTCTTCCATAAACTGATATAAATCGTATTAATGATTTGTTCCGATATATAGCTTAAATCGTGTCTTTAGAAAAATTTTAGTGATTTGATCCTATTTATTCAATAACAATGGAATACTATAGACGTCGCATGGTATTTACAGACTTCATCCGCCAAGTGGCGTCCGAGCAGCCTTTCTCTCATTCTCAAATTCCATTCCAGAATCTTTTTGTGCTCTCAAATAATTTCTGAGAAGAGAGTGAGTTTTTCAGTTTATTTTGTTGTTGAATGTTTTGAAGTTGGAATATAATAAAATTACTGATGAAAATCTTTTCGCTCTTTGCAGAGTAAATGAAAGTATCTATCCTCTCTTTGCAGAACGCTCTCTTTACAGTTAAGCCGGACAAAGCGCCATCTTCAATACGCTGACATACTAAACGAATTGTCAAACTCCATGCGACGTCTATAGTATTCAATTGTCATTGATTTATTTTGTAATTCTCGACTTCTCGTTATCGATATAACAATATTTATAGAAAATGCAAATGATAAGTAAGGACAAGTCCTTAGTGGTTGACTAAAATCTCTGTTGTCGACCAAAACCTCAATGCTCGGCTAAGACCACAGTGATCTACTGAACCTTGGAGGTGGTCTAAAACCTCAATGTTCGACTAAGACCCCAGTGCTTGACTAAGATCTCATTCAATGCTAATTTTTTAATGGTTATCAAAATTTTTATGAATTGTTACATTTATTTATTTATAGAATTTTCAAATTGTATCTTTAATGTATCAAACTGAACCGTGCTCAGTGTTTGATTTAATACCTCATCGGTCGACCAAGATCTCAATAATCGACCAAGACCTCATGTTCGACTGAGACCTCAACGGTCGCCTGAAATCTCAATGGTCGACTGAGATCCCGATGGTCGACTAATGGTAATTTCGATTCTGAAAAAAATGTTGCCCCGTCTATGAGAAATTCTGAAAATTTTTTGCCCGGATGCAAACCCTCGAATCAATCTTAGCTCCAATTTCAAAATTCCAAAAAGTGGTATTAAAGCCCAGTTTTCGAGAGTAGGGCAACGAAAATGTTGCCCTTGTGTGCAGAAACGAAATCGGCATAAGATCCCAGAGATAAGTGGTCTACTAAGGCATAAGACCTAAGAACTCAGATGACATTATATTTCGATAACAATATTTTTATAAATTCTGTATACTAAATATACTACATAAACTGGCCAAGTGAATTTTCGATAAATTTGTTATCGAAATTGAAAGTCATTGTTTACTAAATAAATAGGACCAAATAACTACAATATTTAAAGTCATGATGTACACTATTAATCGGATAACTTCGGATTAATCGGATAATTTCCTATAAATTTATATAAGAGAACATCTTCTAAAACTTTAAAATAAAAATGTCTAAGAAACTGTAAAAAATTGGATTGATATTTCGATAAAAATATTTATCGGAATGGATTTGTTTAGCTTATGCTCTAAACCTTCGATGATATACGAGATAAACAAATTAACGAAATCCATTTTCTATAAATTATGTTAGCGAAAAGTAGTATCACGATTTACAGGATTTCTTTTATAGAGGAGAACATCTTCTATAAACTATTGATAAAGAAAATTGATTATTAAAAATCAAAAGAAAAAAAATATTTATAAAAATTGATTTGGTCTACTTATCCTGTACACCTTCGATATTAAAATAGGAAAACAAATTACCAAAAATCCATTTTCGATAAATTATGACCCCGGAGGTCATCTTAAACCTCAGAGATCGTCTAGGACCACTGTGGTCGAGCACTCAATGTTTATAGAGACTGGAATTCTATTTATAGAAATTGTTCCTTATCCTGAATACCGAATATAATACATAAACTGGCTAAGTAAATTTTTGATAAATTTGTTATTGAAATATAAAGTCACTGATTACAATATTTAAAGTCGTGATGTATAGGATTTTCCAATATAATTTCTTTGAAAACAAGTAAGAAAGTTTCAGTCGGGTAAACCGACTAAGGTATACCCTCACTTTGTGAGTAATGTAATATTGAATATTACTCGAATTATTCTGTCAATTTGTGTGGGAGATACCAGAAGGGGTTTATCAAATACACCTTTTTTTTTGCTGAACATTAGATATTTTAAATTCATTGCACTGTACCGACTTATAAGCATTTATGTGCACTGGTATAAACCTTATGAGACATTAAATTGTGGTATGATTTGGGCATTTTGTGTGGGAGGTACAAAGAGGGGCGTGGCAATAACGCCCATTTTTCACAGGGCTATAGACACTATAAAAACATTACACTGTACAAAATTTCAAGTATTTTTATACACTGGTTTTAATGTTATAAGCTGTTAACTTTTGGTGCAAAAAGGTACCTTTGTGTGGGAGGTACCAAAAGGGGCGTGACAACAACACCCATTTTTCCCTGGACTGTAGGCAATATAAAAGCATAATACTGTACAAAATTTCAAGTATTTTTATACACTGTTATTAATGTTATAAGCTGTTAACTTTTGGTGCAAAATGGTGCATTTGTGTGGGAGGTACCAAAAGGGACGTGGCGACTTCGCCCATTTTTCTCGAGTTGATAACGACTAATAAGCTAATACTATGTGTGGAATTTCAAAAGATTCGAATAAGTGGTATAGCAGTTATTAAAAAATCAACATTTTAACCCTTTGTAGGGAAGGTACTAGAAGGAGTGGACCAATATGGCCCATCTTCGAACTTAGCCGGAGATAGAAAAAAATATTGCCACATACCAAATTTGAGGTCAATCGGTTACTCCTTTCGAGAGTTATCGTGCGCACCAGCCAGCAGACACACAGACAGACAGACAGACAGACAGACAGACAGACAGACAGACAGACAGACAGACAGACAGACAGACAGACAGACGGACGGACGGACATTGCTCATTCGACTTAAAATGACCCAAAACGGACTTCCTCCGAACATACTTGGGGTCTTAGGTCACTCCTTCGACGTGTTACACTTTTTTCCGTAGCAAATGATATATACCCTCGTCACACTAAAGTGAGGGTATAAAAACACACTTTTTGGTTAGGAAATTCAAAAGTTGTTTATTTAATGTGAAGTACAATCGATACAATTAAGTTCTAAATAAAACGTTATTCAAATGGCCTCCACGACTTCTTCTGCAGGAACGAATTCGATGAACCCAATTTTCGAGCACTTTTTCCACTAAATCAAGTCGTATGTCATGAACGGCACGTTCAATATTGACTTGTAAAGCTTGAAGAGAGTCTGGTTTATTTCGAAAGACCAATGACTTCAAATAACCCCACAAGAAATAGTCTAATGGTGTTAAATCACAACTTCTTGGAGGCCATTCAATATCACAATTTCTTGAAATAATCGAATCTCCAAACTTTTCTCGCAACAATTCAATTGTTTCATTTGCTGTGTGGCACGTAGCCACAATCGGTCGATGGCAAAAAGATAGCTCTTAAGAAGAGCTAAAATATTGCTCATGGGTGTCAAGGTCGTATGTCGACTGGAAAGTGTTTTTTTTGTATATAAAAATAGTCTAAAGAAAATTGACTACTACAAAAAATTAAGAAAAAATATTTATCGAAATTGATTTGGATAGCTTACCTTCGATATCAAAATACAAGAACAAATTTCCAAAATCCATTTTCAAAAGTAGTATCACCGATTTACAGCATTTGTTTCAATTTATAGAGCAGCAGATTTAATAAAGAAAATTTTTTTAAAAATTTCGAGAAACATGTAAGTCGTAGAATTGAAATTTCGATAAAAAAACAATTGATCGAAATGGACTTGGTGAACTAATGTATGTGGATATATTGGCATATTGCATAAGTTAACCAAGCTATTTTAATACGCTTTGTGTTATTGAAATTTTAATTCGTCAAATTAAGGGCTAACATATTCAAACGATTTTCTAAATCTAAAGAAAACATTTTCTTTAAAATGCTTATAAAATTAGTCTAATAAATGTAAAATTAGTCTAAATTTCAATACAAAAATTTTGAAATGATATAAATTAGGGATGTAACGAATATTCGCATATGCGAAGGCGAATTATTCGCATCATTTTCATATTCGCTTCCGCATTCGCATTCGCAAAAAACAATTTTGAAATATTCACTTTAGCATTCGCTCTCGCAAAAATATATTTCAGTATTCGCTTCCTTTTCTTAAAATTGTCATATCTACTTAACCGCATCACATATTTTAAAATTATGTGTAATACCAATGGAAACCTTTGATACTTCTCTTCAAAAGAGTTGAATAAAATATGTTTGTCCTTGTGGCAACAAGAGGTCAAAATATAGAAAACATCCGTTATACTGAATATCCTGGAAAGTATTAATTCAGTTTTTTAATTTTGTTTGTACTAAAGGGTGAATCTATTATGAACCATGAAAAACTTGAAATAGATTCCTGATGGACCCAAATGATTACCAATTTTCTTGATTCAATATTATAATTTTATATACTATTCGCTTTCGCATTCGCTTTAATTTTCGATAAGTTTTGTTATCGAACTTCGTTTAGGGTAAATCAATGTTACAGCTAACTATGTTACTTTCGATAATTACACTGGTCACATTTTTTTGCGGCACTGGATTTCGCATCCGATTTGGTTATATGACATAATGCAGTTCTTAGCCTAAAAGGTAGTTCCATTGTTTTAGGACTAGTTCTCGTGATAAATCGCGATTAGCAAAAATAGAGACACATATTTTAGCATAACTCGAGAACCATTTATCCGAATTAGTTCAGGAGAGTTTCAAAGAATCCGAAACTAAGTAGGCTCCAACTTAATTTAATTGAAAGATAGTCCCAAAAAATCCTACTTTATGAAAATATTTTAATAATTTTTATATAACGTGTAATGAAAATATCGAAAAATGTTCATTTATTAAATTTTTATTATTTTATCATTAAGTCTTATATGTCATGTCATTAAGTCTATTAAGTCTTATATGTCAATAAAATGAAACTGTTCCATAGGAAATCGGTGAACAAATTCAAAAGTTATTGGCAAATTATAACGAAAGAAAAACGTTTTTTATTGGATTTTCTGGGAAATTTTTGATCGGGACAGTGTCTTTGATACCAGTTGCAGTGAAAATAATTTCGGGGATGATTTACTAATTTCGCTACAACTTTTTAAGTTATGCATTGAGAATTTCCCATAGATTTTTATGAAATTTGTTAAAATTTTCTCAAAAAATAGGATTTTTTTGCAATATCTTGTAAGATATCGTCGAAACCGCTTAACGAATGTAAAATATGTTTTAGAAGAAGCTGAAAGCTGCTTAATGGTTCTCGAGTTATGCTATAATTTGTGTCTCAATCTCCCTATTTTGGCAAATCGCGATTTATCGCGAGAACTAGAACTGATTTAAAGAAACTACCTTTAAGTGTAAGAACTGTATTATATCATATACCCAAATCGGCTGCGAAAATATAATTTTTGATAACAAATATTTATCGAAATAAACTTACCAATGATATTGTGGGTTTACAGATATCTTACATATATTTAAACTAAATAAGTTTATTCCGTTAAAGACTTTTTATGCGGTTTTCAATTCGATGCATTAACCGAGCAAGTCCATTTCGATAAATATTTGTTATCGAAAATTCAATACGAATACATATCTGTTTTTATTTGCAATTTACAATTAAAATGTTCAGTAATGTTTTTCTCTACTAAATTATAGACGTTTTTCTCCTGAATAAATGAAATAAAATCTATACTGATGTAACCCGAATTTTCGTGTAAATCATGATTTAAATCTCGATAACAAAATTTATCAACAATTTACTTTGTTTATGACATATGCCGACAATATAATTCTAATTTCGAAAAAATTCAAGCCGAGTTCGAAATCTACTTCTTTACCAATAAAAAGAGAAATTACTTATTAAACAACATTTCCCACTATTCTCTAATATACGTCCGTAATAACCATTAACCACACATTCTACTTAAAGTGAATTTTGCTAAAACACATTGACCTCTTTTTTTTCGACCATAAAATTATAAATAAATGTTATTTGTTTAAAATATATATTATTGTAGCACCTCGTTTTGTGCCCGACAAAATGAGAAAAAAAGGTGTTCTTATTGTTCGCATATAACACATTCACAAACAAATTACTTACACCTCAATTTCGTCAGACCAGCAGACAACAACCATTTCAAAACATTTTCATTTTATTTTATCACCAAACCAAGCCGCCAACAGCAATCACATGGTTTTTATGGTGCTACCAGCTGTCAACAGTCATCTTAATGTTGGCTTTAAGGCATTTCTCTCGTGTTTGGCTTGGAAAAAATTCAATTGTGGTAACAAACTGAAGTGTTTGCGTGTAGCAGTGGCAGTAGCCGCATTTGAAACAGTGGCAATAAAGGCCCATTTACCCTACTTAACTGTCGACAGTTATAGATTCTTGTCTTCTACACTTTAAAGTACAGTGGATATTGTTTACAGTGTACAAGGTGGGAAAAGTTTTTAAACTATAGTAAATTGTGCAACATCTACATGCTTTAAATTTTATCTTAGATGGTCAGCTGTCAATCACAAAAACTTAAAAACAGGGTTGTTACACACGATGAGAACTTTTTTTTTCTATAAAACAGTTCCAGTTGGGAATGTTTTCTATAAAAAGCTGCCGATGAGAACGTTTTTTCTTTGAGAACTTTTTCTATAAAAGTTCTTGATGAGAACTTTTTCCTTGTAAAAAGTTCCCGATGAGAATTTTTTCTGTGAAAAAGTTCACGATAGGATTTTCTTCCATGAAAAAGTGATCGACAATAACTTTTTTGCATGAAGAAGATCAATGATAACTTTTTTACATGAAAATGTTCAATGATAACTTTTTTCCTATAAAAAGTTCCTAATGAGAATTTTTTTCCTATAAAAAGTTTCCAATAATAACTTTTTTCCTATAAAAAGTTTCCAATGAGAACTTTTTTCCTATAAAAAGTTTCCAATGAGAACTTTTTTCCTAAAAAAGTTCCCGATGATAACTTTTTTCTATGAAAAGTTCCCGTTGAGATCTTTTTCTATGAAAAGTTCCCGTTGAGAACATTTTCTATAACGGGAACTTTTATAGAAAAAGTTCCCGTTGAGATCTTTTTCTCTAAAAAGTTCCCGTTGAGAACTTTTTCTATAAAAAGTTCACGTTGAGAACTTATTCTATAAAAAGTTCCCGTTGAGAACTTTTTCTATAAAAAGTTCCCGTTGAGAACTTTTTCTATAAAAAGTTCCCGTTGAGAACTTTTTCAATCAAAAATTCCCGTTGAGAAATTTTTCTATAAAAAGTTCCCGTTGAGAACTTTTATAAAAAGTTCCCGATGAGAACTTTTTTCTATGAAAAAGTTCCCGATGAGAACTTTTTTCTATGAAAAAGTTCCCGATGAGTACTTTTTTCTATGAAAAGTTATCATTAAGATCTTGTTTCTATAAAAATTTCCTCATGAGAACTTTTTTCCTATAAAACGTTCCCGATGAGAACTTTTTTCCTATAAAAAAGCCGATGAGAACGTTTTTTCTTTGAGAACTTTTTCTATAAAACAGTTCCAGTATGGAATGTTTTCTATAAAAAGTTCCCGATGAGAACGTTTTTTCTTTGAGAAGTTCCCGATGAGAACTTTTTTTAAAAAAAGGTCCCGATGAGAACTTTTTTCCTATAAAAAGTTCCCGTTGAGAACTTTTTTCCTATAAAAAGTTCCCGTTGAGAACTTTTTCTATAAAAAGTTCCAGTTGAGAACTTTTTTTTAAAAAGTTCCCGATGAGAACTTTTTTCTATGAAAAAGTTTCCGATGAGAACTTTTTCCTATGAAAGAGAACTTTTTTTAAAAAAAGGTCCCGATGAGAACTTTTTCTATAAAAAGTTCCCGTTGAGAACTATTTCTATAAAAAGTTCCCGTTGAGAACTTTTTCTATAAAAAGTTCCCGTTGAGAACATTTTCAATAAAAAGTTCGCGTTGAGAACTTTTTCTATAAAACGTTCCCGTTGAGAACTTTTTCTATAAAAAGTTCCAGTTGAGAACTTTTTTATAAAAAGTTCCCGATGAGAACATTTTTCTATGAAAAAGTTTCTGATGAAAACTTTTTCCTATGAAAGATAACTTTTTTTAAAAAAAGGTCCCGATGGGAACTTTTTTCCTATAAAAAGTTCCCGATGAGTTCCCGAGGAGAACTTTTTCTACAAAAAGTTCCCGTTTCCGATGAGAACTTTTTTTTATAAAAAAGTTTCCGATGAGAACTTTTTCTATAAAAAGTTCCCGTTGAGAACTTTTTCCTATGAAAAAGTTTCCGATGAGAACTTTTTCTATAAAAAGTCCCCTTTTTATAGAAAAAGTTGTCAACGGGAACTTTTTCCCGTCTTAAAATTTCAGTATTTTAGACTACTTTTGGAATACCTTTTGTCTGATAAATAATGGACAAAATTTCCAACGCATTTTGCCATCTCCGTCATAAAAATATAAATATTTTCGTAGCTTGTGTATTATTTTTTAATTGGCCAATTTTAAACATATATCACACCTTGATTTAAAGACGTGGAATTTTGAAAAATCAATACAAAATGTATTACTTTCATTTCCCCCAAAATTTTTCGATTTTTGTTACGTAAACAATATTTGCATATAAATGAGATTACACATAACCGCGACCCACTGTATAAGAGTTAATAATAAAGTTGTAAAAATAAGTGTGTGTGTGTATACATGGATGTGTCAGCACATTCATACAGACGTACTCACATTGTTCAATACAAATATTGTTGTCTGTGTTAATGTAATAACGAACATATTTTATTTGAATTTGAATTTAAGTCTAGCACCTCTTTTGGTCACATACTTTCTTTTTATAGAGCGAAGGGGGAAGGGCGGGCAAGAAGCGAAGATCGAAAGAGGAAACGAAAAAATCAACGAAACAAACAAAACTAAATTTCACCAACAATTTCGACAACAACAATAAAAAACAAAAACTTACGCATTCTTTGGCATTTCTGTGTTTCTCAAGTTTCTTTGGTGTTGGGATAGATATCTGTTGATAGTGAAGAGTTCAACAAGTTTGTTTCTTGGGACAAACGGACGGACGGACAGAGGAATCTTCAAAGACCAAGAAACGTATACGCCAACGTATGTATCGAGTTCTGTTGAACAGATTTTTTCCGTAAAATTACCATGACGAAATATTTCCAAATCACAGTCGGTCGGTTGGTCGACCACATTCCCTTTCCTCCAGACCTTCCATATTTTAAGTAGTGCGGAGTAAATATTATGAATATTCATTGAATTCAATCAATTAGGTAACACCAAAGTTGGTAACAACACATTAGACCCATTAGGCCATCCATACATGCGAGTATGCTGCATATGTATAAGACCCGAGACCTCTGATGGGTGTGTGTTTTGTTGACCTTTTTTGGAACTTATTGGCAGCGAACTTGTCGTTCATACTTCATTGGCCGGCATTAGATTGAAATAATTTCACTCTCGTTCCGGATTTGTTTAAACACTTTTTTTGTTCGTCCGTCTGTCTGTGCATTAAGCGCGTAGATATTTGTTTATTTTTGTCATTATTTATTTTTTTTTGATAAATATGGATATGGGCTTGTGTTGTTGTTGTTGTTATTGTCTTAGTCGCCATGAATTGTTTTGTATGTAAAGTGGAGAAATTTAATGCCATCCATTGTCTGGTTCCATATGGAAGTGACGAAGACTTCTACCACCGCTTTTAGGTTTTATGTGTTGGAATTTTGTTGGTACTTTTATGGGGTGTTTTCCGATGGAATTTACTTTTGTTTGATTTTGCGGAAGTGTGATAAAAGTGAAATTTTAAATCGATTTTCTCAAAGCGTTTTCAAATTTCGGATTATGTATGAGTCAATACTCTAAAGCCAAATATTTAATTTCATCAATAGACATCGGAGTTTTGTTCAAATAAAGAACATATCAATACCTCCATTCTAAAACATGCTAAGTCGACTTAGCATAGTTTTAGGGAGATTGAATTTTTAATTTCTACATATTCCAAATTATATTCAGTCAAAATTTGGTGTTTATCCGTCAACCCAATCAAAAGTTATTCACAAAACAGTACGGGTCTTTCGATTTGCATTATAAAGGAATTCCACACAAAATTAAAAAAATCATCAAACTTCGATCGCTTCTCCTGAAAAACTACCTTTTTGCACTTGGCATAGTTTAGAATGGAGGTATTGGTATCTAAAATATGCCAAAAATATATTTGAACGTTAAAATGTCTAAATGCAAAGTTTGGATGAAAAATAAAATAATATGCAAATAAACGAGGTCTATATATCTATCTAAATAAATACATTATTTATATAAAAATAAATAAATTTTTTCTATAGGAATTGTCAATTTTTTATGCAATAAAAAAATTTAGTAGGATGCAAAAATAAGTTTTTGCTATAAAAAAGTCCTTTGCTTTTTGACATGAACTTTTTGCTACAAAACATTCATTGAGTAATTTTTGCTATAAAACGTTCATTGAGAACTTTTTGCTATAAAAGTTCAATGAGTTTTGGTAAAAAAGTGCATTGATAACTGTTTGCTATAAAAAAGTTCAAATATAATTTTTTGATATTAAAATTCAATGGTAAAATGTTTTCTATAAAAAAGTTACAAGATAACTTTTTGTAATCAAAAAGTGCAAAGATATTTTTTTGCTACTAAAATCATTAAAAATAACTTTTAACTATATAAAAGTAACTTTTTGCTATATAAAAGTTCAAAGACAAATTATTGCTATTAAAGGTAGAAAGATAATTTTTTGTTATAAAAAGTTCAAAGATAAAATTTTTGTTATAAAAGAGTTTAATGAGATCTTTTTTCTATAAAATATTTTAATAAGAACTACTTTAAAAATTCCGGTGGGGACTTTTTGCTATAAAACGTTCATTGAGAACTTTTTGCTATAAAAGTTCAATGAATTTTTGTGAACAAAATATGGAATGATATCTTTTTGCTATTAAATACAAAGGTAAAATGTTTTCTATAAAAAAGTTTGAAGATAACTTTTTGCAATAAAAAAGTTCTCAGATAACTGTTTGCTATAAAAAAGTTCATAGCTAACTTTATCACGTATAAGATACAAAGATAAAATTGTTTCTATAAAAAAGTTCAAAGATAAAATTTTTGCTTTAAAATTGTTCGATGATAACTTCTTTCTATAAAATAATTCAATACGAAACTTTTCTAAAAGGAGTTCAATGACAACTTTATACAACATTTAAATCAGAACATTTTCAACTATAACATTTTCAACTATAACATTTTCAACAATAACTTCGGTGGGAACTTTTTGCTATAAAACGTTCAGTGAGAACTTTTTGCTATAAGCGTTCAATGAATTTTTGTAAAAAAAAATATTCAATGATAGCTTTTTGCTATTAAATACAAAGTTTTTGCTATTAAATATAAAAAGTTTAAAGATAACTTTTTCCATTAAAAAATTTTATATATAACTTATTCATATATAAGATACATTTTTTCTATAAAAAAAGTTCAAAGATAAAAATGTTTCTATAAAAAGTTCAAAGATAACATTTTGCTATAAAATTGTTTAAAAATAGTTAAATAAGAAATTTTTCTATAAAGAGTTCAATGACAATTTTATACAACATTTAAATCAAATATTTTCAATTCCTACTTTTTTCAATAAAACAATTTAATGAAATCTTTTTCTATAAAAAAAAGTTTGATGAGCACTTTTTCTATAAAAAGAAGTAAATTATAACTTTTTGCTATAAAAAACTCAGTAAGTAAATTTTGATATAAAATGAGTTCAGTGAAAAAATTATGCTATAAAGTTCGTTGAGAACTTTTTTTTGTTAAACAGTTCGGTAAAAACTTTTTGCTGTGATAAAAGTTCGGCGAGAACATTTTTTATAAATTCAATAAGAATTTTATTGATAATAAAATTCAATGAGATATTTTTGATACACTAAGTTTAATAACAACGTTTTGAAAAAAAAATGTGCCATGAAATTTTTTCTGAAAAACAAAAAACTATATGATAAAATTTTTGTATAAACAAAATCAACGACAATTTTTTTTTATAAAAAAAGCAATGAGGGATTTTTTCTATAGTAAAGACCACTGAAAACCTTTTATAGAAAATATTTAAATTATTTTTTTCTTCTATAAAAAGCCCAAATTATACCTTTTTGCTAAAAAAATATGAGTGAGAAGTTTGTACTATAAAAAAGCTCTTTAAGAATAATTTTTCGGTGAGAATTTTTGACTGTAATAAAAGTTTGTTGAGAACTTTTGATATAAAAAAGTGGAATGATAAAATTCAATACCAAAAAAATCAATTCAATTTTATACTATGCTTCTTTTGAAAAGTTAAATAAAACTTTTTATCTGATTCTAACTAGGATATTGTTCTGGCTTTAAGACTAAAAGTTGAATGAGAACTGTTTGCTTTAAAAAAGTTCCATGAGAACTTTTTCTTATACAAAAATTCAGTGAGAACTTTTTCTAGATAAAATATCACTGCACACTATTATGGAAAAAATCACTGAAAACATGTTTCTACAAAACGATCGCTAAGATATTTTTTCTTAGATCTGGAATATCTGAGATATTTTTTTTTTATAAAATATCATTTAGATCTTTTATCTTTAAAGGGGTTCAGGGGAACGCTTCGAACATTTTGCTATAAAAAGCTCAGTGAGTAAATTTTACTATAAAAATAGTCAGTGAGAACTTTGTGCTATAAAAAAGCTCAGTAATAACATTTTGCTTTAAAAAAGTTGGATGAGAACTTTTTGCTATTAAAAAAGTTCTGTGAGAACTTTTTGTTATAAAAATGTTGGTGATGACTTTTTGCTATAAAAAAACTTAGGTGAAAAATTTTCTATAAAAAAAAGTTCGGTGAAAACTTTTTGCTACAAAATACTCAGCGAGTGAATTTTGCTATAAAAAGAGTTATTTTTGTTATAAAAAAGCAATGAGAACTTTTTTCTCTCGAAAAGATCACTGAAAACTTTTTTATAAAAAAAAATTAATTAGACTAATTTTCTATAAAAAAGCCAAATTATACGTTTTTGCTATAAAAGAGATCCGCAGACGGTTTTGGAAGTTGTTGCTATAGATAAGCGCAGTAAGTTAATTTTCTTATAACAAAAGTTCAGTCAGAACTTTGTGTAAAAAAACTCAGTAAGAAAATTTTGCTGTATAAATGTTTGGCGCAATTTTTTTAACGAACATTGAATTATAACTTTTTTTAAAGAAAAGATCACAGGAAACTTTTTTATGGAAAAATATCACAGAGAACATGTTTCTACAAAAAGATCAGTGAGATGGTTTTTTACAAAAAAATATCAATGAGATCTTTTGTTCTAAAAAAACCACTGAGATATTTTCTATAAAAGATATCAGTTAGATATTTTTCTATAAAAAGGTTCAGTGGAACGTTTGGAACATTTCGCTATAAAAAAAGAACTGAGAACTTTATTCTATAAAAAAGTTAGGTGAGAACTTTTTGCTATACAAAAAGTCCGCAGAAAACTTTTTGCTATAAAAAAATTTATAAAATTTTTTGCTATAAAATACGGCTCAGTGAGAACGTTGTATTATACAAAAGCTCTGTGATAAAAAATTTATGTATAAAAGTTCGGTGAAAATTGTTTCCTATAAAAATAAGTTCGGTGAGAACTTTTGCTATAAAAAAGTTTGGTGATAACATTTTGCCACAAAAAAGTTCGGTGATAACTTTTTGCTACAAAAAAGTTCGCCGGAGAACTTTTTGCTATAAATAGGAAAAATAACTTTTAGATCTTTTTCTATAAAATAAGATTCTAAGCTAAATTTTTCTAGAACTATTATATCAGAGAGTATTTTTTATAAAGATGTTCAGTAAGAACGTTTTTTTTTTCTATGAAAAACGTTATTTCTATCCATGAATATCACTAAAAACTACTTTTTAAAAAGTTCACTGAAATATGTTTGATAAAAACGTTCAATGATATATTTTTAAGAAACATATATTATATTTTTCTATAAAATAAGATTCTAAGCGAACTTTTTCTAGAAATATTATATCAGAGAGTATTTTTTTAAAAAGATGTTCAGTAAGAACGTTTTTTTCTATAAAAAACGTTATTTCTATCCATGAATATCACTGAAAACTTCTTTATGTTTATTCATTTCAGTTAAAGCTCTTCCCAAATATCTATCTCACATCACACAAAATGCGAAGCTCTCTTGTACTGCTCTGCTTGGCCCTGGCGGCATGCCTTTCAGCTACACAAGCGGCGTCTTATCGACGTGCCGACAAAATCTCCGAACACTTCAAGCAATTGGATTTGCCTCCAGAGGAAATAGATCCCAATGTAGCTCCTCTGGATAGTATGAACGAGGTAATCTTTGATAACGAAGTGGTTGATCAGGCTGAAGAGCAATCGTCCGCTGCTGCCGTACCGGAAGACGAAATCATTGAAGAAACTGCCCAATCAGCTGCCCCCGTAGCTGTAGCGGCGACTCCTGCGCCTGCGCCTGCTCCCGCAACAACTGCTGCCTCCGCCGTTGCTGCTGCTGCTGCTCCCGCTGAGTCAACCACACCCGTCAAAGCTGAAGAAGAAAGCAGCAATGTTTTGGCCAAATACTGCAAATGTTCTGGCAATCATTGCGATTGTTGTCGTGCCTTCAATTTGCCCTTCATTCCCGTTAAGGGACCTGGCTGTGCACGCATGAGCTATATGGGCAATCAGAAAATGGCTGTTAGTTTGAAATATGGCGATTTGACTTTGATCACCAGAACCGTCTCAAGTAAGATTTATGATAAATTTCTAAGATGAAACTTCGAGATTATCTTCTTTGTTACTTTAGGCAAGCGTGCTCGTCCAATTTGCGTTGGTCTTCCCGGAGGTTACTCTCAATTCTGTGGTCGCATTTATGGTCTTTCCAAGGCCACCGAGGACTTCAAGGCCTGTTTAGGCTTTGAATTGCGTGCCGATGATGAAGTTGAAGCCGCTCTCCGTGTATCCTGCTTTAAATTCGGTCCAAATGGTTTGAAAGTTGCCGAAGCTGAACCCTTGCCCAGCGAGGCTGTTAAACAAGAAGAAGATGATGACGACATTTTCGGATTTGGTGGTGAGTTTTCTATGAAAATATATTCACAGTGATATATTTTCTAATAAAATATAGTTCACTGTGAACTTTTTTCTTTAGGAAAGTTCACTGTGAACTTTTTTCTTTAGGAAAGTTCGCTGTGAACTTTTTTCTTTAGGAAAGTTCACTGTGAACTCTCTTTAAATTTATTCGTTAGAAGGTTAAATGTGAGAGAATTTTTTATTAAACCTTAATTCTTTATTTCCTTCATTTTAGCTGGCGGTGACGACGATGATGATGACTACGATGAAGACAATGACGATGAAGAAGAAGAGGATGAAGCCGATGACGATGAGGAAGCCGATACCGATTACGCTGATGACGATGCCGACAACGATGAAGCACCAGCCGATGCTGACTATGGCGGTTTCAGTTTAGCCGGTCTCTTAGATGAATTGGACGACGATGATGACGATGAAAGCAAACCCAGCAAAACACCGGCTGTTGCTTCTCCAGCCACTTCTGCTGCTCTGGAAGCGACTCGTACCGCCGATGCGGTTCAAAGCAAAGATGAAAAAGGAACTGAAGCCACCGAAGTAAGCGAGATGATGGACGAAGCTGCCGCCGCCACGACAAGCGAAGATCTAGCTCCCGCCACTGAGACCACCACTGACACTAAGGGCAAAGGGAAAAAATCAAAGAAGAGCAGAAAGAATAAGAAAAAGAAGGCTGCCGATACCGGAAGTGGTTTTGCATATGATATTTTGAACGGTCTGCTGGATTTTTTCAACTGAGCCTGCAGCCAGAGCTTGCAGGCATGCTAGGAAATAGTGTAAATACGGTCTATTGAAATCAAGGTGCAAGTCTTGGGTGCAAAATGAAATTAAACAACAAAAAATTAGCTTTAAGTTTGGCATAATAGAAGAAAATAGTAATTTATTTTATTTTGATAAAAGACGTAATTAATTTATTTATATATAAAATAATTTATTTATTACAATAAAAAGTAAAAGAAGTGTAAGACAAATTGCAGAGATTTATTTTACTTCCTTGATATTTCATATATTTATAGGGCTAGGGTTAGACTCACGTAAACTGAGTGTAATGTTAGCGTAACCGTTACGATATCCCGTATGAGTAACTAATCAAACCCAAAGTGATGTAATACTCAAAGACTGATTAAGCAAACTTAACAGTAACGCCAACTTAGCGTAACGAATCAATCTGTAATATGGAAATCAGTGTAAACGATTTTTCAACAAAAGCGAAAAGTAAACGGACGGAGCAATCTGTTCAATTTGATTTGGATGATACGTTTAAGTGCATTTGCTAATAATATTAGTAAAACAATAAAAAATAAGAAATGTTTGCTAAACTTTGACAATGCAATGATAAATAAGTAATAAAACAAGTAAGAAAGTTTCAGTCGGGTAAACCGACTAAGGCATACCCTCACTTTGTGAGTAATGTAATATTGAATATTACACGAATTATTCTGTCAATTTGTGTGGGAGCTACCAGAAGGGGTTTAACAAATACACCTATTTTTCGCTGAACAGTAGATACTTTAAATTCATTGCACTGCGCCGAATTATAAGCGTTTATGTGCACTGGTATAAACGTTACGAGATATTAAATTGTGGTATGATTTGGCAATTTAGTGTGGGAGGTACAAAAAGGGGCGTGGCGATAACGCACATTTTTCACAGGACTATAGACACTATAAAAACATTACACTGTACAAAATTTCAAGTATTATTATACACTTGTATTAATGTTATAAGCTGTTAACTTTTGGTGCAAAATGGTACCTTTGTGTGGGAGGTACCAAAAGGGGCGTGGCAACAACGCCCATTTTTCTCTGGACTGTAGGCAATACAAAAGAATAACACTGTGCAAAATTTCAAGTATTTTTATAGACCGTTATTAATGTTATAAGCTGTTAATTTTTGGTGAAAAACGGTGCATTTGTGTGGGAGGTACCTAAAGGGACGTGGCAACTTCTCCCATTTTTCTCGAGTTAATAGCGACTAATAAACTAATACTATGTGTGGAATTTCAGAAGATTCGAATAAGTAGTATAGTAGTTATTAAAGAATCAATATTTCACAACATTTTAACCCTTTGTGGGGGAGGTACTAGAAGGAGTGGACCAATTTGGCCCATCTTCGAACTTAGCCGGAGATAGAAAAAAATATTACCACATACCAAATTTGAAGTCAATCGGTTACTCCTTTCGAGAGTTATCGTGCGCACCAGCCAGCAGACACACAGACAGACAGACAGACAGACAGACAGACGGACGGACATTGCTCATTCGACTTAAAATGACCCAAAACGGATTTCCTCCGAACATACTTAGGGTCTTAGATCACTCCTTCGATGTGTTACACTTTTTTACGTAGCAAATGATATATACCCTCGTCACACTAAAGTGAGGGTATAATGAGAAATGAAGAGTACATGAAATTGAGTTGTTGCTATCTCCGCTACACTCGTGGGAACTATATGGATAAAAAATGTTAATACACCACAAACACACAAACTAATGCGATCTTTGGGCTCTGGAGCAGAATAAAGCTCCCCGGAAGTTGCGGTATCCACCGTTGTCGACACCCTGCCCTCCGGAGTTCGGAGCTACCCACACCCAGAGCCTCAGATCCTAACACAAAGGCTGTAACACCTTTTTCTGACGAAGAGGGGCACTGAGGGGCTGATGATGGTTTCTGTACTCCTAGACGCATTTCTTGGGGACATGATCCTCGATCATACGGACAAGGAGTTCGACAACACCCTCGTTGGGTTGGAGGTTAATCTGTCGGTAACCAATGATGATAACATCTATGCAGATTAATCTCCATCACGCTAAGGCAGCCTCAGCGGCTCTATTGCTGCGCCTGTCCGCAGTTGCAGTAGACATCGTCCTGATACAGGAGCCCTAAGTATTAAAAGGAAAGGTGTGTGGTATCACGACACCCAACTTTAACCTGCTTTTGGCCAACTGTGAAGGTACTCCAATAACCTGATTTTTGGTCAGGAAGGATCTAAACATCTTTCTCTTGAGCAATTTCAGTGGTAAAAAGCAAACAGCTGCTAGTCTGGAGAAAGGTAATCGAATATACTGGGTTATCTCTAGTTACTTGCATTATACAGGTGTAGTACTGAGAGTTCTCTTCAGGGAAGTAGTAAAAGAAGCAACGTCTGGCGAGCTCGAGTTGATTATTCCACCCAATGGAGACACGAGCGCTCATCGTCCTTTCAGTAGAGGTGAGTCACTTCTTGACTTTATTCTCACTACCAACCTAACTATTTGCAACAAAGGCAATAAACCGACCTTTACAATTAAAGGTAGACAGGATGTTCTCTCGCTACTGACTGGCTGTCAGATAAAATTATTGGGTGGAATATACTGGACGACTATTCATTCTCAGACCACCACAATATAAAACTGAGCTGAAAAAGCACCTAAACCAGACGTCCACAGAAATGTGAGGAACTCAAAGTGGCACTTTCAAAAGTCCTCAAATCTAAACTTATGTACGAACCGACAATGGTGCACTTCGGAGCTAAAGCCTATCAAGAAGACCTTTAACAAGCTTTTCAACACGGCCAAATCTACTGGGATGCCTATAAAGAGCAGCTCAAAATCAATAAGAAGGAGCTTGGAAAAGTCCAAAGGAGTTATTGGTACAACTTCTGTGGAGAAGTGGAAAAGATTTCGGATGTCGCCAGGCTGTGTAAGATAGAATCCACTGCACCCTGTACAGTGCGTTATTTGCAGGATGAGGCAAATGACTGGACAAAAACAGCGAACTCACGAACAGAACTGGAGGATCAGCAGGACCAACAAGAGAGCGAGTGAACTGCTAGCGTTGATAGTTTGTTGACTGAGAAATCCAAAAAAAGCTGGGCGATTGACAGATTTTATCTTCAAATCACCTGGACCAGACGGCATCACTACAGCAGAAATGCAGAAAATGTTGAAGTATGTACATTATCCCCTGGCTGTAGACAATTTATGTAGGGTGTATCAGGCTATCATACATTCCCAATCGATGGAGGGGTACAAAAGTCGTATTCGTACTCAAAAAAAATCATACCCAAAGCGGGAAAGATATCGTACACTAGGCCAAAATACTTCAGACCACGATGGAGGGATACCAAAGTGGTATTCGTACTCAAAAAAAATCATACCCAAAGCGGGAAAGATATCGCACACTAGGCCAAAATACTTCAGGCCAATTAGCATATTCTCCTTCCTATTGAAATATCTGGAAAGACTTTTAGGTTCATTCGTTAGGGAAAACCTGGATACAAAACACCTGTGAAGGAACCAACATGCTTACAACAAGGGAAAGTCTACATAATCTGCTCTGCACAAACTTGTGGGTACTATCGAATCATTCCTTCTTTTAAAGGAATTTATTACTGAGCTGAAATTAACGAGTTATGTGAACTAGTTCGTACCGTTCAGTAAAGTGACCCGTTCAATGAAAATAGTTCGTTCACGAACTATACAACTCTAATCTACTGCTGAACTCTTGCTTGATTAGACTAATTCAAAGCCTGCTCAACAGAAGAAACATAACACGAATCCGTGCGTCCACAACTCTAACAAGGTTTGTAAACAGAGGGACCCCACAAGGAGGAGTACTGTCTCCACTAATTTGGAACCTAGCGGTGAGTGAAATCATGCTAAAACGATGTGGCTGCAAGGTAGTGGCATATGCGGACGATGTGGCAATCACTGTATCTGGCTCTGAACCAATTTGCTAGATGCACCAGAAGCAGCGTTTGGCCGTTAAACCAATCAAGACAGAATTGTTTCTCTTTACTAGGGTGAATAAGGTCCCACATATGTACCCTCCTCGGATAAATAGAATAGATCTAGCCTTTTCTGAAAGTGAAAGTTTGTAGGAATAATTATAGATAGGAAACTGTTGTTCAGACTTAACGTACTGGAAAGTGTAAAGAAGACCAAAATCGCCTTATATTCCTGCAGGAAGGCTGTAGGGCCGCTGTGTAGACTCTCTCCTAAAATTGCCCATTGGATATATATAGCAGTAGTTAATTCAATACTGTTGTTGTAAACTATCCATCACCAATCTACTATTAAAGATTCAAAGAACTTTGCGCCTATGCATAAGCGGAGCTTTAACGACTACAGTGACTGATTCTCTAAAGTCGTCCATTGGATATATATATATGTGGTTCGCCCCATACTGTTATACGGCATTGTGGTATGGTGGACGGCAACTGATAAACTATCCATCACAAATCTACTATCAAAGGTTCAGAGAACTGCCTGCCTATACATAAGTGGAGCTTTAAGGACTACAGCGACAGAGTATCTACTCCATCTACTGCCGATTAATACTGTGGCGAGAGAAGTCGCAACCAGAGCGCCATAAATATTGAACTGCCATTCAATGTGGAGGTACAAGAACTACGACCACAAGAACTACGATATCAAAGTGTAGTGCTACGGTAATCGACCAACGTTCTACACCTTCGAAATACAAGTACATCGCTATGATACAAAACAGAGATGGGTTGGCAGAATACCAGATAATAGGAATGGGTTGGCAGAATACCAGATAAAAGGAACCATCTGCACTTCTATAAGGATGGTTCGAAGCTTGATGATAAGTACACTGTAAAGAACTCAGTCTTGATTCTATCAAGCTGAATAATGGCAATATATCAATTCTTTGGAGGTCACATTCCTAAATTCACTAACAGTCCTCGACTGCCGCAGATCTCTCAAAGAGATCACTGAGTAGTTCAGCTACACGTCATGTGGGTGCCCGGTCATAGGAATATCCCGGGGAACTGCAAAGCCGTTGAACTTGATAGCAAAGGGATGACATTACATACGAGTATATATATACATATATAACACATGCCATGCAAGCTTTGGCTTAGGCAAGCGGCAATCAAAGAGAAGGTCAAAATATCTCCTCGCACTATAGAGAAACATACTGTTTACGTTGGTGTCAGTTCTAATGGGACACTGCCTGATAGGCGAACACGTCAATAGATTGACTCCAATGACTTCTGTAGAAGCTTTGGAGATTAAGTGGAGAGCATTAAGCAATTGCTAAGCTACTGTCTGTGGAGATGAAGTGGAGAACATTGAGCAGTTGATATGGAAGTGGAGATCATTGAACACTTGCTACGCTACTGTCCCGCTTTGAGTAAACGACGTCTGGACGTACTGGTGTCGACATTTCTAGGAAAGGGACGACATTCTCCAAGAATTTGCTTATACATAGAGGTGCGCCACTATCCACATGTAAGCTTTGGCTTAGGCAAGAGGCAATCAGGCAGTATCAGTATTGTCTACTTTAGTATCAGTTCTGACGGGACACTGCCTTATCGGCGAACACACCAGGAGGTTGGGTATTGACTCCAATGACTTTTGCAGAAGCTGTGGAGATGAGGAAGAAGTGGAGAGCATTGAGCACCCGCTATGCTACTGTTAGTAAATGACGTCTGGACGTACTGGGGTCGGCATTTCTAAGAAGTTTAACAGATATTTCGTATTCGTACTATTGGTAACTTTGTATATCAAACAGGTTGGTTTCGATAAGGGTCATAAAGCCCGTGGGACCCTGACTGGTCTATGTGAGCTGGTAAAAAAAACGGCTGCCGCCCTAACCTAAACCTAGTATACGGGTATAAATAAGAAAGAAAGAAACAATATTTCACGAAATTTTAACCCTTTGAGAGGGACGGGGACACTGCCCGATCGGCGAAAACGCCAGGAGGTTGGGTATTGACTCCTATGACTTCTGCAGAAGCTGTGGAGATGAGGAAGAAGTCGAGAGCATTTGCTACTGTAGCGCTTTGAGGGGGATCTACGAATCCTATAGTTCCCACCTATTCCCAGGGTGGGGACTGGACAGTGATCCCAGATTGGGATCTGCGAATCTTATAGCTCCCATCTAATCCCAGGATGGGGGCTGAACTAGTAGATCCAAGAGGAGCACAGTCCAAATGGTCGGTGTTCCACGAAAGGATTTACGAATTCTAAAGCTCCCATCTATTCTCAGGATGAAGGGGCTGAATAAGTAAATCCAAGACTGGTCACCAGTCCTAGATTTTCTGGAGTCTAACTGGTAGTATCTTTGGCTACGCAGTCTGACCAGAGCACTTTAATCTGGTACCACGGGGGTCAGGAAAGCCCTCGGTACGCAGGTACCGGCCTGACCATTGGTGAGGATCCTGTTGGATGCAACGTGGTGGCTGTGGTTGAAACCAAAATCGCTGGGAGAGTGGAGTCTCGGATGTGGAGTTGCAAACCAACCGGGCGCCATGACCCAAAGATTGGAAGGAGTTTTAGATGGGCTCCGCTCCTTACCAAGGAGGGGAACCAGTGGCCAGAAACACTGAATTCATTGGAACTCATGCACATTGTGTGTGAGGGCGCTGGTCGACGCATAAATTTACCCGAGTGTTTAGAGCACGGTGGAGTTAAGCCTTGAATGGCAGGAATCCACCTAAATCAAAATACTCATCTGTAGCGCTTTGAGTAAACGACGTCTGGACATACTGGCGTCGGCTTTCTAGGAGTTTAACATATCTTTCCAGTAATGATGTTTGTGCTACCGATAACTTTTTATATGTCAAACAGGTAGGTTTCGATGAGAGGCATTTTAGCCCGTAGTGACACTAAGGACCTAAACAGGTATATGTGAGCTGCTAAAAAAACGGCTGTCATCCTAAACTAAACCTAAGTCGTTGCTATATTTGTTGTGAATGTCTCAGTCATATGCTACTTTTTCATGTTATACTAAAGTGCAGTTACGGTTTTGATTGACTAACTCATCCCTCAAACATTCACATTAAATACATATATATAATAAATAAATTAAATTATTTTACTTATAATTATTTCTTTTTCACTGTAGTACAATGATTTTGCTTACATTTCTAAGTTTTCATAGCTTTACTAGTATAATCGTTATTATAACCTCACTTTCTAATCAGCTGTTTGCAAGTGTCACATAAACATAAACATCAGCAGGTTGTACCGTTTTGTTTTCGCTGATTTCCCTACGACAGATAGTTGACGCAATGTCACCACAAATTGTGTCTTATCCAGGAAAGACAAAAGTTCAAACCTCCCACTTTCTTCATGTTTTTTCCAAACATCCTCTTGGGAAACTTCTGGCATGTAGTGGAAAATTTTCATTTGCTCCTTGTTTACGCTTCCATGTTTGGCTTTTGGGTTTGTTTTTCCCTTATCGTTATTTTCATTTGTTATGATGATTTGCATTCCATTTTAATTACTGTGTTCACAACACGACTTCTCCCAGTTCCGAGGCTCTGTGTTTTGCATAAATAAAATAAAAATGAAAACACCGAAAAACCAGGAGCACGCAGTACGAAACCCCCCACATCTCAGCATACAATGATATGAAAATATTCTCTGTAGGTTTAGTTTTGATGTGAAATTTATTCCACTAAAATCATGTCTCCTTTACCCAAAAGTTGTTGCAATTTATGATGTGGTTTATTTTCACACTCCAGTTACGCCCAGACCGTCGACACCAATACCAAGAGCAGTGACAGCAGCAGTAGCAGGAGCATCATTTATATGCTGATTTATCACATCTAACGCCCTCGACTCGCTTAAAATTTTGTTGTTTGCATTGTTATGGCCTATGGAGTTGTTGGCAAAAACTTTCCACGTGAACAAAGTTTTTTCTCTTAGGGATGTTAAAGCTAAAACCGAATATTATAAAACAATTTGTGTCCTTATACTTCTAGGATTTTTTATTGACTGGCATAATCTATGTCGCCAACTTAACATATCATACGTATTTGAATTTAAGACAGACGTTAGCATGGGATTCGAAACCATGACCATAGAGACGGAATGTGTTCTGCAAATATGATTATGGTGTGGCAATTCGGCTAAATTGTCTACAATTTTATTAAGTCGTCACTTTAAAAATTGCGATTTTATCTGGAAAAATACCCGCTATTGCAACCAGACAAAGGTGTAAGTAAAGAAGACTTTAACTAAACGATTTCATTTCTCTCGCCAATAGTAAAGACATTTAAGGGACTTCTCCTCACGAACCAGGTGGAAATATTCCGATTTCCGACCATCAACATAGTTTCCATAAGAGTGAATTATATACCAATGGCATACACCTTCGATAGGTATTTTACCTCTAAGATAACTGCCAGAGTGGAATGTTTTGGCAGAATACTAGGAAATAGAAAGTAAGATGGTTCTCAGCTTTATAAGAAGGTTGGTTTCGGGTTATACTGTAAAGAAGTTATTGATATAGAACACAGACTAGATACTTGAAGTGTCTATCAAGCCGAAATAGTTGCTATAAGGATAGTCGTCAAGTGGATGTGTCGCAATATAGTGACCAACACTGGCGTTGGCATTTACTCGGACGGTCAGGCTGCCATAAATTCTCTGAAAGCCACATATCTAAATTCACAAACAGCACTCTACTGCCGCAGAAAAAGCGCATAAAATTTTGGATGTTCGACCTTAGCAAATACACCTCTGTACTCTCTAAACTGGCGGTGGCCACAAAATCAACCCAGCTGCCGCAATGTTGACTTCTTTATGCTTAAATGTTTACATATGTACGATTATAAAATTTTATTATTTAATTGATTTTATCTTAATTATATTAATATCTACATATTTTTGCTTTCAATAGGGTTTTTTTGTCATTGTTCCTACCAGTCGACAAATAAAACAAAGTGGTTCGATCTGACATTTGTGTTCGGCTAGATGACAGCGAAGGTAGATAGAGAAACAAAATTTACACTTAAATGAAGTGAACGTTTCCGTATGAGTTCATTATCGTGCGACTTCGTTCTGATGGTAGTTAGTGAACCCCAAATCAGCTGTTTGTCGTCTGGCAGGCGAACGAAAGCAAATTTTCAAGTTACGGAATTAGGCTGGCAATTGACTTCAGCAAAAGACATTCCAATGAGAGATAGACAGAAATCGACTTCTGTAGGTTAGGTAGACAAATCTGGGCAAGATATGACCTAAGAAGGTCAAAATATCTCATCGCATTAGAGAGGAAATGACTGTCTACGTTATTGTCAGTTTTGACGGGACACTTCCTGATCCACGAACACGACAGAAGGTTGGTAATTGAGTCCAATGACTTCTGCAGATGCTGTTGAGATAAGGAAGAAGGGGAGAGCATTGAGCACTTGCTTTGCAACTGTCCCGCATTAAGTAAACGACGTATCCATATACTGGGGTCGGCCTTTCTGGGAAGTCTGACAGATCTTGCCGGTACTATTGATTACTTTGTGTATCAAACAGGATAGTTTCGATGAGCGGCATCTAATGTATAAGCCACTTTTATCTGTTATAAAATGGAAAATAGAAACCAAGCCCTTAATTTGCTCAACGACACCACTTGAGGAACCGACAAAGAAACCTTGTTGACTATAACAAAGCAGGTAGGCCTATTCGTGACAACCTATCCAGCGTCAGTGTGGTCACCTAATGCGAGCGAAACGTTATTGAAGAACAAGCGTTTCGACCAGTTAGGTCGGAACGATTATAGAACAGATGAAGTATCTGAATCAGTCAACAACTACTGATTGAATATCGTTCCCGTAGACTATTCTCTATATGTGGCATCAGAAAAAAGCTGTTGCGACAGATAAGAACAGTTCTGAAGCAGCTGAAATCTGGAAGTTTTAATAGCTTAGGCTATAATTGAAATCTTACTGACCGCCATTGCCCGTCAATCTCATTCAGTTTGTCAGCCAAGTAACAATGCAGTAGGTCGATCCATGTCAACTCATCCAGCGTCAGTGTGGTTACCGAATGTGAGCGAACCGTTGATGAAGAACAAGGAGACCTGTGATAATGCCGCCCTGAGAAAAGATACAGGCTATTCATCCTTTCTAGAGATGTGAAGAACTTGCCTGTGCGGATGCTAAATAACTGCTGGAGTATTAATGTAATAGACACTCAACCTAGTGGATAACCTGCCTATACACAGTCTGGACAGAGATATTTATATGGTCCAATGATACAAGAGATAGCCTATATATCATAGAGCGTGCTGGTTAGGTATGAACGATAATCGAGCAGACAAAGTCTATTAATCAGTTAACAACTACTGTTGTTCTCGGAGACTACTATGCCGACAGACAAGAATAGTTCTGATCCAGCTGAAATCTGGAAGATTTTGCAGTGTGGGCTATAATTGAAATCAAACTGCCCAGCGTTGCCCGTCAATCCCTTTCAGCTTTCCAGCAAAGAAACAATGCGGTAGACCGATCCAAGACTAAACTGACGCTGGAGAGGTTCAGCGTAAGTTTGGTCAGCGAAACGTTGCTGAAGAACAATCAGACCAGTCAGAATGACGCCCTAGGAAAAGCTACAGGGTATTTATTCATGGTATCAAGAGAGGACAAAAACTTGCCCGTGCGGAGGCTCAGTACATGCTGGGGTGTTATCGTAGATCGTAGTAGTCACACAGTGGTTCATGTGTCTTCTCCGAGGAAGTGCACATATCAATATCAATAAAACTTCCGGACTATTGCAGTGTTTTTCAGACGGAGATATTAGCCATAAAGGAAGCAAGTAATGTACTACAGCAGAATCATACAACAGATCGCATAGGAATATTTGTCGGTAGTCAAGCGGCTAGAACAGGATCCTCTTCTAACAACCACCAGATGGCGTCAGTCGCAACGCCTCTGGAAGTCTTTAAAAAGGATATTTTCAATTACTACTTGAAACAAGCACAGACCAGGTGATATAAGACTGAAGCATGTCGAATATCCAAAAGCACCTGGCCACGATACAACACTCAACGAACAAAGTTTCTGATCAGCCAAAATCGACGGAACTTGTCACGACTAGTCGCTGTGCTAACTGGCCACTGACCAATTGGAGATCATGCAAAGCGGTTAAAACTTTAATACCACGACAATTATCGCAGTTGCGACAACGAGGAAGAGGAGCCAGTCGAACACCTTCTCTGTTCCTGCCCAGCACTAATACAGCGCAGACTTAAAGCTGCTGGTTAACCGTTCCTTCATAACCTCGTCGAGGTCTGGGAGACCTTGTCAAGTACCTCAACTTATCAGGCTAGATATAAAGACACAGTAGTATAGCAGACACTACGCGAGTAAGGTTGTTATCAAAACGGTATCTTCATATACTAATTGACGCTAGCTAACGGTTCTAGCCTCGTTACTGTTTTTTATAAGCCGTGAGAGTGCCATCTTAACAAACTCCAAGCCTACTAGAACTAGAGTTGGGCACTATAGTTCTTTTAAGTGATCGCTCTTTTTAGTTCAGTTCAATTGAGTGAACTAGTTCGTTCATTTAGTTCAACAGCTCACTTTAGCACACAAGCTCTTTAGCTCACCAGCTCACTTTACTTAAACAGTTCATTTCGTTCAGTAGATCTCCAGTTCAAATAAGCCGCTATTAAAGGAATCTGATTGGAATATGAATGGAAGAGCTGGAAAAACTAAATCAAAGGCGTTTGTATAGGTAGAATCATACATTGATGATGACATAAAAATTGAAACATATAACAGCAGAGAAGGGAGAACGAAACGTTATGGTTGAAGAAAAAAACATAGTGAACTACTGAGCTGAAATTAACGAGTTGTGTGAACTAGTTCGTTCAGTTCAGTATAGTGACCCGTTCAATGGAACTAGTTCGTTCACGAACTACACAACTCTAACTAGAACTGAGTCGTCTATGAGCGATGACATCGCACTGTAGGTTTTTTGAACGATAATTAATACCGTCTCGAAGAGAATATATTTTTTTTCGTCCATGTCTTTTATTTCGTAAACCATCTTCGCTGACGAGCTTCGAACTGATGTACCTTCGTCGAGTGTATCACCAACATCGTTTTAAATTGATCGCCTTTATCTCCAGGAATAATTCACCTTTTTGTGTCTTTTTGATCTTCGTAACTACATCGCTTAGTTCATCTAATAATAGTTACCATTTTCATGTGAGTCCACAGTAACTTCGGAATTTTCTGCGTGAGTGTCTTCACTTTTATCCTGTCCGCGCTTTTTCTCCTTCGTTCGATCCACGGCTATGTTTGTGACGATTTATCTGACCCAGTCTTTTGCCCGGTGTTTGCGCTGGATGTGCCCATAGAACATAGGTCGTATAACGCCATGATGCGGTTTATCGCTTCTCTTGCCGTTTGGGTGATGAATCTCCTTTTTCCATCACTGAATGATTCAAAAAGAATAAGAATCTGTTCACCTTGGTTAAGGTTAAGAATTTCAAAACTCATGATCGTTATCTTCGTCCGTAAATGTGTAGTCGCCTATTGACGTCCTTATGGTTATCTATGCCGCATCCGATAGGCCATGCAAGGGTTGACACGAAGCCTTATGAGCAGACGTGTTCAGAGCCAGGTCCGCGTTAGGCAGGAGCAAGCTCAACTGGGCCTACACTGCCAACTTCTCGGTAACGGATTTTGACCGTTCCGTGAGACTTTCCACGGTTTTGTTAGGGACTTTCCACGGTTTTGTTGACAAAATACTGTCATAGTCGACCAGAGTTGTCTAGTTATATTTAGGTTCCGGTATGCACTAATTAAGACCTTACCGGGCTCGATCTTAATGTCAATATCTTAAGCTTTTATTCCCGCAGCTTGTACATTATTGCATCGTTTCCATCGTTGTGACTCATGGGAGTGGATGTGCACTTAGTAAAGAACGGCGCGGACTCGTCCTGTCGCAGAAATTTCATTGGGTTTGTAAGGCCTTTTCAACCTCACCCTCCTCCTCTGCTGCTCTTGGTCGGGGACTACTTATTCTATATTCGCAGCTAACCTACATATCTGAAGGCCATTCGTCTATTCGCCACCTGTCGACCCCCATAGTAGCTTGAGCTGAGCCCTATGTGTCTGAGTTTCGTGTGGTTGACAGATTGTAAGCAGATTTGCAAATTGACTTACCTTTTGTATGGATATCGGTACTTATCCGTTTCCAATGATTTTTGGAATTGGATCATAGGATGATCTTACAAGTCAACATTGTGTGGTTTACTAGTTGATTAAGGTAGGATGATTATGTTTTCTTAATTCATTGCTCAATTCGGCGACCTTATTTCGGTTATTGATACTTCGTGAGGTAAAGAGGGAGTTCATCTACGAGTCGTGATACAGTTAAAATTAAGACCAGATGTTTCAAAACACAGTACAACTTTTTCATCGCGAGTTCTGATGATGTTCTATGAGTCTGCATCGATCTCTCAACATCAGATTGGACATCTGTGGATAGAATTTTAAGAATACAACTATCAAATTATATATGCAGAGACCGATGTTCTGCTTCCCGATTAGTTTAAGCCATTTGGGTTTCTCCAGGCAGTTATTTTTATTCTCCGTCAAACCACCGAAACGGTTAATTTTAATAATCCTCAGTTTTTGCATAATTTAAGTTTACATTTCTCCAACCTAAAACCTACACAGATTTCTTGAATTAGAGCGAATCTACTTTGGAATTCGCAGAGGTCTTCTGAAGCGGTTCTGCATTAGTACAAATGAATGCGCTCAATGCGCAGGTTCTTCAGATTCCGCCCTCTTTGGACTTTTCGCAACCAAATGTTTCCAGAAACTAGTCTCAGCATTCCAGTACGAGCTCTGAAGAAGTTCATAATGTCTCTTAATATCAGATCAGATATCTCTGAACAAATCTTTGAGGAAATAACTATCGAATTGACTGTGCAGACGTTATGTTTCCAATTGGTTTCAGCAATTGGAGACTGGTTATAATTCTTAAGACGGTTATATCCAAATTTTATATTTCTATTAATAATTTCTCTTTATAACCGGTTCATTTTGAAAATTTTCAAATTTTACATTCCTCTCGTTTGTATGCATGCACATGCATGATGAATTTGTCTGCCTGAGCAAGTATTGCACATACAAATTTATAGTTATATACATATTTACCTACATTTAGGCGTTGACAACGAATGCGACAAATATGTTAACAAGCTTAACAAACTTAAAGGGCGTGTGACTGCTGTGTATGTTGGCGCGAAACAAACTTGTGGCATACTTAGAGGCGCTGCGTAGCAAATGTTGGAGTTCTTTCAAAGTTTTCTTTTATCTCTGAGTAGGTACTTTTTTCAATTTAGCACCAAAAATGTGTTGACCTACTTTCGCTCTTGAAGAAGAAGAAGGAAAAACATAGAGCAAAGCCACCACAACATAAACGTTAAAGGTTTCCGCTCAACGCCACCCCATCCTAAAATGAAAGAAATAAGTTTGTCCAAATGAATGCAAACTTTAAGGTGTAGGAAAAAACCAATGCCATATGGCTAGGCGTAAAATATTCTACAGCCGCTTGAGCATGAACAAAATCAACATCACCTCAGATCCAACCAGTAAATATTGGTATTTTGCCAGAAACTTTTCCAATTGAAATAATCTATTTTTGAAGTACTTTTCCTGTTATCTGCACGACAGAAGTTTCACTTTTGTTTTTCAATTCAATGTAAATAAATTACTAACCATGACCGAGCAAACCACAAATACTTAACCGCATTTTGAGTTGTTTTATCCGGCCATAGAATAACATTTTGTGGAAATTTTTTACCAATATGTGGGTAATTGCTAAAGTACAATCATCTCATGGCTAAAGTGTGTCGAATGTAGATTTCATTTGCAAATTACGTAGGGCACAGTGGGGAAAACAGTTTTGTTTCATACCTGTAATACATTGGGTAGTAAAATAACTTACAATACGTAATAATGGGGATTTATAATGCTATAATCCTAAGTAATTGAAAAAAATGGTACCCGATTTATTAATTTGGCAATGTACTAAAATTGTCCGCAGTTTAAAGTTCTATTTGAAAGATGTATTTGGTCGTCTATTTGACTACAGTTGAAGTTATTGTGAATGATAATTATATTTAAAACATACATACATATCTCCACAAAAAGGATTACAGGCCGCGTCCAGCAGAGCAAGCATCAAGCGCAACAAAAAACTGAATGTGATTTATCGACCCAATAGCCCCGCCACAATCCGATCCGTTTCCAAATATATATATGAGCATTTCAATCGAGTCAAAGTAGTAATATATAAATAAGATAGGATAGAGTTGTGAACCCTACTTCTGAAAACATTCGGAAAATACTCGGTAAAAATGTCCAGACAAATTATAAATTATCTGCTATCAGGGATGATTTACCTGCGCAAATCACAGTTTCCCTGCCCAGTTGGCAAACTGGACAATGGTCAAATTCACATTGTCATGAATCGTAGACGAATCAAGCGACTTCATGGAATCACAAAAGCCCATATTCACCAAATATCTGGTTTCACGAACTCCATTGATAATTCCAATCATCAATTGTCTCAAAGATCCCAGTCTCGCAGATCAACGCGACTAAGTGCGCAGGCAACCACCGCAGCCAACGCCATGACGCACTGGGGGACTGGATTAACTGCTTCGCAAATTATAATGATAATATAAAGTCTTGCAACAGAATTAATATAGTACTAACACCAATACTGGTCATAACTCTTTTGCTTCCAAAAATTGACAATATTCGGGTACCGAAACGGCGCAAGCAAGTTCTGCAAACAATTCAATAAGCACCCATCTCCACGGAACAGGACCAAAGATATCTTAAAACCTTTGTTTAGAAAGGAACACTGTTCTCCACCATCAAAGTTGTATAAAGAATCTCCAAAGCATAATCCTCCAATATTTCTCAGCAGATCAAGAGAACGATTATCACAACACTACCCATACCAAAGACTTGGGGGCTTAGGCCTTATGTCCAAATGACATCTTGATGATAATAATATCAAAAAGTTCTGCCATGCTATATGGAGAACTAAAATTCTATATTGAGAATAGGAACCCCACACCTTGATAACCACCGAAGTTGTAGTAACAATCTCTGAAGCAAGAACCTCCACAGTTTAACCGTCACAGCATCCACAAGGACCACATCAGAAGTGGGGGTGTGGACCTTGCTTTTATCATCCACAATTCCAATATGGGTCTATCACCCTTGACCCTAACATCCAGGACCCGGGTATCGCCCTGACATAGGAGTTCTCCTTGAAGGCGAGCTCTGGTATTCACGTCCCGGCGATAATCAGCGTGGCATAGCGATCGCGGAACAGATAGATAAGAGCACATTCTGCTCGATGAATGAGGATGCCTCCACCAGGATTATGGGTAACTGCACTAGTTCGCCTGACATTACCATCAGCAGAGCATGTCTCGGATCGGACCACCTCCCCATAAATAAATAAAATGAAACTGACTGGGTAGGGTTCAGGGATTATACCAACCGCAAGTTTAGTAGCCTACACAATCCTTCGGATGTCCGTACTGCTGAAAAGATATTCAGTAAAATCGTTAACGCTGTAGCCGCCCGTTACATCCCAGCCGGTCGAATCCCAAAGATAAGTCCGGATTCCCAGCTAGCAGATGAGCGTGACGTAATCCGCCGGGCCAACCCTAGTGATGTCAGGATCAGGAAGCTAGATAGGGAAATTACCCAGATGGTCAACCAATACTGGCGTGAGAAATGGGTAAACCACCTGAACACGTGCAACCTCTGCTCAGGAGCGCATAAGCTGTGGTCAACCATAAAGTGTCTCTCCAACCCGCGTGATGACAGGGTTGCGATACGGTTTGGATATAAAACCGTATCTGATTCCAAGAGGTGTGCGAGCAACTTTTGCCGGCAATTCATTGAACACCCCGAGAGAGACAGGGCTAAGAGAAGTCTTATGAGGAAGTTGCAAAATCTCAGAGCCCCAGTTGATCCACATACCTTAAGTCCGAGCGACTGAAATGCCAAAGCGTCTAAGCACTGTGCCCTGATGGCATTTCCATGTTAATGCTAAAGAAACTGGATACGCCGGGAGTTGAGTACCTGGTCAATCACACCACTCTCTTTCGACTTTTGAAACCACAAGTCCCGGGCCCGTAGAATTAAACAAGGCATGGAATTAAACAAGGAATGGAATTATGTCCCCACTTCTGTTTAATTTCTACATTTCGAAACTCCCGGCCCCACCCGCAGTTGTGGACATAATATCTTACGCCGATGACTGCACAGTGTCGGCAACGGGCCACAACATATACGACCTATGCGGTAACATCAATACATATCTCTCCACACTTGCCAGCTTCTTCACAAAGAGGACCTTGTTTCTACTTCGCAACTTGTTGCACATTGCACTGGTGTGCGACGCGGACATGAGGAGGCTGCCGAATCATTCATTGTGCAGCAGTACTTGGGGAACGGATAAAGAAACCTTATTGTCTACTTACAAAACCATTGGCCGGTCAGTGGTAAATTGCGCGGCGCCTGCATGGTCCCCCCGAGTTAGCGAAACGCAATGGAAGAAGCTACAAAGCTGCCAAAATGCAGCTCTCAGAACAGTGACGGGTTGCGTTAAGATTACCTCAGCGGAACACCTGCACGAGGAATCAAAGATCCTCATGGTTAAGGAACACTGCTCTCTCCTATCGAAGCAGTTCCTCCTGGGATGCCCTCGGAGGGGACATCCCAATCAACATCTCGCGGAACTAGACCCACCACCGGTGAATGTCACGAAGGATCTTCGATTATACGAAGAGGATATCGAAAATTACTTACACCCGTCTTTTGATAATTCTTCGTATTTGGCAGCAATGAGCGACATACACACTGCTACGGTCAATGAAGCCATTAAATCCTATCGTAGCAATATCGTTCTTGGCGAACGACCAACCCCTGTCGCAGATGAAGAGCGAGGACTACCCCGCGAAACACGCGTAATTCTAGCCAAGAGTTAACAGCACTATCCAAAATACATACCCGGCATGTGGAACATGCTGTTTCAATGCCCAACACACCCGACAAAACTTCAACCAATTTCCATCTGGACCCATCCAGTAGAAGTTGCCCGATTCTTAGGCCTAACTCCGGCCTGTCGGAAGAGCAGAACGACGAAGAAAACTGAAGACGAAAAAGCATATCACTAATGACAATAACGAACTTAATTTCTTAATTTTTACCATCGCGGATGTGTGAACTGGTGCATTATCTTGATTGTGAGCAAACGCGGCACCCATCTTGGGCACAAGTCTCTCATCATAAAATTTTCCGTTAATATGCGATTAGTGATGTAAATCTCATATTAGTGATGTAAATCGCATATTTTGAAATGCCTATGACTTCAGCTAGCTCACGAACCTTCAACCGGCGGTAATGCAACACCATTTTGTGGATTTTTTAACCATTTCTGGCGTGGACACCTCGCTTGGTTGTTGTTGTAGCAGCCTGTAGACGCTGAGTTGATAATCCTTAAGACTATTTCTATTACAGACTTAGTTCCGGTATATATCCGATTATCGTGGGAACCTTAGGTTGTTTCATCTAACTCAATATTGCCAGGATGTTAATTAGCATGTGTCTATTAATTTCTGGGAATGGATTTTATTTGAGTGTTGCCGTTTCAATACTCCACTAGTAGCTAGTAGTTTCTGTTATAGTCGGCAAGGTGTTATGTCTATTTTTAGTTTCCCTATTGACTTGGGTGGTCAGATGTTGTTGTAGTGGTAGGGTATCCGGTGAGGTATTTAGCTGCAGAAATTCGAATTATGATGAAAAATTTAACATCAACATTTCAATGTTGATGTTAAATTTGGGAATCGAACCCAGCACCTTCGGAATCCAAGTCTAGCACACTTACCAGTGAGCTAACGAAGGCCACACACCTCAGTTGGTTGACCAATAGGGTGTTTAAACTCTGCCACCCAATATTTTATAGTTGTAAACGAAGGAGCCAACTCCACCAAAGTAAATTTTCTACGTCGGTTTTCATATTGATTAGACTGAGATCTTTCAAATGAAAGTATTGCATTTATTATCGGTGAGCAATATTTTCCATGTTTTGCAAATTCACTGAGATTGTTTACTTTTGAGTGATCAAAAGAATAACTAAACAACGTGGAGCCCCGAAACTTAAAACATATATGTTTTGGAAATTTATCATGAAAGTATTTTTTTAAACTTCTACCGCCATCTATGTATGTGTCATGTCGGCTAATATTGGGACCGCCTTCTGAAGCAAGAGCCTCCATAGTTTCATCGCAGACTCCTCTTAGTATGATAAGAGAGTGATTATCACAGCAATACCCAAATCCAACTCCTCAAATCCAGTGGCATCTTGAATCATAGCGACCTATCCCCCTACTGTCTAAAACACATTTGCGAAAGGTTTTAATCAGAGCATATCGACTGAACGTCATGCTTGTTGTTACTTTAGACTTTTCTAAAGCTTTCGATATAGTCGAACATTCTCTGCCACTCCTGAATATCTTAGACGCCAAACCTTTCTAGTTCTACCAAACGTTGGACAGCAAGATATTTACCTTAATGGCGAGGAACCATTTGTAAAGTTTTGAGGTCGTAAGTTCTGCTATCCGTGGATACAATTTTGGGAATTTTTATTTTGCCCATCGGTGTTGACGCAGATGATTAATCCATCCTGTCATCAAGCGTTTCCTGTCGGAAAGAATCCTTCTATTTTATCCCTTATACGCCTTCCTATTGTGACTATTAACATCAAGTAGGATGAATGTAAGGAGAGAACTAGATTTCAGCACAGACGACAAAGCAATTTCTACGGTCCAAAATCCATATAATAAAATGCCAGAATAAAGTCAAGGATAGGAACAAATGGTATCAAACTCTGATGATTGCACTATCCCCTCATCAGGCGTTAACATCGACGACGTAAGTGCATTGACTGACGACATCATTTATTTCCTACAGGGAAGAAACTTTGCGATGTAGCCGTCAAAATCTACAGTATCTCTATTCACACACTGTTAAGGGAGGTGAGAAGAGAACTGGATATCAAAATAGATGGCAGAGCAATTTCTACGGTTCAAAATCACAAGAAACTTGGATTAGCCCTTGGCAGCCACTTCAGCTTCTCGAAACATGTAATTTATGTCAGAGATAGAGTCAAGGATAGGAATATAATACCCAGAGGATTACAACATCCCATCATCAGATTATCTATTCACACCCTGTTTTGAGGAGGTAAGAAAATAACTGAATATCTAAGTAGATGACAGAGCAAATCTTACGGTCTAAAACAGGGACGTATCCAGAGGGGGGGGGGGGGGGTGGCCGGGGGCCCGGCCCCCTTCGAAATGTTTTAAGCATAGGCATAAACTGTTTACAATTTTCAAAATCACTCAAAAAAAATACGAAAAATATTTGGAAGGCCGTTAAAAAAAACAATACAAAAGCGTAAAAGTAATAACAGCTAAAAATAAGAAAAGTGCATGGTTTCCTCGCTAAAAAATTTTTAAATTATGCATCGATTTTCTTTGGAATGGTCTCAATTTATTCATAACCTTTCAGAGTTTACGATAAAATCACAAAAATATGACAATTAAGCGTTTCTAGATATTTTTATGAGGCTTTTATTTAAAAATTATTAAAATTCTCAAAAAAATATGATTTGTTGCAATACTTTGTAAGATATCGTCGAAACCGCTGAACGGATAAAAAATATACGAATATTACAAAATATTGCAAAAAATGTGATTTTTTGATAAAATTTTAATATTTTTAAAATAAAACTCCCATAAAACAATCTAAAAATGAACAAATGTTATATTCCGAAGAAAATCGATGCATTATTTAAAAAGTTATAGCTAATTTAGTAAGGTTTTAACTTTAAAACTTTCTTATCGATGTAAAATTTAAACTTTATATAATTTGACTTTATATTGGGTGTGGTAATAAGTAGTACGGTTTTGGCCATTACACAGAACTTATCACTGTATTTGCAAACGATTAACCTAGATATAATAAAGGCTTACGAAATCATAAAATTGGCAACGACTAAATTAAGTGACATGCGTAGAAATTCAGATGCGGAGTTTGATAAACTGTTTGAAGAATCCACACAACTTGCAAGAAGTTTTGGAATAGAAGCTGCACTACCTAGAAGTGTAGGCACTCAAAAGTATAGGGCTAATATTCCTGGTTCAGATGCCAAGGCGTATTTTAGGACAACATTGTTCATACCATATCTGGACGAAGTAATATCACATTTAAATATGTAATAGATTTTCCGAACATGAAGCTATAATTACAAGTCTGTTTAATATCGTTCCGATACGAGTTGTAAATCTAATAAAGGAAGATTTCGAAGAAGTCACACTTTTTTACAAAAACGATTTAAAAAATTCAGCAAAATCTGTTTTAGCTGAAATAAGTATATGAATTGATTATTGGAAGCAGAAGAATGATAAGCCATTAAATACATTAGATGCTATTTCAGTTTGTGATGAGGACATGTTCCCAAGCGTTTTTACCCTTTTGCAGATACTGGCCACAATACCTGTGACAACGGCAGCTGCTGAGCGAAGTTTCTCGACGTTAAGAGGAATAAAAACCTATCTCCGGAACAGAATGGAAGGAGAAGGGCTATCTTATCTGGCTTTGATGTCTATATACAAGGATGAAGTCAAAATCGATGAAATATTTGAATATTTTTAACTCTTACGTATTTTATTATAAAAAGTTTTACTGATCTCGTACTAAAGTACACATTTATATTTAGGAATAAAAAACTAAGGAACTTAACTTCCATTACCTACAAAATAAACGCAATTTTTTAATTTTTTATCTTTGTTATGGAAAAAAGTTTGACCCCCCAACCAAAATCCTGGATACGTCCCTGGTCTAAAATCCCAAGATATTTGGAGTAATATTTGGAAACCTCCTTACCTTCTCCTAAAATGGAACTTATGTCAGAGCAAATGTCAAAGGTAGAAACAAATACCTGAACGATTTTTAGTTTCATATAAGGCGATCAGTCGCTCATACCTTCTTAATATGTGGCTACAAAGAAGCAAAAGCAGTGCTCCCATAATCTCGACCAAAATGGCGAATGTGGGTCATCTTATTGTAGGAGCTGATTACTGTCCGTCCAGCAACATAACTTAATAGTCACATCCTAGAAGAACATTAGGGGCCTCTGAACAATTCTATTGTCGCTTACAGTAGAATTGTTTCAAACGTACAGGGTTTTCCAAAGGGAGTGATATGATTTCTTTGAAAAAAAAACGTACTTATTGTTAAGGAAATTCAAAAGTTTTTTATTTAATGTGAAGTACAATCGATACAATTAAGTTCTAAATAAAACGTCATTCAAATGGCCTCCACGACTTCTTCTGCAGAAATGAATTCGATGAACCAAATTTTCCACTAAATCAAGTCGTATGTCATGAATTTCGAAAGACCAATGACTTCAAATAACCCCACAAGAAATAGTCTAGTAGTGTTAAATCACAACTTCTTGGAGGCCATTCAATATAACAAGTAATCGAATCTCCAAACTTTTCTCGCAACAATTCAATTGTTTCATTTGCTGAGTGGCACGTTGCCACAATCGGTCGATGGCTCATGGGTGTCAAGTCTTAGGTCGAATGGAAAGTGTTTTTTTGGATTTAAAAAAAAATGGACTTAGCATAATTTTCAAATGTGAACCGAAAGTTTATTTTTGCTCTAGCTCCTTAGAGTACGTCGGATCGGGCGGCAATGGCAAAAAGATAGCTCTTAACGAGAGGTAATATATTGCTCATGGGTGTCAAGGTCGTAGGTCGACTAGAAAGTGTTTTTTTTTTTTGGATTTAAAAAAATTGACTTAGCGCACGAAAAGTTGCAATTGGAGAAAAATTATTTTGATAATAAAACTGAATAATTTGTTAACGTTGTTCTTGCGTATATCTCTCCATGATGAAATTGTAACTACTACTGAGTACAATGAAAACAAATGACAGATCACGACATATTACAAATGGCCTTCAAAATCATATCATCCCTATTGGAAAACCCATTATGTCAGAATAAAGTCAAGGGTAGAATCAAATAATATCATTGTCAGACGATTGCACATCGTTCAATTATAGAAAATTTTAGTGCCTATCGAAAATATGCAAAAAATGTATTTGAACGATAAAACATTCCAATCGGATTAAAATTTAAAAATATGCAAAAATCCCATTTTTAACAATTATGAGTACGCTCATTAATATTTTGCGAGGACTACAAAGAATCAAAAGCAGTAGCGATTGGAAGCATCAGCATTGCTACTGGATGCTTCCAAAAGACTTATTTACTTATGTGACGCTGCAACCTGTTGTTGGTCTTGGCCTGTTTGAGATACGATATCCACGCGCATCGATCTTTAGCACGGTGTCTTCAGTTGTTTTTACCAAGGGGTTTTAAATCTTCTTTCACATGATCTTTCCATCAAATTCTCGGTCTTCCCCGTTTGCGAATTGGAATACATTTCGTGCTGGAGTATCTGAACTTATTCTTCCGATGTGTCCCAGCCAGCGCAATCGCTGTAATGTGATGCGTCTCACTATGTCTAAATCGGAATAAATCTCGTACAGCTTATGGTTCATTCCTCGTCTATATTCTACGTCTACTCATATAGGTCCACAAATTCTACGAAGAAGTTGTATCTTAAATACACCTAGAAGGTTCTCATCTGCTTTCGCAAGAACCCATGTTTATGCACCGTAAAGTAATACGGCGAGTATGTGTGTTGTATAGCGTGGTTTTTGTCCTTCGAGAGATGGCTTTGCTTTTAAATTGCTTACTTAGTCCATAGCTGCATCCATTTGCAAGCACTAATCTTCGCTTTACTTCAAGGCTGAAGTCATTGCCTTTTTCTACAGCATATACGAGGTAGGTAAAGTTGTCCACTACCTCAAAGTTTCAATTGCCTGCCTGCCCTTTGTCAGCAGTTTTTGTTCGCGGATTTTTTTCCTGTTGCATTCATTTGGTTTTGTCCTCGTTTATCGCCAAACCAACCTTGGCCGATTCCTTCTCTATATTTTTATAAGCAGCAGTTACCTCTCGAATGTTTCTTCCGATAATATCTACATCATCGGCATAAGCGAGTGGTATATGACTTTTGGTCTTTATTATTGCCGATGTATTTACTGCTGTTTTCTCCAATATTTTTTGCATTTAAATAATAAAAAAGTTGCACGATAAGTTGTCGCCTAAGACCTCTAGTGGTACTAAATGCTTCGGAGGTGTTTTTTCCTATTCTTACTGAGGATTTGGTTTCGCTTAGTGGCATTCTGCAAAGGCGCACTAATTTTGCAGAAATGCCGTACTCAGACATGGCTCCGAACAGTTTTTGTATTATCGGTCTATCGAAGGCGGCTTTGTAGTCGATAAAAAAGTGGTAGTTATCTACTTGCCTTTCTATTGTTTTTTTTTTTCCAGTATTTGTCGAAGTGTGAATATTTGGTCTGCTGTTGATCTACCAGATCTAAAGCCACACTGGTATGGATCTATAATTTAATCGACACTTGGCCTTAATCTTTCACGTAAAGAAAAAATTCGTTTCTGCGAAGCGAAATTTTAGACAACTACAAATTCTCGTTTACGAGGACTGAAGTTTATTTTGGTCAAAACTAAAAATTGTTCACGCTAAATAAGTTTCTATCACAAGAAACGAACTTTCAGTTCCTACAAACGAGAATTGTAGTTGTCTAAAATTTTGTTTCGCAGAAACGAATTATTTTCTTTGCGTGAAAGATTAAGGCCAAGTGTCGATTAAATTATAGATCCATACCAATGTGGCTTTAGATCTGGTAGATTAACAGCAGACCAAATATTCACACTTCGACAAATACTGGAATAAAACAATAGAAAGGCCCCTTTTACCCGACGAAAGGTTTCGCCGCTAAATCAGCCGACGCTTTTTGACGGTTGTCAGAATTAAACGTTGCCCGTGGGTCTTCACGGAGAGGTGGCGACCCCATATATAGACATCAGTAAAATAACGCATTGCCAACTAGACAGTACGTATTGGCTTACCACCAGAAAAACATCTCAACTACCATATTTCAATGCAAGATCCACTGTCTGTCATGCCCAATTCTCCTCTTACCCCTTTAAACAAAATACTGTAGATTTTGACGTCATCATCTTCGCACGACACCATTTGATCGTTCAGGAATTTGTTATTAACTTGACTTTATCTCTGACATAAGATCCATGTTAGGAGAACATTGCCACGAATAGCTTCATGCATCTTGAGATTTTAAACCGCAGAAATTGCTCTATTTTAATATCCTGTTCTCTCCTTACCTCCACTGTAGGGAATCTGAAAAGAAAAATATTCACTGGTATGCAAATCTCCATTTTAGTAGTTTTGATATATTTAGCTTTGACGTTCTTTAAATTTCGCGCATTTAGGTTTATGTTAGGGTGGCTGTCGTTTTTACCAGCTCACATAGACCAATTTAGGCCCCTAACCTAAATCTAAAGGCGAGAATGTTAAAAACGTAAAAGCTAAATACCTCAAAATTGCTGAAATGGAGATGTGACTTTCTTTCTTAGGAGGGCAGTATTGTTGCTTAGCTTCTCCAATTTACACCGTTTTTTAGGTCTTAGGTCACTCCTTCTAAGTTTTACACTTTTGGCCCATAGAAAATGATATATACGTCATATAAGTTACACTAAAGTGAGGGTATAACTAGTAAAATTAATAAAACAAAACTTGTACTATTTGAAGTAAAGGATAGAATTCTACATGTACAAAGCGGCGACTGGGTCGTCAAGAATATATGAGCATGCCGACAAAACGACAAAAAATTCTTTCAACCGATTAAGAAAATACTTACAAATAGTTTTCGCCACTTTGCGACACTGTGCCGTCATGATTAGGCAGGTAAACTTTTGTGGGGTGCAAACACGTGAACAATGACTTATGTATGTTGTGAATGTTGGAACACCCCAAAAGCCACACGGCGCGAACAGAAAAAAAATACAAAAAACATGGAATTAAGTTATCTTCACACCACAATAGCAGAATCAGTGTACATTGTAGTACACCTTTAGTTGGAAAACACAGATCGTTTCATGAGTTGAAAATTCATGAGGCCCTATGATGAACCGGGTGCGTGGGGATGATAAACATTTTAGGCTCAAGGATTTTGGGGGTGGAATATCGCAAAATGCTTGCTCAGATGCATGAACATATTAATCCATCAAAGCTGTCTGTGTATGAGGAACGAATAAAGAAGTATTTAAAGAAAATAGGGTTGCAGATATTAAACATTGCGGGTTGAATGATTTTCCTAGAAATGCTTGCTATTGAGACTTAATTTATGATAGTCAAAAATAAAAACTAAAGCCTACAAAAAATGCATTCAGGCAGATATGAATTAAATTGGAACATAAAGCCAGTAAAGAAATAACTTCCACAATTGGTCTAAATCTGAAACCATTATCAGGAAACTTTTACCTTATATTTAAAATCGGCAGATATAATTATGTAAAAATATACGAGGAAACGCTTTTCTTCTATAAACTTCTACAGGGTATACCATAGATGTCGTATTTGGCTGTCAGAACATTAGATGTTGTTTTTATTCGCCTCGTGTAGTGGGTTCTGCTGTATTGTTTTTCGGGTCAAGGAAGATTGCTGCTTCCACTGGTTGGGTCCAAATAGACCTGGGAACAAGTTGAGTAGGTTTGGGAGGGCAGTTAGCAAGGTGTAGTATGTCGTGTGGTCCCTGTTTACAAGCGGGACATGTGTTCGACGTGTAGCCATCACTCCTAGTCTAGTATGAATTGAGGCGGCTACACCAGCCTAATCTTAATTGGCCAAAACTACTCTCTAAAACTACCTCAGAGGCCTCTGGTGGAGGGTGATTTCATAGCACGACATTGACTCTGTAATTATTCACGGCTTCAGCGACTGCGTCAGAGTGTATTTTAGCCAGACCCGCGCTCTAGATCATGAAAGTGTTTCTTGATTTGCCTGGGAGATGGAAGCCTATCCACAAGATGGTGGTTGGAATGACTGGGATGGTAGCAACCACGCAGATACTGTTTCGGCAGCAAAAAATTGTGTAGTCGCACGGGTAGGACCGTCGTCTCTTTATGTAGGTGATCCACAGAAGACATGAGGAGGCACCCTGTCGAAGTTCTCAGGTATTTTGGCAGGTCTGTATGTTCTTCCACTGCGTCTCGTTCACGTTGGGTGACCACACTGATGCTGCACAGTTTACCACAGACTGACCTATCGCTTTGTAAGAGGTCAACAAGGTTTCTTTGTCTGTTCCCCAAGTGCTGCCGGCTAGCGACTTGAGGATCTTGTTCCTACTTCTCATTTCATTGCAGATTGTTGTGTCATGCGCGTTAGACCTGAAAAGGCTATCAAATGTGATACCAAGAACCTTAGCGTAATTGGTGGTCGGAGTTCTTGTGCCATCGACTACCCGATAATTTGGCGGCGGATATTTTCAGGTTCTTCGCAGCGAAGAAAGGTAGACATTCAGCCTTCCACATGTCATCGATCAATCAATGGGCCTAACGCCAAAATCGTACAGTCAGCAGCATATGATACGATTTCAACGCCGTCAGGTGGAGGTGGAATTGCAGAAAGGAATAGCTTAAACAGTGCCAGAGATACCAGAGATACCGACCTTGGGGAAATCCCTGTTTCACTCTACGGGGTTTAGACTTCTTGTTTCTGAATTCTACATACGACTGGCGCCCACACATGTAATTGACGGTCCAACGTTTCAAACCGTTCGGGAGGGACGTATTGGCGCTGTCCTCAAAAAGCGTGGTGTGGCTGACAGTATCGAAGGCCTTCGATAGGTTAAGCGCCAAGAGGAGGGTCCGGTCACACGGCTTGTTATGGTTAAGGCCGCGGCTCACATGTGTGGATATGGCGGGTAAAGCAGTAGACGTAGTATGCTGCTTTCGGAATCCGTGCTGATGATCGGCAATTGGAAAATGTCCAATCAGGCTCGGGAGGATTAGCGCCTCAAGCGTCTTTCCTACTGGTGAGAGAAGGGAGATAGGCCTGTCAGAGTCTCCCTTACATGCCTTTTTGGCCGGTTTCAGTAGCGGGACCACTCTGCCCATTTTCTAAGCTTCGGGAATCATCAGTGTGTTCAAGGACAGATTGAGGGCCCTAGTCAGATACTCAACTCCCGATATGTCCAACTGCTTCAACATCAACATAGAAATTTCGTCGGAGCCAAGCGCGGAGCTTAGTGCTACGGATGACATCTGCAACTTCTCCAACTGTAAATTGTGATGGTACTTCTTCAGCTCGGAGAGCATGCATACGATGTATTACTCTCCTTTTCGTTCTGTCACTCACCATTTCGAACAAGTCTAAAACGAACGACAGACAGACGGAAATTTGAAACCCAAAACTTCTGAGGGCGATAGCACTATCTAAATTTTTTCGGCAGTCTTAATATAATTCAGAGTGGGTCAATAGAAAATTACCAAAAAATTAACAGGGTTTTCCAACAAGAGGTGTTATTTTGGTATTCAAAGAAAAATTTCATTTTTTGAGATAATTGATCGATTGAAAAAAAATATCAACCAAATGACCACCACGACCAAGCGTGCAGGACCATATCCTTTTCATGAAATTTTCCATAACCAAATCGCAAAGTGGCTGCCCTATGTCCTCGATAGCCTCACGAATTCTATCTTTGAGGTCTTGAATCGACGCTGGGCTGTTGGCGTAGACCTTATCTTTCATGTGGCCCCAAAGGAAGAAGTCGCAAGGTGCTAAATCACAAGATCTGGGAGGCCAATTGTGATCACCACTTCGAGAGATTACATGGTCCGGAAACTTTTCCCGTAACAGAGCAATGGTTTCGTTGCTTGTGTGGCACGTAGCGCCGTCTTGTTTAATGTAAATGTTGTCCATATCAATACCATCCAACTCCGACCATAAAAAATCATTAATCATCTCTCGATAGCGCAATCCATTCACTGTAACTGTTGATCCAACCTCATTTTCGAAAAAGTACTGTCCAATGACCCCGCCGGACCATAAACCGCACCAAACAGTCACACGTTGAGGATGGAGAGGCTTCTCAACAATAACTTTTGGGTTTTCCGCTTCTCAACAACTCTTGGGTTTTGCTTGTTGACGTAGCCACCGAGGTGGAAATGGGCCTCATCAGTCAAGATTAGTTTTCGATGATTTTCGAATTTTAATAATTTCAGTGCGGTGTTGAATCGTGTATCGTTCCATTTTAAGTAATGGCGTAGTTTCTACTTGTCAAATGTCAAAGAATAAAAGCTTCAAAAGTGACAGCTCGTCGGCTCAATGCTATTTTGTTCCATACGCCATTTTGTATGATCGGAGAAAAACGCAATTTATTGTTTGAGTAAAAACGGGACTAAAGAGTTACACACTTTTTATTTCATAGGGTTCCCAACAGTGTTTGTATGATGCTCATGCATTTCTATGCCATTACATTCAAAAATAAGCAAGTTATACAAATTTTTGTACTTGGCATTTTGGTCCATATCCACTTTTATTTTAATATGTTTTCGTATTTGTATTACATGGAACACAAAAAGAGTCGGTATGGAAGGACAGTAATTTACATATTGTGATCGAAAGAACGTAAAATACTGCGTCAAAAATATAGGGCGATAGAAAAATGGAGACATAGAACAAAAATATCAAAATTATTTCCCGTTATTCAGAGTTAAATAAATTTTCCCTACCAATATCTCGAAAACTAGGCGAGATAGGAAAAAAATTGTTGCAGATTCTGAAAGAGCATGCTTGAAACTCATATTATCAACTCCTAACTCAAAAAACACAAAAATGGCGTATGGACCAAAAAAGCATTAAGCCGACGAGCTACCGAAATACCGGGTGATTCAAAATAACACCTCCTGTTGAGCGCCCCAGTAGGTGAGTTGGTAGCGTTCTCGCCTATGAGTTTGGGGGTCGTGGGTTCGATTCCCACCACAGGCTCTGGTCTGTCGCTGCAAAAATTTAGCCATATGGTCTTTGTAACCCGGCCTTTCCCTGGACCTTATAATTAGAATATAAATTTACTTTGTATTGTAATTCATATAAATAAATAAATAAATAAAAACACCTCTTGTTGGAAAACCCGTATATAAGAACCGGCCTACTGTATATGGATCCGCTTTAGTACACAAAACTACTTTAGTACAGACATTCACAAATATAGTTGTAAGTGATGTCTTAGCATTGACACTAACCTGTTCGGCTATTGTGAATTGATGCGTGTAATCGTGAGTTTCTCCAACGATTCATTGTGTAAACACGACATGTGCCTCAAAAGGCGCAACTATGTTTTCGATTAGCTGATTTGTGTAATTTTATTGTTTGTTTATTGTTTTTAGTTTATCTATTTCTTTGGTCGGTTAACAAGTTGTTTTGTTGCTCCCAACTAATTTGATGTAAATGTTAACAATGTCATCAGTGTTTTCAACAATCAATCACTTTAATAAAGACATTAACACATCTACTTTCAAAATGTGGACAATATTTAGACTAAAGGTAAGTACAGACGATTTGCAGATCGGACAACATTGCCAGAAAAATGGCGGAAAAATGCAACCCTGTGAATTTACAACCGTGTGAACATACAATTTTTGTTTTGCAACGTTAGCAGAAAAGTCATTGCGAGATAATTTGCCGATTGTTATATGTTCGAAGTTTATGCATGTGACAACGGCGCCATTGCCAGAAAATCATGTTATTTAAACACTGTCTATAATGTATTTTTATTGGCAATCCTGCATATAAATATTTACAAAATATATTGTAAATATATGAAATTGTTATGTTTTCTTGCAATCGTCTGAACTGTCAATTCACATTTGCCTAACAATCTGACATTGCCCGTATATTTGCAGCACTTTAACAGGGTTGATAACGTTTGCCGATCTGGCAATCGTCTATACTCAGCTTAATTACTTTAGATGTCATCCTAATTCAATATGTCGATTTTGTCACCGGTACGAAATATTAATCCGGAACTCGGAGCTTACCCATAAGCGTTTTATTGGTTACAGTAGCTTCAAAATACATACATATATCATTAAATACTGTCGGCACAGTCTGTCCGCGTAAGGAAATCACACATTTCAGATTTTCTTTGTTATACTATGTAATATAACCCATTCTGTAGGATATTTAGGCTTTAGTGTAGCCGAACTAGATGTCGTTTTTTTTCTTTAAAATACTTGTCATCGTGTACTTAAAGTACAGCGACAAACATTTGAATAAATTTAATATACTTATGTGCTTCAGTGGGTTTGACGTACATATGAATCAAACAATAAAAGCCGTCACGAAAAAATTGCGAAATCCATTCATTTGTGAAATTCCGGTGGTCCCGTTTAAACATAATATTCATCACATGATGGTGCATGTTGTTTAACAACACCCACGACGTTAAAAGAAACACACAGGCCCAGATCCAGGCATAAACACAAACACGGCGGTACGCTCATAGACTGTCTGTCATGGACTATTGCCGCAATTGGTTTTCACTCGGCTGCTGATCTATAACGCGGAATCGTTTTATTATCACCGAATGTTTGTATGTGAATGGGTGTATGTGGTGGGTGTGTACGAGCATTGTTGGCAACAGCAATAAAGGTAAATAAAGCAGGCGCAATGCACCAGCTGTTATTGTGATGTTTGTGTTGCTACTTTTTGTGGGTGTAGAAGTTTATGAGAACAGCAGCAACAACAACACTAACAAGGATTGACAGCAAGAACATACAATAGCAGCAACTGCAGACATCGAGAGAGGCACTCACGAAAATGTATGTACGTACGGTTGGTGTTGTTATCGCTATCGTCCTCGTCATCGCGTTATCGCATCGAATGATTTTAACACTTTCTTCTATTATTATTGCGGCATAAAGTGATTGTTGGCTTTCGGGAGGTGTTTCATTGTTATACACATACATAGATATAAAAACTTACCTAATGCATACACACGGATATTTGTGTATACAGGTTGTATGTGTGCCTATGTGTATCGTAGATATTTGTTTGTTTTCTAGGTGGTGGAGGTGATTTGTGAAATTCTTTTTTGCTGTAATCTTTTTTGCGCTTAATGGCAGATAAACAATTTATTGCAAGGTTCTGTCATTCGTTTTATCCATCTGGATAATTATAACGGCAATATTACGATATTCATGCATACATGATTGCACATTAGGGTGGCTCGCTTTTGGATGGAATTTTCGACAAAAATATTTGTTGTTAAAATGTGTATTTTTCAACTAGTATAGTGAGACTAATAGCACGGTTAAAATTCAAAATGAAATTTCGATAAAAAAAATATATAGAAATTTTTTGACTTGTACATTTTGATTTAGAGTAATATACCATCACATTATGTACCAGGGCGGCCCCAAAATTAGCCGATTTGGCGTATAGATGGCGGCAGTAAAATGAAAAAATACTTTGGTGAAAGTAGCGACCCTATAACAAATCGACCAAACAGGCTTCGAGAAAGCGTCTGATAGCAGGAACCGCGAATACATCTGGATCTCACTGATCAATAGAGGCATTCAGCGAAAAATCATTTCTTTAATTAAAGAAAGTTATAACGGATCAAACTGTCACGTATTGCATAAAGGAAAACTATCAGACTCCTTCCCAGTTCAAAGTGCAGTTTGACAAAGCTGTATCCTGTCACCTATCCTACTCCTCATCGCGATCGAAGACGTCTTGAAATCAGCTATTGTTGATGGCCAACAATGTAAAGGAATCCAGTGGCAAATATGTAATAAAATCCTTAACTATCTTGCATACGCCGATGACATTTATCTTATCTCGCACAAGCTTAGCGGGTCTCAGCGATGCTGGCATTAAAATAAATGCCAGCAAGACTAAGGTAATGTCCATCCATGAGGACATTTCACCAACAATCTACCTCGGAAGCATGCTCACGCCAGATGGTGGCACCGATAGTGACATAAACAAAGCTCGAGCTGCATTTGAAAGACTCGCACCACTATGGCATAGCAACAACATCAGTGTACCGACGAAACTGAGAATATTCAATGCTTGTGTCAAATCTGTGTTGTATATAATGGGTGTCCCAAGAAGAACGCAATTTTTAAATCTCGCAATATTCGAAGTGTCATTGTTTGACATTTGAATAATTGTTATTGTTTGTTAGTAGAAGGTACGAGGTTAGTAAAAATGGAGAAGGACAGCGAAGGGAGTTCGTTAATTGGGTATTGGAGAGACAACATGAAAATGCTGATTTTGCCGATAAAATCATCTTCAGTGACGAGGCCCATTTTGATCTTGATGGCTTCGTCAATAGGCAGAATTGTCGCATTTGGGGTGCGGAAAATCCTCGAGTGATTCACGAGAAGCAAATGCATCCTCAACGTGTCACTGTGTGGTGTGGTTTTTGGGCTGGAGGAATCACTGGACCTTTGAGGCAGGTCAAGCGCAAACAGTCAATGGTGTTCGGTATCGTGAAATGATAACCAGTTTTTTCTTGCCTAGAATTGAAGAAATGAATGTGGAGGGCATGTGGTTCCAACAAGACGGCGCCACATGTCATACAGCCAGAGAAACAATTCAATTGCTGCATCAGTAATTAAAAAATTGCGCTCTTCTTGGGACACCCTTTACATAGTTGGCGCGTAACAAGAGCCGCAATAAACTTGATTCAGATACAGGGTGGCTGATGAAAGCTGCTACCAAAAACAAATTTAATAACTTTTTTTCTATTCAATGAATCTGGTTAATTTTTTTTTATTTTGCAGATTGATTTTTAGATTTAACAAAAATGGATAACTGGGACACTGGAACAAGAATTTGGATTGTCCGCCGATACTACGCACTGAAGTCCGTAGTTTCGGTTCAAAGAGAGTATATGGGCACGTTTGGCGGCAATCCTCCGAGCAGATGAACCATAAAGAGACTTGTTAACAATTTTTACGAGCATGGGACAGTCAACAGAAGATCTTATCATCGAAACCCTTCAGTTCGGACGGAGGAAACAATCGCTGCTGTAGCTGATGCCATACAAAACAATCCAAGAGTTTCGACAAGAACCTTATCTGCTCAAATGGGTATAAGCAGACATTCATTGCAGTCAATTATGCACAAAGATTTGGAGTTATTCCCATATAAAATTCAAATGGCCAACAAAGTGAACTCAGCAGACTTCCCGATTCGCTTGGAATTTTGCCAGAAGATGCTTCAAATGGTGGAAGAGGAAAATGGTGCGGCGAAAATTTCCCAATAATCCGATATCCAGAAACTCCACCTGACTTTTACTTGTGGGGTTATTGCAAACAGGAAGTCTACAAAGCAAAACCAAAAAATTTGAATGAACTAAAGCAATCCATTCGAGAAACAATTGCGGCTATTCCCGTCTCAACTCTCCAAGCAGTAATGAACAACTTTTTGGTAAGATGCCGCACATGCATCAACGAGCAGGCGGGGCATTTAAATTCCATTATTTTTAAAACTAATTAAGCTATATTTAATTAAATTTAATGAGCTTTAACATGAATAAAAGAATACTGAATTCCATACACTGAAAAAACAGTTATTTGAGTTTCTTAATGTAGCAATATTCATCAGCCATTTGTAAATAGATGACTTCCAAGAATATTGTGTATCTTCTGGCCAAATACGAGCTCCAACAATGATCTCCTGATACGCACCAGACAAAAAAGTGTAGACTGCGATATTAAAGTACGCAAATGGAGGTGCATCGGTCACACATTAAGACGCAACGATGGCAACATCGCCAAGCAAGAGTTACGATGGAACCCGTTCCAACAAGAGGGACGACGAGTTGACAGATCCCGAATAACATGGCTGAGATCTGTGGAAAGTGAAATGGCATCCATTGGTTTGGAACGAGGCAAGATACATGGCCAACAACAGAGTCCGATGGCGTACCGCAAACAAATTTAGACTACCGCAGATTCATTGTGCTCTGGGAGGACCGGAGGAAAAACTGGAGTTATCCCTAGCTCTGCCCTTGAACAAATTAGTTTGATTTAAAAATCTCAAAATTTGGCATGCCTCCTTCTAGGCAGAGCGGTGCACAGACACAAAAGGTGCTCTATTGATTCATCCTCCTCTCCGTCTCCACAGCTTCTGCAAAAGTCATTACGCAAAACCTTCAATCCCTCTGCGTCCAATAAGGCAGTAACCCGTCACGATAGCCGCCATAAGTCATAAGCTTGTATGCCGCCAGCCTTCTTTGCTCTTTCCAGAATGTTGGGTGTGAAGTTCAAATTCCTGTGTTGTAAAATACACAAAATATTTTGCGCTTTCAGAGGAGCGAATTTCAATATCCCCAAGGAGACAGGTGTAACTGTTGGTACCCTATTCCTCCTGATAAAAAGAACTAGTTCCGTCATGTTGGGATGGTATGAAGGGCCAGTTGTAGGATGTCTCTAAGAGTACTCGGAAACTTAGGCACCAACGCTGACACCCATCAGCTCCATGGATTTATCTTATTAATGGTCCCCTCTATATCTAAGAAAGTTACAATTAGCTTAGGTTAGGTTAAGAGTGGCATACCTATAAAACAGGCTCACGTAGACTATCCAGTCCATTGTGTTACCACAGGGACGTAAGGGAAAACATAAGTTGTCCCTAGCCCCTCCCGTTGAACCAATTTGATTGCTTAAAAAGCTCTAAAGTTGGAGCATTCCAACTTCGGCCAAGTTATAAGAGGTGTTATATTGATTCCTCCTCCTCTTCGTCTCCACAGCTTCTGCATAAGTCATTATTCAAGACCTTTAATCTCTCTGGGTGCCGTCCAATGAGACAGTGACCTGTCATGACAGACACGATAAGCAAGACGTCCGTTCTCGACATCGACAGCAGTGCTTTGGTGCGTTTTGAGCCTAAAGTGGGCCACATCAGCCTGGAATGCATGCAGTTCCGTAAGTGCACTATCTGTCAAGAGGAGCTTGTAGGTTGCTAGAGGCATGCCCACATGTTCCAGGTCCCCTGGAGCGTGAAAGCTAGTTCCTAGTCTTGCAAGTGCATCTGCATTGCAGTTCCCTGGTATATCCCAGTGGCCCGGCACCCACATCAGGTGAATATTGAACTGTTCAGACATCTCGTTAAGAGATCAGCGAGGGCAGTTTTTGAATTCAGGAAAATAGTTTACAGTGACTTGATAGCAGCCTGACTATCAGAGAAAATATTTATACCGACTTTGGTCACCACATTAATTTTCAGCCATTCCGCTACCTCTTTAATAGCTAAGATTTGCCTGGTAGACACTACAGTGATCAGGCAGTATTTTTGTAAGTGAGGCATTTTGTCTAGAATGACGCTATGTCCGTATCCATTACCTGACCATAGTGACAGTTCCCCGAGTCTAATCGCTTATTCCACTGCCTTAAATGTAGTATAACATTTAGTGCCGCAGTTAATGTCGTTCTCAGCGCACCAGTGATACATATATCAGCCATTCGCTGAACCTTGTTTAGTATCGCACAGAAGGTGCATTTCTGCAGAGCTGTCCAGCAGACGACAATGACGTACAGCATTATCGGTCTGACTAATGCCGTATACAAACAGTAAACTATACGCGGGTTCAGACCCCAGAGTTTTGCTATTGGCCTTTTACTGGTATATAGTGCTATCATAGCCTTATTTGCTCTTTCCAAAATGTTGGGTTTGTAGTGCAACTTCCTGTCTAGTAAAATAAAGTATATTGCACTTTCAGAGAAGGGGAATTCAATACCCCCTAAGGAGACAGGTATAACTTATGGCACCTTATTTCTCCTGGTAAAACGAAATAGGTCAGTCTTGGTCGGGCTAACACCAAGACCATTACCGGAAAGCTACCATAGTATATACCTTAACAGAGAGAGATCATTCAATAAAGCTGACTAGAAATTGTGGAATTGCCCTTGCTGTAGGCATGTTGACTGGACATTATCCTGTGTTCAATTTTAGTCCTAAGGTAACTATGTTATAATATCTTCAAGGTTTTAAGGAGAAATGACGATACGGAAATCCTTAGCTCTTGTATGAGACGGCTTTCCCGATTTTGGGATGAAAACAACCTTGGTTTCTTTCCATTTTGTTAGTATGCAGCCCTGATTGAAACAATATGAGTCAGGTAGCAATTGTATCAGCCATTGCCTGTAGTTCCGCCGATAACTTCGGCTAAGCTTTCTACAGAAATCTATTCAGGATTAATTTTGAGCCTTCCTCAAACCTTTTTTGTACCGTTTTAGTTCGGCCTTTTTTATGTCCCAGTCCTGTTGGGCTCTGGTGGCCTTGAAGTATGTCGAAAACTTTCCAATCATAAATCCTTCCACCTAAATTCTCGGAGTCAAAGGTGACATCGAGCGCTTCCTGTCTGATTCTAGTTATGAATGTAGCTTCATGCCCTATATTACAAATCACAAGGATACTACTTAGAAAATATTCGATAAGTAATTCGTCCCTTTCGTTGATGTCAGTATTTCCCCACATATTATGGTGTGCATTAACATCACAACACACAAGATTTTGTTCTTTCCGATTAAAGTGATTTCAGTACACTGGGTGGCGCTCTCTGTCTCATGTCCATATAAACGGAGGTCAACCAAACATGGAAGGCTTGATGCTAATATGTCTTCAATACTAAAAGAAGAAGGTACATACTTATCGATACCTCCATTCTAGAACATGCTAAGTCGATTTAGCATGAGTCAAAATTTGGTGTTTATCCGTCAACCCAGTCAAAGGTTATTCACAAAACAGTACAATGACCTGTACTTACTCTTATAGAATAATTCCACACAAATTAAAAAAAATTTTCAAACTTTGAATGTCTCTCCTGAAGAACTACCTTTTTGCACTTAGCATTGTTTAGAATGGAGGTATCGATATAGACATAATAAAGTTGTTATTGGGGAGTATACAGGTTCTTCGTCTTTCATTGCCTCTACCTTGAATCAGCTTAAACCCTGTCTACTTAAGCCTACAAACACTATCTCCTCACCACCATGGTTCCTGGATTAGGATTTAAGGCAGCTAATGGAACCTTAGAGTGGTGGAGGTTTATCTGTAGAAGCCGGACCATTGTCAGGTTTAGCCACCATCGTTATATATGCCTCGTCGTCTGTGCCCGCTAGAAGCTTATCCTTACCGGCTTCATCCCCGCAGGATTCTTCCGATCCCGTGATGACGACCTTCTCGACATATGTAAGCTCATCGGTAAAGGGTGAAACGCAAGTTTCCACCAGTTGCAGCTCTGATACTTGCGAAAAGGGAGATTCATCTTTAGATACTACACCACTGTTATCTGGAAAAGTATTTTTTTAATTTTCTCCCTTATCACTTTTCTACACCTTAAGCCGGTTTTTGTTGAATCCATATGATACCATGCCATTGGGCTTGGCGAGGTGGGGTAAAGACTCGGCATTTAGTATAAGTACTGCGTGCCTCCGTTGCCCATCCGCTTCATCCAATCGACCGACCGTCCAGTTTCCAGTTGGAGGCTCGGGATTGCAAACCTGCAGCACCGTAGTCACGGATGTCACTTCGGTTGGTATAGCCGGAATGCGGCCTGGCCGCATCCAGCACCGATTTCACAAATTTTCTTCAAAGCGCAGCGATAGCACTCAACATAGCGCATATTATTAAATCGTATTAGTTTTATGCGGCCCTGATACCAGCTACCGTATCGGTTATATTGTTGTAGTGTGTCTGTTTCTTTAAATGGTTTTATATGGGCCACACGAGTGTGGGGGGTAGGGTAGGTCTATCACGTGACAAGGACTGAGTCGTTGTTGAGGCGTCCTGGTATCAGCAATACAGACGGACAGACTTTTCTTAAAATGTATTTAAAGGGATTTCTGCCGAACATAATTAGGGTCTTGGATCACTCTTTCGATGCGATACTTATGGGACAAGATAAACTGCTTAAATTAAGTAATTTCATAAACAAAAATTTTAGACTTATTCATTTTCTGCAATAAATCGACATTATTGTGATTGTTTTAAACAAATCATTTAAATGTTGACATGTTAACCTTACCACATAGCCAGGTGTCGCAATGTCATATGACATTAGCTGTATGTTAAAGTCAAATGAATAGGTCACACATGTGTAAATCACATTAATCACAATCTAACAAACATTGGAATTAAGGGACTTAAAACAGTATATAATTTTATTTAAAAATATATTGTGTTAAACGTATTTCCCATTAATTTGAGAGAGTCCCAGCAAAAACTCTCATTACTAGGTAACCTGGTGGGTAAGTCAAATTTAAAGAAATAACGACTTATCATTTAGCCACTCTTCAGATTATTTTTACACGGACATAATATTGGAGGGAAGTACTTCCATGCAAGCATACAAAGAGTTAAGTAATAACTACAAACCCCTACGCTTACGAATACCCCACATTAGGGCGGGTCGATTTAAAAATCGCCCATTGCTCAGTAAAAATCGTATTCTAGGGATCAAAACAAGAAACTTTGCCGAAGGAACCATACCTCCAAAACGAATTCTGATGTCCCGGAAAAAATCCCACTTTGACCCATATAGAGTGCTCCAATCGAGTCCAAATGTATGGAACCCCCAGGGGGTTCCAGGGGGTGTGCCACTGGCATGGGTGGGTCGGGCCTCCAAAGTTAGTGGGGGTCGGTCATACATTTGGACTCGATTGGAGCACTCTAAATGGGTCAAAGTGGGATTTTTCAAAATTTGCCCCTACCCAAAAGTTCGACCCAAATTCCGGGACATCAGAATTCGTTTTAGAGGTATGGTTCCTTCACTGAGCAATGGCGACTTTTTTTGCCTCCCCACAAATCGACCCGGCCTACCCCACATATAAGTTGTTATTATTGCCATTTTAAGGGGTTGAATAAAATCTTACCAATAAAGATTTTCATAACCATATTTCATCATTTTCCTAACGGAGCATTGGGCTTATCATTACCAGGTAACCATTTTTTACATGGGCATGATATTGAAGGAAAGTACTTCCATGAAAGCATACAAAGAGTTAAATAATTACTTTTCCCACGTTAACGAATATCCTACAGGGGTTTCCAACAAGAGGTGTTATTTTGAATCACCCGGTATTTCGGTAGCTGTCACTTTTGAAGCTTTTATTCTTTGACATTTGACAAGTAGAAACTACGCCATTACTAAAAATGGAACGATACACGATACAACAACGCACTGAAATTATTAAAATTCACTACAAAAATGGTGATAATCTAGCAGTCACAGTTCGAAAAAATAAAGCATTTTTGGGTCGTCGTGAAGCACCTTGTCGGACCGCAATACAGAAATTGGTGGAAAAATTCGAGCTGTTGGGACAAGTTAGTGATGTGAAGAATAAAACCCGTGGACGTCGCTCAAGAACAACTGAGAATATTGCTGCTGTAGCCCAAAGTGTTGAAGAAAATCCAGGTTTGTCCATTCCTCGTCGTTCTTTGGAATTGGGCATTCCACAAACGTCATTACACCGTATCATGCCTAAAGACATGGGTCTTAAGGCTTATAAAATTCAGTAACACAAGAACTCAAGCCGGCCGTTCATCAAAAACGTCGCGTCTTTGCTGATTGGACCTTACTTTTTCGAAAATGAGGTTGAATGAGGTGCATGGATTGCGCTATTGAGAGATGATTAATGATTTTTCATGGTCGGAATTGGATGGTATTGATCTGGACAACGTTTACTTTAAACAAGACGGCGCTACGTGCCACGCAAGCAACGAAACCATTGCTCTGTTACGGGAAAAGTTCCCAGACCGTTTTATCTCTCGAAGAGGTGATCACAATTGGCCACCGAGATCTTGTGATTTAACACCTTGCGACTTCTTCCTTTGGGGCCACGTGAAAGATAAGATCTACGCCAACAGCCCAGCGTCGATTCAAGACCTCAAAGATAGAATTCGTGAGGCTATCGAGGACATAGGGCAGCCACTTTGCGATTTGGTTATGGAAAATTTCATGAAAAGGATATGGTCCTGTAAGCGTGGTCGTGGTGGCCATTTGGCTGATGTTGTTTTTCATTATTAACGGCATTCCTTCCTTTTATTATGAAATAAACATCCGATCATTTATCTCACCAATATACCAATATAACCCCTCTTATATATGTATGTGCCCTCGATATGTATGTGTGTACAAATGTGTAACTGTAATCGCATTGTCAACGGTTCTCATTGCCCGCAATCCTCTTTAAAAGGTACAATACGCACGTATGTATCAATAACAACTCTCCCGCATAAATAAAACAACCATTTATATAACTGTAAAACTCTTTTTCGGATAATTCGGAGTAACGGTTTTCGTTTCAGTTAACAAAGTACCTGTATAGCTCCACCTCCTCATTAAGGCTTATTGCAAGATGAGGAGAAGTTGAAGATGTTGATCTTAATAAACTAGATATGAAAGAAGAATCGAAAGGAATAAATAGATGGGACTATACACGATTTTCCCGGAATATGGCAGAGTTTCGTACCGATCGGATATAAAATACGGTTTCTACAGTGCTTACATGTCAAATCGGAGGTAACACATATATGGAGACTATATCTAAATCTGAATCGATTTCAACCTAACTATCTATAACTATCGGTTTCGTTATCTAAACCGATAGTTATAATAACGAACAAATGTACAAAGTTATAATACCCTGTACCATAGTGTGGTATAGGGTATAATGATACAAGTTTTAATATTCTAGCTAATATTTTGCGATAGAAAAAAATGTACTTTACTTTTAAAATTTGTGTAAAAACTGGTGTAAATTGGAGATTCTTGACAATAATACCAGTGATTATTTTTGAACCGTTCCTTATTCGAGAAAATTCTCTAGTATGTTTGGTCTAAGACGAATATGTATAAGTTTTGCATACATTTTATTAAATAACACTGTCCAACAGCATTTTTGGAACAGAATAGCGACCGTATAATTCTGAAAGGGCATGTTGAGTAGATCATTTTTGTAGTATAAACTTATGGTCCAGCAGGTCTGAGTTTTTTTTACAGTGGGTTAAAGTTTTAATTTTTTGGTCGAAGGTAGCATTATACTAAATGAAAAAAATAATGTATGTTAATGTCTGAGAGATTTCTTATTGTCAGAGTTACTCAGTGGAATTTTATGAGGATCATTTTTGTGGAAGATATTAACCCTCTAGCTCCCCTCTTAATGGGTCAATTCGGCCCTTTTTCGAAAAAATTAAAAAAAGTCCTTTCAAAAAGGACATTAAAGGATTAAAATATTCTACGAACATTTTTGCCGGATAATTTCAGTGGGGGTCGCCAAGGACAACAAAGTTATAATTATAGCTTTTTAGGTTTAATTAGCAAAATTAAATGCCAACTTATAAAAAAAAATTCCATTATGTAAATTTAAAGTTGCGATAAATTATACAAACACTTACAATTTTGTACAGAGTAACGCGTTTATAGTCTATTGAAAAATTGGCGTTATTGCCATACCTGGTACCTCTTAAATAATATGGCCAAAATAAAAAATATGAAAAATATTTTTTAATTCCCCTTATTTTTATAATATGGGTAATAACTTATATATTTATCCATAGATACCATACTGCTATTTTTCTTTTTTTTTACTCGAAGTCTTTGAAGCAAAAAATAAATACTATTAAAAATTATGAAGATTTTACCAAATATTTCTCGTCATTTCTAAATAAATGTCTTAGCAACTAGACTTCGTTAAACATATTTTAATTTGTTACGACTTTAAATTTCAATCAACAACTTGAACGATGGAAAGAATTTTTCAGCAACTACTCCTGATGCAGATATGTCAAGCTACAACACTGGAAGACGCAACCAAAGACGTGACATCAACACATCGCCGCCATCATTAATTGAGATCTCGTCTGCACTCTCTAAATTAAAAAATAACAAAGCAGCCGGACCCGATACAATTCCAGCTGAGCTACTCAAGTACGGGGCAACACCAATAGCGCAGGTACTCACGCCAATAATACGGGAGGCCTGGTCAAACGACTGCATCCCACCCAGTTGGAAGTCTGGAGTAATAATAACCATCCCCAAAAATGGAGACCTCACACAATGCAAAAACTGGAGAGGAATAACTCTACTAAACGCCATCCAAAAACTAATGGCCCAAATTATACTCCAAAGAATCTCACCAATGGTAGACACTATCCTACGGAAAGAGCAAGCGGGCTTCAGACGCGGCCGCTCATGCTCCGATCACATAAATACTTTACGTATTATCATCGAGCAGTTGCTGGAATTTAACAGCCAACTTTACATGCTATTCATTGACTTCGAACGCGCATTCGATACGATTTCGCGCCCTGCACTGTGGTCAGCACTCAGCAGCAAAGGCATCCCCGACAAAATAGTCAACATTATTCGTAACCTATACCAGGACGCGGAATTGAGAGCGAGGTTTAACGGTAAGGAAAGCAACCCTTTTACCACAAACACCGGCGTTAGACAAGGCTGCGTCTTATCTCCCACATTGTTCCTGATAGTACTCGACAGCGTAATGCACCAAACCAACATGGATGCACCAAAGGGTATACGGTGGAATCTACAGGAATTTCTAAACGACATCGACTACGCAGATGATTTATGCCTCTTCTCACACCGTCTTGCTGACATCGAAGCGAAACTTCATCGCCAGTAAAGTTGGTTTAAAAATCAATGTCAAGAAAACTAAGCTTATGCGAATTGGCACCAGCAACACAACACCACTGACATTAAATGGGACTCCTATTGAGGACGTTACATCGTTCTCATACCTAGGTAGTACCATCACGACAGATGGCGGATCAGGTGCAGACATAACCAGCCGTATAAATAAGGCCAGATTAGCGTTTCGTGAGCTGCACAAAATATGGCGCTCAAACAGTATTTCAGAGAGCACAAAACTGAAAATTTTTAACACCAGCGTAATGTCAGTTTTGCTATACAGCTGCACAACTTGGAGCACCACGCAATACACCCAGAAGAAGCTACAAACATTTGTCAACCGTTGCCTCAGACAAATTCTTCGCATCTATTGGCCCAACAGAATATCAAATGAAGAACTGCTGCTAGCTACGAGCAGTAATCCCATCGAAGTAGAGATCAAAAGACGCAGATGGAGCTGGATCGGTCACATACTTAGAAGACCAAACGATGACATTGCAAAACAAGCTCTAGAGTGAAACCCGCAAGGACATCGGCGACCAGGCAGGCCACGAAACACGTGGGTGAGAATGTTGAAGAAAGAATGCGAATCAAATGATATGTCATGGAGTCAGTTCAAGGCCATATCAAGCGATCGAAACAGGTGGAAAGAGTTTATTAACGCCCTATGTTCAAATTGAATATTTATTTCAGGTAGTGTGATTTTTATTGTCAATCTATTGAAATAATAAAAGGGGAAAAAAAAAACGACTTTAAATTTACATATTACTTATTTGTATAAGATGGCCTATAATTTTACTAATTAAGCGTAAAGAGCTATATTTAAAACTTCGGAGTCTTTGGCGACCCTCACTGAAATTTTGCGGCAAACACATTCGTAAAATATTTTAATCCTTAAATGCCATTTTTGAAAGGACTTTTTTGAATTTTTTCGAAAAAGGGCCAAATTGACCCATTAAGCGGGGAGCTAGAGGGTTAAGGCCTTCCACAAAAATCATCATAAAATTCCACTACGTAACTCCGACAACGAGAAATCTCTCAGACATTAACTTACATAATTTTTTTCGTTTAGTATAATGCTACCTTCGACCAAAAAATTAAAACTTTGAGCCACTGTAAAAAAACTCAGACCAGCTGGACCATAGGGTCGCTATTCTGTTCCAATCAAAAAGCCTTAATTTGTTGGACAGTGTAATTATTCTATAACTACATAATAAAGGGTCCGCAAATAACTTTTTTTTGAAAATTCTATAAAAAAACTACTGAATATTTTCTCAATTTGTCTTTTTTTTAATACTGGAAAATAATTTCATTCAAATGGCTGCCTCGGCTGTCCATGCAGTAGCCTACACAATCGGACCAATTTTTAAGCACATAATCGATTGTGTGCAGCTGTATTTCACCAATGGCTTCACGAATATTGTCCTTTAAAGCGTCAATTGTCTCTGGCTTGCCGGCGTAACACTTATCATTGAGGGCACCCCACAAATAATAGTCCAACGGTGTCAAATCGCAGCTCCGAGGTGGCCAAACGACACCAGCTCTGCGGCTGATAATGCGATCTTCAAAAACAGGGCGCAAAACATCGAGTGTAGCTTCGGCTGTGTGGCACGTAGCGCCGTCCTGTTGAAACCAAATGTTGCCAATATCCTCCTCTTCGATTTTTGTGAACAAAAATTCGTTCAACATGGCCCGATAACGATCGCCATTGACTGCAACGGCCACTACTTGCTCATTTTCGAAGAAAAATGGCCCAATTATGCCTCTGGACCAAAATCCGCACCAAACAGTGACTCGTTTTGGGTGTATCGGCTTTTCAATGTATGCGTGCGGGTTTTCTGTGCCCCAAATGCGACAATTTAGCTTGTTTACATACCCGCCAAGATCCAAATGAGCTTCATTTGAAAAGATGATTTTTTTTTTGACAAAATCGGCATCTTCTGTAAGTCGATCGCAGGCCCACTTGTTCAAGCGTATACACAACCATATTCGTTCAGCGGAAGGATAAAACTAATTATCTGTCAAATCAGACATGAGCAAAGTGTTACCATTCACGAAATAAGCACTAGTTGAAAAATAAAAGTTAGATAGCGGACCCTTTACGATACCTATTTTCCCCCAAAAAATTAAAAAAATCATTTTTTTTTAAAATATAACTTCAAATAACATTTTTTTTCTTGTTGGGTATACCTGATCAAATTTTTTTCATCATGTAGAAAATTTTGTTGACAATTCAGAAAAGTTAATGTGAAAGAAATCGGTATCTATATTCACAAAATGCTAAGAAAGGGTCGAAAATTAAATTTGTCAATTGTAGATATTTCGGTAACAATACGAGATAACTTTTAGGTGTAAAAAGTGTTTTATAGACATCGGTTAATAGAATGCAGAAGAACTTTATGAATGAAGCTGAAAAGACGAAAGTTACACGAGCTTAAACATGTAGTTTACCGAGGTGGCCTTATAGCTCCGGCTCGGCATAACACAGGGGTCTCAAATTTAAAACTTAACTTCTCTAATACCTCTTCTACAAGCATTCCAATTTGTTTCGCTATTGGCTGAATGGTTAAGAAAGGGACGAATTATTTCCTTTTTTAATCCCTCCTACTTTGCGACGTTAGCCCTTCCTTACTTGTTAACTATACCACTTTGTGGAAATCTTTAATATTGTTCCATTTTTTCGCTCTTTATATTCATCTTTACTGTAATTGATTTATTCCTGCTTTCTTTATTGTTGACATTGCTTTTAAAACAATTCAATTTTGTAGTAGAATGTTGCTGGTTTCATATAAAGCTTGCAGTGAAAACACGTAGTCCAAGTGGTTATGCTTATGTGGATACGAGTACACTGAAAAAAATTCCAAAAAAATATCAAAGAGGTGGTATATCGCAGATTACTCAAAAATATTAATAAGGAAATATGTGTAAATCTAATGGTGATTTAGTTTGTGCAAAAAAATGTAAAATGTTTTCTACATTTTATACTGAAACCGCATTTTTAGGTTCGTTTGTAAAAATGGTGCAGCCGTCTGAACGGGTTTTGATTTCTTTTGTGAAATTATTACACTCCGCAAATGCGAAAATATCGCATTTTCCACACTTAGCCCGGTCCACGGTGTGGAGTGTTGCACCGTCAAAAAGCAAACTTCAGAGCCAAACCTAATTGAAAGCGTACATTCTTAAGGCACTATCAAATGGTTGCGCCATAATGTAGGTATGGGTTTTACTCACCGCACGATTTTTGTTCGTTTGTATATATCATTTACTACGAACCAAAAGTGTAACACATCGAAGGAGTGACCTAAGACCCTAAGTATGTTCGGCGGATATCCGGTTTGGGTCATTTTAAGTCGAATGAGCAATGTCCGTTCGTCCGTCTGTCTGTCTGCTGTCTGGCGCGCTCGATAACTCTCGAAAGGAGTAACCGATTGACGTCAAATTTGGTATGTTGTAATATTTTCTTCTATATCCGGCTAAGTTCGAAGATGGGCCAAATTGGTCCGCTCCTTCTAGTACCTCTTCCACAAAGGGTTAACATTTATGGAAATTTTGATTATTTAATAACTTCTATACTACTTATTTGAATCCTCTCTGGATATATCATTTGCTACGAAGCAAAAGTGTAACACATCGAAGGAGTGACCTAAGACCCTAAGTATGTTCGGCGGATATCCGGTTTGGGTCATTTTAAGTCGAATGAGCAATGTCCGTTCGTCCGTCTGTCTGTCTGTCTGCTGTCTGGTGCGCTCGATAACTCTCGAAAGGAGTAACCGATTGACGTCAAATTTGGTATGTGGTAATATTTTCTTCTATCTCCGGCTAAGTTCGAAGATGGGCCAAATTGGTCTACTCCTTCTAGTACCTCTTCCACAAAGGGTTAACATTTAGTGAAATTTTGATTATTTAATAACTTCTATACTACTTATGTGAATCCTCTGAAATGCATCTGAAATGCATAGTATAAGTTTATTAGTCAATATTACCTCGAGAAAAATGGTTGAAGTTGCCACGTCCCTTTTGGTACCTCCCACACAAATGGAAAATTTTGAACAAATAGTTAATTGCTTATAACTTTATTACCAGTACATACAAAGACTTGAAATTTTGTACAGTATAATGGTTTAATAGTACCTACAATACAGTGAAAAATGTGCATTATTGCCACGCTCCTTTTGGTACCTCCCACACAAATGGAGCATTTTGTACCAAAAGTTACCACCTTATAACTTTAATACCAGTGCATACAAATACTTGACATTTTGTACAGAGTAATGCTTTTATAGTACTTAGAGTCCAGAGAAAAATGGGCGTTATTGGCCCGCCCCTTTTGGTACCTCCCACACAAATGGACCTCTTTGTACCAAAAATTAACAGCATTTAATGTTAATACCAGTACATACAAATACTTGAAATTTCGTACAATACAATGCTTTTATAGTACCTAGAGTCTAGGGAAAAGTGGTCGTTATTGGCACGCCCGTTTTGGTACCCCCCACACAAATGGACCATTTTACACCAAAAGTTAACAGCTTATAACTTTAATACCAGTACATACTTTAAAGTTATTAAATACAATTTAAATTGATAATAATTTAATTAAAACAAATGAAATAAATAAATGTACTAATATTTTTTTGGGACTCAGGGTGAGGGGATTCATAAGTCGGTTTACCCGACTGAACTTTGTTACTTGTTAAAATGTCGTAACATGATGTGGTGATATTATTTTTCAGAAACGAAATCACCATAAAACAATTTGAAAAACCTAGGATATTCTTGATTTTGAATATATGACCTTTAAAAAAGGATTTATTTCGTTTTTTTAAAGCCCCTATATATCAAATCATGTTTTATAATATTTCTAGGAAGCTGTATGTACTAATATATGTATTTTAAAAGAAAACTTTTCAACATAAGAATTTATTTAATCCAAGTAAAGTTACTTCTAAGTAAAAATCGTCTTCGACACATTATAAGAGATAGTGCTACATGCCGAATTACTGTCTTTACTTGCGCCATAACATACAATTTCTTCAGATTTTCTCTTTAGCTTAAGCTTAAAGTAAAAAATGAAGTAAAAATGTTCTTTTTAAAGATTAATAATTTCTTACTTCGAATGTTTAATGTTAGTACAATTCTTTTCGGCGTATGTACATATATACTGTAATGGAGGAACATTTAAAACATGGTTTGATAGGATAACGCGTGAAAGGGGGGAGGGGGCCGGGTTTCCAACAACCTGATGTTATCGTGTACAAACACATGCATACATGTACGAGAGTGCGAGTACATACATAACTTATCTAAAGGCGTTCTCTGACGATACACTTAACTTCAATTACTGTCAGTTTGTGGCTGTGCTGTAAATGAGAATAGGTTTCGATGTAATTGTTGCTTCTTTATAGTTTCGTAGAAAATATCTGTGTGTGTATTTAAGCGCACGTGTGTGTGTCTACACAGATGCTGCTGTTACTGTCAACAAATAAACAGCATATTTTCATTGTTATTTCAAATAAGGATTTTGAGGCTTTTGCTTCAAAGGAATAGAATAGGTATATAGAGGGTGAGATAGGATGGGAAAGTGTAAAGGAACGGTAAAAGTAAAGGAGTAAATATACATAAAGTATATTGTACACAATAATTCACAGTAGTTATTAATCGATTCTATGATGTGATGAACTGTTTTGAATTCCTTAAAATCAAATTTATATTCACCTTAAAGGTTACTTCTTGAAGAATGTTATCGATGGAAAAATGGTTCAAACACTTTCACAAGTGTGTGTGTTTAAAAATTCAAATTAAAAAGTAAGCCAAATTTTCTCCTGTTGCAAAGCTGAAATAGACGGGAATCACATTAAATGATCAAGGAAAATCAAGGGAATTTGACGAAATTTGGTTGAAATCTTGTAAACAGTGCCCCAATATGAAGGATTGTTGAAAAATCTGCAAAATTGTGCGAGATATTTTTTTAGATTTAAATATTAGTAATCGGGCAAAAAATATCGAAAAGTGCTTGCATTCAAATGCTCATATCTTTGGTTTTATGAGATATATCTGACAATTTTGTTGTGATATAGGTTTGTAAAAACTTAAGCCTTTTTTATACACTCCATCCAATGATGGAGTGTGTAAAAACTTACTTCGTACCAAATTTGAAGATAACGCTCTGCAACATTTTCGGGGTCATCGAATGTTGACTTCGTTTTGCTTTCAGTATCCGAAAAGGCCTATTGAAAGTTACAAAATGCCGTTTGGGTTTTTTTTTATGATTTGCTTAAACAATTTTATATAAAACAAAATAAAACTAATTTATTGTAGAATTACATAGTAAGGAACTAAAAAAATATACATTCATAAAAATAATTTACAAAATATCGATATTTTACTTCGGATATTTCTCTACTAAATGATTTTTTTGTAAAACATCAGTTCTATTCGTTAACCAGTAAGGAAAGGCTAAAGTCGGGCGGGGCCGACTATATAATACCCTACACCACTCTCGTAATATTGAATAACTCTGATATATAAATTTCGTAATTCATGTATATATTGTTTACATAAATTTACTTTTGGGACATTTTATACTTAAATAATACCCTGTACCACAGTGTGGTGTAGGGTATAAAAACGATTGAATCTAAAGAGCCAAATCGGATGAAACATATATATGGGAGCTATAGCTAAATGTTTGCCGATTTTCTTCAAATTCGGCAATGTTGGTTCATGGATCAAGAAACTCTACCATTCTAAATTTCAAAACGATTGGATGTAAAATACAGCTTCTATAGGACTAAAGGGCCAAAATCGGACGAAAGATATATATGAGAGCTATATCTAAATCCGAACCGATGCAACCAAATTCAATAGCGATCTTAACAGCTGCGAAATACTCTAAACTGCAAAATTTCAGAACGATCGGAGTGAAATTGCGACCTGTAGTCGACAAACAAGTTTACATGGACAGACGGACGGACGGACAGACATGGTCATAAACTGCACCAAACAGTCACACGTTGAGTATGGCGTGGCTTCTCAACAATAACCCTTGGGTTTTCCGAGCACCAGATGCGACAATTGTGTTTGTTGACGTAGCCACCGAGGTGGAAATGGGCCTCATCAGTCAAGATGATTTTTCGATGGAATTCCGGATCATTTTCATGCATTTCAAGGGCCCAATCAGCAAAGACACGACACTTTGGGCTACAGCAGCAATATTCTCAGTTGTTCTTGAACGACTTCCACGGGTTTTATTCTTCACATCACTAACTTGGCCCAACAGCTCGAATTTTTCCACCAATTTCTGTATTGCGGTCCGACAAGGTGCTTCACGACGACCCAAAAATGCTTTAGTTTTGCGAACTTTGACTGCAAGATTTTCACCATTTTTGTAGTGAATTTTAATAATTTCAATGCGTTGCTGAATCGTGTATCGTTTCATTTTTAGTAATGGTGTAGTTTCTACTTGTCAAATGTCAAAGAATAAAAGCTTTAAAATTAACAGCTACCGAAATACCGGGTGATACAAAAGAACACCTCTTGTTGGAAAACCCTGTATTTTCTTATGTGTAGGGTATGTTCAGCAACTTTATAGAAAATATTTAGGACAGTATTTTTGTGGAACATATCAACCCTCTACCTCCCCCATATAACTGTAATTGTAGGCCCTATTTAAACAAATCGTAGAAAACACCCCTTAAAATGGGGAGGGTGGGGATGAAATATTCTACAAAAATGTTGGCCATAATATTTTACTCTATGTGTCAGAACACACCAAAGCCTAAAAATTTACACAATCTTTACTGGTATCGTTATTGCTTCGAACACAATGTCGTATGACTAACATTGCTGCACGAACAGGCCAAGGACGGTTCGTGCACTACTACAAATTGACAGACTAATTCGTGTAATATTTCATATTACAGTAGTCACAAAGTGCGGGTATACCTTAGTCGGTTTACATGACTGAAACTTTTTTACTTGTTTTAGCTTTTGCCAAATATAGTTAAGCCTTTTTCGAGGTGCCCACTGATTTTCAGAAACTTTTGAGGCCCATAAAAAAAATTAGTCATCAATTCCGCCAAACCGAGTATATGGTTATACTACCCTTTGGCAGCAGAATCGACCCTATACCGTCAAGTCAGTATATTTTTTCACAGTTGCATAGTGTAATTTTCTCATATGTAGGTTCTTTAGCAAATATGCAAGAGTCTTCACATTCTGAAATGATGACTACTTTTCAATAATTATAGCCTGACAAAGATTCCAACTTTGTGGATTTTGTCACCCAAAATACCCAAATATTTTAACTTAATTAAAAGCTTCTTCTTGCGTAATTCATATGTAATTTTCACTATACATACATGTATATCTAACTGTATAAATAACTTACTAGATCCCTAGTTATTGCAAATGATGTGGCAAACATATTTAACATTATTTTAATAACTAATTATAGAGAATTTAAGAAATGCATGAATGCTTACTCATGCTTCTCATGTGCTCACTATCGTTTACCACAAACAAAAGCTCTATATTAAGAATATAAGAAGATCAACAAATTAAAAAAGGTAAAAACAAAATATATAAAAAACACGTGTTTGCACAACAATGAATGAAAATACGATAACAATAACAATAATAACACAATTACTACACAAAAAGCTACAAAGGTGGAATAATGCAGTAAAACCCTTAGCAAAGCACACCAGAAAGCTTTTAGTAGGAAAAAAATAAAGAGAAGAGACTATCAGCTAGACGGTTAACCATTCGATTATAAGAGTATCAACAAGCGGAGAGGAATAGTGAATGAGAGAGATATAGAGAGAAAGTCGAATCTCTAGCCATGTGTTGATGAGCAAAGGCAAAAGAAAGCTCTGACGGGAGTATGGTGACATACATATACTCGTACATCTGGAGAAATGAAAGGAAAATAAATATTGACAAAAGCCCTGGCAGGAGCGAGCACAACGGTGCATGATGACAACTACTATTTACAGCTCTGATAAAATCACAAAAATTCAGTTGTCTTTTAACGCTACAACGATACGGTTGACTTTGGAATACCAGCGCAGAAATGTAGAAGAAAAGTAAACGGCGGATAAAAATTAACATAGTACAAGCCAATGGCAAAAGGATCAACAACAAAAATCCAAGTGTATTGCCATGGCCCACATTTATTGAAGCCAAGGAAAAAATAAATTTAAAAAAAATATAAAAAAATCTCTAATATGGAGTTAAGTGAAACATAATGAAAACGGGAATTTAACCAAAAAAAAAAATTAAACGAAAAGTGAGAGATCAAAAAATTCAAAATAAAATCCCAACAAAAGAAAATTTGTCAACAATACAAAAAATAAATCGTTTGAAAAAATATTTTTGTTTCGTCGATAAATATAAAAAAAAATCGCGGGAATTTCATGTATGTGTATTATTTGTGTTTGTGGTTATATTGTTGTGGCTTTTTTGCGTTTTTTTCTTGTGTGTTGTGCTTCCACCACCTTTCTGCTCCTGCGAGTTTTTCTGTTTGCATTGGCAGATTTCAAGTTCTCTTCGACAAAAACAGGGAAAAGAAACTTTATTTGCTGGATTTATCGGTACTGCACCTGAACAAAAAATGTGAGGATTACAGTTATTGCTTTGTTGATGGGTGCGTAAGTGTGTGTGTGTGTTATTGTATTTGTGTGCGTAGACAAAGGTGGGTCTGTACTTATGGATGGGGAATATGACAATCACAGGGGTTTTATTGTGTATATGTACATACATATATACTTGTACACAAATATGTATTAGGTTATACCGATGAACAATATGTGAATAAAATCTGTTAGTTATGAAGTTTTCTGTTATTTTGTGATTTTTACTTCTATGTGTGTATACTCACATTTCGTTAAGTCAACTAATATTAATCAAGGAGACTATGAGGAAGAAGTCCTTCTTATAGTGGGTATGTATATAATTACTGGAAATATGAAATTTCCATTAATACTATCTCAAATACGTACAACAATTCCATTACTTTGCAGGCATTTTTTATCCCCTCACCTTATAGAGGAGGGTATGTAATATTGAATAACTCTGATATATACATTTTGTAATTCATGTATAAATTGTTTACATAAATTTACTTTTTGGACATTTTATACTTAAATAATAACCTGTACCACAGTGTGGTGTAGGGTATAAAAACGATTGGATCTAAAGAGCCAAATCGGATGAAACATATATATGGGAGCTATAGCTAAATCTTAACCGATTTTCTTCAAATTCGGCAATGTTGGTTCATGGATCAAGAAAGTCTACTATTCTAAATTTCAAAACGATTGGATGTAAAATACATCTTCTATAGGACTAAAGGGCCAAATCGGACGAAAGATATATATGGGAGCTATATTTAAATCTGAACCGATTTCAACCAAATTCAATAGGGATCTTTACAGCTGCGAAATACTCTAAACTGCTAAATTTCAGAACGATCGGAGTGAAATTGCGACCTGTAGTCGACGAACAACTTTACATGGACAGACGGACGGACGGACAGATATGGTTAAATCGACTCAGCTAGTGATTCTGAGTCGATCGGTATACTTTAAGGTGGATCTAGCTGTGTTATTTTCAGGTGTTACAAACATCTGCCGTGGAACAAACCTATAATACCCTGTCCCTCAGTGTGGTGTAGGGTATACAAATGGAACGATACACGATTCAACAACGCACTGAAATTATTAAAATTCGAAAATCATCGAAAAATTATCTTGACTGATGAGGCCCATTTCTACGTCAACAAGCATCTGGGGCTCGGAAAAACCCAAGAGTTATTGTTGAGAAGCCTCTCCATCCTCAACGTGTGACTGTTTGGTGCGGTTTATGGTTCGGCGGGGTCATTGGACATTACTTTTTCGAAAATGAAGTTGTATCAACAGTTACGGTGAATGGATTGCGCTATCGAGAGATGATTAATGATTTTTTATGGTCGGATTTGGATGGTATTGATCTGGAAAACGTCTACTTTCAACAAGGCGGCGCTACGTGCCACACAAGCAACGAAACCATTGCTCTGTTACGGGAAAAGTTTCCGGACCGTGTTATCTCTCGAAGAGGTGATCACAATTGGCCACCGAGATCTTTTGATTTAACATCTTGCGACTTCTTCCTTTGGGGCCACGCCAACAGCCCAGCGTCGATTCAAGACCTCAAAGATAGAATTCGTGAGGCTATCGAGGTTATGGGAAATTTCATGGAAAGGATATGGTCCTGTAAGCGTGGTCGTGGTGGCCATTTGGCTGATGTTGATTTTCATTATTAACGGCATACCTTCCTCTTTATTATGAAATAAACATCCGATCATTTATCTCATCCGATCATTTGAATACCAAAATAAAACCTCTTGTTGGAAAACCGTTTACCAATGAAAACCTCTTCCACTTTTTTTCAAAACAGTTGAAAAATATGCTTGTCGTTGTGGTAACAGGAGGTAAAAATATGGAAAACATTCTTAATAATTGAATATCCTGGAAAAGTATCAATTAAGGTCCTTAATTTTGTTGCTACTAAAGGGTCAAACTATTATTCGCATTCGCTTTCGCAAAAATGCATATTTCAATATTCGCTTTCGCTAAAGTCACTTTCGTTACATCCCTAATTTATAAGTTGTGGTCAAACTATTCATTCCAACGGTACTGATCAGTTACAAACAATACGAGGGACAAATTAAGGAAGAATTTTTCGTGAACATTGTTCTTGTGAGATCTTTCCGCGAAAAATTATCGCTCATAACATTTGAAAATGATATTTTTTTGTTTTTTTTTTTGATATAATGATATAACACCAAAAAAGTGATTTTGTACGTTAATGTCTGAAATGTTGTACGTTAATGTATGAGAGATTTCTTACTGTCAGAGTTGTATAGTGTAATTTTATATGGATAATTTTTGTGGAAGATCTTGACCCTCTAGCTCTCCTCTTAATGGGTCAATTTGGCCCATTTTTCGAAAAAGTCCAATAAAGTGCTTTAAAAAAAGGACAATAATCTCTTACATTAACTTACAACATTTTTTTCATTTAGTTTAATGCTCCCTTTGACCAAAAATTGAAAACTTTGACCCACTGTAAAAAAAACTCAGACCTGGACCATAAATTTATTGTACATAAATGATCTACTCAATATGCCCTGTCGGAATTACAGGGTCGCTCTTCTGTTCCAATGAAGAAGTCTTAGTTGGTTGCACAGTGTTATCAGTTTCCTTGTTAAGAAATATTATGGTTTTAAGCGAATTAATACAATATCAGTTAGCCCGCATGAGCACATAATTACAGCGAAATTCGTAAGAAAATATTTCAAAATTTCTTAGTGTATGAATATCACAACGAAAATTCGCGAATTCTGATATTTGTACAATACAACACTGTGGTAAAGGGTATTAAAAGTTAGTTATACGGCTAGATCCACCTTAAAATATATCGTTTGACTCAGAATCACTAGCTGAGTCGATTTAACCATGTATGTCCGTCCGTCCGTCTGACCATCTTATGTTGTTCGTTGAGTACAGGTCGCAATTTCATTCCGATCATGCTGAAATTTTGCAGTTAGGAGTTTTTATTAAAAGATGTAGGCACGAGAATCGTTTTTAACCGAGTCTTTATTGAAAGAATGTAAAAGTTAGAATGAAAAAATGTGTATCAATTTAAACAATAAAAACCAGTAAGGAAAGGCAGAAAGTCGGGCGGGGCCGACTATATAATACCCTACACCTCCCTAACAATGCGATAAGGGTCATTGCCATAATAATTTGGAATAATTGGTAAATGTGTAGAAACATATTATCTAATTCTGAAACGATAATCGCTAAATTAAGCAATATTCGTTCCTAAATTGAGAAACATCTTTCTGGAAAATTTTAATGATCGGAAGTAAAATACAACTTCTATAGCCTCCTGATACCAAATCAGGAGGAAAATCAATATAAATCTGAACCGATCTACCCTGAATACTCATTCATGTAAAAAGACCTCCTTCTGTCGAATTTCGTACTGATCGCATATAAAATACAGTCTCTGCAGCGCCTACATGTCAAATCGGGGGTAACGTATATATGGGGGCCATATCTAAATCTGAACCGATTTCTTCCAAATTTAACAGTGTTCATTCATATAATAAGAAACCTCTTTCTGCCGAATTTCATACTGATCGGATATAAAATAACATTTTTACAGAGCTTACTAGTCAAATCGGGGGTAACGTATATATGTGGGCTATATCTAAATCTGAACCGATTTTCTCCGAATTTAGCAGTATTCCTTCATGTAATAAGAAACCTCTTTCTGTCAAATTTTGCACTGATCGGATATAAAATACAGTTTTTACAGCGCTTACATGTCAAATCGGGGGTAACATATATATGGGGGCTATATCTAAATCTGATCCGATTTTCTCCGAATTTAGCAGTATTCCTTCATGTAATAAGAAACCTCTTTCTGCCAAATTTTGCACTGATCGGATATAAAATACAGTTTTTACAGCGCTTACATGACAAATCAGGGGTAACATATATATGGGGGCTATATCTAAATCTGAACCGATTTTCTCCGAATTTAGCAGTATTCCTTCATGTAATAAGAAACCTCTCTTTGACAAATTGCGCACTTATCGGATATAAAATAACATTTTTACAGCGCTTATATGTCAAATCGGGGGTAATGTATATACGGGGACTATATCTAAATCTGAACCGATTTCTTCCAAATTTAACAGAGTTCATTCATGTAATAAGAAACCTTTTCCTGCCGAATTTCATACTGATCGGATATAAAATAAAGTTTTTACAGCGCTTACATGTCAAATCGGGTCTAACATATATATGGGGGCTATATCTAAATCTGAACCGATTTTAACCAAATTCAATAGGGATCGTCCTTGGGCCAAAAGAAAGATATGTGTAAAGTTTCGTCGAGATCGGACCATAATTGCGACCTGTACTTTGATTACAAGAATACATGCACAGACGGACAGACAGACAGACGGACGGACAGACAGACAGACAGACGGACAGACGGACATAGCTAAATCGACTCAGAAAGTGATTCTAAGTCGATCGGTATAATAAACGATGGGTCTATTTCTTCTCCTTTTGGGTGTTACAAACAAATGCACAAAGTTATAATACCCTGTACCACAGTGTGGTGTAGGGTATAAAAATGTATACCTACTAAAAAAAATTGTTCTGACAGAAAACTGATTTACAAAAGTTGAAATAAAATAATATTAGAAACTATAAATGTACAAGTGAATATAAGCAAAGTATTTCAACACTCCTCCTCAATTGTACATGACTTTTGCATATGTTCTGAATTTCTCCAGTTTTGATACTGCCAGTGGTTTTGTTAACATGTCTTCGGAAGGACAATAAATACATTCAATGATTTTGTTCTCAACATAATCTTTGACGAAGTAATATTTAGTGTCGATATGCTTGGTTCTACTGCTTAATTTCTCCTCTTTAATTAAGTTTAAGCAACTTGTATTATCTTCGTATATAATAGTTGGGCGAATTTGTTTGCAACCAAAATCAGTTAAAATATTTCGAAGCCATGTTGCTTCTTTAGCAGCTTCCGATAATGATATAAATTCGGCTTCAGTTGTGGATAAAGAGACTATTGTTTGCTTCTTACAAGCCCAACTTATTGCGCATCCGTTTAGTAAGAATAGATATCCTGAATTGCTTTTTCGATCTATTCGGCACTCTGCCCAGTTTGCATCGGCGTACCCGATAAGGATATTAGGTTCTTCGTTGTCGCATGTTAGTTTTAAGTACATATCCATTGTACCTTTCAAATATTTTGCAACTCTTTTCAACTCGTTCCAATCTTCCTGAGTAGGAAAACCAATTTTTCTAGAAAGTATAGAAATACTTGCCGCAATGTCTGGACGTGTGTTGACTGCTATATATAACAATGATCCTAAAAGACTTTGGTATTCCGAGTTTCTTATCAAGGGTTCAGATATAATTTTTCCGTACGATGGTTCTAATGGGTACTTGGAACATTTTGCTTCATTTAAACCAAACTTGTTCAAAATCTTGTTAATGTATGTTTTCTGGCCAATCTTGAATCCTCCATTGTCAGTCCTTTTGACCTCGATTCCCAGGAAATGTGATATTGGACCAAGATTCTTGACCTCGTAATGGCTGTTCAGTAGTTTATAAATATTAGCAATTTCTACTTCGTTTTTAGATGCCACTAACAAGTCATCAACGTATACTAATATATATACTTCTTCCCCATTGATGACCTTCTTATAAAGACATTGGTCGGCTTTGCTTCTTATAAATCCGTGACCAGTAAGTACATCGTTCAGTGCCTTATTCCAAACGTTTGCGGCCTGTTTTAAACCATAAATACTTCGCTTCAGTTTACACACTTGAGTGTCATTACCTTGAACAAAACCCGGCGGTTGTTTCATAAAAATGGTTTCTTTTAGGCTACCGTTCAGGAAAGCACACTTTACATCCATGTGTTGGATATGCATCCTCTTCTGTCCAGCGATTGAAAGGAGAACACGGAAAGTTGATTGTCGAACCACAGGCGCAAACACCTCGTCATAATCAGAACCATACTTCTGATTAAATCCTCTTGCAACGAGTCGAGCTTTATAACGCTGAATAGTGCTATCATTATTAGTCTTCAATTTAAAGGTCCACTTGCAACCAATAACGTTTGCATTTTGTGGTTTGGCAACTAAATCCCATGTGTCATTTTCTAACATAGAGTTCATCTCCTCCTGCATCGCCACCGACCACTTACGTTTTTGTTTTGATTTCAGCGCTTCTTTATATGTTTTGGGTTCAATAATTTCCTCAGATTCAACCACACAAGCTGAATATCGCACAGGACGGACACCCTTGTTAACTCTTGAAGATCTTCGTAAAACAGGATCAGCGGGATCAACATCATTTGCTATTGGAATCTCTTCTGTGTCAGGAAAATATTCAAGATCACTGCTCAAGCTGCAGAAAGAGGCTCCATCAGAATTGTCGATATCAGCGTCACCTTCTTCTTCTAATGATTTTCTAGAAGAAATATTAATTTCTAATTGACTGCATTCATGAGGTTGTTGATCTAATGATGAGTCCATAGCTCCGCTGGAGGTTACAAATTTAAAATCTCTGCTTATGGTAAGTTTATTTGTGTTTGTATCGACGAACCGCAAGCCTCTGCATTCTTCATCATACCCCATGAAGGTTAACAATTTTGAGTTGTTATCGAACTTCTTCCTCTGTACATGAGGGATAAGAACATAAGCTTTTGAACCGAATATCTCGAAATTACTAATGTTAGGTTTAGAACCTTCCCATCTCTCGTACGGGGTACATGGTACAGAATTAGTAACAAGTCTGTTCTGCAGATGGTTTGCGTACATAATGGCCTCGCCCCAATAATGTTTTGGTAATTCAGCTTCTTCGAGAAGACAGCGTGCCATTTCGACCAAATATCTATTTTTTCTCTCCGCTACGCCATTCTGTTGCGGACAATAGGGTACCGTAAATTGAGATTTAATTCCATAGCTACGTAAAAACTCCGACATTTTCTCAGACTTATATTCTCCGCCATTATCGGATCTGATGCATTTTGGTGATTTTCCGAATTTGTTTTTCACCATTTTAACAAAAGCTTTCATTTTTTCTAATACTTCGGATTTTTCATACAACAAGTATACAACTGTGTAACGGCTAAAGTCGTCAATGAAAGTTAGAAAATATTTCTTCTTTCCGGGAGTTATTGTCTGCATAGGTCCGCATATATCTGTATGGATGAGTTCCAAGACTTCCCCAGTTTCGGACATCGATCTTTTTGGGAACGGTTTTCGTGTTAGTTTACATAGGCACGAGAATCGTTTTTAACCGAGTCTTTATTGAAAGAATGTAAAAGTTAGAATGAAAAAATGTGTATCAATTTAAACAATAAAAAAAAATGTATACCTACTAAAAAAATTGTTCTGACAGAAAACTGATTTACAAAAGTTGAAATAAAATAATATTAGAAACTATAAATGTACAAGTGAATATAAGCAAAGTATTTCAACAGTTTTTCGCACCTGGAAAGAAGTCTATTGAAATTGGTTGAAATCGATAGAGTTTATTAATCTATGGACTTTAATAGCCGAATTTTAAGGAAATCGGTTAGGATTTAGCTATAACTCCCATATGTCCGTTTCGTCCGAATTGGACATTTAGCCCTATAAATGCTCCAATTGTTTAGAAATTTAGCATGGTAGAGTTTCTTATTCAACGAACCAACATTGCTCAATTTGAAAAAATCGGTTCAGATTTAGATATATCTCCCATGTATCGTCAGATTTGGCCCTTTAGCCCTGTAAAGGGTTTTCCAACAAGAGGTGTTATTTTGGTATTCAAAGAAAAAATGCCATTTTTGAGATAAATGATCGGATGTATATTTCATAATAAAGAGGAAGGTATGCCGTTAATAATGAAAACCAACATTAGCCAAATGGCCACCACGACAAACGCTTACAGGACCATATCCTTTTCATGAAATTTCCCATAACTAAATCGCAAAATGGCTGCCCTATGTCCTCGATAGCCTCATGAATTATATCTTTGAGGTCTTGAATCGACGCTGGGCTGTTGGCGTAGACCTTATCTTTTACGTGGCCCCAAAGGAAGAAGTCGCACAAGATCTCGGTGGCCAATTGTGATCACCTCTTCGAGAGATAACACGGTCCGGAAACTTTTCCCGTAACAGAGCAATGGTTTCGTTGCTTGTGTGGCATGTAGCGCCGTCTTGTTGAAAGTAAACGTTGTCCAGATCAATACCATCCAACTCCGACCATAAAAAATCATTAATCATCTCTCGGTAGCGCAATCCATTCACCGTAACTGTTGATCCAACCTCATTTTCGAAAACGTAAGGTCCAATGACCCCGCCGGACTATAAACCGCACCAAACAGTCACACGTTGAGGATGGAGATTCTGCTCAACAATAACTCTAGGGATTTCCCAGCCCCAGCTGCGACAATTTTGCTTGTTGACGTAGCCACCGAGGTGGAAATGGGCCTCATCAGTCAAGATGATTTTTCGATGGAATTCCGGATCATTTTCATGCATTTCAAGGACCCAATCAGCAAAGACACGATGTTGTTGATGATCGGCCGGCTTGAGTTCTTGTGTGAACTGAAAGCCTTAAGACCCAAGTCTTTATGCAAGATACGGTGTAATGACGGTTGTGGAATGCCCAATTCCAAAGAACGGCGAGGAATGGACAAACCTGGGTTTTCTGCAACACTTTGGGCTACAGCAGGAATATTCCCAGTTGTTCTTGAGCGACGTGCACGGGTTTTATTCTTCACATCACTAACTTGTCCCAACAGCTCGAATTTTTCCACCAATTTCTGTATTGCGGTCCGACAAGGTGCTTCACGACGACAAAAAATGCTTTAGTTTTGCGAACTGTGACTGCAAGATTTTCACCATATTTGTAGTGAATTTTAATAATTTCAGTGCGTTGCTGAATCGTGTATCGTTCCATTTTTGGTAATGGTGTAGTTTCTACTTGTCAAATGTCAAAGAATAAAAGCTTCAAAAGTGACAGCTACCGAAATACCGGGTGATTCAAAATAACACCTCTTGTTGGAAAACCCTGTAGAAGCTGTATTTTACATCCAATTGTTTCGAAATTCAGCATGGAAGAGTTTCTTGATTCAACATTGCCGAATTTGGAAAACAAAGAGTTTAGTTATATCCCCCATTTCGTTCGATTTGGCTACAGAGGCAGAGATGTACCAAATGTAAATTGTGTCAACCAATTTTAGTTGAAGTATAATTTTACTAGAGTGGTGTAGGGTATCATATTGTCGGCACAACCCGACTTTAACCTTTCCTTTAGTTTGGCTAATGAATATGCGGCCTAAAAATTGCAGCGTTCGTTTTTTTTATACCCTCACTTTAGTGTGACGAGGGTATATATCATTTGCTACGGACAAAAGTGTAACACATCGAAGGAGTGACCTAAGACCCCAAGTATGTTAGGCGGAAATCCGTTTTGGGTCATTTTAAGTCGAATGAGCAATGTCCGTCTGTCTTCTGGCTGGTGCGCACGATAACTCTCCAAAGGAGTAACCGATTGACTTCAAATTTGGTATGTGGTAATATTTTTTTCTATCTCCGCTAAGTTCGAAGATGGGCCATATTGGTCCACTCCTTCTAGTACCTCCCCCACAAATGGTTAAAATGTTGTCAAATATTGAATATTTAATGACTGCTATACTACTTACACGAATCTTCTGAAATTCCACACATAGTATTAGTTTATTAGTCGCTATCAACTCGGGAAAAATGGGCAATGTTGTCACGCCCCTTTTGGTAGTTCGCACATAAACGCACCATTTTGCACCAAAAGCTAACAGAGTATAACATTAATACTAGTGTATAAAAATACTTGAAATTTTGTACAGTGTTATGCTGTTATAGTGCCTCAGTCCAGTGACAAATGGGCGTTATTGCCACGCCCCTTTTGGTACCTCCCACACAAAGGTACCATTTTACACCAAAATTTAACAGCGTTTAACATAATTACCAGGGTATAAAAATACTAGAAATTTTTTACAGTGTAATGCTTTTAATGTGCCTATATCCCTATGAAAAGTGGGCGTTATCACAACGCACCTTTTTGCACCTCCCACACAAATATACCAGTGCGTAATATACTTAATATACCAGTGCGCAAAAACGCTTATAATTCGGTACAATGCAATGTATTTAAGTATCTACTGTTCAGCGAAGAATAGGTGTATTTGTTAAACCCCTTCTGATACCTGCCGCACAAATTGGCAGAATAATTCGTGTAATATTCAATATTTTATTACTCACAAAGAGAGGGTATACCTTAATCGGCTTACCCGAAACTTTCTTACTTGTTATAATTTACTTAAACAAAAAAGATCGTTTCATAATTTGCTCCATATCCAAAGATTTTTCCAGTGACAACATTTTAATGCAATCCATGGTGGAGGGTATATAAGATTCGGCACGACGCTTGTACTTGTTTAGACTTCTATTTGCTTCATTTCAATCGAATTTTGTAGGTAATCCTCCTCAAAGTGAAAGAGGATTTTAATTAAAATTTAAGCACTTTAAGTTATCGATTTTACCAAGAGTAGAAGACCGCACAGATTTCCTTTGTTGCATTTCCAAAATGCAATCACATGTGAAATTAGCTATTAAAATTACAAATTTACACTTTTGTATTCGTTGTCTTTGAACTCCGTTATGATAAGAGGTATATTCAATGGAAAATTCAATTATGTTAATGTGAATGAAACCGAGTGTAAGATGACTTTTTAGATAGTACTGACGCGTCGGTATACAGGATAAACGGATCAATTCTATTTCGATAAATATTTTATTTCGAAAATTCAATTGAAGTGTATACCTATTTATTGAATATTTATTTGCTAATTTTTCTTCACTAACACAACAAGCAAAATGCAATGTAAACATTTGAATTTTTTGAATAATTAATTAAAATACAGAAGTTTTACATTACCTACGACCTATAACTGTAGGTTAGATCGTACTGCAGGAAAACCACTTATACAAAATATTGACCTAATCTTAAAGATTTGGACCAATGACGTTATGACCTTAATTCCTTTCATTTTTTTCACTCTATTGATACACACTCTTTAAAGACTACAACTTAAAACTAAAAATAAGTAAAATCTAATAAAGTAGTAAAACTGTATAATGAACTAGAAAAATCTAAAATAAGAACTAGAAATTCTATTAGTACTCCTTCACATGTGAAATTCCGAACAATACATATGTTCCTTGATTGAATGATTACTTCACTGAATCGGTACAAAAAACAAATTATATTGGCAAAAAACACGTCGAAGGAGTGGCTTAAGACCCTACGTGTGTTCGGCGGATATCCGTTTTGGGTCATTTTAAATCGAATGAGCAATGTCCGTCTGTCTGCTGGCTTGTACGCACGATAACTCTCGAAAGGAGTAACCGATTGACTTCAAATTTGGTAATATTTTCTTCTATCTCCGGCTTAGTTCGAAGATGGGCCATATTGGTCCACTCCTTCTAGTATCTCCCCCACAAAGGGTTAACATTTAGTAAAATATTGATTATTTAATAACTTCTATACTACTTGTATGAATCCTCTGAAATTCTACATATAGTATTAGTTTAGTAGTCACTACTACCTCGAGAAAAGTGGGCGAAGTTGCCACGTCCCGTTTGGTACCTCCCACACAAATGCACAACTTTGAACCAAAAGTTACCAGCTAATAACTATAAAACCAGTGCATAGAAAGACTTGAAATTTTGTACAGTGTAATGGTTTAATAGAGCCTAAACTACAGTGAAAAACTGGCATTATTGCCACGCTCCTTTTGGTACCTCCAACACAAATGGACAATTTTGTACCAAAAGTTAACAGCATATAACTTTAATACCAGTACATACTTTAAAGTTATTAAATGCAATAATTTAATTAAAAAAAATAAATAAATTTACAAATTTTTTTTTGGGATTCAAGGTGAGTCCCACTTGTACTTGTTTTATAGTCCACGTATATATGTCGCTCCCAAAAAGCTTATTTAAGCCATGCACACTAGAGTGGCCTCTTTTGTGAGGACGAAAAAAAAGTTCACGTTGATTAAGGCTTATATGAAAATTTGTTTGTTTTAAGTATATTGCGATCCCGAAATTAGGGGCGATTTGTGGTTGAAATAACCTCTAAAAATCAGGGCTTCCCTTAATAAAATTGTGAATTTTTATTGACCACTGGGCATTAAAATCTGGACCATTATTTATAGGGCGACGTGACTTCCAGTAAAAAATTGTAATGCAAAGTCACTTTTTTCTCGATTTTATTGCAATTTTTAGTGTATTTTTTTTAAAAAAGTTGGAAACAATATCCAAAATTTTGGTCCGATTTTCACTTTTTTTATAATTTCATTTTTATAAGGTTATAATTGTATAAATAACCCTTTCATGGCCGTAAACTTTTTATTTGATTGGTGGTCCCAAATGGGTTAAAGCGAATTAATTGCCATAGAAATATCCTACAGTCATTATTAAAAATTTTTAAGATACCAAAACTTGTTTTTGCCAACGAATTTTTTTTTTGAAAGTTTTTACTCTATGCGATGAAGTAAGTCCGACATTTGAATGTGATTTAGTGAATAAAACAAATTAAATTTTGTGTTTCGAAAAAAAATTTAGTTTATGCATGTTGGCTAATAAATCCTGAAAAATATTTCTTTTTACTTATTACTCCTCTAGATTAAGACCGTGTTACACCCGTTACATATTAATGTATTTACAACAAATTAAATAATAATTTAAATTATTTGGAATGAAGTCTAAAATACAGATACCAATACAGTCTCTCGAGATGCTAATACATTTTTTTGTTGACAGCACATACCAAAATTTTTAGTATCTAATAAAGAAAGCGGCTGATCACGATTTCATTAAAACCTAGGGTCACACCCGTTACGGCGTGTGATGTATACATTTTGTGTACGAATTATATCCTTTTTTAATTATTCGCACTTTGCATGGTTCGACAAATCACATAATTCGTGATTAAATAAAATGCCGACATTTTCCTATTCCATTTGTATGTAGTTTTTCTGTAGGTCAACTAGAAAGAACATTTTAGGAAAACACATCTTGCTTTAAGCCCAATAAACATTCTTACACGTGCATTTCTTTCATTTCAATAAAATATTGTAGGAAAACCTGCTCAAAGTGAAAGAAGATTTTAATTAAAATTTAAGCACTTTAAGTTATCGATTTTTCCAAGAGTAGAATACCACACAGATTTCCTTTGTTGCATTTCCAAAATGCAATCACATGTGAAATTAGCTATTAAAATTACAAATTTACACTTTTGTATTGGTTGTCTTTGAACTCCGTTATGATAAGAGGTGTAGTCAATGGAAAATTCAATTATGTTAATGCGAATGAAACCAAATGAAAGATGATCTCTTAGATAGTATCGACGGTACAAAGGATAAACGGACCAATTCCAATTCCATTTCGATAAATGTTTTATTTCGAAAATTCAATTTAAATGTTTACCTATTTTTTGAAGTATTATTTATTATCTTTTAGTTAAAATATGGATGTTATACATTACCTGCAAGCTATAACTGATCTTACTGCAGGAAAACCACTTATACAAAATATATTGACCTAATTTTAAAGATTTGGACCAATGACGTTGTGACCTTAATTCGTTTCATTTATTTCTGTCTGTGGATATACAATCCTTACGGATTACAACTTAAAACTAAAAATGAAAATAAAATAACATCTATAACAGATCAATCCCGCATAGGGAAACATCAAAATAAAAATAAATTAAATTTAATAAAGAAGTAAAATTTTATAATGAACTAGAAAAATCTAAATGAGAACTATGTAGAAATTATATCTTACTCGTACGAGAACTTCTTCACATGTGAAGGACCGACCTATATGTTTAATTGATTGAATAATTACTTCGCAGAATTGGTAGCAAAAAACAGAATATATCGGCGAAAAACACATTACATCATGTAAAACGGTGACATTTCGTACTTTAAATGAGGAAAATTTCCTTAATATTAAGTAAGTCGTCTTAATTTGAAGTAGTAAATGTTTTCTTAAATATCAACGTTCTTGGCGCCACATCTTTAAAAATAAGACAAATATTTTTTTCAGTGCAGACATGGTAACATTGCTGTAAACTTCTAACACTAATAACGAAAATGGACTTAGTCAGTTTATCCTCTGACGTATTGCCTATTGTTATATTTAATTATAAATATTATAAATTAATATTTTTTATTAATTTTCTCCCCCATTGAACTTTTTGAAGAACATCTGAACAGTTTATTGACTCCAATTACACCAATTGCACTATGAAACAACATTGTTGTCGAAGTGCTGTGCATAACATTTTCTGGTGTAATATGGTGCCCGCAAAAAAATATATACAAAATTTTTTATGGTAAATTTTATTTTTGATTTTTTTTTAAATTCTTATTTTCTTGTAATGTGCCTTTAGTATGTGGATCAAATTTTCGATTAAGCCGGGATACACTTTAAATTAAAGGAAATTTAAAACCCGCTTTTAAAATCTTTGCATTGTATAATACAGGGTTTTTAGACCGATAGGGACAGAAACGACGCCATATTTTTTGCCGCTCTTTTGACATTTCTCTTCAGTATGGATTGCCATTTCATGACGGAAAGATATACGAGCCAACAACGAGTCGAAATTATTAAAATTTACTACCGAAATTCGGAGTCAGTGGCCTCAACGTTAAGAGCGCGAAAAATCGAAAAATCATCTTCAGCGATGAGGCTCATTTCTGGCTGAATGGCTTCGTCAATAAACAAAATATGCGTTATTGGTCAGACAGCAATCCACACGTACTCCATGAGTCATCATTGCATCCCGAAAAAATTACGGGTTGGTGCGGTTTATGGGCCGGTGGCGTCATTGGGCCGTACTTCTTCCGTGATGATCAAGACCGGTACGTTACTGTGAATGGGAATCGCTACCGTTCAATGATAACCTAATAATTTTTGCCCCAATTGGATGATATGGACTTGGAGGACATGTGGTTCCAACAGGACGGCGCCACAAGCCACACAGCGAAATAAAAACAAACGAAAATACAAAAAACATTTTTTATTAAAATATGTGAACGTTAGCATCCTAACGAAGAAATCCTATGGATAAATGTAGAAATTATAGCACGTTTGATAGAAATAAGAGAATTTCAACAAAATCAAGATCTTTTACCCCCAATATTGTGAACGGTGGTATAAATCAAATGCTGCGCGCCGAAAGTGTAACACATCGATGGAGTGACCTAAGATATTCCAAGAATATTTGGTGGAAATCTATTTTGGGGCATTTTAGGTCATTTTAGCAATGTCAGCCTGTCCGTCTGTCTGTTTGGTTGGTGCGCACAAAAACTTTCGACAGGATTAATTGATCGACTTTAAATTTGGTACGTTGCTATATTTTCCTATCAGGCTAAAACCCGCCTGATTGGCTCACTTCTACGAGTACCTCCACAACGAAGGGGAAACATTTTATGAAATATTAATTGTACTCTCACTTAGGTTAGGTTGAGAAGAGGAGGCGGTGAAATTCCGCCTCATGTCCTTGGACATACACATAAGCCAGTATTCGGCCTGTTGTGCGCTCTAATTGTTATTATTAAGAAAGGTTATTGGAAAGTTATTTTAGGAACTCTGTACTGTCGACATAGTCCCTAATCTTCTTCCAGTCTACGCCCCTAAGTTGGGTCAAGTGTGGTATAGTATCATTTCCTAAGAAATGGGATATATTGTTCGCGAACGCTGGGCACTGGCAGAGGAAATGATCCAACGTTTCGTCATCCTCCCCGCATGCCCTACATACACTGTCATCTACAACTCTTATCCTATGTAGGTGTGCTTGTAAGCATGTGTGGCCTGTAAGGACACCCATGATCTTACTAGTTTCTACCTTGCTCAATCTCAGTAAGGTCTTGGTCTTGTCCTCGTTTGGGCCACCCCACAAGACCTTCGTTGTCTTCCCAACGTTTTCACTATTCCATAGCGTGATATGGGCGTTCTTCGCCCATATTTTTAGTTCTGAACGCGTGTTGTTGTTTGCAAGTCTCTGGCTCTACATAGATGCCAAGGCGTTTGCTTTCTCGTTACCCCTTAGTCCGCAATGACCAGGCGCCCATATGATGCATATAGTGCAGTGTTCGGAGTAGGCGTTAATCGCCATTTTAAAATCTAAAACTGTCCTCGACTTCACCGTTATAGACGTTATTGCCCTGATAGCCATTTGGCTATCTGTGAAAATATTCACATTTGTTGGTCTTGTGTTAGCCCCAAGCCAGCTCACACATTCTGTAATTGCTCGGACTTCCGCCTGCAGGACTGTGTTATGGTCTGGCAGACGGAATAAGAGTTCGGTTTCCGGTTCCTCGATATAAAGTCCTAGCCCCGTTCTCTCCCCTAGTTTCGATCCATCTGTATAACAGCAATTTCCAGATGTTGTATGTACTACGGTTCCATCAATCCAAGATTGTCTGTCTGGTATCATGGTCTCACACTCAGAAACCATTGATTTTTCAGGTATTCTGTCGGATACTGATGATATGTCAGTTAAATCCACCGTCACTACCTATCCTAGCTATCTTTTGATGATATGACTTGTGATTGCTTTCGATCCATTCGCCCATCACTTTGAGCCTCGTCGCCGTGAGGGCAGCTTCATATCTAATCTGTATTTCTATTGGTTGGATATGCAAGATTGTCTCCAATGCCCTACTGGATGTGGTCCTCATTGTCCCGCTTACGCCGAGACAACACATTCGTTGGACCTTTTGTAATATCATTATGTTGCACTTATTCTTCATTGATGTCCACCACACTACTGATGCGTAAGTCAAAATAGGCCTGATTACGCTCTTGTAGAGCCAGTGTGTCATACTTGGATTAAGGCCCCATTTTGAGCTAATGTCTCTTCTACATAGTGCCCAGCATATGTGAGCTTTGTTCGCTCGTTCTTCTATGTGGCATTTCCAATTTACTTTCCTGTCCAGGATTACACCTAAGTTGGATACTGGAATTGTTTTGTTTAGGAAATGTGGGTCATCATATTGACCAATCTTCGTTTTCCTTGTGAACAGACATATCTCTGTTTTTTTCTGGGTTTACATTTAGACCTCTCGGTCGAGCCCAGTCATATGCAATTTTTAGAGCCATTTCGGCCCTTCTACAAACTTGATTTGGATTCTTCCCCCTCAGAAGTATTATAACGTCGTCTGCGTAACATACTGGTTTAAGTCCTTCATTCGTTAGTATCCTTAGGAGACTATTTATAGTAGTGACCCATAGTGGTCACTATAGTGGTGATAATATACCGCCCTGTGGTGTTCCCTGTGCTACTCAGTCTCTTATTTTTATGTCGTGGGACCCGCAATTTATCCATCTATTCCTTGGCATGTGGCTTATCCAGTCTCGGAGATCCCGGTCCACCTGACACTGGTCTAAGGATTGGATGAGTGTGTCGGTCCGTACATTATTGAACACCTCTTCATTGTCAATACATACCGCAAGTGTATACATCCTTCCATTGAAGGGTTCTTCTATATTGTGTACTACCTCGTGTAGGGCGGTATCCACTGATCGCCCTTTAACATAGGCATGTTGTCTAAATTTTAGCATTTCGCCTGGTATCTTACTGTTAATCATGGTATCCACTATACGTTCCATGGTTTTGAGTAAGAAAGATGTTATGCTTATTGGTCTATAAGCCTTAGGTGTTGCATAACACCTCACTTTAGATATACGAGGGTATATATCATTTGCTACGGGTCAAAAGTGTAACACATCGATGGAGTGAGTATGTTCGGCGTATATTCGTTTTGGGTCATTTTAAGTCGAATGATAAATATCCGTCCGTTTGTCTGTCTGTCTGCTGGCTGGTGCGCACGATAACTCTCGAATGGAGTAACCGATTGACTTCAAATTTGGTATGTGGTAATATTTTTTCTATCTCCGGCTAAGTTCGAAGATGGTCTATAATGGTCCACTCCTACTAGTACCTCCCCCACAAAGGTTTAAAATTTGGTGAAATATTGATTGTCTAATAACTTCTATGCTACTTATTTTAGTCTCCTGAAATTCTACACATACTATTAACTTATTAGTCACTATCACCTCGAGAAAAATAGGCGAAGATGCCACGCTCCTTTTGGTACCTACCACACAAGTGGACCATTTTGTGTCAAAAGTTTCCAGCTTATAACTGTAATACCAGTACATACAAATATTTTTGTACAGAGTGATGCTCTTATAGTACATAGAATTCAGAGAAAAATTGGCGTTATTGACACGCCACTTTTGGTACCTCCCACACAAATTGACTTTTTTGTACCAAAAGTTAACAGCTTTTAACTTAAATAACAGCGCATACAAATACTTTATATTTCCTACAGTGCAATGCTTTTATAGTACCTAGAGTCTAGAGGAAAGTGGCCGTAATTGGCACGCTTCTTTTAGTACCTCCGACATCACTGGACCATTCTACACCAAAATGATTTTTTTAAAAAAAAATTATAATTGTTTAAACGACAGTTACGTAAATTCCGGTTCTACGTAAAAGTGCTTGTAAGGAAATTATAAGGGCTAGAAATGCTAAGCCCTTATAATTTCCTTACATTTAAATGGTATCTCGGCTTTATCGAACTTATACTTCAAAAAATATGGTCCAAATACTAAAGGTACTTTCCATGAACATTTGAATTTTGGAAAAACATTTAAAATAAAAACATTACAATTAAAAAGTTTGATTTTGGTTTCAGAAAATAGTATGCCCCAATCTATAGAAAAAAATTGTTGGTCTCGGACACCGGGCGGGGCCGACTATATAATACCATACACCACTCTCGTAATATTGAATAACTCTGATATATAAATTTTGTAATTCATGTATAAATTGTTTACATAAATTTACTTTTGGGACATTTTATACTTAAATAATACCCTGTACCACAGTGTGGTGTAGGGTATAAAAACATATATGGGAGCTATAGCTAAATCTTTACCGATTTTCTTCAAATTCGGCAATGTTCGTTCATGGATCAAGAAACTCTACCATTCTAAATTTCAAAACGATTGGATGTAAAATATAGCTTCCATAGAACTAAAGGGCCAAATCGGACGAAACATATATATGGGAGTTATAGCTTAATCTTAACCGATTTTCTTCAAATTCGGTAGTGTTGGTTCATGGATCAAGAAACTCTACCATTCTAAATTTCAAAACGATTGGATGTAAAATACAGCTTTTATAGGACTAAAGGGCCAAATCGGACGAAACATATATATGGGAGCTATAGCTAAATCTTAACCAATTTTCTTCAAATTCGGCAATGTTGATTCATGGATCAAGAAACTCTAGCATTCTAAATTTCAAAATGATTGGATGTAAAATACAGCTTCTTCAGGACTGAAGAGCAAAATCGGACGAAACATATATATGGGAGCTACAGCTAACTCTTAATCGATTTTCTTCAAATTCGGCAATGTTGATTCATGGATCAAGAAACTCTACCATTCTAAATTTCAAAACGATTGGATGTAAAATACAGCTTTTATAGGACTAAATGGCCAAATCGGACGAAAGATATATATGGGAGCTATATCTAAATCTGAACCGATTTTCTTCAAATTCGACAATGTTGGTTCATGGATCAAGAAACTCTACCATTCTAAATTTCAAAACGATCGGTAGTAAAATACAGCTTCTATAGGACAAAAGGGACACATCGGACGAAACATATATATGGGTGCTATAGCTAAATCTTAACCGATTTTCTTCAAATTCGGCAATGGTGGTTCATGGATCAAAGAACTCTACCATTCTAAATTTCAAAACGATTGGATGTAAAATACAGCTTCTGTAGGACTAAAGGGCCAAATCGGACGAAAGATATATATGGGAGCTATATCTAATTCTGAACCGATTTCAACCAAATTCAATAGCGATCTTAACAGCCGCGAAATACTCTAAAGCTTTATAGAATCCTAAATCATGTAGTCTTCAACTTCTTCTAACATAATTTGTTCACCCCATCAGCGATTTCAAAGATATCTTACAAGTTACTGCGAAAGAAATTCCATGTTTTTTTTAGAAAACTTTAATAACTTTTTTAATTAAAACCTCTTAAAAAACATTGAAAAATTCACATTTTCTATATTTCTATTATTTTATCGTTATGTCTGTTGGGTGATAAATAAAATGAGACAGACCATTTCCAAGAAAATCGATGCATAACACTGTCCAACAAATTAAGACTTTTGATAATTCTGAAAGGGCACGTTGAGTAGATCGTTTTTGTACAATACACTTGTGGACCATAAGTTGGTCTAACTTTTTTTTTACAGTGGGTCAAAGTTTTAATTTTTTGGTCGAAGGGAGCTTTATAATAAATTGAAAAATTATGTAAGTTAATGTCTGAGAGTTTTCTCATTGTCATAGTTATATAGTGGAATTTTATGAGGATCATTTTTGTTAAAGATCTTAACTCTCTAGCTCCCGTCGTAATGGGGCAAAAAAAAATGAGGCAAAATTGACCCATTAAGAGGGGAGCTAGAGGGTTGAGATCTTCCATAAAAATGATCCTCATGAAATTCCACTACACTAAAAAAAAGCGTATTGAAAATCAATGAATTTGTCGTAAAGTTTAAGATTTCGGCAATGATTTCGAGCCAAAGACAATCGCTATGCAAATAAGAAGGTTTTATAGTTAATTTAAAGACGTGAATAGTACTTGTTTTGAGGATGCATTTCATAGAATTAAGAATTTTGGGTGATAAAACTAATTAAGTTTGGTCTTAAAATAAGCACATTTTTGCGTAAATTTAAGTATGGCGCGTGCTTATTTTTAGTAAAATATCATATAATTTAAAACAATATCGTAATAAAATTTAAAATGTTTGTCCTTGATATACGAATATACTGGTAATTAATTTAAGGCATACATGAGTTTAAATACAGTTTTTTTAAATATGTATGGAAAATTCGTTACATTATATTGATTATAATGTTACTCTTTTAAATGAATCATTTTCTTTGAAATCATTTACTATTCATAGAAAATTCAATAACACAACACTTTATCTTTCTAAATAAATATTTTATTTGTTATATTTTATATTGGAAAATACAAAAAAATATAATACATATTACGGATAACATTGAACATTTTATAATTTAAAACAATATGTAATTGTATAAAGACAAATCGGCCAACACACTATGAAGTTTGACTTTTATTCGAATATTGTATTGTTATGTACCGATTCTATAGCGGGATTCGTTTCTCTATTTGTTGTCCATGAACAATTTTTATCGGAACCGACCTTAATGATTTTTAACCTAGAATTTGGCTGGAATTTAAATAGAAATTATATAAAACAAATATTATATTATTATATCATATAGTTTGGATGCTCACTCATTTCCTGCAATTTGTAAATTTTTAATTCCCCACTGCATTTTTCATATATCCAAATAAAGTTCAATTGCGCGAACTAAAATAAAAATAATTTTAATAGAAATCAAACAGAATGATTTATATACGATAAAGTATTAAAATAAATTTTATCATATAACTGTCACAAAATGTTGAAAGATAAGAGATATATTAAAATCTTTGGAATATACTTACTTACACTGAAATATTTTGTCATTCTTCTACGACACAATTCTCATAATAGATCCATACAAAATTTGCTGTACTAAAAGATAAAAAAAAATATTTATGTAAGATTTTAATAATAATAGAAACTGATTGTTTTGAAAGTGGCGAAAGTGACATTTTTCATATAAATTGAGTTATCAAAAATAATTTTCTCAAAAAAATCAATCGTGACTTAGCTTTTAAAATCTTAAGTTTTGTTAGCAAACAAAACTACAAAAACTTACTAAAAATTACTTCTGTAAAACAAAAGCTAATGCTGCTTATGACATTCTTAACCCTGGTGTTAGATTAGCAAATCTGTACGAATCCTAGATTAAGAGTCCATTTGGTCAACATTACATTTTTCATATAAAATGAATATGGAAGACAATATTTTATATTTATTATACCCTCACTTTAGTGTGACGAGGGTATATATCATTTGCTACGGAAAAAAGTGTAACACATCGAAGGAGTGATCTAAGACCCTAAGTATGTTCGGAGGAAATCCGTTTTGGGTCAATTTAAGTCGAATGAGCAATGTCCGTCCGTCTGTCTGTCTGTCTGTCCGTCTGTCTGTCTGTCTGTCTGTGTGTCTGCTGGCTGGTGCGCACGATAACTCTCGAAAGTAGTAACCGATTGACTTCAAATTTGGTACGTGGTAATATTTTTTTCTATCTCCGGCTAAGTTCGAAGATTGGCCATATTGGTCCACTCCTTCTAGTACCTCCCCCACAAATGGTTAAAATGTTGTGAAATATTGATTCTTTAATAACTACTATACTACTTATTCGAATCTTCTGAAATTCCACACATAGTAATAGTTTATTAGTCGCTATTAACTCGAGAAAAATGGGCGTTGTTGCCACGCCCCTTTTGGTACCTCCCACACAAAGGTACCATTTTGCACCAAAAGTTAACAGCTTATAACATTAATACAAGTGTATAATAATACTTGAAATTTTGTACAGTGTAATGTTTTTATAGTGTCTATAGTCCTGTGGAAAATGGGCGTTATCGCCACGCCCCTTTTTGTACCTCCCACACTAAATTGCCAAATCATACCACAATTTAATATCTCGTAACGTTTATACCAGTGCACATAAACGCTTATAATTCGGCGCAGTGCAATGAATTTAAAGTATCTACTGTTCAGCGAAAAATAGATGTATTTGTTAAACCCCTTCTGGTAGCTCCCACACAAATTGACAGAATAATTCGTGTAATATTCAATATTACATTACTCACAAAGTGAGGGTATGCCTTAGTCGGTTTAAACGACTGAAACTTTCTTACTTGTTTTTATTCAATACTTCGTGAAAAGAAAGCAGCTTATTTACAATTATTTTTGAGCAAAAACGCTTATTATTTTGATTTTAGAAAACAAAAATATCCCTTGGTCCAAATTATAAGGCAATATATATACATACATATATTACCGTTTATAGAGGAAACGATACAAAAATTGGACCAAATGGGCCTAATCTAACAGCAGGTTTAATTATGAAGTACTTATGAAGCAATTATGAACACGAAATCAAGGAAAAATTTAAACTAAAATTCAAAAAAGGAAAAAATCTTTTTAAATAAATTATATTTGGAAAACTTTTTAACAATAACTTTGTTTGTGTGAAAACACGTATTTTGTATGTGAACGTCAGTTCGCAAATATATTTTGTTCTAATATATTAATATATGCGTTCCAAATTAAATTTCTTGATTTTCAAATAAAATATATTTGTTCAGAAATACATAATACTTATAAATATTGTTTCCAAATCTATTTCCTTTCAATTCAAACATTCCCATGTAGGTGTATGCTTACTTATTTTTTGCAAATTATAAATGGCATTCAGCACTGCATTTTTCATATATCCATCACATTTATCTTCAAATATTGCGTGATCTAAAATTAAAATAATTAAATTTTTTCTGAAAATAAATCAAATAAAATTATCTATAAACAAAAAAAATGCAAATAAATTTTATCATATCACAATTGGAAAACGCTGAAAACTAAGAGAAATATTTCAACCGTTCATATATAATACTTACGTTGAAATATTTTGTAAAATTTGCCACTCTTCTCACAAAAGACCAATTCTAAAATTGTTTTACTAAAAAAAATAAAAAAGATAGTTATATGTATAACATATTATTAATAATAAATTTCTATATTGCCACAAATAATTTTACATTTCTGCATTATGCACTGGTATTTTAATAAATAAATACTTTCAATTAAAATGTGTTTTGTTAATTTTGTAATTGCCAATAAGATGTTTATTTCATGATAATAATATTATTTTTCACGTACCTAAACATTTTCCCATTGTCTCTTTCAGTATTACAAAATCTATTACTCACATTTTTGTCATCCATTTGGAACAAATCTCTTCACAAGACTTACAAACAAGATCTCCTTCAAAAACGCATGTACATCGCCATAAATAACATACAGCAAAAATAACTATGACACACGCACTCCCTTATCACAGAGATCGATGGTGACGCCGACGGCATAACCACATGCATACACACATGTACACGACGGTTTCATTTGTTGTTGTTGCTGCTTTAGCAAAAATAACTGTTAACAGCAGATATTAAAATTATTTTCGGTGCAATATGCACGTATGTATGCACGTATACTTACATATTCACAGCAATAAAATTTTTTCACAATCCGCGTCCCGAAAACAGACAACCGTTTCCTTCCATCGCTTGTAACTAACTGACGATTTAAAAGAAAACGAACAAACAGAACTGTTCTCTATTTTCTCTTCTAGCATTCCATAACAATTATTGATTCACACATTACCAAACAAAACTGATTCTCCGAGCGAGAGAGGGAGGGAGAGATTGTATAATTCTCTCGTATGTATTCTTAAAAATAATGACAATAGTCATAAAATTTATTACCAAGACAGCCTTTCTTTAACGGGAGCATAGCCTTAAATTTATTACTCAAATATCTCATACTGTTAATTAAGTCCGATTCGGCATTAAAACTATGACATGTCTACGTCGTAGTGTCCTTTAACGGGAGCATAGCCTTAAATTTATTACTCAAATATCTCATACTGTTAATTAAGTCCGATTCGGCATTAAAACTATGACATGTCTACGTCGTAGTGTTAATGTAGAAAATCCTTAAAAGTATTGAAATATTACTTAAAATAATGCGGATTGTCACAAAAATAATGATTTTTTTCTTTAATTTAAATGCGTACATTTAAAGAAGCGCGTACACAAAACTAATGATTAGATAGACATTAATTCAAATTCAAAAAAACTTTATATTAAGGAAAATTTCGTAAAAAACGTGTAAATTTTCATTATTTTAATGAAAATTATCATTGAATTGATGCCGAGGTAGCATACTTAATATAAGAATGTGTCATCATTAGTTTTATTACTATTTTTTTTTTCAGTGTATAAACCTCTGACAATAAGAAAACTCTCAGACATTAACTTATAGCATTTTTTCACTAAACAGAATGCTCATTCGACCAAAAAATGAAAACTTTGACCCACTGTAAAAAAAACTCAGACCAGCTGGTCGCTATTCTGTTCCAAAAATGCTGTTGGGCAGTGTAAAATAAAATGTGTAGCTTTAATCTTTAAAGCTTTCCTGACCCAATTCTGATAAACTCGTGTCGAGTAATGCTTAAATATTTGGAAATTTCACAATAAAATATTTTTCAACATCTTTTCAGTGTATGGGTGGCGTATACATAATAATATTTATTATACAATTTATCATACGCCAACTTGTATGAAAACCTATTAAGGAAACCTATTTTAAAAGGTATTTCTTACTAACAAGTATACTTGTTGAAAGCAATTTTCCAAAGTTCTAGGAGAATTATTCACAGAATTTATGATAGGTTTATAAAACTGATGTTTAATGTAGTGTATTAGATGCATACAAAAATCTAGTCATAAAAATGCCATTATATCATAAAGGAAATTGTTGAACAGTCATCAATAAAATAAAATCGTTGAATTTGTAATTTTCTACTGCCAATCAGTAGTAAATAATTTAATATTTCAAGTAAAGCTTATTTCTTTGAATTAAAAACAAAACTGGGCCATGAATTCTGATTCGGATCTCTTTAATGAACTATGGGCAACAGTAAATGAGGCCCACAGAAAAAAGTGAAAATGTAAAAACCCAGAATTCTGCATTTTTTCTCGACGCAAATGTTCTTATTTCTTAAATCATCTAGCGGAACACAAAAATGTAAATTAGCAAAAAAGTTATTTAGCAGTACTTTTACCATTTGCGTTTTATTTTAATTTTTCTGCTGTTTGTAAAAATTTCCACTTTTTTGCTGATTTGTTGTTGTTCCTACTTTCTGCTACGTCTGCGGCTGCTGCTGTGAGTGACAAATGAGGGTACTTTCCAGTTTCAGTGTGAAATGAAAATAAAAAAATGAAAAATATGCGGGTAAAGTTAAAGGTTAAAAGTAACATATACCAACTAACCAAGCAAAAAAAAAAGTGCTCACGAATTCTCCAAATGACCCAATTCTTTTTTCTTCTTCCAGCTGTGGGTGCAACTGTAACGGAAGCAAAAAAAAAAACAAGAACAACTGGGAATGAAAATGAACAATTAAATGTATATATAGCCTTCAGTAAATGTAAAGGCTGCATTCAGATATTAATTAAACAGTTTTTTAATAGATTAAGCCAACCCTAGGTGACAGTGAAACATTACTCTTGGGTTGAAGCGCGTAATAGCAGCAAATTAGTGAAAACCTTCTAGTAACTTATATAAAAGAATCTTTTAAAATTATTGGAAATTTCCTAATAAATGTTTACTTCTCTTTTTTGGTTAGTTTTAGTTATTTAGATGCTGGTTATAATATTTATAATAAACGGGAAGAATTTAACTTAATGTTATAATTTACAGAAAAAAATCGAACTTATACATTTCGGACTAGCCCTTCAATAGAAGCACAGTGGAAGGAATTAAATCAGTAAGGAAAGGCTAAAGTCGGGTGGGGCCGACTATATAATACCCTACACCACTCTCGTAATATTGAATAACTCTGAAATATAAATCAGAACGATCGGAGTGAAATTGCGACTTGTAGTCGACGAACAACTTAAGATGGACAGACAGACGGACGGACAGACATGGTTAAATCGACTCAGCTAGTGATTCTGAGTCGATCGATATACTTTAAGGTGAGTCTAGCGATAGTATTTTCAGGTGTTACAAACATCTGTCATGAAACAAACTTATAATACCCTTTACCACAGTGTGGTTTAGGATATAAAAACTATTGGATGTAAAATACAGCTGCTACAGGACTATAGAGCCAAATCGGATGAAACATATATATGGGAGCTATAGCTAAATCTTAACCGATTTTCTTCAGATTCGGTGGTGTTGGTTCATGGATCAAGAAACTCTACCATTCTAAATTTCAAAACGATTGGATGTAGAATGCAGCTTCTATAGGACTAAAGGGCCAAATCGGACGAAAGATATATATGGGAGCAATAGCTAAATCTTAACCGATTTTCTTCAGATTCAGTGGTGTTGGTTCATGGATCAAGAAACTCTACCATTCTAAATTTCAAAACGATTGGATGTAGAATGCAGCTTCTATAGGACTAAAGGGCCAAATCGGACGAATGATATATATGGGAGCAATAGCTAAATCTTAACCGATTTTCTTCAGATTCAGTGGTGTTGGTTCATGGATCAAGAAACTCTACCATTCTAAATTTCAAAACGATTGGATGTAGAATGCAGCTTCTATAGGGCTAAAGGGCCAAATCGGACGAAAGATATATATGGGAGCTGTATCTAAATCTGAATCGATTTCAACCAAATTCAATACCTGCGAAATACTCTAAACTGCAAAATTTCAGAACGGTCGGAGTGAAATTGCGACCTTTAGTCGAAGAACAACTTTACATGGACAGACGGACGGACGAACAGACATGGTTAAATGGACTCAGCTAGTGATTCTGAGTCGATCGGTATACTTTAAGGTGGGTCTAGCTGTGTTATTTTCAGGTGTTATGAACAACTGCCGTGAAACAAACTTATGATACCCTGTACCACAGTGTGGTGTAGTGTATAAAATGGAAATAATTCGTTTCCGTTTCCTAACCAGGCGACCGACATCAAAATTGGCATGCCTCTAGAAGAAGTACATATAAGAGAAGTTATGTTTTGAATTTGGGCCACTACGGAGGCGGACCTACAGGGTCTCAAAGTTGTTCACCTCGAGTGAACAAAATATTTAAAGGTGTGTAAATTTCGACTTTTTTGTCTGTATGTGTGCATTTAAATAACCGAGGTTTAGAAAAGACTTTTTAAACCTAACAGTTATCTCATACAGTTACTGAGATATCTGGAATTGAAAATTGAATTTATCAATTTTTTCCCCGACCCTGTCCTAGAATTTTATGAATATCGGAACAGAATATGCACCGATTTCTTTGACATCAGTTTTTCTGAGTAGGCAACACAATTAGGTATACGATGAGAAAAAAGTTCGATCAGATATACCCAATAAGACAAAAGAAGTAGACATTTGAAACATAAACATATACTTTTTGTGAAATAAGTATATGTTGCATTTTGAAGTTATAGAATAAGTCATTTAAAAAAAGTATACCATATTTATATTTATCTTAAAGGAAACTTCCTAGAGAACATTCTCGAGGAAAGAACGGTTCAAAAATATTAACTGGTTTCGCTGTGGAGCTTCTCCAATTTACACCATTTTTTACACAAATTTCAAAAATAACCCACATTTTCTCCAATAGCAAATCTAGAATATTAAAACCTTTATCATTTTTATGGAGGCCGGAAGTTGGACTCCAAGAAAATGCACCCCAAATTGAAAATGAATGTGCGCCCGAATTTGGGGCCTATTTTCGTTACATAAACTGGTTAAGGAAATTACACCCCAATCAAGAAAACCACTAAATATGTATTGATCTGAGCCCCCATAAAGCATACATATTATTAATTCTCGTAAAATTGCAAGACGATTTAGCCATGTCCATCTGTCTGCCCGTCCGTCCTTCCGTCCATTCGTCTGTTGTAATCACGCTACAATCTATAATACTTGAGATAGGTGGCTGAAATTTGGTACATACGCTTCTTATAACTGCCGGTATGTTGGGATTGAAAAATTGGCAATATCGGTTCAATTTTGGATATATTCCCCATAGAGACCACAAATGTCAACTGCTCGGGCTGAAAGTTGGTAACTGGTGTTTATTTATACCCGGTATCCTTCACACGAGCAACGGCAGCCATAGGTCCATGTTTTGATATATCCCCCATACAAATGTCACTCTAGATTTGACTTCTTATCGCCACAAAAACCTTAAATTACAACGAATTGGGCTAAAATTTGGTATAATGAGTTTATTGGTACTCGTAACCATTTACGTGCGATCCATGGTGGAGGTTATTTCAGATTCGGCATGACCAAACTTAATGCTTTTACTTGTTATACCCAACACCACACTGTGGTACAGGGTATTATGACTTTGTGCATTTGTTTGTAACAGCTAAAAGGAGAAGAGATAGACCCTTTATTTATTACACCGATCGACTCAGAATCACTTTCTGAGTCGATTTAGCCATGTCCTTCTGTCTGTCTGTCCGTCTGTCCATGTATTCTTGTAAACAAAGTGCAGGTCGTACTTATGGTCCGATTGTGATGAAATTTAGAATAGTGCTCTTTTTTGGCCCAAGGACTATCCCTATTGAAATTGGTTAAAATCGGTTCAGATTTGGGTATACTCCCCATATATATGTTTCACCCGATTTGACATGTAAGCGCTGTAGAAACCACATTTTACATCCGATCTTTATGAAATTCGGCAGAGAGAGTTTTATTATTACGTGAATGAAAACTACCAAATTCAGATTTAGATATAGCCCCCATATATATGTTTCACCCGATTTGACATGTAAGCGCTATAGGAACTGTATTTTAAATCAGATCAGTACGAAATTTGGCAGAGAGAGTTTTCTTATTACATGAATAAACACTGCCAAATTCGGGGAAAATCGGTTCAGATTTAGATATATTCCCCATATATATGTTTCACCCGATTTGACATGTAAGCGCTGTAGAGTCCGATGTTTTATATCCGATCAGTACGAAATTTAACAGAGAGAGAGTTTTCTTATTACATGTATGAACACTGCCAACTTCGGGGAAAATCGGTTCAGATTTAAACATAGTCCCAATACATATGTATGTTGCACCCGATTTGACATGTAAGCGCTGCAGAAACCGTGTTTTATATCCGATCAGTACGAAAATCGGCAGAGAGTTTGCTTATTACATGTATGAACACTGCCAAATTCTTATCGCAATGCCCATTTTCGCGTTGGTAGGTAGGTGTAGGGTATTATATAGTCGGCCCGCCCGACTTTCTGTCTTTCCTTACTGGTTTACTTTTGGCCCAAGGGCGATCCATATTTAATTTGGTTAAAATCGGCTCAAGTTTACATATGGCTTCCATATACGTATGTCGAAAGATTATCGCGAATTTTTAATTTCCGCGGGCTACGTGTATTTTATTATTGATATTTTTGTAGCGTTAGCTTGGTACTCATGTCCCTTACTTATGATGACAAGGTCGGCCATTTTGAATGTATAGTTAATTTTTGGCAGCTGTTGTGCTTGGATGTGAAACTTGTCTTCGATTTTTATCTATTTCAGAAAATGTATCAAAGAATCTGCATGTGTGAAAAACAAAATAAAGTGCGCTGACGCATTCCGAATATTGACTGTGGCATATGGTGAAGCTACCTTGGACCAAAGCAACGTTTATCGGTTACTCACAATGCACCACACCCCTGATTGCAGTGGCGTGGTACATTATGAGTTCTTGCCACAGGGTAGTACGGTCAATAAAGAATATTACCTGCAAATTATGCGCAAATTGCGCGAAGCAATCTGTCAAAAAAAACGCCCGGATTTGTGGAAGAACAAAAGCTGGCTTTTGCACCATGATAACGCCCCTGCACACACATCGTTACTTGTGCGCGAATATTTGCCAAAAACAGTAATGGTGCCGCAGCCACCGTACTCCCCTGACCTAGCCCCCTGTGACTATTTTTTGTTCCCAAAACTGAAAAGGCCCATGAAAGGACGACGCTACGCCACGATTGAGGAGATAAAGACGGCATCGAAGCAGGAGCTGAACAAGATCACAAAAAATGATTATTTGATGTGCTTGGAGGATGGGAAAAAAAGTTGGCAGAAGTTTATTATATCCGAGGGGAATTACTTTGAAGGGGACAAAATAAATAAATACTTTTTGAAAAAAAAAATACAAAATTCGCGATATTTATTGAACATACTACATATACATATATACATCCGATTTGGCACTCTCGTATAGGCAAAATTTGTTAACCCATCTGTATAAAAGTGGACGGAGAAAAGTCTCTTGATTTAGAGACAATATTAAATTTGAGGAAAATCGATTCAGATTTAGATATAGCCCCGATATCTATGTTACACCCGATTTGATATGACAGAAAGAGGTTTCTTAGTTATAATATGAATTAACATTGCCAAATTTTGGGAAAATCGGTGCAGATTTAGATATGTTCCAGCCTATTTAGTAGTTAAGCGCTATTGAAATTGTATATTCTTTATATTATCTTTATATCGATCTTTATACAATTTGGCAGAAATAAGGCTTTTGATCCAAGTTGATGAAAATCTATATTCCCATCGATCTATGAAGGAATACTGCGCATTTTATGGTTATCTTGGCAGATCTAGTTTATTATGATCAACATCTTCAAATCCTCCTTGGAAAAGGCCTTGTTCAGGAGGTGAAGCTAAGAATTTTGTTAACTGAAACGAAACCAATTATTCCAAATTAATATCGCAATGCCCCTTTTCGCATTGCTAAGGAGTTGCAGGGTTTTATATAGTCGACCCCGCCCGACTTTCTGTCTTTCCTTACTGGTTTTTGTGTGTGTAATTTGAGGTAATTTTGTCTCTACTGATCCATTTTCCCAAAACCTAACGTGAGTCTTGTGTCTTTTTGACATATCCCTGATCGTTTTTTTCTTGTAATTTTTTAAGTCCTGTCTCTTTGGAAATACAAAACAAAAAGTAATTAAAAATTCCATCTGATAACACTGTCCAACAGCATTTTTGGAACAGAATAGCGATCGTATAATTCTGAAAGGCCATATTGAGTAGATCATTTTTGTAGAATAAACTTATGGTCCAGCTGGTCTGAGTTTTTTTTTACAGTGGGTCAAAGTTTTCATTTTTTGGTCGAAGGTAACATTATACTAAATGAAAACCAGTAAGGAAAGGCAGAAAGTCGGGCGGGGCAGACTATATAATACCCTACACCTCCCTAACAATGCGATAAGGGTCATTGCCATAATAATTTGGAATAATTGGTAAATGGGTAGAAACGATAATCGCTAAATTAAGCAATATTCGTTCCTAAATTGAGAAACATCTTTCTGGAAAATTTTAATGATCGGAAGTAAAATACAAGTTCTATAGCGGTTTGATACCAAATTCGTGTAAAAATATCTCCTTCTGTCGAATTTCGTACTGATCGGATATAAAATACAGTCTCTACAGCGCTTACATGTCAAATCGGGGGTAACTTATATATGGGAGCTATATCTAAATCTGAACCGATTTTCTCCGAATTTGGCAGTATTCCTTCATGTAATAAGAAACCTCTTTCTGCCGAATTTCGCAACTGCTCGGATGTAAAATACTGTTTTTACAGCGCTTACATGTCAAATCGGGGGTAGCATATATATGGGAGTTATATCTAAATCTGAACCGATTTTCTCCGAATTTGGCAGTATTCTTTCGAGTAATAAGAAACCCCTTTCTGCCGAATTTTGCACTGATCGGATATAAAATACAATTTCTACAGCGCTTACAGGTCAAATCGGGGGTAACATATATATGGGTATTATATCTAAATCTAAACCGAGTTTCTCCGGATTTGGCAGTATTCCTTCATGTAGAAAGAAAGCTCTTTTTGCCGACTTTCGCACTGATCGGATATAAAATAACATTTTTACATCGCTCACATGTCAAATCGGTGGTAACGTATATATGGGGGCTATATCTAAATCTGAACCGATTTCTTCCAAATTTAAAAGTGTTCATTCATATAATAGGAAACCTCTTTCTGCCGAATTTCGCACTGATTGGATATAAAATACAGTTTTTACAGCGCTTACATGTCAAATCGTGGGTAACATATATATGGGAGTTATATCTAAATCTTAACCGATTTTCTCCGAATGTGGCAGTATTCTTTCGAGTAATAAGAAACCTCTTTCTGCCGAATTTTGCACTGATCGGATATAAAATACAATTTCTACAGCGCTTACATGTCAAATCGGGGGTAACGTACATATGAGGGCTATATTTAAATCTGAACCAATTCTTCCAAATTCAATAGGGATCGTCCTTGGGCCAAAAAAAATATATGTGTAAAGTTTCGTCGAGATCGGACCATAATTGCGACCTCTACTTTGATTACAAGAATACATGCACAGACAGACGGACAGACGGACATAGCTAAATCAACTCAGAAAGTGGTTCTAAGTCGATCAGTATAATAAACGATGGGTCTATTTCTTCTCCTTTTGGGTGTTACAAACAAATGCACAAAGTTATAATACCCTGTACCACAGTGTGGTGTAGGGTATAAAAATGATGTAAGTTAATGTCTGAGAGATTTCTCATTGTCAGAGTTATACAGTGAAATTTTATGAGGATAATTTTTGTGGAAGATCTTAACACTCCAGCTCCCCTCTTAATGGGTCAATTTGGCCCTTTTTTCGAAAAAATTAAAAAAAGCCCTTTCAAAAAGGACATTTAAGGATTAAAATATTCTACGAAAATGTTTGCCGGAAAATTTCAGTAGGGGTCGCCAATGATACCAAAGTACTAGTTTAAGTTTTTTACCTTTAATTAAAAAATTTACACGCCAACTTATAAATAAATAATATAATGTAAATTTAAATTTGTACAGTCTAACGCGTTTATAGTACCCATAGTATATTGAAAAATTGGCGTTATTGCCATTTTTTATTTTGGCCATATTATTTAAGAGTTACCATCTTAAATAATATCGGCAAAATAAAAAATGTTTTTTAAGTTCCCTTTTTTTATAATATGGGTAATAACTTATATATTTATCCATAGATACCATAGCCTTTACAAATTCCTTTTTACTCGAAATCTTTAAAGCAAAAAAAAATAAATACTATTAACAAATTATGAAGATTTTACCAAATGTTTCTCGTTATTTCTAAATAAATGTTTTAGCAACTACGCTTCGGTAAACATATTTTAATTTGTTACGACTTTAAATTATATTACTTATTTACATTATATTATATTACATTAAATTAATTATTTGTAAAATTATCATTTTACTAATTAAGCGTAAAGAGCTATATTTACAACTTTTGTGTCTTTGGCGACCCCCACTGAAATTTTCCTTCAAACATTTTCGTAGAATATTTTAATCCTTAAAAGTCCATTTTAAAAGGACTTTTTTAATTTTTTGAAAAAAGGGGCCATATTGACCCATTAAGAGGGGTGGTAGAGGGTTAAGATCTTCCACAAAAATGATCATCATAAAATTCCACTATGTAACTCTGGCAATGAGAAATCTCTCAGACATTAACTTACATCATTATTTTCATTTAGTATAATGCTACCTTCTACCAAAAAATGAAATCTTTGACCCACTGTAAAAAAAACTCAGACCAGCTAGACCATAAGTTTATTCTAAGAAAATGATCTACTAAAAACGCCCTTTCAGAATTATAGAGTCGCCCTTCTGCTCCAATAATTCCACAGATATCACGGCTTTAAATTTACATTATAAACTAGCGGACCCGGCGAACTTCGCCTCGCCCCAATTTAACGCCTTCAGATAAACTCCAGAGTGATAATAAAACACAGATAGTTAAAATTTTAATGCGATTTGTTTAAAAGGAATCGAAATCAGTAGAGAGCGATGTGATAAACAACAAACAACGAAGACAGAAGACAGGCAACGTACAGATGACCGTGCGAAAAACAGCGAAATTCGAGATTAATTCCACAGACTTCCCACGATTTGTCTTGAGATTTATTGATTGTCATCGTAAAAGCCAATCGTACAGGGAACTGAATCCGCTTGAATTGGAATGAAAGATCAGTTGGAATATTGAATTTTCCCTTGATGATCGTCGCCTGAATCACATTGTCCATCAGTTTCATAATGGACAACCGCGAACTATGCACAATTTCGGATGATTCAGATTCCGCAACATGATTATGATCGATTCCACCTTCAGCTGTAAATTATGCGGCGGAGCTCCTGGCACATCAAGCGAGTTCGATTTTACTTTGAATAATAAAATTCATGCTATCGACGTCCTTATTCTTCGCTGCTAATATTGCCCGTTCACTAATCTAATCGAGATTTGGAAACACTTTGGTGATGAGTTCCTCGTTCGACGATGTGAACTCGCAAAAATTTGCCGGGAACAATATCAATGCAGTGGAAACATCAACAGTAATTTGGCCATTGCCAAGCGCCAACAGTTGTTTCGAGAATTCAAGAGCCGATGAGTCGTTCTGCAACGCGACTCTCATGTTCATGGTCAATTTCAACTTCTTGACATGCCGCCACAAAGACCACGATTTCAGGCATGCATTAATTTCATCGGCAGAAGAACTGAAAAAAAAAATCATCCAAATCGCTCCAGCCGTTCTGACGTGATGCCATTACACAGATGGACCGTTTCATTTTTATATATATATATAGATAGATATAGAGATAGAATTTTTTTGTATAAGTTGGCATGTAATTTTGCTAATTAAACCTAAAAAGCTATAATTACAACTTTGGTGTCCATGGCGACTAGAGTGATCAAAACCGGTTTAAAATAAACCGGCCCACCGGTTTTTTGCTTCCACCGTCCCCGGTTTTTCTCAAAATCATGAAATTCGAACAACCGGTGCAACCGGTTTTTTTCGCTAATTTCCACCGGTTTTCCGGTTTTTTTATTATCGCTAAAATATTAAAATTTATTTACAACTTTATATACAAAATATCACAAATTAAGATAATAATATGAAAGATCTCCTTATATGGCCTAAAAAGACTCGGTAACTTTGCTAGAATACGAAGCCATTCACCAATTTCTATACAAATTACAAAAATTTAAAGAAAATAAATGATTCATACGCGCAGAAGTTATGTGAAAAGTAAACGCATTCTCCCACTGCCAAACCGAAACAAAAACAAGTAAGAAAATTTCAATTGGGTAAACCGAGTAGTGTATACACGGAGGAAAATTTCATTTTTGATATGTTTGAAACGAAAGAAAATATACTTGGAAACGTTTTTTTTAAATATTATATATTTGTTAACAAATAAATTTTATTTGAAAATCAAGAAATTTTGTTTGGGACGCATATATTAATATATTAGAACATAATTTATTTGCAAACTGAATTTCACAAATAAAATATGTGTTTACACACAAACAAAGTTATTGTTTAAGAAGATTTCCAAATATGTTTTATTTAAAAAGATTTTTAAAACATTACTGACTTTTTCGAATTTTAGTTAGTTTTTCCTAGTTTTCGTGTTAAACTTTATAGCTAAAAATGTCCTTATTTATAAATATTCCTATTCATCACTTTTTGTCAATCCATCAATGTCGTTTATATTTACGAAAGATTGTTCGATTTAAGTTTTGATTAAATTTTACAAACATATAAAATTTATAAAAAAAAATTGCTCTTTGAAAATCTGAAAAACAGAAAACTTGTCTTTGAGTTAAGGCATTTAATACATTACCAAAATAAATAATTACAAAAGAATCCTTGTTTCGGAAATACTAGTTCCAAATAAAAAATATTTGAATGGGAGCATATTTTTGTTTAGAACAATATCCTCACAAGCATATAATATTTGTGTGTGTAAAATATTATATATTTGGAGTGTACCCTAAACATATGTTTATTTCAAGCCGAATATGTTTGGGACAATATACTACAGAAGCGATTTTTTTTCAGCGTGTACTCATATATATTTTTATACTCGTATATACCCACCTGCACTAAAGTGTGTATATAAAATATATATGTATAACGATTTAGTAGCTCTATTAAATATTATATTTAATACCCCGAAATATTAATATTTTCTTGACTGAACTACATAAGGGGAATTTCATGTCAAGTGGGTTAATTTTTAAAAGGGATGTCTTCTGTCGGGATGAAAATTGTACCAAGTAGCCCTATCAGATAGTAGAGTAGCAGTAATGAGTAGCAGTATGAGACACAATTCCAACGAGATCGGTTAAGGACTTTCCGTGGTGGAGGGTGTCAAATATTGACATTTTTGTCAAACGGTTGTTTTTCCCATCTGAAATGCTAAAATGTTTGGTTGAACATTAATTTTTTTTCAGAGGTTTATATTTATTTTGATAGATCAACAGGTCCCATCCCATTAATAGGTCACAAAGGTTTTAAAGGAAATTATCTAAGCTTTCTTTGAGCAAAAAATCAAAAATTGAAACATAGGTTTTTACCAAAATTTCAAAAAATTTAAATTTTTTTAAAAGGTTGAAGGAAAGACTTTCGATAACACTTTTGGAAAATGTTTCTAAATACAATAGCTAATTAGTTATAAGTATGAGATAAAAGGACCGTTTGACTCAAATGACAATATTCATCACAATCCAACTCATAACTACTATCCAACGGGACTAAATTTGGTGCAAGATTCCTGATCAGAAGACATCGCTTTTAAAAATTTAATATTAAAAAATCGCCTTTTTTGTTATTAAAAAGGAAAATGTTTTTCAAACGGCAATTTTCATACTGTTTTGTTATACAGAAAAAAACCGGTTCTACCGGTTTCCCAGGTTTTCTTCGAAGAAAAAAACCGTCCACCGGTTTTTTTATAACTTAACTAAACCATCCACCGGTTTTTTTATTTTTTCAAAAAAAACCGGTTTTTGATCACTCTAATGGCGACCCTACTGAAATTTTCCGGCAAAAATTTTCGTAGAATATGTTAATCCTTTAATGTCCTTTTTGAAAGGACTTTTTTTTATTTTTTCGAAAAACGGGCCAAAATGACCCATTATAAGGGGAGCTAGAGGATTAAGGCCTTCCGCAAAAATTATCCTCATAAAATTCCACTATGTAACTCTTACAATGAGAAATCTCTCAGACATTAACTTACAACATTATTTTCATTTAGTATAACCTTCGACCAAAAAATTAAAACTTTGACCCACTGTAAAAAAAAACTCAGACCAGCTGGACCATACGTTTATTCTACAAAAATGATCTACTCAACATGCCCTTTCAGAATTATAGGGTCGCTATTCTGTTCCAATCAAAAAGTCTTAATTTGTTGGACAGTGTAATTATAATTGTAATCACCAGTTCAAACCCTTGTTTCTAAAAGAGAAAGTGAAATCTGGAACAGCGCAAAATTGTTTGATGTTTCTACATTTGCATTTTATCCTATTTTTTCCACATTTGACATGATGTGATGTGTAAATTTTTTATTCTCAAACATCACATATACATTCTCTTCTGTAATCACATTAAGTGGAATCGCTGTAACTCTTTGTGTTCCCGCTCCCCTTTGTTTTGCACCCTTTGCTTATTATCATATCCGTTTCCGTTTCCGTTTCCTGTTAATGATTACATATTAACTAGAAATTATAATTTATGTTTAGATGGAAAAGAAGGGGAAGAGTGGGCGATGTGCAAAAATCCATGACAACAAAGCTGCTTTGTCGTTTTGTTTGGAGCAAAGGAATCCCCTTTTTATGTGATTTTGATTCACTCTCATCAAAGCATGAAATCACTTCGAAGAAAAACAGTCAGTGAGTGGGTGGGTGGAAGTGTGGTGTCAGTAAATGAATGAGGAAAACGGCCATGAAGTGTAATGTTCTTTCCCTACTTTGCATATTCCAGTAGTGCAGCAGTGATGTCATCCAATCACGGTAAAAGGGCGTTAAACATAAAAAAGTGTTAACAATTTACTAGACTATAAAGGTCTTCTTTAATGCAAAGACAACATATTGATTTGAATGTGAATAAACGTAAAAATAAATCGTCTCGGTAATCTCGCCCTCTTCACTACTTACTAATGCAACGCAACATCAAGTGATTAAAGAAGAGTCCTAAGCAAAAAAAAGGAAAATTTCCCCCTTCCCTCAGGGGTTTCAAAAGCAAAAAAAAGTGTTAAATTGAAATGGTGCCACATTTAAATGTTCCACTGTCATTGAAGTGAAGTGTCTATCGTCCTAGTTTTGCTTCTGGTCCTGGTTCTGCGGAGACCACCGCCACAACTATCATTGAATCAAACACCACCAAATCAGGAGCACCAGCAGCGGCAGCAGCGTGAGACATTGTATCCCATGGATAACGGTTTTGCATACAACGGATTTGTAGCAGCACAAAACGCTTTAGAAAATGGGTAAGTTGGAAATAAAGATTAAAGGAGATGAGAAGAGAAGAAGCACTCTAAATGTCCTGGGAAAATAGTTTTTAAGAAATATTTTTATTTCATTTGTTTTTTTCTTCTTCATCTTCTTTTTGTGTTCTTTTTTCACTTGTTTACTTTTGTCGTTTCACCGCCCGCACAATAGTGAGATTTGCTGATGTTTTGTAATAAAATATTCTGAGGAATTAATTTTTATTTTTCCTGCAGTATTTTTGTCATGTTTTTCCTGTGGCCATTAGGATTTTTATTTATTAAAAATCTGCTTTATAGGTTTTTTGGGGATTTGCGATTAGTTGTCTTAAACTGAGATTTTTTTGGATTTATTATATAACAAAAGTTAAAAATATGATATTAAGATTCGCATGCTTTTCAACTGTAATCCATCTAATATAAGGGGATTTGCACCAAAATTTGGGTTTGATTTTTCCCATTTTTTTATATTCTTAGGACACCTGAAGAAATGATTTGTGGAATTTTTTGAGATTTTCCAATAACTCGTTCAGGAGTTATCGATATTTGAAAAATCGTAAAGATATCACTCTGTGTATCGGGTTTTTGGTCATAACTTATTAAGTTATAATTCGATTTGATTCGAAAAATCCTTTTTTTGAAATGTTTGTATTTTTAATGTTATTTTTTAAATTGTTTCCACTTTCCAATTTTTGCGATTTTTTTATATTTTGAACTTCTATTAATTCTCTAACATATAAGCTGTGGATGGAAGTGGGCCTAAAATTAATTATGACTTAAAGGCATCGGAATAGATGATCCACGTCAAAGAACAAAATAAAGGAGATACTTCAGGAAGTATTTCTTCCAAAACACCCGCCACCCTCGATGATTCCCTTACCCCTGATCGCCTACAAAAATAACTATATGTATATCAAAAGTACTTGAAATCGATGGATTTTTTAGGTGAAGTATTCGACAAAACTATTCCGTGTTAAAAAATCCTATTTATCGTATTTATTGCGTATTATAGTAACTGTCCTTAAAACAATTACAAAAAAATTTATTTGTTTTATTTGGTCCGTATTTTGAAAGCTAGCGTCCTAACGAAGAAAACAATGCATATTTGAAGAAAATCTATGGATAAAAGAATTTCAATATAATCCGGTTTTTATACTCCCACTATTGTGAACTAGGATATATATCAGATGCTGCAAGCCAGAAATGTAACTGCACCTAAGAGAACCCAAGAATATTTGGTGGAAATCCGTTTTGAGCCATTTTAAAGTCATTTGAGCAATGTCCGTCAGCCTGTCCGTCTGTAACATAACTTTCGAAATAATTAACTAATTGACTTCAAATTTGGTATGTGCCAATACTTTTTTTCTATCTCAGGCTAAGGTCGAAGATGGACTACTTATTTTAATCCTCTCCTACCTCCCCACGAAAGGGTCAACATTTAGTGAAATATTGATTGTCTTATAACTTCTATACTACTACTCAGAATCTTTCACAATTCCACACATAGTATTAATTTCTTGGTCGCTATCATCTTGACAAAAAAGCGCGTTGTTGTCACGCCTCTTTTGGAACCTCTCATACAAATGGCAAATTTTGAACAAAAAGTTAACGGCTTAAAATTTCGATTCCTGCACATACAAACACTTGAAGTTTTGTACAGGGTAATATTTTAATAGTAACCATAGTATATTAAAAAATTGGCTTTATTACCACAAGGAAAAATATGAAAAATATTTTTTTTGTATTGGACTATTTTTAAAATATGGGTTACAATTTATGCATTTATCCATAGATTTATTTACTTCGAATTCTTCTATTTTTTATGGTTTTTTTGTGCCATCAAAAAACGATATTTCAAAAGAAAATCCATTTTTTTCTATTTGTTTTAACGTCTTTACTTTAAATTTATGTTTTCAGCATTTCAGTTCTCACAATTCCCTTTAACTGAAATGCTATCCCGGCTTCATCGAGCTTATATGTACTTCAGAAAATATGAATCAAATCCTAAAGGTACCTGCCATGGAAATTGGAATTTTAAAATAAAACCAGTAAGGAAAGACAGAAAGTCGGGCGGAGCCGTCTTTATAATATCCTACACATCCCTAACAGTGCGAAGAAAGGCATTGTGATAATAGTTTGGAATAATTGGTTACGTTTCAGTTAAGAAAGTACGAAGCTCCATCAAGTCTCATCAAGGCTTATTCCAAGGAGGACTTGAAGATGTTGTTTATAATTAACTTTATCATAATTAACTTTATCTGAAACAATGACTTTAAAATGCGCAGTATTCGGAAGAAACAAATAGGTGGGACTATACACAATCTACACTGATTTTCATCAATTCGGTTTAAAAACCTAATTTTTGCTAATTATAGAAATATCGAAATACAATTTCAATAGCGCTAAATGCTAAATAGGCAGGAACATAGTAAAGGGTATTCCAACAAGAGGTGTTACTTTGGTATTCAAAGAAAAATTCCAATTTTTGGGATAAATGATCGGATGATTGTTACATAATAAAGAGGAAGGTATGCCGTTAATAATGAAAAACAACATCAGCCAAATGGCCACCACGACCACGCTTACAGGACCATATCCTTTTCATGAAATTTTCCATAACCAAATCGCAAAGTGGCTGCCATATGTCCTCGATAGCCTCACGAATTCTATCTTTGAGGTCTTGAATCAACGCTGGGCTGTTGGCGTAGACCTAATATTTTACGTGGCCACAAAGGAAGAAGTCGCAAGGTGTTAAATCACAAGATCTCAGTGGCCAATTGTGATCACCTCTTCGAGAGATAACACGGTCCGGAAACTTTTCCCGTAACAGAGCAATGGTTTCGTTGCTTGTGTGGCACGTAGCGCCCTCTTGTTGAAAGTAAACGTTGTCCGGATCAATACCATCCAACTCCGACCATAAAAAATCAATTATCATCTCTCGATAGCACAATCCTCCATCCTCATTTTCGAAAAAGTAAGGTCCAATGACCCGCCGGACCATAAACCGCACCAAACAGTCACACGTTGAGGATGGAGAGGCTTCTCTACAATAACTATTGGGTTTTCTGAGCCCCAGATGCGACAATTTTGCTTGTTGACGTAGCCACCGAGGTGGAAATGGGCCTCAGCAATCAAGATGATTTTTCGATGCAATTCCGGATCATTTTCATGCATTTCGAGAACCCAATCAGCAAAGACACGACGTTGCTGATGCTCGGCCGGCTTGAGTTCTTGTGTTAACTGAACTTTATAAGCCTTAAGACTCAAGTCTTTATGCAAGATACGGTGTAATGACGTTTGTGGAATGCTGAATTCCAAAGAACGACGAGGAATGGACAAACCTGGATTTTCTTCAACACTTTGGGCTACAGCAGCAATATTCTCAGTTGTTCTTGAACGACGATGCACGGGTTTTATTCTACACACCACTAACTTGTCCCAACAGCTCGAATTTTTCCACGAATTTCTGTATTGCGGTCCGACAAGGTGCTTCACGACGACCCAAAAATGCTTTAGTTTTGCGAACTCTGACTGCAAGATTTTCACCGTTTTTGTAGTGAATTTTAATAATATCAATGCGTTGTTGGATCGTGTATCGTTGGCGTAGTTTCTACTTGTCAAATGTTAAAGAATAAAAGCTTCAAAAGAGACAGCAACGGAAATATCGGGTGATTCAAAATAAAACCACTTGTTGGAAAACCCTGTATTACAGCTTACCAAATTTGAAGTCAATCGGTTACTCCTTTCGAGAGATATCGTGCGCACCAGCCAGCAGACAGACAGACGGACGGGCGGACGGACATTGCTCATTCGACTTAAAATGACCCAAAATGGATATCCGCCGAACATACTTAGGGTCTTAGGTCACTCCTTCGATGTGTTACACTTTTGGTCCGTAACAAATGATATATAGCCTCGTATCAGTAAAGTGAGGCGCGTATAAAATGGGATTTATTGCCACGCCCCTTTTGATTCCTCCCAACAAAATTACCACAATAAAAAATATGAATAATTATTTTTTTGAATTGGCCTTTTTTCAAAATATGAACCATAATTTGTGCATTTATCCATAGACTTTTTTTTTCGAATTTTACTATTTTTTATGGGTTTTTCTGGGCAGCAAAAAACGATTTTTCGAAAAAAATCAAATTTGTTCTAGTTGTTTTAACCACAGTTTTTAACTTCCGTTTCTACGTGAGCGTAATGTTTTCAGCATTTCAGCCCTCACAATTTCCTTTAATTTAAATGGTACTCGTATCCCGGCTTTATCGATCTTATACTTCAACAAGTAAGAAGGTTCAGTCGGGTAAACCGACTTATGAATCCCCTCACTTTGAGTCCCAAAAACATATTAGTAAATTTATGAATTTATTTGTTTTAATTAAATTATTATCAATTTAAATTGCAGTTGATAACTTTAAAGTATGTACTGGTATTAAAGTTGTAAGCTGTTAACTTTTGGTGTAAAATGGTCCATATGTGTGGGGGGTACCAAAAGGGTTGTGCCAATAACGGCCACTTTTCTCTGGACTCTAGGTATTATAAAATCATTGCACTTTCAGAAGTTTCAAGTATTTGTATGCACTGATATTAAAGTAAAAAGCTGTTAACATTTGGTACAAAAAGGTAAATTTTTGTGGGAGGTACAAAAAGGGGTGTGTCAATAACGCCCATTTTTCTATGGACTCTAGGTACTATAAAAGCATTGCGCTGTATAAAATTGCAAGTGTTTGTATGCACTGGTATTAAAGTTATAAGTTATAACTTTTCATACAAAATGGTCCATTTGTGTGAGACGTACCAAAAGGAGCGTGGCAATAATGCCAATTTTTCACTGTATTACATTACACTGTACACAATTTCAGGTCTTTGTATGCACTGGTAATAAAGTTATAAGCTGGTAATTTATGGTACAAAATGGTCCATTTGTGTGGGAGGTACCAAAAGGGGCGTGCTAATAATGCCCAGTTTTCACTGTATTTTAGGTACTATTAAACCATTACACTGTACAAAATGTCAAGTCTTTGTATGTACTAGTAATAAAGTTGTAAGCTTTTAACTTTTGGTTCCAAAATTGTCCATTTGTGTGGGAGGTACCAAAAGGGGAGTGGCAACTTCAACCATTTTTCTCGAGGTAATAGTGACTAATAAACTAATAAACTAATATTATCTGTAGAGTTTCAGAGGATTCAGATAAGTAGTATAGAAGTTATTAAATAAATATAACTAAATATTAACCGTTTGTGGGGGAGGTACTAGAAGGAGTGAACCAATATTGCCCATCTTCGAACTTAGACGGAGATAGAAAAATATATTACCACATACCAAATTTTAGGTCAATCGGTTACTCATTTCGAGAGTTATCGTGCGCACCAGCCAGCAGACAGACGGACGGACATTGCACATTCGACTTAAAATGACTCAAAACGGATATCCGTCGAACATACTTAGGGTCTTAGGTCACTCCTTCGATGTGTTACACTTTTGGTTCGTAGCAAATGATATATACCCTCCTCTCTAATGTGAGGGGATAATGAGTTTCTGTGTTTTACGAAATTTGTAATTGCTCTCGAACGGCTGAATCGATTTTTGCAACGTTTACTTGTTGTATTAAAGAAAACAAAATGCGCCATTTCTTGTAAATTTTTTTTTAATTTTTATACCCTACACCACACTGTGGTACAGGGTATTATGACTTTGTGCATTTGTTTGTAACACCCAAAAGGAGAAGAGATAGATCCATTGTTTATTATACCGATCGACTTCTGAGTCGATTTAGCTATGTCCGTCTGTCCGTCTGTCTGTAGATGTATTCTTGTAATCAAAGTACAGGTCGCAATTATTGCCCGATCTTGACGAAACTTTACACATATCTTATTTGGCCCAAGGACGATCCCTATGTAATTTGGTTAAAATCGGTTCAGATTTGGATATAGCCCCCATATATATGTTAGCCCCGATTTGACATGTAAGCGCTGTACACGCTGAAAAAAAGTCGCTTCTGTAATATATTGTCCCAAACATATTCGGCTTCAAATATACATATGTTTAGGGTACACTCCAAATATATAATATTTGACAAACACAAATATTGTATGTTTGGGAGGATATTGTTCAAAACAAAAATATGCTCCCATTCAAATATTTTTTATTTAGAACTAGTATTTCCAAAACAAAGATTAATTTGTAATTATTTATTTTTTTTTTCAATGTAATAATGTCTTAACTTAAAGACAAGTTTTCTGTTTTTCAGATGTTCAAAGAGCATTTTTTTTATAAATTTTATATGTTTGTAAAATTTTATTAAACTTAAATCTAATAAACTTTCGTAAATCTAAGTTGCATTGATGGATTGGCAAAAAGTAATGAATTGGAATATTTATAAATTAAATGACATTTTTGGCTATACATTTTAACACGAAAACTAGGAAAAACAAACTAATATTCGAACAAGTCAGCAAAGTTTTAAAAATCTTTTTAACAAAAATATATTTGGAAAACTTCTTAAACAATAACTTTGTTTGTGTGTAAACACATATTTTACTTGTGAAATTCGGTTTGCAAATAAATTATGTTCTAATATATTAATACATGCGTTCCAAACAAAATTTCTTGATTTTCAAATAAAATTTATTTGTTAACAAATATATAATATTTAAAAAAATCGTTTCCAAGTATATTTTTTTTCAATTCAAACATATCAAAAATGACGATTTTCCTCTGTGTAGAAACTGTATTTTATATCCGATCAGTGCGAAATTCGGCAAAAAGAGTTTTCTTATTACATGAAGGAATACTGCCAAATTCGGAGAAAATCGGTTCAGATTTAGATATAGCCCCCATATATATGTTACCCCCGATTTGACATGTAAGTGCTGTAAAAACTGTATTTTATATCCGATCAGTATGAAGTTTGGCTAAAAGAGGTTTCCTATTATATGAACAAACACTTTTAAATTTGGAAGAAATCGATTCAGATTTAGATATATCCCCCATATATATGTTACCCCCGATTTGACATGTAAGCGCTGTAAAAATGTTATTTTATATCCGATCAGTGAGAAATTCGGCAGAAAGAGGTTTCTTATTACTCGAAGGAATACTGCCAAATTCGGAGAAAATCGGTTTAGATATAGCCCCCATATATATGTTACCACCGATTTGACATGTAAGCGCTGTAGAGCCTGTATTTTATATCCGATCAGTACGAAATTCTACAGAAAGAGGCATTTTTCCATGAATGAGTATTCAGGGAAAATCGGTCCAGATTTATATATAACCTCCATATATATGTTCCTCCTGATTTGGTCTCAACGCGCTATAGAAGTTGTACTTTACTTCCGATCATTAATATTTTCCGGAAAGATGTTTCTCAATTTAGGAACGAATATTGCTTAATTTAGCGATTATCGTACTATCACAAATCCAGAAAAATAAAAAAAATTTTGTGAGACTCAATATTTGTAAAAGTTATGGACGAAATACCAAATACAAATACAAATGCAAAACACTGCACAGTGGTACGAATTCAAAAAGGGGAAATAATTCGACCGTTTCTTAACCAAATAACCGGAAACAAATATTGCTTAATTTAGCAATAATCGGTTCAAATTTAGATATAGCACATACATATATATGTTCGTACCTATTTATCAATTATTCCAAATTATTATCGCATTTACCCTTATCGCATTGTTAGGGAAAGGCAGAAAGTCGGCCCCGCCAGTCTTTCTGCCTTTTCTTACTGGTTTGTAAATTATAACTACAAACTTTTGCCTCAGTGGGTATATTTAATGAAATCTTATTTTAATAAATTACAAATTTTGCTGTCTATTCAGAAAAGGTAATTAGAATGGAACCGATACACAATGCACATACAAATGCTTTTATGACTCAGATGAAAAAGATATAAGTTAAACGCGCCTCAACCGAGGTGGCCAACTTTGAGGCCCTGTACTCCGCCCCTGTATACAGTATACAGTACATATCGTCGGTGCGCCGACAAAAACTCCTATGTGTAATTTTTCGATTTTTATACCCTCACTTTAGTGTGACGAGGGTATATATCATTTGCTACGGAAAAAAGTGTAACACGTCGAAGGAGTGACCTAAGACCCCAAGTATGTTCGGAGGAAATCCGTTTTGGGTCATTTTAAGTCGAATGAGCAATGTCCGTCCGTCTGTCTGTCTGTCTGTCTGTCTGTCTGTCTGTCTGTCTGTCTGTCTGCTGGCTGGTGCGCACGATAACTCTCGAAAGGAGTAACCGATTGACCTCAAATTTGGTATGTGGTAATATTTTTTTCTATCTCCGGCTAAGTTCGAAGATGGGCCATATTGGTCCACTCCCTCTAGTACCTCCCCCACAAAGGGTTAAAATGTTGTGAAATATTGATTCTTTAATAACTGCTATACTACTTATTCGAATCTTTTGAAATTCCACACATAGTATTAGCTTATTAGTCGTTATCAACTCGAGAAAAATGGGCGAAGTCGCCTCGTCCCTTTTGGTACCTCCCACACAAATGCACCATTTTGTACCAAAAGTTAACAGCTTATAACATTAATAACAGTGTTTCAAAATACTTGAAATTTTGTACAGTATTATGCTTTTATATTGCCTACAGTCCAGGGAAAAATGGGTGTTGTTGTCACGCCCCTTTTGGTACCTCCCACACAAAGGTACCTTTTTGCACCAAAAGTTAACAGTTTATAACATTAAAACCAGTGTATAAAAATACTTGAAATTTTGTACAGATTAATGTTTTTATAGTGTCTATAGCCCTGTGAAAAATGGGCGTTATTGCCACGCCCCTCTTTGTACCTCCCACACAAAATGCCCAAATCATACCACAATTTAATGTCTCATAACGTTTATACCAGTGCACATAAATGCTTATAAGTCGGCACAGTGCAATGAATTTAAAGTATCTAATGTTCAGCAAAAAAAAGGTGTATTTGATAAACCCCTTCTGGTACCTCCCACACAAATTGACAGAATAATTCGAGTAATATTCAATATTACATTACTCACAAAGTGAGGGTATACCTTAGTCGGTTTACCCGACTGAAACTTTCTTACTTGTTTTTTTATTTTCGAATAAGAACGTCCTAGCGGTCAAACGACTACCCACCAAAGCATTTTGCGCTATCTTGACCGGTTCCGAAGTTACCAAAAACTCCTATGTGTATCCCTCTATAGCAATGCTCCGACAAAAACTCCTATGTGTTGTAGGCACAGCCTTTCCCAAGGGGTAGAAGGTTGGCTTAGATTCACGCCAAAAAAACGGCTAATGAGGTTTTGTTCAGAATTATCCCCCCTATTCGACAATGAATAGATCAAAATTGGATCTGCTTTCATTCGCGAGTTATCGCGAAAACAGTACTTTTACTCAAAACAAACTTAATAGCTCTGATTTGTAAAGAAAAAAGCGGAAATTTAGAACTGTAACACAATTTCCTTTAAATATGATTATTTGTAAGACGCTTTGAAACGTCCGCGACATTTGCCATGTTTTTATATTGCGAATTTTGTGAAATCCATAAAATCGACTTACACCGCCAAATTTTTCCAAAAATATTATACCGAATTTAATAAGATTAATATAATTGCATTCTATAATCTCTGAGGAATAGATTAATTTTCGCGAAAATTAGCCCTCGACGAATAAATTTTATAAAAAAAAAATAGTTCGGAAATATTTTACTATATAATGCTATTATCTCGCGAATGAACAGGTCTAGGGAAAAGTAGTCAAAGGAAGTTTGGGAGATAATCGAAAGACCTACAACTCTTTTTTTAACAAACAATATTTACAGTAATTTGGTAAGGATTTACAGTGTGTTAAAAATTTTGTATACTTTTCTCTTTATATGAGGCATATTTTGAATTGACACATTGTAAATTCCTATCAAATTATTATATTTTTTTTTGTTAAAGAAAGACTTGTAGTAGTTTTAAATATGTCCCAAACTTTCTTAGACCATTTTTTCCTAGTACTGACCGTTCGCTTAATAATAGCATTATATAGTTAAAAAAATTCTGAACATAAATATTTTTTTTTCGAAATGCATTCGTCGCGGGATGTTTATGGAAATGCTAGTGTCAATCTATCCCTCAGAAATCATAGTAAGTAAATATATTAATTTTAATAAATTCGCAATAATATTTTTGTAAAAATTTAGAGGTGTAAGCCGAATTATTGGATTACAAAAATTTCGTTATAGAATAATATAACACAAAATATTACAAAGCGTCTTACAAATGTGCATATTTATGGGAAATTATGTTATAGTTTTAAATTTCCGCGATTCAATGTAATTAAGTTCGGTTTTTGATTAAAAATTGTTTTTATCGCGATAACTCGCGAAAGGAAGCAGATAAGATTTAGATTTCTTCTTATCTGAGTAGAGGGGATGATTCTGTAGAAAACTTCATTAGTCGTTTTTAGCCACAATCCAGGCCAACTTTCTTTGCTTGAGGTATGCTGTGAACATTCATATATCAAAACTCCTATGTGTAATTTTTTTGTTTTATAAATATTTAAAATGCTCCAAACAAAACATCCTATGTGTCGATTTTCATGAAAACCATTTACCACGTCATGGGCTTTTCACATATACGATTTTTGTTATGATATATTGGTGGTAAATAACTAAAAGAAAAATTCAAAAATCTGCGATATTAAAAATATCGCGATTTGACGAAATAGCTACTTTTTTTATCTCTCCTGAAAACTAGTAAAAAACACATAGGAGTTTTCGTCGGCGCACCGACGATATATACGATAGGGATCCCAAATTTATAACTTAAATTCTCTTATTGCTTTGTCGCAAGCGGTTGTCTGCGGTTTAGTTCCTCCCACTGTGCATTGTGGGAGAAGGCATCATTTGCGTCATTGTTGTACTATCTTCCCTCAGTCTTATTAATACAAAAATGTAAATCCCATTACATATGTTAAATTTTTTTACCGAAAAAATTCAATACTGAAAAACTTATATTATTTCACCAGAGCTTCATATTTGGCCATACATATTTGTGCCCTTTTGGCCACAGAGACAATGTATAAATGTATACTCTCAAATTCGTAAGAATATCGAAAGTCTGCCATTCATTTCTTACCGGGAAAATTGTAACCGACTTGCTATCTTTGGTTTTTGGTCTCTTCATTTTCCAAATAGACCATATTGGAGTCTTTTCTTTCCTGGAAGATTGTATCATATTTGTCGCTTGGCGTTTGCATTTATTCTCCTTTTTCATTTCCAAATAGTCCATTTCCGATGTAGACTACATTCAGATAATTTCAATGCAAGGCAGTGTGCCCACGTATTCGCCAATATCATACGGTATCATAACACTAGCGAACACTTTGCAATGTGTTGGCCCGAAGGATACGATGAAAAATATACTGTAAATCAACAACGCATATTCCCTTTCAGCATCTTCCTTTTTCCTGAACAGATCAAATATTCGCGTTTCGCTTACAGCGACTTCATCGAACAGAGCGCCGGGTTGGGGGACAGCGCCGAATGTGCTTGCAAGGACATTTTCAAGCTTAAGGCTGATATTCCCCCGTCAAAATGGCGGTATAGCAGTCACCAGTGCCATTGCATTGCATCAGAAGACAAACTATAAGTCATTGTTTGAGTTCAAAAGATGTGGAAAAGAACAAAAAGTAGAAAATCGAAAAAATCTATGCAAAAAAGGAAATAACAGAAAAGTTTCGATGTAGACAAGTAAATGCTGCTCAAGGATGTCGGCGAAAAAGGTGCAGTCACGTACAGAAAAAAAACCTTTAAACATTGAGTTACAGACAATTCTTACAGCAACTAAGCGGAATGACAACCTTTGATGTTGCACAATGGGTGCAATTTGGGAATTGAGTGATTTCATGAAAGGCCTAATAACACAGTGTAACAGCCATTATGTCCTTAATTTCTAATCAATGTTATACCATAACTTTAGTGGAATATGACATATCCTACAGATCGAAAGTGAAACACATCGAAGGAATAACCTAAAACCTTAAGAATGTTCGTTGGAATTCTGTGTTTGGACATTTTAAATTATATGAACAATATCCGTTTGTCTGCGTACGATAACTCTGGAAAGCAGTAACCGCTTGACTTCAAATTTACTATGCGAAAATATTTTGTTCTACACTTTACACAGCTTTAGTACCACTCCCACAAAAAGATTAAATTTAGTGAAATATTGATTTCTCTAATAAATCCGAATGCTCTGTATTTCCCATATAGCGATAGTTTTATGTTGCTATTAAAAAATGTGTGAAGTTGTACCAGTTATCAGTATTATATACAACTTTTTTACTGACAACAGACTGACAAAGAATGATTAATGATTTCACTAATTGAGGAACACACGTGGCCGCTGAACTTCTACTAAGAAGTAGATAACCCAACTGATAATTTATTAGGTTGTAGATACTGCAACAGGTCAACTTCTAAGCAGTGTCGTATATTAAAGATAACACAGTGCAACACGAACAAATATAACCATATACAGACATCTCTACGTGATAAAATACAAATAAAATAAAGACCCGTGTCTTCCAGTTTTGTTCAAAGTCATGTACTTTTTGTATAAGCCCCCAATGATTTGGGGCCTCGGTGTCATTTTTGCAAAAAAAAGTGATCATTTTCTCAGGCTCATATCTTGCAAACGGCTCGGAATTTAGATTTACTCTCTGAGGCAAAGTTATAGCTCTTGTCATAAAGAATAAAAATTGTGCCAATGTACAGGTCGCAATTATGGTCCGATCTCGACGAAACTTTACACATATCGCGACCTAAGAGGGTAAAGGCGCTAAGTCCAATATTTAAAATTTTACAATTTTTTTTTGCAAAATACTTACTGTATATGAACGTTTTTATAAAGGGTATATGGACTTAGCGCTTTTACGACTCAGCTTTTAAAGATGACAAAGCATGATTTTTTTGGCTTTTTGTTTTCAAATCGATGTATATCCAACTTATCTTACGTTCTGCTTCAAAATATACATTTTGACAAAAAGTGGACTTTGCGCCTTTTCACTCTTAGGTCGCGATATATTTTTTTTGGCCCAAGGACGATCCTTATTGAATTTGATAAAAATCGATTCGGATTTACCTATACATATAGCACCCATATAAAAGGTTTTCCAATAGGGATGATATGATTTTGAAGTGACGTTTCGGCCATTTGTAATATGTCATGATCTGTCACTTGTTTTTCATTGTATTCAGTAGTGTTTAAAATGTCATCATGGAGAGATATACGCAAGAACAACGTTTACAAATTATTCAGTTTTATTATCAAAATAATCCATCTCCAATTGCAACTTTACGTGCGCTAAGTCCATTTTTATACCCTACACCACACTGTGGTACAGGGTATTACGACTTTGTGCATTTGTTTGTAACACCCAAAAGGAGAAGTGATAGATCCATTGTTTATTATACCGATCGACTTGTAATCACTTTCTGAGTCGATTTAGCCATGTCTGTCTGTCCGTCTGTAGATGTATTATTGTAATCAAAGTACAGGTCGCAATAATGGCCCGATCTTGACGAAACTTTACACATATATTTTTTTGGCCCAAGGACGATCCTTATTTAATTTGGTTAAAATCGGTTCAGATTTGGATATAGCCCCTATATATATGTTAGCCCCGATTTGACATGTAAGCGCTGTAAAAACTTTATTTTATATCCGATCAGTATGAAATTCAGCAGAAAGAGGTCTTTTATTATATGAATGAATACTGTTAAATTTGAAAGAAATCGGTTCAGATGTAGATATAGCCCCCATATATACGTTACCACCAATTTGACATGTAAGCGCTGTAAAAATGTTATTTTATATCCGATCAGTGCGAAATTCGGCAAAGAGAGGTTTCTTATTACATGAAGGAATACTGCTAAATTCGGAGAAAATCGGTTCAGATTTAGATATAGCCCCCATATATATGTTACCCCCGATTTTACGTGTAAGCGCTGTAGAGACTGTATTTTATATCCGATCAGTATGAAATTCGTCAGAAAGAGGTTTCCTATTATATGAATGAACACTTTTAAATTTGGAAGAAATCGGTTCAGATTTAGATATATTGGTTTCGAAATGTACCTCCCAGTTATGATACCATATGTAGCATTAACTTCTGTTTTAAATCAATCATTTCAAATTTCTGAGTATTCCAAGCCATCATTAGTTGTCAATCATCTAAGTACTTTATTATACGATTTCAATTATTATTTATTATTTTTACGAACATTAAAAATTTCTGGAGCGCCCCAGTAGGCGAGTTGGTAGCGTACTCGCCTATGAGTTTGGGGGTCGTGGGTTCGATTCCCACCAGAGTCTCTGGTCTGTCGCTGCAAACATTTAGCCATATGGTCTTTGTAACCCGGCCTTTCCCTGGACCTTAAAATTAGAATATAAATTTACTTTGTATTGTAATTCATATAAATAAATAAATAAAAATTTCTAAAAATTTAACTTTGAATTACTGAAAAATGCAAATAAATATTTGTTTCAAAATAACAGTCACATTGGGATGTTAACAACTATTTGTTTAGAACAATATCTTCCCAAATACACAACTTTTGTGTGTACCAAATATTATATGTTTAGAGTGTAACCTAAACATATATATGTTTCAAGCCGAATATGCTTGGGACAATATACTACAGAAGCGATTTTTTTTCAGCGTGTAGAAGTGAATGGAATCCATAGTAGCCGGTGTATAAGACCCGTCGGCTTACTTTTGTTACCTTTGTTACCATTCTTGTCGGTTATTGGAAGCTTTAAACTTAGTTACGAATACATACGAAGACAAAAAACACTGAAAAATATAAAAACATTAGTCTAAAGATCTTACTTCATATAGTTTATGAGAAAATATGAAGAATCTTTTGCGTGTACGAGTTGTCTGCTGTCTCTGTTCGACCGAATTTTGATGATTGCTTATATCAATATTACCTTGCATTCATTTGCTATCGTGGAAGTCACTAAAAGGTCACTGTAAGAAGTTGAAAATCATCGCGGGCGATATCGCTTTCTTAACTAAGAACTCACTCCTGTCGAGAAGAACTTCTACCATACACCCAACAAGTAACTATGTAGTGACTTCCACAAGTGAGAAAAGCGATTGTAAGGGTTAGAACTCACAAACTCCTGCTTGGAAGTCTAAAGCACTTATATCGCACTAAGAATGCTTCTTGCTTTCGAAACACGATTTGCATGTTATAAGCTTCGTGTCACATTCGTGTCACGACCTTCTGCTCGTAAGTCGAACGCTCTTTTTGCATCTGATGAACAGTGAATGAAATGGCTATTAAATTTTTAATTGAGCTAACTTGACTAAACGAATGATGCAGAAGTTATTATTTTTGGGGCTTTCACGTCCAATTCTCAGAATTGAGTCCCGAATCAATGTGCTGAAAACTGCTGTACTGTGCTATTATATGCTTTAAAGAATATGTTTTCCTGTGTATAGTAAGTTACATATGTTTCAACATAAAACTTCACCCCACTGTGTTGCACAAAAAAGTGAAGTTAAACATTACCATATAACTTTAAGATCCAAGGCTCAATGATGATGCTTTGGCAGCGAGAGTATTATATTTTTCCTCTATTCCACCTTCAGCAGCATCACTGGGCCGTGTGTCAGGCATCAGCTCTGTCATGGGATGGGATGCACGGGGCAGGAGTAGTTGTTGCCTGCCCTGTCGTGCCCTGTACTTCAATGCAAAATGAAATGAAAAACCATGTCAAGTGTTATTGTGTCGTTGATACCCTCGACCGGGTGCGGCACAGAGGGTGTGTGTGGGGTTGAGTGGACTCTTGACTCAACTCTCTATTCAGCTCTCGTGGCATTGTTGTGTCTGTTTTCTTTTCTGTTTTTTTTTTCTGCTCACTCGGCTGATTCTTTGTTCTTTTTTCTTTCTTTGAGATTTTTTCTCTTTTTTCATCTCCTAAAGGAAAATTAAGTTTTGTCGTCTCAGCGTTAGTTAGTTAGTTAATTCTTTTTTTGCAGTTTGATGCCCACGTCCACGTCGTGGGAATGGGAAATAAGGCCAACCAGCCAAACAACATAAACTAAAGCAGGACATTTGCTCGACGTTAGCATTATGTATACACATACATACATGTACTCGTATGTATGCATTTTTTATTTTAAAAGAATATTAATATTACGGTGAACCGGATCGTTAATTTTGTTTGTATTTAAAATTTATAAACAGGTCTTAACAATGTCAGGTACCTAAGGCGAAGCGAACATTAATAAATATTACTTTTAGGGTCACAACCTACAGATTGACCATATTAGGTTATATATATAGAGACTACTTATTAAATGCAAAATATATATATATCTTTGAAACACCCAAATATCCTTCGCTTCATAAGCGAAATTGTTATTTATAATACAAATTAAAATAAATAACAGACAAATTTGTATATCCTTACTTTAGTGAAAGAGATTATGTCTGTTCCTTTACCTACTACATTTTACTATTTCAAACATTTTTACAATTTTGTCTATGTTGTTGTTGTAGAAATGGTAAAAAGTAGTAACTTGTAGTAGGTAAAGGAACAGAGCTGATATTATCACTGGCTATGGGCCAAAAGTGTAACACAATGTAATGTCCGTCCACGACGGACGGACATTACTTAAATGACTTAAAATATCCTAAAACGGATGTGCAGTGTTATGCCGTTACAGTACCTACAGTCCAGTGAAAAATGGGGTTATTGCCATATCTCTTTTGATTGTTGGAACACAACTTTTCCATAACTTTTGTAGCAATCGTCTAAATGTTTTCATATTCTGTATTTTGGAAAATTTTAGCAGTGAAAAATTCAGACTAAAAAATTTGGGTACCCGTCTTAGATAAATATATACATAGATTCAAGGGCGACCTCTGTAGGAGATATTGCCAATTTTCGTTGTACGAATGGGTGATTACAACAAAAGTATGAGGTGATATGGCTAATTTTTGCTGTAATGCGTTTTGTCAAAATATAGAATAAACAAACAACATGGAGGCGCAAAATTTTCAACGAATAATCGTTCAACGAAATCAGACATATTGCAAAATACCGACAGACATGGAGATTATATGTAGACAGCCTATGTCCCTGATGGAATTGCTGAAAATAAATACAACTTAAAAAAAATGTGGGATAATTCAGTTCTCAGCCAATTAGGTGGTTTCTTTGAATTAACTGCATTCCTCGCGATAAAACCTTATGCAACCAGTAAGGAAAGGCAGAAAGTCTGGCGGGGCCGACTATATAATACCCTACACCTCACTATGCGATGCGATGGTCATTGCGATAATAATTTGAAATAATTGGTAAGTAGGCAGGAACATATTATCTAATTCTGAGCTGATAATCGCTAAATTAAGCAATATTCGTTCCTAAATTGAGAAACATCTTTCCGGAAAATATTAATGATCGGAAGTAAAGTACAACTTCTATAGCGCTTTGATACCAAATCAGGAGGAACATATATATGGAGGTTATATAAATCTGAACGGATTTTCCTTGAATACTCATTCATATAAAAAGACCTCTTTCTGTAGAATTTCGTACTGATCGGATATAAAATACAGTCTCTACAGCGCTTACATGTCAAATCGGTGGTAACGTATATATGGGGGCTATATCTAAATCTGAACCGATTTTCTCTGAATTTGCAAGTATCCCTTCATATAATAAGAAACCTCTTTGAGTAGATTTTTTTACTGATCGGATATATAATATAGATTGTACAGCGCTTACATGTTAAATCGGGGGTAACATATATATGTGGGCTATATCTAAATCTCAACCGATTTCCCTCAAAATTGGCAGTGTTAATTCACGTAATGAGAAACCTCTTTCTGCTGAATTTCATACCGATCGGATATAAAATAAAGTTTTTACAGCGCTTACATGTCAAATCGGGGCTAACATATATATGGGGGCTATATCCAAATCTGAACCGATTTCTTCAAAATTTAACAGTGTTCATTCATATAATAAGAGACCTCTTTCTGCCTAATTTCACACTGATCGGTTATAAAATAAATTTTTTACGGCGCTTACATGTGAAATCGGGGGTAACGTATATATGGGGGCTATATCTAAATCTGAACCGATTTCTTCCAAATTTAACAGTGTTCATTCATATAATAAGATACCTCTTTCGCTGAATTTCATACTGATCGGATATAAAATAAAGTTTTTACAGCGCTTACATGTCAATATATGGGGGCTATAACCAAATTAAATAGGGATCGTCCTTGGGCCAAAAAAAAGATATGTGTAAAGTTTCGTTAAGATCGGGCCGTAATTGCGACCTGTACTTTGATTACAAGAATATATCTACAGACGGACAGACAGACGGACATAGCTAAATCGTCTCTGAAAGTGATTACAAGTCGATCGGTATAATAAACAATGGATCTATCTCTTCTCCTTTTGGGTGTTACAAACACATGCACAAAGTTATAATATCCTGTACCACAGTGTGGTGTAGGGTATAAAAATAGACATGTTGAACTATTTATATTGGCATACCATTTAAATTAAAGGAAATTCTGAGGACCAGAAATGCTGAAAAAATTACTTCCACGTAGAAACGGAAGTTTAGAAACTGTCGTTAAAACAATTAGAAACAAATTGATTTAAAAAAAAATATTTTTTGCTGGCACGAAAAAAACCATTAAAAACAGAAAAAAATCGCCAAAAATTTGTTTGTTTCATTCATATTAATTTTGTCTCTCCGTTTGTAACACCTCTAAATATTGATGAGACCCCATAAAGTACATATTAGGGCGGATCGATTTAAAAATCGCCCATTGCTCAGTGAAAATCGTATTTTAGGGATCAAAATAAGAAACTTTGCCGAAGGAACCATACCTCTAAAACAAATTCTGATGTCCCGGAAAAAATCCCACTTTGACCCATTTAGAGTGCTCCAATCGAGTCCAAATGTATGGAAACCCCAGGGGGTGTGCCACTGGCATGGGTGGGTCGGGCCTCCAAAGTTAGTTGGGGTCGGTCATACATTTGGACTCGATTGGAGCACTCTAAATGGGTCAAAGTGGGATTTTTCAAAATTTGCCCCTACCCAAAAGTTCGACCCAAATTCCGGGACATCGTTTTAGAGGTATGGTTCCTTCGGCAAAGTTTTTTATTTTGATCCCTAGAATACGATTTTCACTGAGCAATGGCGACTTTTTTGCCTCCCCACAAATCGACCCGGCCTAGTACATATATATATATTCTTAATCGTCGTAAAAATCTAAGACGATTTAGCCATGTCCGTCTGTCCGTCCGTCCGTCGGTTTGTAATCACGCTACAGTCCGTAATATTAAAGCTAGGTTGATCAAATCGGTCAATGTTTTCATATAGCTCCCCTATAGAGGTCGCTCAAAATACGATTTTTGAGCCTCAGATACCACATTTTTAAATTAAGCAGAAACTTTGCAGTTTCTATTCTATTTTGAGAAGAATTCATCACATCAAAATTTTTACAAATCGGTTCATATTTTGTTATAGTCACCCTATAGAGACGGTATCCGAGAAAAAAATATAGAAAAAGCGCTGAAAATCCACCTTGAGCAAAAAACTCGCATGCCCATTAAATTATCAATTCCCAGCAAAATTTCTCATTACTAAATAATCCGACGAGTAAGCAAAATTCGATAATGGTAAGTACTTATTATTTAGCCACTTTTCTCATTATTTTAACATGGGGATGTCATTGGAGGAAAGTACTTCCCAAAAGCTTACAATAAAGTAACATAATAAGTACTTATTTGTATCATAGGCATACCACATAAATATGTGCTTATATATTCACGATTTTAAGTACTTGAATAAGGCATTACCAATAAGTCATAAAATAAGTAGTAGATATGAAGAAATGGCCATTAAAAGTGTTTTTTTTTGCATATTGTCGCGCATTTTTCTTGAAACAAATAATTTCATCATGCCAGATTCGAATTTCTGAACCCAAATACTGAATTTCTGTATATTTAATTAAACATAATTTGTGCACAAGGGTATACGAGGGTTGCTATTTATATTTCGGTCCTGGCAATGCTGGTGTTGCCAGATGAAAACTGGAACTTCCATTAGACAGTATGTAATTTTTTAGCATAACTTCACTCAGACCGTTTTGTCATTTGAGTGCCAATTGTTTTGGTTACAGTGTGATGAAAATTCACCTCCAAAACATGATTTTTGAACGCTTCAAAAGCTGCTTCAGGCGTCGAAAAACGTTGACCAAGCAGTTTTTTTCTGGATATGAGTGAATAAAAAGAAGTCATAGGGTATCAAATCAGGGCTGTACGGCGGATGACCCATCAATTGGACGTTTTGGCCGGTCAAGCAAGCGCTGGTTTGAGCCGATGTGTGAGAGCTCGCATTGTCATGGTACACAATTCTGGTTTTCTTTTGTTCGTTTTACGAATTTCTTCGAAGACTTCAGGCAAACAAATTGTGGTGTACCACTCAGAATTGACCGTCCTACGTTGCTCAAGCGGAACAGTCGCCACATGACCAGTTTTGCCGAAGAAACAGGCGACCATTTGCTTCGAAATGCTTCTACCACGAACAACTTTTGTTGGATTGGGCTCGTCTTCGAAGACCCACACGGTCGATTGCTGTTTTGTTTCGGGCTCACACGCATAGATCCAAGATTCGTCACCTGTGACGATCTTATAAACGTCTCTTGAAGCACCGAGATTGTAGTTTTGAAAATTTCTTTGTACCAATCGACACGAGCCTTTTTTGAGCGATTGTTAAATTGTGCGGGATCCAATGCAATATCGAATGTATGTATGCCTCTATCTCACGGTATGTCACATGACGATCTTGCATTATCAGTTCACGCACGGCATCAATGTTCTCCGGCACAACGGCCGTTTTTGGACAACCTGCACGACCTTCGTCTTTGAGCGAGCCTCGGCCTCGGTGCTTCATCGCCATACAAAGATTTAATTTAATCGAGGCACTCTTGTCGTGATAATACACGTCGAAAGTTGTAAAAATTATCGCACGAAAATGTTGACGAGTTAATTCCATTTTTTTTTTGCCAAATTGATTTTTTCAAGTCACTGTAAACAACACAAATGATGGTCGTACGTCAAAACGTTCTGAGTACGTTTATGCTAAAAAATGTCAAACTTTCCAATGGAAATGTCAGATGGCGCCAGGCAACACTTAGTGTGGCCAAGGCAGACATATATATAGCAACCCTCGTACCTCTCCATGATGAAATTGTAAACTACACTACTACAGTGAAAAACAAATGACAGATCAGTGTATATTACAAATGGCCGAAATGTCATTTCAAAATCATGAATTAATTAAGTTAAGAATCAAATATAGGAAAGTAAGGCAAATAAACTCGCTATTACTGATTGTTTTACCGATTTTTTTACAATTGCACGCAATCTTACCTTACTTAGATTGAATCAGCTGATTTGTTGTTTATTTATTTGTTGTTTGTTACGTAGGTTAGTAGATCATTTTATTGCCGAATTTAAATTTTATTTTCAAATTAAAATATTAATAATTTCTCATACAAAACCTAACTGAAATGTTATCTTGTAATGTTTATTAATTCAAATTTTCTTTCTTCGTTTTAGGTAAGTTGACCAAAAATTTAAAATAACATTGATTGCAACTTTTAAGCATGTAAGTTATTTATTAATTTGAAATATATACTAGTTTATTCCATATTTTTGGATACATTTCAGTGAAAGGCTGAGATTAATTTGTAGGTCGTAAATATAAAACGATCTTAACGAAAATTGGCACTGAAGAATTTCTTGAACACGCAAATATTTATGAAACCATCTTTACGAAAAGTGGTACAGATCCATTGCTAAGACTAGGGACGAATGGGGCATGTTTCCATATATCTCCAATATAACTGTCCCCATTGATATAACGTCTTGACGATCTACTCGTAGAGCTTCCCAACCCTTCCAACCATACGTCTCCCCATAATCGTTATTTATAAATATTTCCAAAATGTTGAAATCGATTTGTTCTACCAAATTTCGTTCAAATTTAGTTTCTTTGAAATTTCGTCAATATTGCATTTTAGACTGGAAAATTTTGTTGAAACTGCATTTTTGTAAAAAAAAATCGTTCAATTGCATTTCTCTACAAGATTTTGTTAAAATCTCATTTCTCTACAAAATTTCTTGAAAATAAAATATTTCTAGAAAATTTTGTCAAATTGAAATATGAAATTTTCTAGAAAAGTTAAATTTCGAAGAAATATTCTAAAACAGCAATTTCTCAAAACACATTGAATTTTGACATAATTTTCTATAAAAGAAGAAAATTTTCGATTTAAATATTTCTAGACAAATTTGATTTTGAAAAAATTTTATTGAAAAAATACATTTTTCAACGGAATTTTTTAAATCCAATTAATTTTGACGACGTTATTTAAAAATACCAATTTTCAATAAAAATTAGATTCTATTATGTTATTTTTTATAAAAATTAAATTTTCTGCAATTTTCTAAACAAATGAAATTTCCATGCAAAAAACTAAATTTTTAATACAAATTTATGTTTGATTTTTTTTTAAAATATCAATTTTGACAAAATTTATTTAAAATACCAATTTTGAAGAAATTTGCATTTTTTATAAAAAATAAATTTTTCTGCAATTTTCTATACAAATGAAATTTCCACGCAAAAAACTAAATTTTCCATACAAATTTATGTTTGATTTTTTTTTAAATATCAATTTTGACAAAATTTATTAAAAATACCAATTTTGAAGAAATTTTGCAAGAAAATTTTAATTTTCTTGAAAAATTGCAATTTCTATGACATATTCAATAAAAATTAAATGTTTATAAAATTTCAATACAATTTCAATATCTATGAAATTTTCAATAAAATTGCAATTATTTCAATAAAATTGGAATTTTTATTAAATTTCAATAAAATGCAACTTCTATGAAATTTACAAAAAAATAATTTTTTTCCAATAAAATTGAAATTTCTATGAAATTTTCAATAAAACCACATTTTGTCGAACTTTTCTTTTTTAAAAAACAAACAATTAAAAAAGATTAAGGAAATTTTCTAGGAAAATTCAATTCAATAAAGTAAAGTGCGATTTCTATAAAATTTTTAGAAAAATTAAATTTCAAAGAAATTTTCTAGAAATAGAAATTTTAACGAAATTTTTTAAAAACATTGAATTTTGTCAACATTTCTAGAAAAAAGAGAAAATTTCAATAAAAATGTAATTTTATAAAAACAATTTTTCTAGAAAAATTAAATTTCGAAGAAATTTTAAAGAAAAATTAGATTTCTATGAAATTTCCACGAAAAAAACTAAATTTTCAATAAAAATGTATATTCGAAAAATTGCAATAACTATGACATATTCTATGAAATAGAAATGTCTATAAAATTTCAAAATCTTCAAATTGAAATTTTCAATAAAATTGCAATTTCTATGAAATTTTCAATAAAATTTCAATTTCTGTGAAATTTTCAATAAAATTGCAATTTCTATGAAATTTTCAAAATAATTGAAATTTTTATTAAATTTCATTAAAATGCAACTACTATGAATCTTCCAATAAAATCATTTTTTCCAATAAAATTAAAATTTTTATAAAATTTTCATTAAAATCAAATTTTTTTACAACAGAAATAGAAATAACAATTTAAATTTTTTGGCAAAATTGAAGTTCGACATAATATTCAAATATTCAAAAATATGAAATTTTCAATAAAAAGTATCTGGACAAAATTTTCAAAAAAATTAGTTTTGTCGAAATATTCTCCAAGCAATTTAATTTTTAAGAAATTTTATAAAAAACAAAATTGCAACCAAATTTTTTGAAACATTTAATTTTGACAACATTTTATAGAAAAATAAAATTTTCAACGTTTTTTTAAAAACAATTGAAAAAAGATGAAGAAAAATACGATTTCTATAAAATTTTCTAGAAAAATTCAATTTCTAGAAATAGCACTTTCAACGAAATTTTGAATTTTAACAAAATTTTTTAGGAAAAAAGTAAATTTTCATTAAAAATTTATTTTAATAAAATTTTCAAAAAATCAATTTTGACGAAATTTTCTGCAAAAATTCAATAAAGAACATTTTCTGGAAAAATTCAATTTCGAAGAAATTTAAAAAAAAAAATGCTATTTCTATGAAATTTTCTAGAAAAATTAAATTTTGAAGAAATTCTAAACTAGAACTTTCAACGAAATTTTCTAGAAAAATTTAATTTTAACATAATTTTCTACCAAAAATCAATCAATAAAAATGTTATTCGACAAAATTTAAAAAAAATTAAATTTTGACGGTTTTCTAGAGAAAATAAATTTTGGAGAAAACTTATAGAAAAATAAAATTTTCAACGATTTTTTTTAAAACAATAAATTTTGACAAAATTTTCTATAAAAATTTCTGGAAAAATTTAATTTCGAAGAAATTTTAAAGAAAATTGTGAAAAAATTAAAAAAAAAAATTTGTAGAAATAGCAATTTTTCTAGAAAAGACGAAATTTTCAATTAAAATGTATTTCAACAAAATATTAAAAAAAAATAAAGCACAAACCTTTTGTTATTCAGTCAGAATTTATTTTGGTTTGAGACCATATGTTTCATTTACTTTCTGTCTATTGCAAAAAAGTAATAGAAACAAATACAAAAATTGGTAGAGAATTTTAATTGCTTGGTAGAATTGACTGCAGTTTCGATAGACACCACTCTATCATCTTCATAGACACCACTCTATCTTTTCAGAAAATCAATTTTGACGAAATTTTTTATAAAAATTCGTTGACGAAAATTTTCAAGAAAAAATAAATTTCACCGAAATTTTCTAGAATAGCAATTTCAAAGAAATTTTCTAGAGACATTGAATTTTGACATAATTTTCTAGAAAAAACGAAAACATTTAATTTTTGACGAAATTTTTAGGATTTTTATAGAAAAATTAAATTTTCTCTTGTAAAAACAAAAATGTATTTTCCGATATTTGTGACAAAGTCAATGAATTTTATTTACAGACTGAAAAACGAAATAAAAAAAAAATCTAACATACATACATCATTTTTGGCTAAAATGTTTATAAGCAGTTACAAATAGGTAAAATAAGACCTCGCTATCATTTTTTAATACAATTTTTTTTTTGGAAAATTTTTATGGGCTTTGCAATTTTTGAAAAAATAAAAAAAAACAATTTTTGTGTTTTACTAAATTTGTAATTGCCCTCGAACGGCTGAACCGACTTTTGCAAAGATTACATTGTTTTAAAAAAGACACAATACACAATAATTTTTTAAAAAAAAATTTACGAAAATTTGTTTTTAAAAAAACCTTGTAGAAAAAATTGCTCCCTTCTCGATTTTCTTCGACTTTCACTGAATATTCGTCGCACTTTCATAAATCCAGAACAGTAAAAAATTTTTGGGAGACTCAATATTTGTAAAAGTTATGGACGAAATACCAAGACTGCGTCTGTTTTTGCAAAACACTGTACAGTGGTACGAATTCAAAAAGGGGAAATAATTCAAATGTTTCTTAACCAAACAGCCGATTGCAACAAAACTGGGCATGGTAGATGAAGAGGTGTTAGAGAAGTTAAGTTTTATATTTGGGCCCCCTATGTCAGACAGGGGCGGAGCTAGAGGGTCACAAAGTTGGCCACATCGGGTGATGAAAATGTTCCTGCGCGGGTAACTTTTTGTGTGTGTTCTACTAACTGAGGTCTACAAAAAAAACTTTTTACACTTAAGAATTATGTCGTATAGTTACCGAGATATCTGCTTTTGAAAATTGAATTTTTCATTTTGTCACTTACCGTGTGCTAGTATTTTGTAAATATCGGAGAACAATATGCACCGATTTCATCCGTATTAACATGCCTGGATGGGCAATAACATTTCTTATATGAGAAAAAAAATTGGTTCAATATACCCAATAGTACGAATAGTTATAGCCACTTATAATGTGAAATGTAAACCAAAAACTAAAAAAAAACCCACTCCAAAAAAAATGCGTATACATTTTTTTCTGAAAACTATCGAAAAATACCAACATTTCAAAGAAAAATGTTTTCAAATCAAAGAGAAGTTATGACCAAAAAGCCGATACATTAAGTGATATCTTAACGATTTTTTAAATATCGATAACCTCTGAACGAGTTTTCGGAAATTTTTTAAAAATTCTACAAAGCGTTTAATTAATAAAAAATATAAAAAATTAAAATACAAAACCGAAATTTTTTTTTACTTTATTCCCGACTTTATTCTTTCTTTATTGGTTTATTTTTTTTCTAAAAACAAAAACAATTTAAACCATTTCAGATACAGTAACGACCTTCCGGAGCATAAGTCATGTAAATTGTTAACATCTTTAAGAAATCACAAATAAAATAACTTTAAAGTACTACAAAAGAAACACACCTCCCGCAGACACACACATGGCCGTTACGAGTATGTTGCATTTGTGACATTGTTTATGGCACTTCCACTGGGGCCCTTTGTGTTCCGTCATGCACCTTTTGTCATATTGTCCTTTTGGCCTCCTTTGCAGCAATTTTCTTTGACTTGACATGTGCAAGTGTGTTCGTTTGTGTTGGCATGTGTGTGTGTGGGTGAGCGACAGACTATTGACACAGAACTTTTGAATGCTTTCGAAAGTTGAAAGCGCAAACAATTATGGAAAAGGACTATTTTTAAACTTTTATTTGCGATGCTGTACTACACTGTTTTTAAAGCAGAACACTTTCTGCTATTCTTTATTTTTTATATACTCGCAAAAGGACTCCTTTGTGCCAAATGAAGGTAATTTGCAATTATTTGTCATATGTTTATGTGAGAGCGTCTATGTGTGTACGTGGAGGAGGGACTTCAAAAGTTCATTGTTTAGGGACACCTCTAGTGACTAAAAAACACACACACACACGCAGAGTGTTTTCTAGGCCATGAGTGCAAAAAACAACTGCGTATGTAGAAAGCATATAAACAAGAAACTTGTTGTAACAGTCAGTTTAAAATAAATAATTTTGTAGAATATGCCACGTTTTTTTATTGCACAGTGTACTAAAGCAAAGGGGTCATCAGAGCTGTCCAAACATCGTTGGAAATGTGTGATATTAAACTTAGGAATTAATATTAAATAAAAACCAGTAAGGAAAGGCTAAAGTCGGGCAGTGCCGACTATATAATACCCTTCACCACTCTCGTAATATTGAATAACTCTGATATATAAATATTGTAATTCATGTATAAATTGTTTACATAAATTTACTTTTGGGACATTTTATACTTAAATAATACCCTGTACCACAGTGTGGTGTAGGGTATAAAAACGATTGGATCTAAAGAGCCAAATCGGATGAAACGTATATATGGGAGCTATAGCTAAATCTTAACCGATTTTCTTCAAATTCGGCAATGTTGGTTCATGGATCAAGAAACTCTACCATTCTAAATTTCAAAATGATTGGATGTAAAATACAGCTTCTACAGAACTAAAGAGCAAAATCGGACGAAACATATATATGGGAGCTATGGCTAAATCTTAACCGATTTTCTTCAAATTCGGCAATGTTGGTTCAAGGATCCAGAAACTCTACCATTCTAAATTTCAAAACGAGTGGATGTAAAATACAGCTTCTATAGGACTAAAGGGCCAAATCGGACGAAAGATATATATGGGAGCCATATCTAAATCTGAACCGATTTCAACTAAATTCAATAGGGATCTTTACAGCTGCGAAATACTCTAAACTGCAAAATTTCAGAACGGTCGGAGTGAAATTGCGACCTGTAGTCGACGAACAACTTTACATGGACAGACGGACGGACGGACAGACATGGTTAAATCTCACTCAGCTAGTGAATCTGAGTCGATCGGTATACTTTAAGGTGGGTCTAGCTGTGTTATTTCAGATGTGTAGGATATAAAAATTAGTCTTATTAATGCCCTTATGTGGCGTATACTCAGTATTAGGATATATTCGTCCATCACTCATACGCAATGGTGCACAGTGGGAGGAATTAAAAAAGGGAAATAAATTGGCCGTTTCTTAACCAGTCAACCGATTGCAAGACAACTTGACATGCTTGTAGAAGAGGTATTAGCGAAGTTATTTGAACCCCCTATGGTATACAAAGTTCGCCACCTCGGGTAAAAAAAATGTTAAATCGCGTGTAACTTTCTGTCTTCTTCCTGTGTTTCATATATACTTTTTTGTGTACAATCCACTAAACAAGGTCTAAAGACTTTTTACAACTAAGAGTTATCTCGTATAATTACCGAGATAACTGCAACTGAAAATGGAATTTTTAATTTTTTCCCGGCGTTGTCCTAGCATTTTATGAATACACTGTGCGACAGTTAAAAAATAAACGGATTTGACAGTATAGTTTCGATTATATTCATTGGGCAATAATGTAGCTAAGAATATGCCGAATGAAGCACCTTAACATTTTATGCGAAAAAAAAAATTCCTAACTTTCAGGGATTTTTACTAACAATATTTGGCAAAATATTTAGCCAAGGTAAACCTGAACAAATTTTGTGAATATATCAATACCATCTGAAATTGTCTAGGCACCCTAAATAAAGGGTTTTCCAACAAGAGTTGTTTTTTTGGTATTCAAAGAAAAATGCCATTTTTTGAGATAGATTATCGGATGTTTATTTCATAATAAAGAGGAAGGTATGCCGTTAATAATGAAAAACACCATCACATAAATGGCCAGCACGACAACGCTTACATGACCATATCCTTTTCATGAAATTTTCCATAACCAAATCGCAAAGTGGCTGCCCTATGTCCTCGATAGCCTCACGAATTCTATCTTTGAGGTCTTGAATCGACGCTGAGCTGTTGGCGTAGATCTTATCTTTCACGTGGCCCCAAAGGAAGAAGTCGCAAGGTGTTAAATCACAAGATCTCGGTGGCCAATTGTGATCCCCTCTTCGAGAGATAACACAGTCCGGAAACTTTTACCGTAACAGAGCAATGGTTTCGTTGCTTGTGTGGCACGTAGCGCCGTCTTGTTGAAAGTAAACGTTGTCCAGATCAATACCATCCAACTCCGAGCATAAAAAATCATTAATCAATCCATTCACCGTAACTGTTGATCCAACCTCATTTTCGATGAGGTAAGGTCCAATGACCCCGCCGGACCATAAACCGCACCAAATAGTCACACGTTGAGGATGGAGAGGCTTCTCAACAATAACTCTTGGGTTTTCCGAGCCCCAGATGCGACAATGTTGCTTGTTGACGTAGCCACCGAGGTGGAAATTGGCCTCATCAGTCAAGATGATTTTTCGATGATTTTAGATTTTTCGAATTTTAATAATTTCAATGTTGCGTTGAATCGTGTATCGTTCCAGTTTTAGTGATGGCGTAGTTTCTACTTGTCAAATGTCAAAGAAGTGAAGCAAATGCTTCAAAAGTGATTCAAAATAACACCGCTTGTTGGAAAACCCTAGCTCAAATAGACCACATTATACCTCAAACTATTATGCAACAAGAATAAGTTTCTGGTATGTTCAGAAACTTTATAGAAAATATTAAAGTAACTATAGAAAATATTTTGGCCCTATTTTAACAAATCGCAAAAACGCCCCTTAAAATGGGGAGGGCGGGGATAAAATGTTCTACAAAAATGTTGAACATAAGATTTTACTATAAAGGCGAAACTGGAATGAAAATACTACTCGAGTTCCAAATAATGTGTTCTAGTTAGCGATCGTGCAAATTTAAATCTACCCTAAAATGTATTAAAAAATAATTGTCTCTTTTTTTGGTTGTGATATAAATATAGTCCTCATAGAAATCGTGGTTATTCTAAGTCTGTACATTAGGATAAAATCGAAAACGTGTTTTATTTTAAAGGCTATATAATCGAAAAGTCAATTTCAGCATAAAGTTGGCAGCAAAAAAGTCCACCACGAAATAATAGTTTTTTTTAGCCTCATAATCGATCGATGACTAAAGTCTTTACATTTTAAAATTAAAATGAATTTTAAAATGGTTCGACTCCGACTCCAGCTCCGACTCCGGCAGTTAAATAACATAAATTTCTGAGATTATATTTTTACTAAGACATGAATTCATTTTAATGAAAATAAGATATAGCTTTGTGAAAAAAAAAACAAAACAGTAGGTATTAAATACCAGTAATTAAATAAAATTGTATTTTTTATTTATCGACGCTTGACTTGCAACTAATATGAAAAATCTTTCAAAATGAAATCATGTTAGACTTTTCTACAATCACTGCCTCTGTTTTAATACCCATATACCGCAATTTTTGGAAATTGTCTGTTTGTTAGTTATTGTACTCTACACCACACTATGGTACAGGGGTTATAACTTTTTGGCAGATTTGTAAAAAATACTGTAGATGGACACACCTTAAAAATACTCAGTTCGACTCAGAATCAGTCCATCTTAAGTTGTTCGTTGAGTATAGGTCAAAATTTCACTCCGATCCTGCGGAAATTTGGCAATAAGAACTCTTTCACAACACGTAGGAAACCTATTGCAATTGGTAAAAATCGGTTCAGATCGATATTACTCCCAGATATTAACGTTTCTTTAGATTTGGCTTTGTAGCGCTATGGGAGCTGTATTCCACATTCTATCATTTGAAATTTAGTAGGGTAGAGTTTATTTATGCTAGAACGCATTCTTTCGAATTTTAACAAATTCATTTTAGATTTAGTTTTATACTTATTATTTTTATTTCATATTAATCCTATTAATATTATAAAATCGTTTGTTTGTCTGTTTGTTTGTTCCAGCATCACGCCTAAACGGCTGAACCGATTTTCCTGAAACTTGGTGGACAAATAGACCAATGCCTGGGAAGTGCCATAGGCTACTTTGATTTTCGATTTTCCGCCAAGTGGTTTTCGACCACTTGACCACAGAGGCTTCTGTTAAAGCTAGAGAGCTGAAATTTTGCACACACGTAGACTGGAGTGTTGTATAAACTATGGACTACTCGCTTAATCATATTTCGGCCAGTGGTCAGTTGTAGCTCTTTCAAAAACTTGCGATTTGTTTTTGTCGTTTCGGAATCCTCTTACAAGATACAAAGTTAAAACTTTGTATGTATGAAGTACTATAAACCGCAAATATATGCGCGAAAAATTATTTTGAATTATCTGAATGTGGTCAGTTTAACTGTGACCCGAACAATTTTCATTATTTCTCTGATTTTAAAAGTTCCTTAAGAGCCAATGATTTACAAATTTATATGTACAGACTGATCTCAATGGAGATGCGAAAACAACAATTCGATGTCCAGTCTGAGGTCAAAACCGGACATAAAACCGCGTCTTAAAATTTTTAAAGCCTTTTCAAAATATATCGCTCACCACTTACTGTGGTAACCTATCTAACATTGTCAATTCGGTCACTTCTCCGACTGTGGTCAGATTAGCAGTGACCAAATCAATTTCCACACTTTCTGTACTTTAATAGTCCTTTAAGAGCTATAATCCTAATAATTTATGTTTGTATACTGATCTCCAAGGCATGCGATTTTACACCAAGCGACTTTTGACCGCTTGACCATTACGGTACCTTTAAGAAGTAGGAAGATTTAAATTTTGCTTTGGTATAGACTTGAGTGTTGTATATCCTTCGGACTATTCACACAGTCGTTTTTGATACGTAGTCAGTTGTCGCGCTATCAAAATTTTAAATATTTTTTTGTATTTCAGAAGCGCCTAAAATGATACACAGATAAAATAATATGTATTTCTATACCCGAGAAATGCAATTTTTAATTCTACGATTGTGGTCAGTTATGCAATGACCAAAACCATTTTCAATCTTTACTGGATTTCAAGATTCTTTAATAGTTTTTCATTCTTTCAATACATTAAAAATCCCATAAATTGCACTCTCATAGACATGAGTGTTGTATAAACCACGGGCTACTCACGTAGACATTTTTCGGCCAGTGGTCAGTTATAGCGCTATCAATTGTTTTTGTCCTTTCTGAAGCCTCTTATAGGACACAAAGTTAAAACTTTGTAAATATAATAATTTTGAATTCTCTGACTGTGGTGAGTGAAGAAGTGGCCAAAACAATGTTCAACCCCTGTTCAAAATATATCTCTCACCTCTTAATGTGGTAGGATATACATATATAACGTTGTCAATTTGGTCAAATCTCAGACTGTGCCAGTGTAGCAGTCACCAATGCAATTTCCACTCTTTCTGTACTTTAAAGGGCCCAAAATGGCAATGTTAATACTAATTCAAGCGACTTTTGGCCGCTTGACCGTTGCGGCTCATATAACAGGTAGAAAGCTAGAAACTCCAACTGGAAGAAACTCCAAACTGGAGTATGGTATAGCCTACGGACTATTAACATAGTCGTTTTTTGGCCAATGGTCAACTCTCGCGCTTAAATTATACAAAGATAAAATAATATGTAGTATACACAGGAAAAAACAATTTTGAATTCTAAGATTGTTGTCAGTAGTGTCCAAAGCAATTTTCATTCTTTCACTACATTTCAAAATTCTTTTTTCATTCTTCCAATAAAAATCCCATAAAGATCTGTGGAGCTGCACATATATGTGCATAAAACGATCTTCAAGGAAATGCGTCGTCCGGCCTGAGGACAAGAGGTACACAAAAACGGAGACATAATGTTTAAAAGTCTTTTCGAAATATATCGCTCGCTATATACACCGGTAATATTTAAACAAAAATGTATACGGGTATATCGAAATTTGAAACATACATAGCATATTATGCATTTGTTTCTCAGCCACTTATTTGGTGACCTCTTGACCACTGACCCCATAAAAGTATTAATTTGAAAGTTTGCACACATATCGTACATTTTTTATTGTTGTCACTGAATTTGTTTGAGTTTTTGAGAGCATCTGGAGTTTGATAGACTTTCAAGTAGTCTGATCCTGGATGTTAAACAAATTTTTAATGATCGGAGTATGATCAAATAATCGGAGTATGATATTTGTAAACCAAAGATTTTAAATACCTATTTTTACATACATTTTGCTATAGCCATCATTTTTTTAGTATTTGGGTCCTTATTTTTTATTCAAAATCAAAAATAATACTAATGTTTGGATCACTGTTTTCAAAGGCAACCCGGGCATCGCCGGGTATTTAAATGCTAGTATTTACTATATCTCAGCTTATTCAGCTCTAAGAAGGTTGTGTACGATATCATATAGTTGGCTGCGCCAGTCGTTGGCCTTTCCTCGCTTAGGGGTTTTTTTACTCGTTTAGGAATAGCGTATAGTCTTGCAAAATTCTTATTTTGTAAGCAGCATATTCATCTTGCTAAATTGATCACATATATAAACAGAACTTTCCTAAAACTGTCTTTACATGAAAAGTCGATAATTTGGTTGAATTTATAGATATTTTGGACATACAAAAATTTTTGGTTAAAAGCTTCAAATGTTTTTTTCCTTCTTTTGTACCAGAATTGTTTATCCAAATATTGTTGAGTGTAAATTTCTATCGCACAAATGGTACATTTTGCACAATCCATCTCGGAGTCGACCATAATTTTTCGACTCCGGGCAAATATCCCCGACTCCGACTCCAAGACTCCGAATCCGACTCCGACTCCACAGCCCTGATCGAAGTAGTGACCTAAGACCCTAAGTATGTTCGGCGGATATCCGATTTGGGTCATTTTAAGTCGAATGAGCAATGTCCGTCCGTCCGTCTGTCTGTCTGCTGGCTGGTGTGCACCATAACTCTCGAAAGGAGTTACCGATTGACTTCAAATTTGGTATGTGGTAATAATTGTTTCTATCTCCGGCTAAGTTCGAAGATGGGCAATATTGGTTCACTCTTCCACAAAGGGTTAATATTTAGTGAAATACTGATTTTATGATAACATCTATACTACTTATTTGAATCCTCTGAAAGGCTACATATAGTATTAGTTTATTAGTACTCTTACCTCGAGAAAAATGGGAGAAGTTACCACGCCCCTTTTGGTGACTCCCACACAAATGGACATTTTTCAATTAAAGGTTAACAGCTTTTAACTTTATTACCAGTGCATACAAAGTCTTTAAATTGTGTACTGTGTAATGCTTTAATAGTACCTAAAATACAGCGAAAAAATGGGCATTATTGCCACGCTCCTTTGGTACCTCCCACACAAATGGACCATTTTGTACCAAAAGTTACCAGCTTATAACTTTAATACCAGAGCATACAAATACATGATTTTTTTTACAGTTTACTGCTTTTATAGTACGCAGAGTTCAGAGAAAAATGGTCGTTATTGGCACGCCCCTTTTGGTACCTCCCACACAAATGGACCTTTCTGTACCAAAAGTAAACAGCTTTTTACTTTAATACCAAATACTTAAAATTTCGTACAGTGCAATGTTTTTATAGTACCTGGAGTCTGGAGAAAAGTAGCCGTAATTGGCACGCCTCTTTTGGTACCTCCCACACAAATGGATAATTTTACACCAACAGTGCACAGCTTATAACTTTAATACTAGTGCATATAAATACTTGACATTTTGTACGGTGTAATAATTGTATAGTACTTGGAGTCCAGATACAAGTGACCGTTATTGGGAAGTCCCCTTTGGATCCTCCCACGCAAATGCACCATTTTGTACTAAAACAGTTTTTAATTTTAATACCAGTACATACTTTAAAGAAATTAAAGGCAATTTAAATTGATAATAACTTAATTAAAACAAAAAAAAAAAAAATTTACTAATATTTTCTTGGGATTCAAGGTGAGGGGATTCATAAGTCGGTTTACCCGACTGAACTTTCTTATTTGTTTTATATATTTTTTCTGCTTCTGAAGAAACGCTTTGTGGAATTTTTTGAGATTTTTCCCTGCCTCGTTCACAATTTATCGATATTTAAAAAATTGTTAAGATATCACCCTGTGTATTTGTCATGACAAAAAACACAATATATTTAATAAAATATTTAAAACTTCTATTAATTCTCTAACATGTAAGCTGGGGATGGAAGTGGGTCTTAAATTATTTATATGTATATATATTTTTTTTAAGTTAAAAAAATAGCTGCAATCAAGCGCTGTGCTTGTGGCTTGAAGGCTTTGGAATAGAAAAAATAACTATAGGTGCCCACAATACACTTTTATGACAATTCAACGGTTTTTTTTAATATATCGTATTTTTTGTTATGACAAAAAACCCGATACACAGAGTTATATCTAATCGATTTTTTAAATATCGATAACTTGTGAAAGAGTTATCGGAAAAATCTCAAAAATTCCACATAGCGTTTCTTCAGGTGTACGAAAAAAATGGGAAAAACCAAAACCGAAATTTTTTGAACCCGTCGATTTGCCCCATATACGCACCATTTTCCAAAAAAAAAACTTCAAATGGCTATAGCTTCTGTCTTGTTAGGTATATCGGATCGAATTTTTCTCATGACATAGAAAATTTTATTGCCTGCTCAGTAAAATGTATGTGCAAAAAATCGTTGCATATTCTGCTCCGATATTCACAAAGTACTAATAGAACAACTCTGGGAAAAAATAAAAAATTCAATAGCAGATATTTCGATTACTATACGAGATACCTGTTAGGTCTAAAATGTCTTTTATTGAACTCGGTTAGGAGAATGCATACAAAAAACTTTATAAACCAGACGGAAAAGACAAAAGTTAAACGCGTTAAAACCTTTATTTCACCCGAGGTGGCCAACTTCGAGGGCCTGTGGCCCCACACCGGTATACCATAGGGCGCCCAAATTAAAAACTTAACTTTTCTAAGACTTCTTCTTCTACAAGCATGTCAAGTTTGTTGCAACCTGTTGTCTGCTTAAGAAACGGCCGAATTATTTCCCTTTTTTGAATTCCTCCCACTGAGCAATTGTATAAGTCACTGTCTGTAGCTCCGCTGGTAGGACTTTGTCTGGTCTTGGTGACTTAAAGGGTTTACAGCTTTTGATAGCCCAATGAATTTTATATTCGGTTACAATCTCGCTGGCGAACTCTGATGGCTGCACTTTAAAGAATCTCCAATTGAGGCTGCTCTTACATATTTTTGCTTCAGTCATACGAGTATACATATGCCAGATGTTCTAAAAGATTTGTCTCAATCTTTGCAGTATTATTGGTATTTTTTCCCAGAATTTTCTACAAGATTTTTCCGGTTATAGAATTAATTGCAATCAAAGGTGGAGGTCATATAATATTCGGTCATGCCTTACGTACTATTCTCTTAGTTATATTGACTTTAACTTATTTTCTTGTAAAAAAAAATAAAATTTTCTGTGAAAATTGATACTCTAATCGAAACGTCCTTTACAATAATCTTTAATTGAGATTATGGCATGTTCTATCCCTGATGTTTTCGGTGCATGCAAATTCCGGGAATTCAGGAGGGAAAATAGTTGAAATTTCAGTACTGTGGTTTTTATTCTTTCCTACATTTATTTATAACAAAAAGCAGAATTTCAATGCCTTTTGCTTTTTGCACAAAGCTGCAAAAGAGTTCAGCAGAATTTCCTTGATTCAGATGTATAGAAAAGTTCAATCAATGAGAGAGATTTCATTTTTTTGCTTTAACAAAGTTGCATGGTCTTCACTTTTGTCCAAAAGTTGTAGGGACTAGCATAAAATAGAATGAGGGAATTCGAAGAGAAGAATCTGGATTAAAATTTCTCTAAAGTAACAAAGAAATTGTGAAAAAATGACAAGATAAAACCTGTTGAGAAATATCCTGTAAGAGTAATATAACAATAATGAAAAGGATTTCAATAACATAATAAGGTATACATATAAATATAACTCATTTATTGGTATATTGAATATTTCAATGTGTTCGTAAAACGCGTCTACTAGACCTGCCCTTAAGGTAATACGAAGGTAGTGCAGAATTCAAGTCGTTGTGGAACTATCTGTCGGAAAGCTAACTTTTGGGGGTAATATGGGGTAATAAATGACGGCCACAAAATTTTATTTTTGAGATTAAAATGGGGAAAAAATGTCTATAGGTGGTGCTCACCTCTATAGTTGCAATTATAACAGACTTTCTAACTTAGAGCTTTTTAAGGGGTTTAATATTATTGAATATTAATTGTCTTTCAAAAGATTACTTTTAGGGATTAAAAAAGGAGGAAAATTACCTGTATATAAACCGCTCTCATAGAGATGAAATATTAATAAAGTTACAGGCAATTCAAATTATTGATACCCGAGGTTGCCCAATTGAGGGCCTGTAGCTGTGCCCCTGTATAGTATAGAGGGTCTACATTTCAAACTTATGCTTTTCCAATGCCTCGTCTGCGAATACCTCCCACTGCTCAGTTCGAGGAATTAATAAAGGGAAATAATTCAGGGGCCAGTTTCTTAACCAGTCAACCGATTGCAACACAACTTTGCATACTTGTAGAAGATGTATCGGAGAAGTTAAGTTTGGAAAAGACTCAAAGTTGAACACCTCGGATGAACAAAATGTTTAAATTTGATCCAAGTTTGGGAAAAATTTTATATTATAACTGTCCTTGTGTGGCGTATAATCAATATTAATCGAAAGCGGAAATACTCATACATCACTCATACGCAATGGTGCACAGAGGGAGGAATTAGAAAAAGGGGAAATAATTTGGCCGTTTCTTAACTAGTGAACCGATTGCAACACAGCTTCGTATGCTTGTAGAAGAGATATTGAAGAAGTTAAGTTTTGAATTTGGGCCCACTATGGTATACGGGGGCGGAGCTACGGGGCTTCAAACGCGTTCACAGTGGGTGAACAAAATGTGTAAAGGCGTGAAACATTTGTCTTTTTCGTCGGATTCATAAAGTTTTTTCGTCTGCTTTCTACTATCCGAGATCTACAAAAGACTTGTATAGTTACCGAGATATCCGCAATTGAAAACTGAATTTGTAATTTTTTCCGACTTTGTCCTCGTATTTTGTGAACATCGGATTAGAACATGCATCGATTTCTTCTGCATCAACTTTTCTGTATAGCCAATAAAATTTGCTTTATGATGAGAAAAAGTCCGATGTAACATATGAGACAAAATTTATATTTTCGAAGCAATGTGATTTTGTCATGTTTTGGGCAAAAACTACATACATATATGTCGTATTTTGGAGTTATAAAAGGATTTATTTTAAAAAAATCTATAGCACATGGGAATTGTGGGATTTACCTTTACAGATATAAATACTGAGGTTACAAATTACAAAAAGACCAGTAAGGTAAGGCTAAAGTCGGGCGGGGCCGACTATATAATACCCTACACCACTCTCGTAATATTGAATAACGCTGAAATATAAATTTTGTAATTCATGTTTAAATTGTTTACATAAATTAACTTCGGACGAAACTTATATATGGGAGCTATAGCTAAATCTTAGCCGATTTTCTTCAAATTCGGTAGTGTTGGTTAATGGATCAAGAAACTCTACCATTCTAAATATCAATACGATTGGATGTAAACTACAGCTTCTATAGGACTAAAGGGCCAAATCGGACGAAAGATATGTATGGGAGCTATATCTAAATATTAACCGATTTTCTTCAAATTCGGCAATGTTGGTTCATGGATCAAGAAACTCTACCATTCTAACATTCAAAACGATTGGATGTAAAATACAGCTTCTATAGGACTAAAGAGCCCAATCAGATGAAACATATATATGGGAGCTATAGCTAAATCTTAACCGATTTTCTTCAAATTCGGCAGTGTTGGTTCATGGATCAAGAAACTCTACCATTCTAAATTTCAAAATGATTGGATGTAAAATACAGCTTCTACAGGACTAAAGAGCAAAATCGGACGAAACATATATATGGGAGCTATAGCTAAATCTTAACCGATTTTTTTCAAATTCGGCAATGTTGGTTCATGGATCAAGAAACTCTACCATTCTAAATCTCAAAATGATTGGATGTAAAATACAGCTTCTACAGGACTAAAGAGCAAAATCGGACGAAAGATATATATGGGAGATATATCTAAATCTGAACCGATTACAACCAAATTCAATAGGGATCTTTACAGCTGCGAAATACTCTAAACTGCAAAATTTCAGAACGATCGGAGTGAAATTGCGACCTGAAGTCGACGAACAACTTGTAACGGGGTTTTATTCATAGGCTGAGGTAGTTCAGCCGCCTCCAGGATCAATTCAAGGACCCACAAAAACCTTAAATAAGAACACACTATTTTCCCTTTTTCAGGGCAACGAAATTCAGGTTTTATTTATCGTGTTTCTTTGTACAACAAGTAATATTTTATTTTATTGAAATAATGAGTCGCTCTATATAGGATTGTTCGTTGCATGAACGGAGTTTCGCTCTATACGCAGGAGTATGGGTACACGTCTCTAGTGCGTTGGTTTTGCCTGTTCCAGATGTAAGTTGCAGAATAATGGCCGATGAAGATTGTAGAGAAGGCTATCCTTCAATAAGACGGTGGTATGTGAACTATCGTGGCGCTTGACGGACGCCTCATACAGATGCTTGATGGACGCCCCACATAGGCGCGTGGCGGGTTTCGGTGGCGGTAGATGACCCGACGTACTGGCTGTTATCGGATTATGCGGTGTGTTGGTTTTATGACGCACAGGCGGTTGGCGGATTATGCGGCGTGTTGTCTTCGGTTTCGGTAAATGACCCAGTTCTGACGCACAGGCGGTTGGCGGATTATGCGGCCTGGACTTGGTCCTCGGTATAGTGGAGTAGGATTGATCTTCGACGGCAACCTGCGAATGGAACAGACGATTTTATTTAGTGAGAAGTGGCATAAAGACAGTTAATTGAGAAGCGGGCGAACCGCGTAGGCGGGCGAATCGCGTAAGCGAGCTAATCGCGTAAGCGAGCTAATCGCGTAAGCGAGGGCATCGCGTAAGCGGGCGAACCGCGTAAGAGGGCGAACCTCGTAAGCGAGCTAATCGCGTAAGCGGGCGAACCGCGTAAGCGGGCTGACTACTTGTGCAGTCTTACCGCGTAAGAGGGCGAACCTCGTAAGCGAGCTAATCGCGTAAGCGGGCGAACCGCGTAAGAGGGCGAACCTCGTAAGCGAGCTAATCGCGTAAGCGGGCGAACCGCGTAAGAGGGCGAACCTCGTAAGCGAGCTAATCGCGTAAGCGGGCGAACCGCGTAAGCGGGCTGACTACTTGTGCAGTCTTACCGCGTAAGAGGGCGAACCTCGTAAGCGAGCTAATCGCGTAAGCGGGCGAACCGCGTAAGCGGGCTGACCACGTCTGCAGTCTTACCGCGTAAGAGGGCGGACCTCGTAAGCGAGCGAATCGCGTAAGCGGGCGAACCGCGTAAGAGGGCGAACCTCGTAAGCGAGCTAATCGCGTAAGCGGGCGAACCGCGTAAGCGGGCTGACCACGTGTGCAGTCTTACCGCGTAAGAGGGCGGACCTCGTAAGCGAGCGAACCGCGTAAGCGGGCTGACCACGTGTGCAGTCTTACCGCGTAAGAGGGCGGACCTCGTAAGCGAGCGAATCGCGTAAGCGGGCGAACCGCGTTAAAGCCCTGAAAAGGACCGTTCTACAACTACTAGTCCTGAAGAGGACTGTTCTACTACTACTAGCCCTGAAGAGGACTATTGGGGCGGATCTCTGTTGCTTCGGGTTAAGTATTCGGACTGCGGACTATGCCACTTGTCTTTCAACTCGGTTGGTAGCTCCGTTGATCCACACCATTGACTGAAAAACGTCAACACCTTATACCACTGGCTATACAGAGTCAACGAGAATTATATACACAGCGTGTATTTTAATTTACTTTCATGTTACACCCGAAACAAGAAAGTATAAGCATAGCCATATATTCATTCTGAGTGGCTGTGGCTGTCAATGGTTGTATGTGGGTGCGTGAGTGTGTTCGCTGTGATGGCTTAGCACAGTGGTGATGGTGGATGCTCTTGCTTATGCGTTTGATGACGTCAATGGGGGATCGTAGTGGCTAACTTAGAGAGAATGCCAATGCACAGTGGTAATAAATGACTATGTGCGGATATAACAACATTTTGTCCGTTACAAACTTTACATGGACAGTAGGACGGACGGACAGACATGGTTAAATCGACTCAGCTAGTGATTCTGAGTCGATCGGTATACTTTAAGGTGGATCTATCTGTGTTATTTTCAGGTGTTACAAACATCTGCCGTGAAACAAACTTATAATACCCTGTACCACAGTGTGGTGTAGGGTATAAAAAATTAAAATATATTAATTGTTAAATATTTTATGGATTTAAGTATTAAATTTCTGTCTACACGTGGAAAAATCGCCTTTTTTGATATGTTTGAATCGAAAGAAAATGTGTTTGGAACACAAATTTTTAAATATTATATATTTCTGAGCAAATAAATTTTATTTAAAAATCAATAATATATATTTGGAACTCATATATTAATATATTATAACAAAATATATTTGCAAACTACATGTCTCAATTAAAATATGTGTTTAAATACAAATATAATTATTGTTTAGGAATTTCTTTTCGAATTTCAGTTTTAATTTTTCCTTGGTTTCGAATTGTTAGCCCCAGTTATAATACGCGTAACATATGCAACACTAACTTATGTTTAAATCAATCATTTCAAATTTCTGAGTATTCCAAGACATCATTTGTTGTCAATCCTCCAAGTAATTTTTTTTGATCCAAGATTATAACTACGATTTCAATTATTATTACACTATGCAAGAAAAACTATTTTTTTGTGGCCGGGGCGTAAACCTTTTTTTTATATAGAGTAAAGCGTACTATTTTATAAAACCAAAACCAAATTTCTTTTATTGTAAAGTTTTTTTAAAATATTTTTTTTTAGAATTCCAATTTTATTGGTTTGCACCTTTAGTATTTGAAACATATTTCTTGAAGTATAAACTCGATAAAGCCGAAATGTCATTTAAATTAAAGGAAGTTATGAGGGATACAAATACTGAAAACATCACTTTTATGTAGAAATTATGAAGTTTAGTAACTTTTATTAAAACTATTAGAAAAAAACTAAAGATTTTTTAAAACAACATCGTTTCTACTGGCACGAAAAAAACCATAAAAAATAGAAAAAATGCTAACAATTTTTTTTGAAAGCTGGCATCCTAACGAAGGGAACTGTACCTATTTGGAAAAAAATCTATGCATAAATTATGTTTTATTTTGGCAATTTTGTTTGGAGGGTACCAAAAGTGATGTGGCAATAACGCCAATTTTTTAGTATACTATGGGTACTATAAAAACATTACACTGTACACAATTTTAAGTATTTGTATGGACTGGAATCAAAGTTAAAAGCCGTTAACTTTTTGTGCCAAATGGTCCATTTGTAAGGGAGGTACCAAAAGGGGCGCGGTAATTTCGCCTATTTTTCTAAAGATGATAGCGATTAAAAAACTAATACTATGTGTGGAATTTTGAAAGATTCTGGGTAAGATTCTGGGTTATTAAAGTTTCATTAAAACTAAATGTGTACATGAATACTTCAAATAAACAAAATAGACATCGTTCGAGAAGTCTAATTCTCTTCTTTCCAAATTATTTCGATCGGTTAATAATTAACAAAGTTTTAGGCGTTCAAGTGAAATAAGGAAAGAAAATCTGTTTTTTTATCCGTAAATCCGGATTTTGGGGGTGTCCGGGGAATTCCAAAAAAAGATTTGTGTTTTACTCGACAAGACCCATAGGAAAAATAGTATCGCGTCATTTGCTTCTCAACTTGAGTTTATTTTGTCGCACTGTGTAATCTTTAATTAAGATTATGGCATTGAAATAACGTTCATGTTCTATCCTTGATATTTTCAGTGCATGGAAATTCCGGAATTCAGGAGGGAAAAGGGTACAAATTTCAGTACCGTAGTTTTTGTTCTTTCGTATATTTATTTATAACAAAAAGCAGAATTTCAATGCCTTTTGCTTTTTGCACAAAGCTGCAAAAGAGTTCAGCAGAATTTCCTTGTTTGAAATGTATAGAAGAAGTTCTTTCAATGAAGTTCTTTTGTCCAAAAGTTGTAATAATGCAGGGTATAGAATAGAATGAGGAAATTCGAAGAGAAGAATCAGCATTAAAATTTCTCTAAAATAAGAAAGATATTGTGAAAAGATGACAAGATAAAGCCTATTGAGAAAAATCCTGCAAGATTTATATAACAAGAGTGAAAAGGATTTAAAAAACATAATAAGGTATACATCACGTCTACTAGACCTGCCCTTAAGGTCAACGAAGGTAGTGCAGAATTCAAATCGGTGTGTAACTCTTGGTCGGAAAGCCCACCTTTAGGGGTACCATGGGGTAACAAATGACCGCCATAAAATTTAACTTTTAAGATAAAAATGGGGGAAAAAATCCTATAGGTGGTGCTCACCCCTATAGTTGCAATTGTAATAGACTTTCCATTTTAGAGCTTATTGCATGTTAATAGTCTTTGAAAAGATTAGAAGAAAATGACCTAAATAGGATCCGCTCTCATAGAGATGAAATATTAATAAGGTTAAAGGCAATTCAAATTGTTGATACCCAATTGAGGGCCTGTAACTTTGCCCCCGTATAGTACAGAGGTTGCATATTTCAAACTTATATTTTGCGATGCCTTCTCTGCGAGTATCTTCCACTGCATAGTTGGAGCAATTAAAAATGGATATAATTCAGGTTCCGTTTCTTAACCAGTCAACCAATGACAACACAACTTTGTATACTTGTAGAAGAGGTATTGAATAAACTAAGTTTTGAATTTGGGCCCACTACGGTATACAGGGGCGGAGCTATAGGGACCTCCTCGGGTGAACAAAATGTTTAAATTTGATAATTGATTTTAAATATTCCAAGTTTTGGAAAAATTGTATATTATAACTGTCCATATGTGGCGTATACTCAATATTAATCGAAAGCGGAAATACTCATACATCACTCATACGCAATGTTGCACAGAGGGAGGAATTAGAAAAAGGGGAAATAATTTGGCCGTTTCTTAACCAGTGAACCGATTACAACACAGCTTGGTATGCTTGTAGAAGAGGTATTCGAGAAGTTAAGTTTTGAATTTGGTCCCACTATGGTATACAGGGGCGGAGCTACGGGCCCTCAAGCTTGTTCACAGTGGGTGAACAAAATGTGTAAAGGCGTGAAAAATGTGTCTTTTTCGTCGGAATCATAAAATTTTTTCGTCTGCTTTCTACTATCCGAGATCTACAAAAGACTTTCAACACCTAAGAGTTATCTCGTATAGTTACCGACTAGAATATGCACCGATTTCTTCTGCATGCACTTTTCTGTATAGCCAATAAAGTTTGCCTTATGATGAGAAAAAATCTGATATAACCAATAGGACAAAAATTATATTTTCAAAACAATGCGATTTCTTGTAATTTTTTGGGGAAAAACTATAGGTCGTATTTTGGAGTTATAGAAGGATTTATTTTAAAAAAATCTATAGCACATGGGAATTGTGGGATTAACCTTTACAGATATAAACCAGTAAGGAAAGGCTAAAGTCGGGCGGGGCCGACTATATAATACCCTACACCACTCTCGTAATATTGAATAACTCTGATATATAAATTTTGTAATTCATGTATAAATTGTTTACATAAATTTACTTTTGGGACATTTTATACTTAAATAATACCCTGTACCACAGTGTGGTGTAGGGTATAAAAACGATTGGATCTAAAGAGCCAAATCGGTTGAAACATGTATATGGGAGCTATAACTAAATCTTCACCGATTTTCTTCAAATTGAGCAATGTTGGTTCATGAATCAAGAAACTCTACCATTCTAAATTTCAAAAGGATTGGATATAAAATAAAGCTTCTATAGAACTAAAGGGCCAAAGCGGACGAAACATATATATGGGAGCTATAGCTAAATCTTAACCGATTTTCTTCAAATTCGGTAGTGTTGGTTCATGGATCAAGCAACTCTACTATGCTAAATTTCAAAACGATTGGATGTAAAATACAGCTTTTATAGGACTAAAGGGCCAAATCGGACGAAACATATATATGGGAGCTATAGCTAAATCTTAACCGATTTTCTTCAAATTCGGTAGTGTTGGTTCATGGATCAATAAACTCTACCATTCTAAATTTCAAAATGATTGGATGTAAAATACAGCTTCTACAGGACTAAAGAGCAAAATCGGACGAAACATATATATGGGAGCTAAAGCTAAATCTTAACCGATTTTCTTCAAATTCTGCGATGTTGGTTCATGGATCAAGAAACTCTACCATTCTAAATTTCAAAACGATCGGATGTAAAATACAGCTTCTATAGGACTAAAGGGCCAAATCGGACGAAACATATATATGGGAGCTATAGCTAAATCTTAACCGATTTTCTTCAAATTCGGCAATGTTGGTTCATGGATCAAGAAACTCTACCATTCTAAATTTCAAAACGATTGGATGTAAAATACAGCTTCTATAGGACTAAAGGGCCAAATCGGACGAAAGATATATATGGGAGCTATATCTAAATCTGAACCGATTTCAACCAAATTCAATAGCGATCTTAACAACCGCGAAATACTCTAAACTGCAAAATTTCAGAACGATCGGAGTGAAATTTCGACCTGTAGTCGACGAACAACTTTACATGGACAGACTCGACTCAGCTAGTGATTCTGAGTCGATCGGTATACCTTAAGGTGGGTCTAGCTGTGTTATTTTCAGGTGTTACAAACATCTGCCGTGAAACAAACTTATAATACCCTGTACCACAGTGTGGTGTAGGGTATAATAATGAGGTTAAAAATTACAAGAAGAAAAATTGAAATACAGGGATTTCCAATAAGAGTGGTATGATTTCTTTGAAAAAAAAAACACATTTATTGTTAAGGAAATTCAAAAGTTCTTTATTTAATGTGAAGTAGAATCGATACAATTAAGTTCTAATTAAAACGACATTCACATGGCCTCCAAGACTTCTTCTGCAGGAACGAATTCGATGAACCCAATTTCCGGGCACTTTTTCCACTAAATCAAGTCGTATGTCATGAATGGCACGCTCAATATTTACTTGTAAAGCTTGAAGAGAGTCTGGTTTATTTCGAAAGACCAATGACTTCAAATAACCCCACAGGAAATAGTGGTGTTAAATCACAACTTCTTGGAGGCCATTCAATATCACAATTTCTTGAAATAATCGAATCTCCAAACTTTTCTCGCAACAATTCAATTGTTTCATTTGCTGTGTGAATAGCTCTTAATGAGAGCTAAAATATTGCTCATGGGTGTCACGGTCGTAGGTCGACTGGAAAGTGTTTTTTTTCGGATTTTTAAAAAAGTGGACTAAGGATCATTTTCAAATGTGAACGGAAAGTTTATTGTTGCTCTAGCTCCTTAATGGTACGTCAGATCGGAAATCGGTCAATGGCAAAAAGATAGCTCTTAACGATAGGTGAAACATTGCCACTCATGTGTCAATGCCGCAGGTCGACTGGAAAGTGTTTTTTTTTATTTAAAAAACATGGACTTAGCGCACGAAAAGTTGCAATTGGAGAACGATTATTTTGATAATAAAACTGAATAATTTGTATACGTTGTTCTTGCGTATATCTCTCCATGATTAAATTGTAAACACTACTGAATACACCGAAAAACAAATGACAGATCAAGACATATTATAAATGGCCGAAACGTCACTTCAAAATCATATCATCCCTGTTGGAAAACCCGTTATTAGTATATTAGCGGAATGTGTTTGGTACAATATACTATAGAAGCGATTTTTTCCCATCGTCTACGTCTCCATTTAAATTGCAAAAATAAAATTTTTAAATCTTAAAGAAAAACTTCCAAATGGATTTGGATTCTAGAATTGCCATCTGTCAATTTTTGTTGATATATTTGGGGTGTTTGCGTGACAGCTGTGCCAAATCGAATATTATTTTCTATGGGTTTTCCAAACACCAGAAAATTGACCCAAAACGATGACCTGAATATTGAGATAACATTCGCTGGCATTTTTCTTCGTTTCGTTTGTTCGTAATCGTTGGCATTTGTGAAATGGTAGTAGTGACTGACTGACACACATCCTCTCTTTGTTTGTGTATGTCATATAGTCAAATATTTGTACAAATCCTTTTTTTTTTTGCGAAATCGACGACAATCAAGGCTATTGTTTTGATTGATGATACAACACAATTTGCTCCGCTCTTTTTCCGATAGCGATGCGATGTTTTCAATTGGGCCAAAATTTGATACTTTTTTTGAGGAAAGCGCGCAATCAGAACCAATTAATATTTGTTATGATATTCTAACTGTGTTGTTGATATTTTCAATTTTTGTTTTGTTTTGAAAAGTTTCGAGAATGTCGTTTATTCCATGTCAAACCAGACATCTTTTTTACATCACCATCGCCGATTTTGTTGAAACTTTATGATCAATGAATATGATTTTATTTTTCTCTGAATTTTTAGGTTGGTGTTTTCATAGAGATAATTATAAAAAAAAAGTAAATCCAAAAAATATTAAAATTTGGTCAGTAGCTGTCAGTAGCCAAGACTTGCGGCGAAAAGCACTGGCTATTACGTTTCAAAAAATACGGCTTTATTCTTTGAATTCTGCCCCCCCGTGTTTTTCACTACAAAATTTTCAATGTTCCTTTTTTCTTGATTTTCGCAATTTTCACTTGGGAGAAAAAATTTCGGTTCGTTGGAAAAAAGTACTTGTAAAATATTTTTAACATCGAAATATCGTAAAAATCGGAGTCGTCATCGTATTTTTTACGAAAATCGTTCGGTTTAATATTAAGATATTTTCTTGCAAATTTCAGCTAATCTTGTTCATCTTCCATACCAACTATTTACTGGATTTCTTTATTTTATAGGAAAATCAAAAAACTTGTTCATTTAAATCATTTTGCATTGCAGCTCACAGTATTTACTTTGTTTAGCCTCGTTTGCATATTGGTCCCGAGCATCAATGGTTCTACCATGATTGCATCGTTGTTTTGTTTAGTTTAGCTTAGTTTGATGGAAATTTGCTTTTGGGCTTTATGAAACTCCACCCCGCCCAACTAAACTTTCCTCTTAACTTTTATCATTGTGCAGAAATCCAAAAATTATGTCGACTTGCAGGGAAACAATTTTTAAAGTTAAATCCTTTTTAATTACTTTATCTTGAATATACTTAGGTCAGGATTTCTACATAAACTGATGTATATATTTTTGCAAAGTTTTAAATACAGAATAGCGAGAATATGCTCTGGCATAGCAAACAAGTAAATCAAGATTAAAGTTGGGCCAGGGGCGACCGAACGTATGATACGCTGCACCACCATATCAGAGTAAAATGTGCTCATTTTTACATAAATCCCACAAATATGCTAGAACGTTTTTTGTATGCGGTTTAATATCTAACACTTATATAAATTCCATTTAACATCAGATCATTATGAAATTTAACTTGAAATTTTGTACAGTGTAATGCTTTTATAGTGCCTACAGTCCAGTGAAAAATGGGCGTTATTGCCGCGCCCCTTTTAGTACCTCCCACACAAATGCACCATTTTGCATCAAAAGTGAACAGCTTATAACATTAATACCAGTATATAAAAATACTTGAAATTTAGTACAGCGTAATGTTTTTATAGTGCCTACAGTCCATTGAAAAATGGGCGTTATTGTCACGCCCCTTTTGGTACCTCTCCCACAAAGGTACCATTTTGCACCAAAAGTTAACAGTTTATAACATTAATATCAGTGTATACAATTACTTGAAATTTTGTACAGTGTAATGCTTTTATAATGCCTATAGTCCAGTGAAAAATGAGCATTATCACCACGCCCCTTTTTGTGAGGGTATACCTTAGTCGGTTTACCCGACTGGAACTTTCTTACTTGTTCGAATATCTTTTTGTATGCAGCAAAAAAATGATCTGGATTCGTCATTTATTTGATCTCTAGTTGTTGCTTTTTTAATTACACTTTGCACCAAACATTTTTTTTTGTGTCCTAGACCTAAAAATTATTTTTTTTTGTATAGACTGTGGCATACTGTTATATAAAATCAAAACCAACAAATTTTTTATGGATCATTTTTTTTTGAAAAACATTTTTATTATAAATGCTATGATCGTCGAAGGTACCATTAGTATTTGCACTATAATTTTTGGAGTATATGCCCGATCAGGTCGACTTATACGTTAAATTGAAGCTATTAATGTGGGCTACCAATGTTGGAAATCTACCTGGGACAGAAAAAACATAAAAAATAGAAAAAAATCGAAAAAAAAATATTTTATTTTGATTTTTAAAAGTTTGCATCCTAGCGAAGAAAAAAATGCCTATTTGAAAAAAATCTATGGATAAATGTAGAAATTATAGCCCTTTTGGTAAAGGTAAGAGAATTTCAAAAAATCTTTTTTTTTAAATTTCTGTTTAAATATCGATTTTATTTATTACTTTTATTTTTATACCCTACACCACACTGTGGTACAGGGTATTATAAGTTTGTTTCACAGCAGATGTTTGTAACACCTGAAAATAACACAGCTAGGCCCACCTTAATGTATACCGATCGACTCAGAATCACTAGCTGAGTCGATTTAAGCATGTCTGTCTGTCCGTCCGTCCGTCCGTCTGTCCATGTAAAGTTGTTCGTCGACTACAGGTCGCAATTTCACTCCGATCGTTCTGAAATTTTGCAGTTTAGAGTATTTCGCAGCTGTTAAGATCGCTATTGAATTTGGTTGATATCGGTTCAGATTTAGATATAGCTCCCATATATATCTTTCGTCCGATTTGGCCATTTAGTCCTATAGAAGCTGTATTTTACAACAAATCGTTTTGAAATTTAGAATGGTCGAGTTTCTTGATCCATGAACCAACATTGCCGACTTTGAAGAAAATCGGTTAATATTTAGCTATAGCTCCCATATATATGTTTCGTCCGATTTGGCCCTTTAGTCCTATAAAAGCTGTATTTGACATCCAATCGTTTTGAAATTTAGAACGGTAGAGTTTCTTGATCCATGAACCAACATTGCCGAATTTGAAGAAAATCGGTTAAGATTTAGCTATAGCTCCCATATATATGTTTCGTCCGATTTTGCTCTTTAGTCCTATAAAAGCTGTATTTTACATCCAATCGTTTTGAAATTTAGAACGGTAGAGTTTCTTGATCCATGAACCGACATTGCCGAATTTGAAGAAAATCGGTTAAGATTTAGCTATAGCTCACATATATATGTTTCGTCCGATTTGGCCCTTTAGATCCAATCGTTTTTATACCCTACACCACACTGTGGTGTAGTGGTATTATTTAAGTATGAAATGTCCCAAAAGTAAATTTATGTAAACTATTTATACATGAATTACAAATTTTATATATCAGAGTTATTCAATATTACGAGAGTGGTGTAGGGTATTATATAGTCGGCACCGCCCGACTTTAGCCTTTCCTTACTGGTTGTCTATATAAATAGTTTTTCATTTTTTTTATTTTTTTTTTCCAAAAAAATATGCCCAAAAAATGCATGTACAAAGTAATCCTTTTAATAGAAGACTTAGTTTTTTGCCGTTGAAAAAAATAGTTTTTAATTAAATAGCATCGCATATTCTCTGCAAAGAGCAAATGTTAATTTTTTTTCCTAATTTTAAATTCAAATTGACTTTAGTTTTGTTTTTGGGGCAGACTAATACTCGTTTCCTTATGCGCATTCAAGGATATCTGCCGAATTAATTATCCCTTATGTGGAGATGACCTAATCTATAAATACCAAAAAATGGGGTTCAATTCAACTGGGTATATCGTCTGGTTTTCAATTCAATTCACTTCAAGCAGAGAAGACAAGTCATGGGTGTAATGTACTTAATAAGGGTATTATAGAAATAATTTGTTGAAAAAGATTATGCTATCTTTTTCATTTACAAATCCTGCATTTGACAATTTATACGTGGCCTCAAAGCAAACACGGCTGGTTTGACTACTTTGTCTGTAATCCCCAGACAATTGACCCCAATGACGAAGGACAATATACAGCATATTTAAAATGCCCTTACTCTTCTAGCCTATCTATCACCAGCTGTTTTCTGTCGATATACTCTTTTTTTGCTAAATTGATTTCGTTATTATTAGCCAGGGGATTTTAGGAATTCCCAGTCTGTTTTCCGTTTAAAAAAGGAAAACAAATCTGCTAAAGCTATTTAGAGTGATGTTTAGCAATAAATAAATAATTCCCCAACAATTCTCAAACAATGTTTTGGTCCTGTGTCGTGCGATTACTGCAATGCGAAGACATTCCTTTTTTTTTTTTTGATTTACAATTTGACACAAATGACATTTGCGAGTTTTTGTGTTGTAGGATTTTGCTATAGCCTTGTTACTTAAGGATTTATTTGATTTCGGCTTTTGTCAAACCCTAATGGATTTTCTTCCGAAATTCAATTCTGTTCAGTTCAAATGTTGATTGATTGGCAATGATGTTAATTTGATATTTGAATTTGTGTCGATTAATGTGACAGACAGACAAACAGACAATCAATGTTTGCGGAAAAGATGCAAGATTTACAGATGCCATGAGACGGAAATCTTATAAAATATTCATTACAGTTCAAATGAATAAGGTTATACGAGTATGTATGTACGTCTGTATTTATATCAGTGAACATTATGTACGTATGAGTAATATGGAATGTATCAACAAATGAAATATAATGAAATTAGATGACAGTTAGGGGAATGGCAATATTTGTTATAAATGGGGTACCGAATATTTGTTTCCGAAATTTTATTTTGCAGTAATTTTGGACTTAATATACCATCAGATAAGTAGAAATGAAAAAAAAAATTATATTGCATTGTGGTATGCCAATAAATACACAGTGGGAATCAAAAAAGGAAATTTTAAGAGTAAACCACAATTTCTCCAATCGCAAAGCTAAAATATTGAAACCTTTACTATTTTTCTATGTTTAAGTTGTTGCAGATTCAACTGCAAAGTAAATTTTTGGAGACGGGCTTTTAGTATCCGTGGGTTCATATTTTCAATGACTCTGAGACATAATTGAGTTTGAATGTCGTTAATGTGCCGAAGTATCTCATCCTTTATCTCCTGAATTGTTCTTGGCTTATTGACGTACAGTTTTTCTTTTAAATATCCCCAAAGAAGTTCAACGGTGTCACATCACACAGCCAATTAACATCGCCGCGACATGAGATAACATGGCCATTGAATTTCTCGCTCAAAAGAGCCATTGTTTCCTTGGCTGTGCGACAAGTGGCACCACATATCTCCAGGTCCACATCCTCTATTTCTGGCCACAAGAAGTCCGTCACCATCTCGCGATAGCGAACACCATTCACGGTAACTGCTTGGCCGAGCTCATTTTCGAAGAAGTACGGCCCGATGACGCCGCCAGCCAATAAACCGCTCCAAACAGTCACTATTTGTGGATGTATCGGCTTTTCAACAATCACTCGTGGATTTTCATTGGCCCAAATGGGGCAATTCTGCTAGTTAACCAAAAAAAGATCAAATTACTGTTCGTGTAGCAATGTTGGTGTGTTCTGACACATATAGTAAAATTTTGTGGCCAACATTTTTGTAGAACATTTCATCCCCGCCCACCCCATTTTAAGGGGTGTTTTTACGATTTGTTAAAATGGGGCCAAAAATTACAGTTATGTGGGGGAGCTAGAGGGTTAATACATTCCACAAAAATATTGGCCTTAATATTTTCTATAAAGTTGCTGAACATAGCCTATACCAAAAAAATATATTTTTGTTACATAACAGTGAAATACTTAAATTTTTGGGGTACAATGTGGTTTTTTGAGCTATTAAGTGTACCTAGACACGTTCAGATTGTATTGATATGTTCACAAGAGTTGTTCAAATTTACGTTGGCTACAATTTTGCAGAACATTGTTAGCGAAAAATTAAGAGCCCCTGAAAGTTATGCTGATAAAAGTGAAAAAAAAAAATATTTTTTTCCTATACATTTTCAAAAAAAGGTCCGGAAAAAAAATTGTTTTCGCAAAAAAAATGTTAAGAAACTTTGTTCAGCATATTCTTATCTACATTATTGCCAAATATAGTTAAGCGGTATCACCAAGTCTGAATTAGTTGTTGGTCAAAAGCTGATGACACCGGGGGGCCCACTGATTTTCAAACACTTCGGAGGCCCATAAAAAAAATTGGTCACCAATTTCGCCAAACCGAGTATTGGGTTATATATATACTGTCTATACTGTCAAGTCCGTATATTTTTCAAAAAGTGTTCATTTGTTGCATAGTGTTAAAGTTGGACCACCCTTTATATTAGAAACTTCAAATGGTCATCTAAATCAAGTCGTATGTCCTGGATGGCACTGTCAATATTGACTTGTAAAGCTTGAAGAGAGTCTGGTTTATTTCGAAAGACCAATGACCCACAAGAATAATTTTTATGGACCCATTTTCTTTCTGTAGAATCCTCCGTATTGATTTCAATTTCTTGTGGAGTTGAAGTTCTTTCAGCGGTTTCTTAGCATTTATCAGAAATTTCTTCAATCATCAAAGACGGAAGTCAATATCCAACATTTTTTGGTAGTCTTATATACAAAAGGGAGTTACAATTTTGCAAACGCTCCTATTAAAAGGTGAGGCAACGTATGAGATCCCGGCTCGTTACCATGAAGGTAAATCTATCTGCTGACATTTTTCTGCCTGGAGCTAAATTAAAATGACGGTTTTCAAAAATAATACATCAGATTTATCACCTTATAATTTGTCTCCTCATATTTCCAAGCACCAATTTCATTACAAATTTTGACCTTTAGCAACCACCGGTTACTTTCAAAAAAAGAATGTCATTTCCCAGAACAACTACATGTTTTTGTTTTTAGACTAAAGGTATAATAACGTTAACAACTTAAAAACAAACACAAAAACATATTGATGTCCGGACTACAGAGGTTAATTTTCGAAACTATCCGAATCATTGAGCTGTGCGGATTACTGGATAGTCCGGACTATCGAGTGTCCTGATTAGAGAGGTTATACTGTATATGTATTTGGTGGCAGGATTCGTGATTGGTTCAAAAATGGACGGGATCGGAAATCTCAATCTGGGGCAACGAAGTGGACCGGGTCCAACTAGTAATTAATATAATACAGGGTGGCGCAAAAGTAACCTTTCGATGTTTTTGGCTGTAATTTAAAAAAAATTAAAAACTTTGATTCTTCTTGTGGATTATTTTTATTTTGGTCTTTTAATTTTTTTTACATCAAGTCGAGAATATGATGTCATGTAAATGGCCATTTGAACCCTTTTTATGGCATTTTCCATCACTTTGGCCAAAACTTCCGGCGATAGGTCCTCGCATTCTTGACGGATATTGTCTTTAAGAGCTGCAAGAGTCTGAGGCTTGTTGATATAAAACCGCGACTTCAAAAAGCCCCACAAAAAGAAGTCTGGAGCGGTCAAATCAGGCGATCTTGCTGGCCAGTGCAAATCGCCAAAACGGGAGATTAGGCGCCCGGGAAATGCATCCTTTGTTGTGTGAGAAGATGGCTACCTTATAAGACGGGATATGTTCAGTGGCCGGAATGTGTAAAGGAAGACAGGGTGGAGAGTAACGACTAAATTTAAACGTCACTTACGTCAAACGTCAAAAAAATGACAGAAGGAAAGCCCGCCAGCTGAGTTTGTTGTTATGTACGAGTGAACATAAACAAATACATAACAACAAACTTCAGCGAGGGAAGTCTTGGTGAAAATTCGAGGGAAATCCAGCGGCAACCGAAGGGTATAAATGTCGCTGCTGGACTGAAGACCGTCATTTCAAAAATCGAAAGTGGCAGGAGTTGGTCGAGCAGTGCATGTCTAGCCGAAAAATTTAATTAACTAATAAAACTAAAACTAAAGTAAATTTGGTGCTTTTTGGAGAAGTAAACTCAGAATTAATCTGTATTTATTTGTGTTTTTGTGGTCGTGCGAGTGGTTATAAAATTGTAAGTAAGTGTTATGTTGTGGAAAAAAATGTGTCATTGATGTGTGATGTGTGGTTGTCCTATGTAGAAAACTCCGATTGATAGCTGGCCTCCGGAAGATATCCAGGAACGGGGGCCGGTGTTTTCATTTTTGGGTCCCAAGATTCATCCAATCCACCGAAATCCACGAGAGCTGGAAACGAAGAAAGCTGAGATAAATATACAAAATCAAGGCAATTACTCTACAATATTCTGCACTCTAAACAACTACAAAAACTACGAGCTAAGCGACTACATCTACAAGCTAATCAACGGCAAGAGCTACAAGCTAAGAGATTGAAACTACAACTAGAGTAATTACAACTAATCTAAAATCATACTAAACCGGAAAAAAAGGTAAAATCATTCCTTATTTTTGTGTTTGTGTCCCTGTCCTTGATCAAACGTATTATCACTGTGGAAGCACCGAATTGCCTGCTAATAAAAACAAAATCAGTTTAAAAAAAGAACTAAAGAAAAAAAATGTAAAGTAAAAATCAAAACAAAGTTACAAACTACTAGAACTACCAAAATTATCATAACATAAAAAAAAACGAGAAAGATTAAAGAATTTCAAATTTAAGAATAAGGAACATAAAAGAATAATGAAAATAAATTAGTGTTAAGATAGGCTAAGTAATAGTTTAATATTTTTTTTTGTGTAAAAGTTATTAATGCCAATTTCATTGTAGGAGCGTAAGATTTACGAAAGAGGAAGCTAGTAGGAACTATTTTGATTGTGGTTGTAAGCCCGGGAAAAGGAGGGCATAAAACCAACTAACAGAGCTCTTTTAGTTAGGTATAAATTAGCTTCTAGTGCGGGCCGAGTAGAGGGCCAATAAAATAGGTTCCTAAGCTATTTTTTTGTGCGTCTGAGCAATGGCTCCATTTTAAGATTCTGGTGTTAGTGATTTGTTTAGGTTGTTTATGTAATTGTCAATAGGTTAAGCTTACATGTTAAGATTTGTGAAAGTTAAGGCCATTATGTGCCAAGTTTTATGTTTCAATAAATGTTCTATTTCGTTCTAAGTGTATCATGAATATGTGCTAGTTTGTTCTAAATGGGGGAGTGAAGGTTGAATAGGTTAAGTATGTGGTGAGTGGAGTAAATGGGGTTCTCTTTGGTGTTGAATGTAAGGAAGTGTGAGAACCATGGCAGGGAGGGCAAAGTGTGGGAATTATCACCAAGTTTCCCTGTCTACTAAGTGTACTTTTGTTTGCCGTGTTTTTTTTTGTTGTTGTCATAAATTTCATTTTTTCGTGTTCGTCCCATTGGGCTGATGTTGGGAAGGGTTGGGACCTTCTGAGAAAACCCTGAGCGAGCCGGAAGACCAACATCAGCGCCTCAAGGTGCACGTAACAGTATGGCGCCCAAACTAAATGTGAAAGGAAGCCTTCGCCATGGGAAAAGAGAGTGCCGCGACAATTTCGCGCCAAAATGGCGCTTGATAGCGTAAGGCAATATGGCGAAGGCTCAAACTAAATACAAGTGCAATAATACCAAAGCATTTGGACTTCAATAGACTATAGGAAACAATAGCCATTAAGGATATATAACATTCTAGATAAATTTCTAGCGGATATTGCAACCACCATCTAACACAGGATAGTGATAAGGTGCAATATCAGTGTATGATAGTTTTAGAATAGGATATATCTCAACTCGTACCTGAGGGTCTGTGCAATAACTTGTTCGTGTTATATGTAACAATGATTGTATTGTGAAAGGCCTATTTGTTTGTGATAGTATTAACGTAAAGTCAATAGTATGTAGGATCTAGCCATAGGGAATGTGCAATAACTATTTAGGCCTCATAAGGGCACTAAATTGTATTGCGTAAAACTTGTGATCGCGAGATCGTTTTCCTGTGATATTAGTATTAAGGAAAATGCCGTGAATGTAGGTCCTAGTAGTTTTTTGTGCCAATCGTATAATATCTAGTCATATACACTTAGTCAGACAACCAGTTTTGGGCACTTTAAATTAAATAGATTGTAGTTTCTCAGAAACCACATACTTCACTCACATACGTATGCCTTGAAAATACAACCGAACTCCCCTTAAAGAAAGATTCATACAAAAAAAAAAATAAATAAATAAATAAACTCTGTGTAAATTGTGCTTTGTGGTTCTAATCTTAGCTTAAATAATACTAATATTAAGTACTGTCATAGTTATATGTTTAATTTATATTAATCGTACTCCTATATTTCTTATTGTTTTTTAATATATATTCACTTATAATCCTTACGACTCACTACTATCCTCGACATTTACATATATATTTTCCTGTCCCCTAAGACTGCAACTTTCTGCGAATTTTTCTTCCTTTTTTTTAAATGCTTTGAGCCATTTTACGAGTAAAGAAGATTATTCTGTCACCTAAGACTTCAACTTTCTGCGAATTTTTCTTCCTTTTTTTTTAAATGCTTTGAGCCATTTTGCGAGTAAAGAAGATTATTCAGAATTTCCACCAAGTTTTCAATGAGCGGTAGCGCAGAAAAAACGAGACGCAAAAGTAAAAGACACCGTGAGCTAGAGTTTGATTTAAATAGGTCCACTCCTCAAGTCAAACCGAAATATAGAAAAAATAGATCAGGGGGGAAGATGCCTGCGTCAAATCCAACCCATACACTAGATACCCCAGGCACGGCCATGTCAGGAAACAATACAGGCACTATCCCGAAAAAAAGACCTAGTGATCCAAATCCTCCTCGAAACAACAAGGATCCAGATCAAATTGATGATGCAATTCGAGGATTAGTACAGGAAAGCGTACGTGACGCTCAATTACATATCAGATCATTGGTACAGGAAAGCGTAAGTCATGAGATGACCAAGGTTCATGGAACCCTTCATAATTTCAGTGAAGCGATAAAGAATTTGAGCATAGGACAAAATCAAATCCTAGCTCAAATTCAACAAATGCTACAACCCCAGATCCGAGATCATTCCCCATCAACACAAAGGCAAAGACCAGCGGAAGACATTCCACTGGGCGCAGGGAATGAACAAAGGCCACTGACACATGAGGTAGAAGATAGTCGGACGACACAGGCTCCGTCAAACCCCTACCAATTTCCAAGGACCGGTCAGATGACTAACCCAAATGAAATGTCCGCTGGTCCAACGCACGCAGGCGGTTATAGGGGGTCCCGAATAGAAAAGTTCGGTCTTAAATTCGATGGTAATCCGAAAGGAATAAATGTCCAAGATTTTATTTTTAGGCTGGGACATTTACAGCAACAATATCAGATTCCTTGGACCGAAATATATGCCGATTTTTATACACTGGTATCAGGTTCGGCATATGAGTGGTGGTGGCTACAGATCCAGACTGGTTTGGTAAAAAATTGGCCGTCCCTCAAAGCCGCACTGGTGGCTCGGTGTGATACCCCAAAGAACAATTTTAAACTAATGAAAGATTTAGTTGAAAGAAGGCAAAGGCCCGGAGAGAATATAAATGAGTTCATAGACGAGGTTCATTTGTTGCGATAGAGGTTGTTGGAACCCGTGACCGAATATGATATTCTTAATATAGCGAAGAACAATTTAAGAAGTGACCTTGCCCGGATGATTTTCCCAATGACGATATCATCTTTGGAACAGTTGCGAGTGGTCTGTAATGAAATTGAAAGGAAGTTTCCCCGACGTGAGGTCAGACCACCCGCCCCAGTTTCATACAAGGGTCCTCGCTATTTGAACGAGATGGTGATAGAGGACGAGATTCCGGAGCTGGAGATTGAGCCCACAGAAACCATTGATCTGGAAGCTATGGGAATGCAGATAGAATGCTGGAATTGCAGGGAACCCGGTCATACGTTTAGAGAATGTCTGTCCTCAGATAGGAACATATTTTGCTACAAATGTGGATTAGCCAACACAATATTACCCAAATGTCCAAAATGTAGGCCGGGAAACCCGAAGAAGAACGTGGTTGTAGCGGGGGGCCATCGTTCGACGGAAGACTCCGCGAAGACCAGCCAGGAAAGAACAACGTCGAAATGACTGAACATGTGTACAAGTCCACTAGACATTATCTGCCATTGGAAGTGAGGCAAAGTAATTATGACCAAATCAGGGAAGCGATTTTTAGTGAGAAAGAAAGGGAAACAATAATAGAAATGCCACAACTTCCCATCAGCAAAATTCCAACGACTAAAACACACAAGAGAATTCTAAAATTACGAGAAAAGTCCAAAAGACAAAGGAACATTCTTCAATCCGTTCAATCGGCAATCCGCAGGGTACATGGTCAAAACGATCCTCGCCCCTACGCTAATATTGAAATAAAAGGGATGAAACTCACGGGCCTACTAGACTCCGGGGCTAGTGTTAGTTTATTAGGAAAAGGGTGCCGTGAAATTTTAGAGGAACTTGGAGAAATCATTATCCCATGTATATCTGTAGTGACGACCGCGTCAGGAAGTCAACAAAGAATCCTAGGTAAAGCAAAACTCGAAACGAAATACCAGGGGTTGTGTAGAGAAATTGTCTACTTTTTATGCCCAGATCTTGAACAAAGCTTATACCTAGGAGTCGATTTTTGGAAGGCTTTCGAAATAGCACCACAGATAATAAGTGTCGAAGAACTAGATTTGGAAAAAATTCAAGAACAGTATAGGGAAGAATACGAAGAGGAAGAGGCTAAGGAAATGCATGAATTAACGATCGATCAGCAAGAAAAACTAAATTCCGTAATTCTGAGATTCCCAGCATTCGAGGTAAAAGGATTAGGACATACCCATCTAGAGAAACACAAAATTAAATTGATGGAAGGAACAAGCCCGATAAAAGATAAACACTATCCGATTTCTCCCGCGGTTCTAGAGATTGTCTATGCCGAAATTGACAACATGCTAAAATTAAATGTCATTGAAGAAAGCAACAGCGCGTGGAGTAATCGGACAACAGTTGTACGAAAACCGGGGAAAAATCGTTTCTGTCTCGATGCGCGGAAGCTAAATGCAGTGACGGAAAAGGATGCCTACCCTCTACAAAACATAGACGGCATTTTAAGTAGAATCGATCAGACCATATATATAAGTAGTGTCGACCTCAAACATGCTTTTTGGCAGATCGAGTTAGACGAAGAATCTAGGCCATGTACCGCGTTTACAGTTCCAGGTCGACCTCTATACCAGTTCCGCATGATGCCCTTTGGGCTGTGTAATGCAGCGCAGCGTTTATGTCGACTGATGGACAAGGTTATACCGGCTAAGTTAAAACACAATGTGTTTGTCTATCTAGACGATTTGCTGATAATATCGGACGATTTTGAAACTCATTTAAACCTCCTGGCAGAAGTAGCTGAATGTCTGAACGAAGCAGGTCTAACCATAGGTTTAAAGAAAAGCAATTTTTGTTTCAAACAACTACGATATCTGGGATTCATAATAGGAGGCGGGGTTCTGAAAACGGACCCAGAAAAAGTTAGGGCGATAAGGAACATAAAAGTTCCGAAAACCCCTAGGCAAGTCCGCAGCTTTTTAGGAACCGCAGGATGGTACCGACGATTCGTAAAAAATTTCGCAATGTTGTCCGCGGCCCTGACTGATACCCTTAAAAAAGGCGTGAAATTCTTAATGACCACGGCTGCCATCAAAGCCTTTGACGAACTTAAGCAAGCTCTAACCACGGCTCCCGTATTAAAACACCCAGATTTCGACAAAGAATTTTATATTCAGTGCGATGCCTCAGATATAGGAATTGGTGCGGTACTCTTTCAGAAAGACGGGGATATGGAAAACCCAATTGCCTTCTACTCTCAAAAGTTAAACAAGGCCCAAAAAAATTACAGTGTTACTGAGAAAGAGTGCCTAGCGGCCGTAATGGCAATCAAACGTTTTAGACCCTATGTCGAACTGATGAAGTTCACTGTAATAACGGATCATGCCAGTTTGAAATGGCTAATGAGCCTTAGAGATCTCAGCGGTAGATTGGCGAGGTGGTCACTCCAACTACAAGGGTTTAATTTCACAATCGAGCACAGAAAGGGGAAAGAAAATGTGGTTGCAGACATGTTGTCACGTTTACCCATTGCAGAGGAAATTGATCTAGAGCAACTACTCGATTTCGAAACTACAGAATTCGAAAGTGAGGACTACCAAGAACTGATCAAACTGATTACGACAAATAGTGATAAGTTACCGGATATCAAAATAGACAATGGCCTGATCTTTAAAAAAGTGACGTTCACCCGTAACGAAGAACTGAACGAATCAGAATGGAGATTGTGGATACCAGAGGCAATAACACACACGTTAATCGAAAAAGCCCATGACGATCCCTCAGTCGGACACGGGGGAATAAGTAAGACCTTAAGTCGATTAAAACAAACATTTTACTGGCCTAATATGACGTCTCAGGTAAGACAATATGTGTCTAACTGCCAGATTTGCAAAGAGACAAAGCCGGACAATCGACATACACAACCTAGTATTGGTCAGGAGGTACTGACGGAGCGACCCTTTCAGAAACTCTACATTGATTTTCTCGGGAAATACCCTAGGTCAAAAGGTGGCAACGCATATATTTTTATAGTCGTCGACCATTTCTCCAAATTTACATTCCTAAAGGCAATGAGGGAGGCAACTGCCAAGAACGTTATTAGATTTTTAGTGGAAGACATTTTTCGAAAATTCGGGGTACCCGAATCTATACACAGTGATAACGGGGCCCAGTTCACTTCTAAAGATTTTAAAGAAATGGTAGAAAACTACAAAATAAACCACATACACACCGCACCCTACGCACCTCAGTCCAACGCTTCCGAAAGAGCAAATCAGGTAGTACTGGCAGCTATTAGAGCTTATCTCGAAAAGGACCACCGAGATTGGGACTTATATTTGTCCGAAATTGAGTGTGCGATGAGATCATCAGTACATACTGCGACAGGAGTTACACCCTTCTTTGCTCTTTTCGGGTACCACATGTACTCCAGCGGAACTGATTATAACCTCGCCCGAAAGCTAAGATCTCTTACCGATCATGAAATTTTAAATCTCGATCGGAATGATCGAATGGACCTGATCCGAAATAAAATTCGTACGAATCTGCACAATTCCTATGAAAAAAGTGCCAAACGTTATAATGAGAGAGCGAGAATATTGAAGCTTGTGCCCGGACAGGAGGTGTACAGAAAGAACCACGTACTGAGTGATTTTGGCAAAAACTTCAATGCAAAATTTGCTCGCAAATATTTGAAGGTTCGAATCGTAAAACTTTTGGGAAATAATATGGTGGAATTGGAAGACTTGCAGGGAAATCCCTTAGGTACTTGTCACACTAAAGACATAAAATTATAAAACAACATTGAACCTGAGAATCTGTGATAAGATTAAGTGGAAACGGAACTGTGATATGGGTGTGGGCTGTCCTAAAAATTTGTACATGTACTCGGGTTCGCATAGTTTCTAAGTACACAATAAAATGTTAGTTCTATAGAGTTATCTTGAAAAATATAAAATTTTGGAAAATTTAAAAATTTAAATTTTGGAAAATTTTAAATTTTGGAAAATTTAAAATTTTGGAAAATTTTAATTTTCTTTGAAAATATAAAATTTTGGAAAGTTTTAATTTTTTTGAAAAATATAAAATTTTGGAAAATTTAAAAATTTGAAATTTTAAATTTAGGATAATTTTCAATTTTTGAAAAGTTTTAAATTTTGGAAATTTTTCAATTTTTGGAAAATTGTTTTAAATTTAAATTTTGAAAAATTTTAAATTTTGGAAAATTTTAAATTTTGAAAAATTTTAAATTTTGGAAAATTTTAAATTTAGGATAATTTTCAATTTTTGAAGAATTTTAAATTTTGGAAATTTTTCAATTTTTGGAAAAAATTATAAATTTTTGAAAAACTTTAAATTTTGAAAAATTTTAAAATTTGGAAAATTTTAAATTTTGGAAAATTTTAATTTTCTTGAAAAATATAAAATTTTAATTTTCTTGAAAAAATATAAAATTTTAATTTTCTTGAAAAATATAAAATTTTAGAAAATTTTAATTTTTTTTGAAAAATATAAAATTTTGGAAAATTTAAAAATTTAAATTTTGGAAAACTTTAAATTTTGGAAAATTTGAAATTTTGGAAAATTTTAATTTTCTTGAAAAATATAAAATTTTAATTTTCTTGAAAAATATAAAATTTTAGAAAATTTTAATTTTTTTTAAAAAATATAAAATTTTGGAAAATTTAAAAATCTAAATTTTGGAAAACTTTAAATTTTGGAAAATTTGAAATTTTGGAAAATTTTAATTATCTTGAAAAATATAAAATTTTAATTTTTTTGAAAAATGTAAAATTTTGGAAAATTTTAATTTTCTTGAAAAATATAAAATTTTAATTTTTTTGAAAAATATAAAATTTTGGAAAATTTTGAAAAATTTTAAATTTAGGAAAATTTTCAATTTTTGAAAAATTTTAAGTTTTGGAAAATTTCAAGTTTTAAAAAAATTTTAAATTTTGAAAAATTTTAAATTTTGAAAATTTTTAAATTTTTGAAAATTTTTAAAGTTTTGAAAATTTTAAATTTTTGGAAAATTTTGAACAATTTTAAATTTTTCAAAATTTTAAATTGTGAATAAAATGGAAAAAGAAAAAAAAATTCAAATTCTAGTCGACCGCATCTAATATACGGTCGCTTTTCCACACTACATTACCCTGTGTCCAAGTCACCAAGTTCCATCGCGGGGATCGTGTAGAGATTCGAGCTCCTCAACATACCTAGGGTGAGCAAATAAACATTATCACCAGCACCAGTCGTCCAAAAGTATACTCACCAATAATTCCCTTCGGCATTGGCCAGTGGAGGTCATCGTTTGGGGCACGGCACTCTCCCAATGGTACCCTTTGATAAGCCTGATATGCTTCCCCATTACGGAGGGATTGTCCGTCCACAATACACGCTGCTACATCCTATACCGTTTGTGGGGCTTTACTGGTTGAGGGTGGCGGTATAAAAATGTATATTATTGATTGTCTTTGAATCTTTTTTGTATTATATTTACCGGCTTTCAGAGTCAGCGGTTTCCTTCGTACAATTCACTTATTACATCACTTGTTACAACACGTTGTCGGTCGTTTCTATTTTTTTATATAGAGATGGAAAAATTAAAAACGATAACTATAGAGTTATCGATAACGACGACGTGTCGGTACACATAAATTACCGGTTAGTGACGTGTTTGCCACATTGACGTAACGTGAGAAACTCGAATACGTAACTTAAAACACAATTTATCGTACGACCGAGGATATTCCGAATTGAAAAAAAAAGCTGGATTCACACGGGTCAATGAGTCGAAAGATTTGAGATTTTAGCCCGGCGTAAGACTTCTCAGGGTGTGGGAATTCCCCACGTTCTATAACAAATAGCTGCAGAAATCTTTTTCACCCACATCGACCTTTTTAACCCAAAAATGAGGAAAAAGGTCGAAGTTTTGTTGTGTGAGAAGATGGCTACCTTATAAGACGGGATATGTTCAGTGGCCGGAATGTGTAAAGGAAGACAGGGTGGAGAGTAACGACTAAATTTAAACGTCACTTACGTCAAACGTCAAAAAAATGACAGAAGGAAAGCCCGCCAGCTGAGTTTGTTGTTATGTACGAGTGAACATAAACAAATACATAACAACAAACTTCAGCGAGGGAAGTCTTGGTGAAAATTCGAGGGAAATCCAGCGGCAACCGAAGGGTATAAATGTCGCTGCTGGACTGAAGACCGTCATTTCAAAAATCGAAAGTGGCAGGAGTTGGTCGAGCAGTGCATGTCTAGCCGAAAAATTTAATTAACTAATAAAACTAAAACTAAAGTAAATTTGGTGCTTTTTGGAGAAGTAAACTCAGAATTAATCTGTATTTATTTGTGTTTTTTGTGGTCGTGCGAGCTTACATGTTAAGATTTGTGAAAGTTAAGGCCATTATGTGCCAAGTTTTATGTTTCAATAAATGTTCTATTTCGTTCTAAGTGTATCATGAATATGTGCTAGTTTGTTCTAAATGGGGGAGTGAAGGTTGAATAGGTTAAGTATGTGGTGAGTGGAGTAAATGGGGTTCTCTTTGGTGTTGAATGTAAGGAAGTGTGAGAACCATGGCAGGGAGGGCAAAGTGTGGGAATTATCACCAAGTTTCCCTGTCTACTAAGTGTACTTTTGTTTGCCGTGTTTTTTTTGAGCGAGCCGGAAGACCAACATCAGCGCCTCAAGGTGCACGTAACACCTTCAGCATATCGGTTGTGGCACGTGCAGTGTGTGCCGTTGCACCGTCCTGTTGGAACCACATGTTTTCCAATCCCAATTCATCAAGTGGCGGCAAAAAGAACTCGTTGATCATTGCTCTGTAGCGCTCACCATTCACAGTAACCGTTTGGCCCGCGACGTCTTCGAAGAAAAAAGGTCCGATGACTCCTCCAGCGAAAACAGCACACATAATAATTTATACATTTATCCATAAACTTTTTTCATGTAGGCATTGTTTTCTTCGGTAGGATACTAGCAATATGGAACAAACTATTTGCATTCGAATATTTTTTTTATTGGTTTTTCGTGCCAGCAAAAACTGATTTCTTTGGGAAAAAACACTATTTTTTCTAATTATTTTAGCGACAGTTATTTAACTTCCATTTCTACGTGGAAGTGATGTTTCAAGCATTTCAAGCCCTCATAATTTCCTTTCATTGAACTGGTATTAGAATATGGTCAAAAAACTAAAGAAAGGCGGTTATTCCAGAAAACCACAGATATATGGGGGCTGTATCTTAATCTGAACCGATTTCCACTATATTCAGCAGCATTTATCTTACTTACTTTCCCTCTGCAAGTTTTTACCTTGATCGAGAGCAAAATGCTGATTTTATAGCACTTTTCCTTTCCTCCTGATAGAGGAAATCTTAAAAAATTTGGTTTCTACAGCTCTTAAATTCTGAATCGGAGGATCCAAAGGGGTAACAACTCAAAATGAAAAAAAATCAGTCTCAATAACTTAATATTAACGGAAATATGTTATTGCAAGAAAATACTATTATGAATTTATTTTTAAAATTTTTGACTTATATTTTAAAATCTCAATAATATTTACGGAAGCTGTAAATGAAGCATCTACTGAAATTCGTTTAATTTTGAGTTGTTACCCCTTTGTTGAACAGGTGCGATATGTCGTCGGCTTAATGCTATTTTGGTCCATACACCATTTTTGTGTTTTTTGGGTTAGGAGTTGATAATATGGGTTTCAAGCATGCTATTTCAGAATCTGCTATAATTGTTTTCCTATCTCGTCTAGTTTTCGAGATATTGGTAGTGTAAATGGATTTAACTCTAATTTACGGGAAATAATTTTGATATTTTTGTTCTATGTCTCCACTTTTCAATCGTCCTATATTTTTGACTTACTATTTTACGTTCTTTCGATCACAATATGTAAATTACTCTCCTTCCATACCGACCCTCTTTGTAGTCCATGTAATACAAATACGAAAACATATTAAAAGAAAAGTGGATATGGACCAAAATGCCATGTAAAAAATTTGTTATAACTCTTAAGTCCTGTTTTTACTCAAACAATAAATTGCGTTTTCCTCCGATCATACAAAAAAATCTAAACCAATTTTCACCATTTTCAATAGGGATCATCCCTGATGTAAAAAAGAGCGCTGTGCTAAATTTCATCACAATCGTACCATAATAACGACCTGCACTTTCATTACATAAAATTTACTCCAGTTAAAAAATTTTTTTTAGAAGGGCATAACATTTAAATTAAAAAAATATTTAGTTTTTTGATATTGTTCGGCTTGAGTTCCTTTTTAATTAAAATGCGTTTTACGTTTCTCTTTTTCGTTGTAAAAAAGCATACAAATGAGAAAAAATCTTAAAACATTTGTTTGTTATACCCTCCACCATAGGATGGAGGTATGTATTCATTTTGTCCCTCTGTTTGTAGCACCTCTAAATGTTCATCCGAGACCCTATAAAGAATTTATATTCTTAATCATCGTAAAATTCTAAGACGATTTAGCCATATCCGTCTGTCCGTCCGTCTGTTGTAGTCACGCTATAATATACAATTATTGAGCTAGATGAATGAAAGTTGGTATATATAATTCTTACTGCTGCTGGTAACTTGAGTAATGAGTAATATCGGTCCATTTTTTGATATAACCCCCTTATATAGCATCTTCCTGATTTGGCTTCTTAGCGTCATAGAGACCACAAATGTCATCTGATTGGGCTAAAAATTGGTAATTGGGATTTATTTATACCCGGAATTTTTCTAGTCATAAGTCCATGTTTTTATATAACCCCCATACAATGGTCCCTCTAGTTTTGACTTCGTAACGCCACAAAACCCCAAAATTTTGACGAATTTGCTTGAAATTTGGTATAATTAGTCTTTATTTCTTCTAATTTTTTAAGCTAGCATCCTAACGAAGAGAACCATGGCTATGGATTAACAAAAGATCTATGAATAAATGTAGAAATTATAGCCCTTTTGGTAGAAGTAAGAGAATGTCAACAAAATCATGTTTTTATATCTCCTTTCGACTGGTGACTGGCGAATGACACACGTTTTGTTTTGCTCCAAAGCCTGACTCGAAGCGGGTTTGTCTGCATAAACTTTAGACTTTACATATCCCCACAGGAAAAAGTCTAACGGTGTGATATCACACGATCTTTGTGGCCAATCGACCGGCCCAAAACGTGAAATTATCTGTTCACCGAAGTGTTCTCTCAATAAATCCATTGATTGATGCGATGTGTGGGAAGTGACGCCGTCTTGTTGAAACCAAATGTCGCCGAGATCAGAAGCTTCAATTTCAGGCATCAAATAGTCGGTTGTGATGGCACAATAACGGTCGCCATTGACGGTTACGTTCTCACCGGCATCATTTTTGAAGAAAAATGGACCGATCATTCCACCGGCACACAAACCGTTGTTTTTCTGGATGAAGTGGCATCTCTTGAATCTCTTCAGGTTGCTCTTCGTCCCAAATGCGGAAATTTTTCTTGTTTACATACCCATTGAGCCAGAAATGGGCCTCATCGCTGAACAAAATTTGGCTCGAAAACGTCGGATCTTCTTGGAACTTTTCAGGAGCCCATAGAGCGAAGCGTTGTCGCTTGGGAAGGTCGGGCGGCTTCAGTTCTTGCACAAGCTGTATTTTGTATGCTTTTAGATCTCGACGTACAATGCGCCAAGTCGTTCCATACGTCATTCCGAGTTGCTGCGAACGGCGCCGTATCGACTCTCCACGGTCTTCTTCACTGCGTGCTGGACGTGGTATATTCGGTCGAATATTATGCAGTAATGAATGCTGGGTCTCAAGATGGGTGATGGTGTTGCGAATAGTTCGCTAAGTAGGCCGATTATGTTGACCATAAGTTGAGCGAAGTGCACGAAACACATTCCTCACAGAACGTGAATTTTCGTAATAAAGTTGAACGATTTGTACACGTTGTTCAGGCGTAGGCCTTTCCGTGATGAAATGCCAAACAATACTTAACAGAAATAACATGACAGCATGACACAACTCACATGTGATCTGCCAAAAAAAGGCTATTGAAAAAAGTATTTCTACTTGGATCACCCGTTAGTTCAGCACAGTGCAATGTATTTATAGAACTTACTGTTTAGCGAAAAATAGGTGTATTTGTTAAACCCCTTCAGGTACCTCCCACACAATTTGACAGATTTATTAGTGTAATGTTATACTTATAAAGTGAGGGTATACCAATGTCGGTTTACCCGACTGGAACTTTTTTACTTGTTTTTAAATATCATTGATGTCATTTTAACAGAAAAGTTAATATTTTAGACGAATTTTTCAAATTTTCTTGTCCGATAACTCGATAACTAAGCATGTTATCGATAAAATGTCCGTTAATTTTTCTTCTTATTTTGAGGTGATCTATATGTCATCAGATCGAGGATCCTGGTGGTCGCACTTTATAGTTCCCTTGTTAATCGTCATTGTCCTGGCATTTTTTGACAGGGCAATGGCGATTGGCTACAAAATTCAAAAATGTCCATGGATCAGAACTTGGTTTCACAATGAAGTTAAAAAGCACAAAACTAGGTATAAAAAGTATTGAACTTTAAAACTAAAATCAGCACTGGGGAATGACGCACGTGAGTGTGAATGCTAATTTCGGAAGACAAAGCGCGACTTACATCATTATACCCTACACCACACTGTGGTACAGGGTGTTATAAGTTTGTTTCACGGCAGATGTTTGTAACACCAGAAAATAACACAGCTTGACCCACCTTAAAGTATACCGATCGACTCAGAATCACTAGCTGAGTCGATTTAACCATGTCTGTCCGTCCGTCCGTCTGTCCATGTAAAGTTGTTTGTCGACTACAGGTCGCAATTTCACTCCGATCTTTCTGAAATTTTGCAATATTTCGCAGCTGTGAAGATCCCTATTGAATTTGGTTGAAATCGGTTCAGATTTAGATATAGCTCCCATATATATCTTTCGTCCGATTTGGCCATTTAATCCTATAGAAGCTATATTTTACATCCAATAGTTTTGAAATTTAGAATGGTAGAGATTCTTGATCCATGAACCAACATTGCCGAATTTGAAGAAAATCGGTTAAGATTTAGCTCACATATATGGGTTTCATCCGATTTGGCCCTTTAGTTCTATAGAAGCTATATTTTACATCCAATCGTTTTGAAATTTAGAATGGTAGAGTTTCTTGATCCATGAACCAACATTGCCGAATTTGAAGAAAATCGGTTAAGATTTAGCTATAGCTCCCATATATATGTTTCGTCCGATTTTGCTCTTTAGTCCTGTAGAAGCTGTATTTTACATCCAATCGTTTTGAAATTTAGAATGGTAGAGTTTCTTGATCCATGAACCAACACTACCGAATTTGAAGAAAATCGGTTAAGATTTAGCTATAGCTCCCATATATATGTTTCGTCCGATTTGGCCCTTTAGTTCTATAGAAGCTGTATTTTACATCCAATCGTTTTGAAATTTAGAATGGTAGAGTTTCTTGATCCATGAACCAACACTACCGAATTTGAAGAAAATCGGTTAAGATTTAGCTATAGCTCCCATATATATATGTTTCATCCGATTTGGCTTTTTAGATCCAATCGTTTTTATACCCTACACCACACTGTGGTACAGGGTATTATTTAAGTATAAAATGTTCCAAAATTAAATTTATGTAAACAATTTATACATGAATTACAAAATTTATATATCAGAGTTATTCAATATTACGAGAGTGGTGTAGGCCCCGCCGACTTTAGCCTTTCCTTACTGGTTTTGTCACTCTGTTTGTAACACCTCTAGATATTCATCTAAGACCCCATAAAGTATTTATATTCTTAATCATCGTAAAATTCTAAGACGATTTAGCCATGTCCGTCCGTCCATCCTTCTGTCCGTCCGCCTGTTGTAATCACGCTATAATCTACAGTTTTTGAGCTAGATGAATGAGAGTTGGTATATATAATTCTTAAAGCTGCTGGTAACTTGAAAATTAGTAATATCAATCCATTTTTTGATATAACCTCCTTATATAGCATCTCCCTGATTTGGCTTCTTAAAGTCCCTCTTGTTTTGACTTCGTAACGGCACAAAACCCCAAAATTTCGACGAATTTGCTTGAAATTTGATATAATTAGTTTTTACTTCTTCTAATTTTTTATGCTAGCATCCTATCGAAGAGAACCATGGCTATGGATTAATAAAAAATCTATGGATAAATGTAGAAATTACAGCCCTTTTGGTAGAAGTAAGAGAATGTCCACAAAATCATGTTTTTATACCTGCACTAATGTAAACGATTGTATATATAGCGTGATCCATTTCGGGGTTCCCAACTTTTGTAAAGAAAAAACACAGAATATTCAAATTGAATGGGGAATGTTTATTACCATTTGAAAGAACATTTTTGGCATTTATTTTTTGAAGATTATGTCTATCAAATGTTGGCTGCGGCTACGTCTCAGATGGTCCATCCGTTGAGTCCAATTTTCGATGACTCGTTCGAGCATTTCGACTGGTAACTGGCGAAAGACACGCGTTTTGTTTTGCTCCAAAGCCTGAATCGAAGCGGGTTTGTCCGCATAAACTTTAGACTTTACATATCCCCACAGGAAAAAGTCGAACGGTGTGATATCACACGATCTTGGTGGCCAATCGACCGGCCCAAAACGTGAAATTATTTGTTCACCGAAGTGTTCTCTCAATAAATCCATTGATTGATGCGATGTGTGGGAAGTGATGTGTGGGAAGTGTTGAAACCAAATTTCGCCGAGATCACGAGCTTCAATTTCAGGCATCAAATAGTCGGTTATGATGGCACGATAACGGTCGCCATTGACGGTTACGTTCTCACCGGCATCATTTTTGAAGAAAAATGGACCGATGATTCCGCCGGCCCACAAACCGTTGTTTTTTCTGGATGAAGTGGCAGCTCTAGAATCTCTTCAGGTTGCCCTTTGTCCAAAAAGCGGAAATTTTGCTTGTTTTCATACCCATTGAGCCAGAAATGGGCCTCATCGCTGAACAAAATTTGGCTCGAAAAGGTCGGATCTTCTTGGAACTTGAAAAGAGTCCATAGAGCGAAGGATTGGGAAGGTCGGGCGGCTTCAGTTCTTGCACAAGCTGTATTTTGTATGCTTTTAGATCTCGACGTACAATGCGACAAGTCGTTCCATACGCCAATCCGAGTTGTTACGAACGGCGCCGTATCGACTCTCCACGGTCTTCGTGTACACTCAGCTACGGCCGCAACATTTTCTTCACTGCGTGCTGGACGTGGTCTATTCGCTTGAATATTATCAAATAATGAATGCTGGGTCTCAAGATGGGTGATGGTGTTGCGAATAGTTCTCTCAGTAGGCCGATTATGTTTGCCATAAGTTGAGCGAAGTGCACGAAAAACATTCCTCACAGAACGTGAATTTTCGTAATAAAGTTGAACGATTTGTAAACGTTGTTCAGGCGTAAGTCTTTCCATGATGAAATGCCACAAACAATACTTAACAAAAGTAACATGACAGCATGACACAACTCACACGTGATCTGCAAAAAAAGGCTATTGAAAAAAGTATCTCTACTTGGATCACCCGTTAGTTCAGCACAGTGCAATGTATTTATAGAATTTACTGTTTACCGAAAAATAGGTGTATTTGTTAAACCCCTTCAGGTACCTCCCACACAAATTGACAGATTTATTGGTGTAATGTTATATATGAGTCATTCCATGCCAAACGGGACGATTTTTGACATCACTATTTTTGATTGCTTCGAGATTTTGTGTATGCCTTAGTTACCTAAAAATATCTTATACGTAGTTCAAGAAAAAATTTGAAAAATATTTCTTTAAGAGTTATGAGCAATTAAAAGTTCACGAAATTAGGTTTTTTTCTAAAAGGTGTGTTCATTCTTTAGCTTGTATCTCCTGAAATGCTTGACGGATTTTAATGTGCTATACCTTGTTTTGAAGATAATTTCAACTACTACAACTAACTGAGTCAGAACTGCAACAAATATACTAATTTTTAGTGTTTTTGCCCTTTTATCCTTTCTATTGCGATTTTCAAAATGATGACGCCCTTCGATTTTTTTAAAATTTTATTGCCGTGTTCTTAGATGTCTTTGTTAGCTACTGTATTAATTAGGAAGTGGTGAATTGATGGGAAAAATTTTTTAACGATTTTTTATAAAAAGCATTTGTATAATTCCTAGAAATGTGCTTTAAATAATTAACAGAATGATAATTTTTCGCCACTTGTTTATTAATATAACAATAAAAATTATGAATATTGCAAAATTATTTGCAAAAACGTAAAAATCTGCGATGGCTTGTATTTAAAGAACAAAACTCGTTAAACAATAGTCGAAAGATAAGAAAGTACTTATTAAACTATACTGTGAGATGAAATTTTTTTTAAATTGGCAGCAACCTGGATTTCTCTTTTGGATGTAGAAAAAAATCAATAACTTTGTTAGTCCGTTTTTCACATTCAATTCGACAATTCAAAGAAAAAACAAAGCAAAAAATTTCTGGAACTCAAAACCACCACACATACATTCCATTGTCCGATAAAAAAATTTGAGTACAGACAACATCAACTTCCGAACTTTACTGTGTTAAGACGGTGTACAATGATTAATATTTGTATACTCATTTTCTTCTTTTTTACTGTAAATAGTACTTGATTCGAATCCTTCTCATACATTTTTTATTGTTCTAATTTTTACATTAGTATACAGATTAATAATTGTCATTATTTTCTAAAATGTTTTATTGTTTTTACTGTTTTAATAAACTAATGACTAAAAATTATCATTCTGTTAATTATTTAAAGCACATTCACAGAAATTATGCAAATGTTTTTTTATAAAAAATAGTAAAAAAATAGTTCCCATCAATTCACCACTTCAAAATGCATGCAGTAGATAATAAAGACATATAAGAACATGATATAAAAATTTCAAGAAAATCGAAGAGTGTAATCATTTTGAAAATCGCAAAAGAAATTATAAAAGGGTAAAAACATTAAAAATTGGTAAACTGGTTGCAGTGCTGACACCAGTTGGTTGTAGTAGTTGAAATTACCTTCAAAACAAGGTATAGCACATTAAAATCCGTCACTTATTTCAGGAGATACAAGCTAAAGAATGAACACACCTTTTAGAAAAAACCTAATTTCGTCAACTTTAAATTGCTCATAACTCTTAACGAAATTTTTTTAAAAATTTTTCTTGAACCACGTATACGATATTTTTAGGTAAATAATACATACACAAAATTCCGAAGCAATCAAAAATAGTGATGTCAAAAATTGTCCCGTTTGACATGGAATGACTCATATGTATTACATTACTTATAAAGTGAGGGTATACCATTGTCGGTTTACCCGACTTGAACTTTTTTATAGACAGAAAGTAACTGAAACATATGGTCTTAAACCAAAATAAATTCTGACTGAATAACAAAAACACAGACCAGCAATAAATAACAACAACATAAAAATATTTTTTTTCTATGTAATAACGAAAATACCAAAGTGGAATATATTTTATTTTTCCTAATTTAAATATACAAAGACGGCACTGTCGAGATCACCCACATAGCAATAGTTTATGTGTCACTATCAGGTTGAGAAAATGAGCGAAGTGGCCGCACCCCTTTTGGTACCTCCTACAAAAAGGGACCATTTTGTACCTCAACAGTGCTGTAAAAAATGGACAATGTAGGTACTCCCTTTCTGTATTTTAGACAACTCCTGCAATGACTATGGAATAAGTAAAATGCTCCCACCTTTCTGATTCCTAAACAAAGTAAGTTATTCCATATGGCATTATTCACAAAGTGAGGGAATACGTTAGTCGGTCTACTCGACTAAAATTTTCTTACTTGTTGATAATTTAATCTGATGACAATGAGAAAAATATCTAGCTGAATTATGCTGCCAATGAGAAAAAAAAATTTATATATGACAAATTTTGAAACATAAATATCAGCTGCAGTCTAAAAATATAATCAAATTATTTTTATTGCGAATTTAACTTTCAAATACAAATTACTAAATATCACTCTGACATCTGTCCAATTAAAAGTGTCACATGAGAGTTGTTTCATTAAATTTATGATATTCATTTATTTAATAGATACTATTGATTCTAGAAAAAAGGCGATAGCAATATTAATTACAACAACGAACAGAATTTAGTGTGGCCATAAATCTTTCCCTAGCGATTTGTTGTTGATACATTTTTGTTTAGAAATCATATCAATATCAATATTACTATTATGCAGAATTTGTTGTTATTCAAAATAATGTAATTTAAATTTAAATAATTTTTTGTTTGTTTTGACATTTGCATGTCTAAATTGGACATTATTATCGATTGACAAAATGTCATGAAATTAATATTTTGCATATTCTATTTGTTGACTGGTCAAGATTTTTAATTAAAATTATAATGAAGCAGAGAGCTCTACATATTTGTTTACTGTGTTATATTAAATGGAAATTAAATTTGCTTGTCTTGTGGTGTTGCCTTGTGGTTATATCATTCTGTACTGGACATGTGAAGGTGTCACAGACAGATTCTAAAAATGACAATATAAGTTAAATTATTTATTTATAAATAATGTTGTTGTTTTGTTACTTATTAAATGACAAAATTTAGGAATATTTAAATTCATCTCTTTCGAAATGGCTTTAGAGTACTTAAGGTAACTAAACTTTTGGGTCACCAATAATGCTCACCCATAGTGTAACACTTTAAAGGAGTGACCTAAGACCATATTTATATCTGATGGAAATCCGTTTAAGTCTATCAATTACAATTTATATGTTATTAACAATTTCTCTAAAAAGTAAAAATTTTGTGTGGACGAGATACCAGAAAGAATGTTCCAATAGTTAAATTGAAATTGGAGAAAAAATGACCACGTAAAATCAACATTTGAAAACAATAGGTCACTCCTTTCGAGAGTTATCGTGCGCCCCACGGACCGCGCAGAGGACCGAGCATACCCCGCCTGCCTTCCGAATCCGAGTCTTCTATTGTTTCACAGATAAGTGAGATATAAATTTGAAAAATAGGGAGCAATTGTTATGGTTCCTTTGGTTCCTCTTACGCACTGTGACCATTTTGGGTTTAAAATAAAAGTTCGCAGCTTTATGACAAATGCAAGAAAACGATGGGTCTATCTCTTCTCCTTTTGGGTATTACAAACAAACTCGTAATAAATAATAAAAAAAATAATAATTCTGAGATATCGCAATTTCAAATTCCAGTCAAAAACCCTCCTTGAAGTGTTCGTGCAGCAATGTTAGTCAGACGACCTAGTGATCGAAGCAATAACGATACCAGTAAAGAGCGTTTTTGACTGCAATTTGACCGTGTTTTTGGTTTTTGTGTTTAGTTTTTGTCTTTGTTGTCTTCTGACACATATCGAAAACTTTTATGGCCAAAATTTGTGTAGAACATTTCATCTCACATATGGTCCAAATACTAAAGGCACCTTCCAAGAAAATGGAAAGTTTAAAGATTTTTTTTTTAAAAAAATGTTTAGGTCACCATATTACATCAGAAAATATTTTGCACAGCCTTTGACAAAAATTGTGTTGCATAATGTTTTTTTATATCAGTTTACTCAACTGAAATTTTGTACTTGTTTTCCTATGAAACTCAAATTTGTTATGAACATTTCTATGACAACTATCATAATGTTTATAAAATTTCAAAGATATTAAGACATTTTTATTGAATTTATGTTACAATTTGTATGAAATCGCTTCATCAATATTGTGAAGTGTATTTTTTCAGTGTAGGAAAACCGTTCCACATTTAGATTATTTTCATAACAATTTCCATGGCATTAATATTCAAATTTTAATATCTTATAGCTTATATTATAATTATATCGAAATTAATTCCTTACTAACAAATTTATTTTAATGACATTTTATTTACCTTTATTTGCAGGTGAGTGTATAAAATCTTTTTTTTGCGTATGAAATACGATATTTCAGGTAAATAATAAAGCGTACATTTTAAAACTTAAGGTTATTTGGGAATTCTTAATTGCAAAAGATTCAAAGTGGATTGTTATTAATGTCAACTGTTTGGGGACCGCATTCGGCAATCACATTCCGATACTTAGCCGACTTTGTGTGATTTTTTGTTAAATATTTCAATATAAATATTCATTAAAAATTTAGTGTTAATCCTTCAATCCAATCAGAATTATTCACAAAATGTTAGATGTGATACTATTTGTATTATATGTGAAATAGATAAAATTTTTACATTAAAAAAAAACATTTTAACTCCAAGAAACATTTTTCTTGGCTTTTTAATGTATTTTATTTATAATAGTTTTCCGATATTTCGATCATTTGAGTTTTTATCCCCTTACCTTAGAGAGTATGGTATATATAATTTGATACGAGCCACGAGTGTGTCACTTCGTAGGAGTGGCCTAAGACACCAAGTATGTTTTTGGTAAATTGATTTTCTTTAGAATTTTTTTTTTCATTTATTCTAGAAATTTTTTTGAAATTGCAAACGTTGATGGGCTTGACCCTTCAGGTAGATGACGGAAATTTTCTGAAAAAATCTATTTCGAAGAAATTTTAAAGAAAAATGCGCTTTCAAAACATTTTCTACATAATTGAAGTTTGACATATTTTATTATAAAAAGCGAAATTTTCAATAACTTCGACAAAATTTTAGAAAATGCCATTTTAAAGGATTTTTTTAACAAAAGCCAATTTAAAAGAAATTTTATTAAAAAATGAAATTTTCAAAATTTTTTATGAACTAAACAAAAACTATTTTTAAACAAAAATCAATTTCCATGAAAACTAAATTTTCAGTAAAAATATATTTTAGACAAAAATTTTAAAGATTTAAATTTTGACGAAATTTTTCACACAATGAATGTTAATACTATTAGTCGAGTTTTCCGCAAAGGATATCAGCTTTGTTTTTCTTGTTATACAAAAATAAAATTAATTCACCTAATTTTGTTTCCCTATCCCAATAATCCTACTCAGGGAAATCAGAGAATACGTAAATGCTTAATATTGCTCACACGTTGTGTGAAAAATGTCGAATGATTTTTTTGGAGTTAAACGACAAAATGCCTCCACAAGGATGTGACTACGTGTTTGGAATTCACAATTGTTTTTCATACACACAAAACTTCATGGGAGGGAAATAACGCTCAGCGTTTACCACAATTAACCATAGAAATTTCTCCAAATCAGTTTTATAAAAAATATGGAAAATTCTAATCAATTATTCACATCAGTGCGAAAAATCGTCGATTAGGGATATATTTATAAGGGCGGTCCCTTTATAAATATTCTACAGAAATACTAAGAAAAAAAAGCTGAACAATTTATCTCTGTTTCTCTTAATTTTCAAAACAATGTTTACTGGGTAATAAACTATGTTAGTCATTAAAGAAACAGTTTGAATTTTTTTTCAACTTTCTTTCATCTCCCATCCGATGTACCATACATTATTCACCAAGTAAAGGTATACCTTAGTCGGTTTACCCGACTGAAATTTTCCTACTTGTTAAAATATCTTTTTCCACAACTCCAAAATACGAAAATTTCATCATATAAAATATTTTGTTGAATAGTTAGAAAAGTTGATGTGAGAAAAATTCTAGAACAGAATCTAAAAAATTAAAAATTAAAATGCAGATGTCTCCTGAAATGTATGAAATATTTCACATCCAAAATATCGAAACGGAGGAGAAACACAACATTAAACTCATTTAAAATTTTCCTATACCCGAGGTTGCCATGTTTGAGGAATTAAGTTCCCCTCGGTTTATTATACAACCTCTAAATTTACAACATAAATTCTCTAATACCTCCTCTATAAATACGCCAAGTATGGCGCAATCACTTATCTGGTTAAAAACGGTCGAATTATTTCACTTTTTTCTATGTTATACTTTGGTCGAAGAAAATTTACTCCGCCCTAATGTAAATTCTGTAAATCAAAAGCAATGAAAAAAAACTAAAGGTGTATTTGTTTGTGTGCGTGTATGCATTACTAATGATGACGATGGAAATCTCTCTCCCCACCCCCTCTGAGCTGTCGTCTTTGTGTCCTTTCGACAGACAGTGAAAATATTTATAGGAACACTTGAAATGACATGTTCATTTCAAGGGGATGCATGTAATTGTCATAGTTTCATGTTTTGCCATCACCCCCCACCCCTTCTCCCGGGGGTAATGGCCTTCGGAACACTCCTACCCAAATCACCTGAAGCAACCATTCCTTATGAATTATCTACAATTTTATTACAATTTCTTAGAGCTCTTGTTATACCCTCACTTTAGTGTGACGAGGGTATATATCATTTGCTACGGAAAAAAGTGTAACACATCGAAGGAGTGATCTAAGACCCTAAGTATGTTCGGAGGAAATCCGTTTTGGGTCATTTTAAGTCGAATGAGCAATGTCCGTCCGTCTGTCTGTCTGTCTGTCTGTCTGTCTGTCTGTCTGTCTGTCTGTCTGTCTGTCTGCTGGCTGGTGCGCACGATAACTCTCGAAAGGAGTAACCGATTGACTTCAAATTTGGTATGTGGTAATATTTTGATCTATCTCCGGATGAGTTCGAAGATGGGCCATATTGGTCTACTCCTTCTGGTACCTCCCACACAAAGGGTTAAAATTTAGTGAAATATTGATTCTTTAATAACTTCTATACTACTTACTCGAATCTTTTGAAATTCTGCACATAATATTAGTATATTAGTCGCTATTAACTCGAGAAAAATGGGTGAACTTGGCATGCCCCTTTTGGTACCTCCCACACAAATGGACCATTTTGCATCAAAATTTAACTGCTTATAACTTTAACACAAGTGCATAAAAATGCTTGAAATTTTCTACAGTATAATGTTTTTGTAGCGCGTATAGTCCGGTAAAAAATGGGCATTATTGTACAACCCCTTTTGGTACCTCCCACACAAATGGACCATTTCGTACCAAAAGTAAACGGCTTGTAACTTTAATACCAGTGCATACAAATACTTGAAATTTTGTACAGTGTTATTCTGTTATAGTGCCTATAGTCCTGTAAAAAGTGGGCGTTATCACCCCGCCCCTTTTTGTACCTCCCACACAAAATGACCAAATCACACCAAAATTACATAGCTCGTAACTTTAATATACCAGTGCACATAAACGCTTATAGTTCAGCACAATGCAATGTATTTACCGAAAAATACGTGTTTTTGGAAAACCCCTTCTGGTACCTCCCACACAAATTGACAGATTTATTGGTGTAATGTTATATATTACATTACTCACAAAGTGAGGGTATACCTTAGTCGGTTTACCCGACTGAAACTTTCTTACTTGTTTATTTCTTTATTTATGTTCGTTTTTGTTGTCTGCATTTTTTCTATTCGTCTATATTTTTGTGGAGAAATTCCGTGGAAGTTTTATAAGGGAGGCTTTGGCATGTATATATATGGGTGGGGATGGATATACGCACAAAGGCAATAAATCACTGTAATTGTAGTGGCAGAGAATGGAGTGAAATGTGCGAAACGAGACATTTAACAAATTACCACCTAAAACGACAAATTCTGAGAAAAATGGAAGGAGTGAACATGGACGAGAGCGAGGGCGGGGGCGAGGACGACGCCAAGGACAAAACCAAAAAGGTAAATCTAGATTTATTTACCCTTCTGCAAAACCATGAAGAATTCGAGAATTGATGAAACCCAAATTATTGTCATTGAAAAGGGATTTATGGGGTGACATGAAGTATTTTTTGGCTATGAGTCAAGGTGCTACTTAAAACGATTGAATCCTTTTTAACAGTGATTTACATAAATTAAGGAGATGTAGAGGTGGTGAAATTAACAACCCTTATTTACAATGTAATTGAAATATAAATAATTGTCCAATGATTTAACAACAATATAATTAATATAGGGATCATGGGAGAAATACAAAAGGAAAGTAGGTCTCTGATTCCAAAAAGGTTAGCTGCATAAATAATAAAAGGATAATACAAAAAACAGGAAAAGACAAAAGTCGGACAGGGCCGACCCTTCATTTGCTAACAATTGCAAGGAGAATCATTATTTCTATGGACATTTGTAGTTTAAAACCAATAAGGAAAGACACAAAGTCGGGCGGGGTCGACTATATAATACCCTAAACCTCCCTAACAATGCGATAAGGGTCTATGCGATAATAATTTGGAATAATTGGTAAATAGGTAGGAACATATCGTCGGTGCGCCGACAAAAACTCCTATGCGAATTTTTTTGTTGTCGAATTAGAACGTCCTAGCGGTCAAACGATTACCCACCAAAGCATTTTGCGCTATCTTGACCGGTTCCGAAGTTACCAAAAACTCCTATGTGTATCCCTCTATAGCAATGCTCCGACAAAAACTCCTATGTGTTGTAGGCACAGCCTGTCCCAAGGGATAGAAGGTTGGCTTAGATTCACGCCAAAAAACGGCTAATGAGGTTTTGTTCAGAATCATCCCCTCTATTCGACAATGAATAGATCAAAATTGGATCTGCCCCCATTCGCGAGTTATCGCGAAAACAGCACTTTTACTCAAAACAAAATGAATAGCTTTGATTTGTAAAGAAAACCGCGGAAATATAGAACTGTAACACAATTTCCTTTAAATATGATTATTTGCAATACGCGCTGTAACGTCCGCGACATTTGCCATGTTTTTATATTGCGAATTTTGTGTAATCCCTAAAATCAACTTACGGCGCCAAATCTTTCCTAAAATATTAATAAGATTAATATAATTGCATTCTATAATCTCTGAGGTTTAGATTAATATCAGCATTTTCGCGAAAATATCCCTCGACGAATAAATTTTGTACAAATAAAAATAGTTCGGAATTATTTTACTATATAATGCTATTATCTCGCGAATGAGCAGTTCTAGGGAAAAGTAGTCAAAGGAAGTTTGGGAGATAAGCGAAAGGCCTACAACTCTTTCTTTAACAAACAAAATTTATAGTAATTTGGTAAGGTTTTACAATGTGTTAAAACTTTTGTATGCTTTTCCCTTTATATGAGGGATATTTTGATTTGACACATTGTAAATCCCTACCAAATTGTTATATTTTTTTTGTTAAAGAAAGACTTGTAGTCGTTTTTAATATCTCCCAAACTTTCTTTGACCACTTTTTCCTAGTTAAAAATTCTGAACTTAAATGTTTTATCGTTCGAAATGTATTCGTCGCGGGATGTTTATGGCGGAAATGCTAGTGCCAATCTATCCCTCAGAAGTCATAGAATGTAAATATATTAATTTTATTAAATTCGCAATAAGTCGAATTTTTGGATTACAAAAATTTCGCTATAGAATAATATAGCAGATATCGCGGACATTACAAAGCGTCTTACAAATGTTAATATTTATGGGAAATTATGTTATAGTTTTAAATGTCCGCGATTCAATGTAATTAAGTTCGGTTTTTTGGTTAAAAATTGTTTTTAATCGCGATAACTCGCGAAAGGAATCAGATCAGATTTGGATTTCTTCTTATCTGAGTAGAAGGGATGATTCTGTACAAAACCTCATTAGCCGTTTTTAGCCACAATCCAGGCCAACTTTCGTTTGCCTGAAATACGCTGTGAACATTGAAATATCAAAACTCCTATGTGTAATATTTTTGTTTTATAAATATTTAAAATGCTCCAAACAAAACTTCCTATGTGTCGATTTTCATGAAAACCATTTACCACGTCATGGGCTTTTCACATATACGATTTTTGTTATGTTATATTGGTGGTAAATAATTAAATGAAAAAGTCAACAATCTGAGATATTATCTCTAAATTAAGCAATATTCGTCCGTAAATTGAGAAACATCTTTCTGCCAAATTTTGTAATGATCGGAAGTAAAGTACAACTTCTATAGCGCTTTGATACCAACTCAGGAGGAATATATATATGAAGGTTATACCTAAATCTGAATCAATTTTCCCTAAATGCTCATTCATGAAATAAGAAACCTCTTTCCGTCGAATTTCGTACTGATCGGAAATAAAATACAGTCTCTACGGCGATTACATGTCAAATCGGGTGTAACATATGTATGGGGGCTATATCGAAATCTGAACCGATTTTCCCCGAATTTGGCAGTATTCCTTCATGTGAAAAGAAACCTCTTTCTGCCGAATTTATCACTGATCGGATATAAAATAAAGTTTCTACAGCGCTTACAATCGCTAGTAAGATATATGTATATGGCGGCTAAATCTAATGGTTGTTTCGATTGTGAAAAAAATGTTACCCCGTCGACGTGAAATTCTGAAAAATATTTGCACTTTTCAGGTGAAACTGATGTAGTCCCTCGAACTAAACATAGTACTTATTTCAAAATTCCAAAATGTTTTATAAAAGCCCAGCTATCGGGAAAAAGTCGACGAAAATGTTGCACTTTTTTGCAGAAAAGAAATCGCCATAAATCTGACCCGATTTTTACCAAATTTTGCAGTGTTAATTTATGTAATAAGGAACTTCTTTCTGCCGAATTTCGCACTTATCGGATATAAAATACACTTTCTACAGCGCTGACACATCAAATCGGGAGTACCTTATATATGGGGGCTATATCTATATCTGAACCGATTTTCCCCAAATTTGGCAGTGTTTATTTATGTAATAAGAAACCTCTATCTGCCCATTTTCGTACTTATCGGATATAAAATACAGTTTCCACACCGCTTACATGTCAAATCGGGGGTATCATATATGTGGGCTATAACTAACTCTCAACCGATTTCCCCCAAATTTGGCAGTGTTCATTCCTGATTCCCGATCCGACGTACCGTTAAGGAGCTAGAGCAAAAATAATCTTTCCGTTCACATTATAAAATTATGCTAAGTCCATTTTTTTTAATCCAAAAAAAAACTTTCCAGTCGACCTACGATCTTGACACCCATGAGCAATATTTTAGCTCTCGTTAAGAGGTATCTTTTTCCTTACCCCACAGCAAATGAAACAATTGAATTCTTGCGAGAAAAGTTTGGAGATTCGATTATTTCAAGAAATTGTGATATTGAATGGCCTCCAAGACTATTTCTTGTGGGGTTATTTGAAGTCATTGGTCTTTCGAAATAAACCAGACTCACTTCAAGCTTTACAAGTCAATATTGAACGTGCTATTCATGACATACGACTTGATTTAGTGGGAAAAGTGCTCGAAAATTCGGTTCATCGAATTCGTTCACTGCAGAAGAACTTAATTGTATCGATTGAAGGACGGACGGACATAGCTAAATCAACTTAGAAAGTGATTCTAAGTCGATCGGTATAATAAACGATGGGTCTATTTCTTCTTCTTTTGTGTGTTACAAACAAATGCAATAATAATATATATAATACCCAGTACCACAGTGTGGTGTATGGTATAAACAGTGAATTAAATCCCAATGAAATAAGTACCAACAATAATGAAATAATTTCCAATTTTCAAAAAGTGAAATGCGAGTAACTCGTAAAATGCAAATGAAATAGTCCCAATATTTTGAATTATTTCATACTGAACTGAAAAGTGAAATAACTCTTAATGAAATAAGCCCCAAAACGATAAATTAATCAAAAATCCTCGTACGTGGCCGGTTTTCGGCCGAGATTACAGTTTTTCTTTTCCGGTGTATGTCCAAAGAAGGTCACGCGGACCAAAGTTGTTTTTCGCTTGGCCGGCCTTCGACCGAAATTAAAGTTGTTCTCGTCTGGGGTATGTCAGGAGAAGGCTGCGCGGACCTCAGTTTCTTTATGTGGCCAGCCTTCGGCCGGTATTAAAGATTTTCTCCTCTGGGGTATGTGCAAAGACGGCTATGCGGACCGCAGTTTTTGCGTGGCATAGAAACGCTTAGGATCATTGGTTCGCGTAGCAGTCTTTGTACATACACCAAAGGAGATAATCGTTAATTCCGGCCGAAGGCTAGCCACGCTAAGAGACTGTGGTTCGCATACCCATCTTTGGACACATCCCAGAGGAGAAAATCTTTAATCCCGCCCGAAGGCCGGGCACCGAAGGAAACTTTGATCCGCATATCCGTCTTGGGACATACCCTAGAGGAGAAAGACTTTAATCCCGGCCGAAGGCCGTCTACATAAAGCAATTTTGGTCCGCATAGCCGAAATGAAATAACTTCCATTAAAAATGAAATAACTTCCACTGATTAAAACAAATGAAATAATTCCCAAGAAAATCTCATTGGCACTTATTTCATTTGGGTGTTATTTCATAATAAAATAAATCTCCCAACAAGAAATATTAAATAAGTTCTAATTTACATGGACATTTTTTGGGAATTGAATTGTGTTTCTCGAGAAACACAATTTAGAGGCCTTAAGGACACTTTTTAGAGCAAAATGTTTGCACAAAATAGCTGACTTAAGTTAGTCATACATTATTGCTATTGAATTCTGAAGATGGTAAAGTGGTGTCTATCGAAACTGCACTCAATTCTACCATGCAATTAAAACGCTCTACCAATTTTTGTATTTTTCTATTACTTTTTTGCAACAGACAGATACAGGGTTTTCCAAGAAGAGGTGTTATTTTGAATCACCCGGAATTTCAACAACGCATTGAAATTATTAAAATTCAAAAAATCGAAAATCATCGAAAAATCATTTTGACTGATGAGGCCCATTTCCACCTCTGTCGGGCTCGGAAAACCCAAGAGTTATTGTTGAGAAGCCTCTCCATCCACAACGTGTGACTGTTTGGTGCGGTTTATGGTCCGGCGGCGTCATTGGACCTTACTTTTTCGAAAATAATTTATGGTCGGAGTTGGATGGTATTGATCTGGACAACGTTTAATTTCAACAAGACGGCGCTACGTGCCACACAAGCAACGAAACCATTGCTCTGTTACGGGAAAAGTTTCCGGACCGTGTTATCTATCGAAGAGGTGATCACAATTGGCCACCGAGATCTTGTGATTTAACACCATGCCACTTCTTCCTTTGGGGCCACGTGAAAGATAAGGTCTACGCCAACAGCCCAGCGTCAATGCAAGACCTCAAAGATAGAATTCGTGAGGCAATCGAGGACATAGGGCAGCCACTTTGCGATGTGGTTATGGAAAATTTCATGAAATGGATATGGTCCTGTAATGGTGGTCGTGGTGGTCATTTGGCTGATGTTGTTTTTCGTTATTAACGGCATACCTTCCTCTTTATTATGGAATAAACATCGGATCATTTATCTCAAAAAATTGAATTTTTCTTTGAATACCAAAATAACACATCTTGTTGGAAAAACCTTTAGTAACTGAAACCGAATAAATTCTGACTGATAAAAATTTAAAATTTAAAAATTAATTTAAATAAAATTTTTTTAGTATATCATTTGCTACGGGGCTAAAGTGTAACACATCGAAGGATCGAAAATTTTTCGAAATATTGGTTCCACAATAACTTCTATACTTCTTATGCGAATCTTCTGAAATTCCACACATAGTATTAGTCTATTAGCCGCTACCACCTTGGAAAAATGATCGAAGTTTTCACGCCCCTTGTGGTACCTCCCACACAAATGGGCCACTTTTCACCAAAAGTTAAATGCTACCATAAAAGCGCAATAAATTTACAGTGTAATGTTTGTATAGTGTCTACAGTACAGTGAAAAATGGGCGTTATGGCTACGACAGTTTTGGTAACTCCAACACACCATTTTGTTAACATCTACTACAAAATTGTGCACAGTTTAATGCATTTGAAGTACCTATGGACCTGTGAGAAATAGGCGTTATCATCAAGCCCCTTTTGGTACCTCCCAACCAAAATGATCAAATCATACCAAAATTAAATAGCTAATACATCGGTACAGTGAAATGGTTTTGAAGTATCTACTGTTAAGTGTAAAAGTAGTTGTCTTTGTTAAACCGCTTCTGGTACCTCTCATACAAATTGACAGATAAATTGTAGTGAGCGCCTCAGTAGGTGAGTTGGTGGCATGCTCGCCTATGAGTTTGGGGGTTGTGGGTTCGATTCCCACCAGAGGCTCTGGTCTGTCGCTGAAAAATCTAGCCACTTGGTCTTTGTTACCACACTGTGGTACAGGGTATTATAAGTTTGTTTCACGGCAGATGTTTGTAACACCTGAAAATAACACAGCTAGACCCACCTTAAAGTATACCGATCGACTCAGAATCACTACTCGTAGCTGAGTCGATTTAACCTTGTCTGTCCGTCCGTCCGTGTGTCCATGTAAAGTTGTTCGTCGACCACAGGTCGCAATTTCACTCCGATCGTTTTGAAATTTTGCAGTTTAGAGTATTTCGCAGCTGTAAAGACCCCTATTGAATTTGGTTGAAATCGGTTCAGATTTAGCTATAGCTCCCATATATATCTTTCATCCGATTTGGCCCTTTAGTCCTATAGAAGCTGTATTTTGCATCCAATCGGTTTGAAATTTAGAATGGTAGAGTTTCTTGATCCATGAACCAACACTACCGAATTTGAAGAAAATCGGTTAAGATTTAGTTATAGCTCCCATTTAGTCCTATAGAAGCTGTATTTTACATCCAATCGTTTTGAAATTTAGAACGGTAGAGTTTCTTGAGCCATAAACCAACGCTACCGAATTTGGAGAAAATCGGTTAAGTTTTAGCTATAGCTCCCATATATATGTTTCGTCCGATTTTTCTCTTTAGTCCTGTAGAATCTGTATTTTACATCCAATCATTTTGAAATTTATAATGGTAGAGTTTCTTGATCCATGAACCAACACTACCGAATTTGAAGAAAATCGGTTAAGATTTAGCTATAGCTCCTATGTATATGTTTCGTCCGATTTGGCCATTTAGTTCTATAGAAGCTATATGTATTTTACATCGAATCGTTTTGAAATTTAGAATGGTAGAGTTTCTTGATCCATGAACCAACATTGCCGAATTTGAAGAAAATCGGTTAATATTTAGATCTAGCTCCCATACATATCTTTCGTCCGATTTGGCCCTTTAGATCCAATCGTTTTTATACCTTACACCACACTGTGGTACAGGGTATTATTTAAGTATAAAATGTCCCAAAAGTAAATTTATGTAAACAATTTATACATGAATTACAAAATTTATATATCAGAGTTATTCAATAATACGAGAGTGGTGTAGGGTATTATATAGTCGGCACCGCCCGACTTTAGCCTTTCCTTACTGGTTTTAAAAGAATTTGCATGAAAAACCAATCACTCCAAGATTTTCTTCCTTTTCCGCATCAGAGATTTTTTTCGGTTATAGGAAATTTACAACTTAGCTTTTTATTATCTTTAAATTCCAGCGAAATTCCCCTAACATCAGTTAATAACTGATTGATCAAATTTCCAATGAATACTGGCATTTTATGGAAATTTGTCAATAATGTATTTAAAATTGCCATTTTGAAGTATTTCTGTTGAAGTTTTCATATTAATTTATTATAATTTTTTAAATTTATAAAAACAAATTTAATAATTGCTGGATTGACCTATATAGACACATACACATACTCATATATTTCTAATATTGATTATCTGCTATAATCAACTAAATAAAATTATCACCAATGAAGGTGTCGATGATGATAATGACAATGATGACGATGACACTGATGAGTACATTGGCGACGTAAATAGTGCAGACGTTAATAGTGACATTAATATAATAAATTATTTATACTTTATTTATTAATAGAGTGCAAACACTGAACCTAATTAGTGGTGACTATTATTATTATTATTACTATTTTCATTGGGAATATTTCCAACCCTTGTGGGCACCCCTTCAAAGTGGACTTTGAGCACTCTTCATGCTCGTACGTTGCCAACGCAACTATATTTACATACATATACTTATAAATATATATTTATCCACCACTCGCCACGAGCGAACATCAAAAGTGATAAGGGCTTATTGAAGTATGACTAAAGTGTTATATTCCTTCGATGGGGTATATAGGAATTTATTGCTTCACCCCCCCAGGGTTTGGGTTGAGGTTTCGTGGGGGAAGTTTGGTGGCCATAAAATGTATGTAAATATAAATTGATAATAAAAACACTATTAACATTATTGTTAATAAAAAATTCAATGGAAAATTGAGCCAAAGGCGATAACAATTGAAATTCAAGGTACATTTTCCTGGCGGCAATAAAATGGAAATGTATGTAATGAATGAATGCATTTTTGTGACTACCAACAAACATTACGACAATGATTTATGTTTCATTGTCGTAATGTTTGTTGGTAGTCACAAAAATCCACTGCAAAGCCAAAGCAATAAGATACGATACTCGTAATTTTACATGTAATTTGCCAGAGGGTGAATTTTTTATACATTTATTTTTATCTCAAGCAAATCCTTCATGGAAATTGTATGTATGCATATAGCCTTTGAAGTTTTATCTATTTTCATGTGAAATGGATAACTCAGTCTGCACAAGTTTATCTGTGGCAATAGGTACAGAAGATAGTAGATAAGAGAAATTTAGTTTCCTTTTCAAGTGGAATATTATTGAATTGGAAAAGAGTGACATATTTGTTTAATCCTGAATAAGAATATCATTATTAATGGAAAACAATTAAGACAATGTCAGTCGAGTTAACCGATTAAAGTTTAGCCCCACTTTGCAAAATTTCTTAATTGCAAAATTTCAGATCGGAGTGAAATTGCGACTTGTACTCCACGGACAATTTAGATGGGCAGACGGACGGACAGACATGGTCAAATGGACTCAGCTACTGATGTTGAGTCGATCGGTATGCTATAAGGTGGGTCTAACGTAATGTAGTATTTCAAGGTGTTACAAACACCTGCCACGATACAAACTTATAATTCCCTGTACCATAGTGTGGGGTAGGGTATAAATATTGCTCCAAACTATTCTCAGAAATTCGAAATACAAATTAAATTTCAACGAAATTTTCTAGAAAAAAAGAAATTTTCAAGAAATTTTCTAGATAAAAGAAGATTTAAAAAAATCTAAAATCATGCAATTTCTACGACATTTTCCAAAAAATGACTTTTAGCTTAATTTTAATTCATATATTAAAATTATGCCAAAATTCATAATTTTAATCCATTTATTAAAATTATGCCAAAAAATTTTTTTTGTGAAAATTTCGCATATTTTTAATTTTTTTCTTTAAATCTCGTTTGTTCCAGAAAAATGTCTTTTTTATACCCTACACCACACTGTGTTACAGGGTATTATGACTTTGTGCATTTGCTTGTAACACCCAAAAGGAGAAGAGATAGACCCATTGTTTATTATACCGATCGACTTGTAATCACTTTCTGAGTCGATTTAGCTATGTCTGTCTGTCTGTAGATGTATTCTTGTAATCAAAGTACAGGTCGCAATTATGGTCCGATCTCAACGAAACTTTGCACATATCTGTTTTTAGGCCCAAGGACGATCCCTATTGAATTTGGTTAAAATCGGTTCAGATTTACATATATAACACATATATATGTACCTCCGATTTGGCATATATGCACTGTATAAGCAACATTTTGTAACCGATTTGTACAAAAATTTACAGAGAGTAGTCTCGTGATACACTTAGATACAATACAAAATTTGGGGAAAATCGGTTCAGATTTAGATATAGCCCCCATATATATGTTGCCCCCGATTTTACATGTAAGCGGTGTAGAAACTGCATTTTATATCCAATCAGTACGAAATTCGGCAGAAAGAGGTTTCTTATTACATGAAGGAATACTGCCAAATTCGGAGAAAATCGGTTCCGATTTAGATATAGCCCCCATATATATGTTACCCCCGATTTGAAATTCAATAGCTGTAGAAACTGTATTTTATATCCGATCACAGCGAAATTCGGCAGAAAGAGGTTTCTTATTACTTGCCAAATTCGGAGAAAATCGGTTCAGATTTAGATATAGCCCCCATATATATGTTAGCACCGATTTGACATTTAAGCGCTGTAGAGACTGTATTTTATATCCGATCAGTACGAAATTCGACAGAAAGAGGTTTCTATTTTACATGAATGAGTATTCAGGGAAAATCGATTCAGATGTATATATAACCTCCATATATATGTTCCTCCTGATTTGGTTACAAAGCGCTATAGAAGTTGTACTTTACTTCCGATCATTACAAAATTCTCCAGAAAGATGTTTCTCAATATAGGAACGAATATTGCTTAATTTAGCGATTATCGGTTCAGAATTAGATATATCCACATATATATGTTCTTACCCATTTACCAATTATTCCAAATTATTATCGCAATAACCCTTATCGCATTGTTAGAGAGGTGTAGGGTATTATATAGTCGGCCCCGCCCGACTTTCTGCCTTTCCTTACTGGTTTCTAGAAAATTTCGTTGAAATTTAATTTTAATTACAATTTCTGGGAAATTTTATTTTTCGACCTTAACCTTAATGAAATTTTTAATCAAAATGTATTATGAAAAATTTTTCAAAAAATGCAATTTCATTTTCAAAACAAAGATTAAATATAATATATATTAAATATATTTTTTTTTTTGAAAAATCGAATTGTGCCAATTTTTTATTAAAATGCCAATTTTAACAAAATTTTCTATAAAGTGGAGTTTTCTATTAAATTTGTAATGAAATCATTTTCAACGAAATTATCTAGAAAGCTAAATTTTGTTGTAATTTTTTATATTTAAATTAAATTTTGCTGATATTTTGTACAAAATGGTAATTCACAAGAAAATAGTAATTTGGGAGATTTAAAAAAACAATTTTTACATTTTGAAGGAATTTTCAATACAAATCAATTTCGACTTCAGTCAATTCGATGAAATTTTCTACAAAATAGCAATATGTATTAAATTTTCAAAAACCAAGTAAGAAAGTTCAGTCGGGTAAACCGACTTACGAATCCCCTCACCTTTGTTTCCTTTTTGTTTCAATTAAATTATTATCAATTTAGACTGCATTTACTACCAGAACACGCTGAAAAAATCGATTCTGTAGTATATTCTGCTTGAAATATACATATGTTTAGGGTACACTCTCAATATATAGTATTTGACACACGCAAATATTTTATGTTTGGGAGGATATTGTTCTAAACAAAAACGGTGTGTGTATCCTAATATGTTTTTATTTGGAACTAATAATGGAAAATGTTCTATTTTTCAGAAGTTCAAAGTGCAATAATTTAGAAATTGTATATGGTTGTAAAATTCAATTAAAACTTAAATCGTATTATCTTTCGTAACTATAAATTGCATTGATGGATGGAGAAAAAGTGATGGATGAATTGAAATATTTATAAATTAAACATGACATTTATTAATTATAAAGTATAACACGAAGTATAGGAAAACCATACTTAAATTCGAAAAAGTCAGCAATGTTGTATTTTTTAAATAAAATATATTTGGAAAACTACTTAAACAATAACATTATTTGTATGTAAAAACATCGTTTATTTCTGAAATTTAGTTCGCAAATATATTTGGTTCTGATATATTAACATAGGCGTTCCAAACTAAATCTCTTGATTTTTAAATAAAATTTATTTGTTAAGAAATAAATAATATTTAAAAAATTTGTTTCCAAATATATTTTCTTTCCATTCAAACATATAAAAAATTACGATTTTCCCTCGTGCACAGTACATATTGTACTAGACTTACTTAGTTATGCATAGGAATGACATATACAGATAGATAGAAAATTAGTAATATATTATGAAAATATATATATGAAAATTTAGTAATATAGAGTTTACGACTTAAGCAATTTTTTCCGAAAACCACAGATATATGTACAGATATTCATAAGTTTTAAATTAGAGCGAAATAAAAATTGCTTTTTTATACAAAATTTCATCGATCTTTTATGGAAATTGTAGACGAAATTGATTTTAGATTTTAGAAAATGTCCTGGTAACTCCCTTTAATCCCGTCAGTAGCCCTGAGTCACGTTCATATACATATCCGTAATCCGATCGTTAAGTGGCCCTTAAATACAGTCATCAACCTTTAATCCGATCAGTGGCCATCACATATTGACTTTTAATCTGCTTAACAGCCTTAATCCTGCCATTTACCTTTAAGCCGCTTATCAATCATTAATCCATTTATTGACCTTTCATTCCTTACCTTAACCCGGAACACTACGAGCGAATAAATGGCCACTGACCAGATGAATGATCTATGAGCGGATTAAAGATCGAAGACCGGATTAAAATCCGCTGACCTGCTTAAAGATAGATGATTGGATTAAAGGTCGATGACCGGATTTAAGGACAAAAAATACAATTCCTCAGAAATTTTAAATAAAAATTAAATTTCATCGAAATATTCTAGAAACAGGTAAGAAAGTTTCAGTCGGGTAAACCGACTAAGGTATACCCTCACATTATGAGTACTGTAATATGAAATATTACAAGAATTAATTTGTCAATTTGTATGGGTGGTACCAGAGGGGGTTTAACAAATGCTAATATTTTCGCTAAACAGTAGATACTTCAAATATTTTGTACTGTAGCGAATTGTAAGCGTTTGATAAAGCCCATTTTTCATAGGGCTGTATGTACTTTAAAAATATTACACTGTGCAAAATTTTGTTGTATTTTCATGCATTAGTACTCACGCTATGAGCTCTTAACTTTTTGTATAAAATCGTACATTTGTGTGTGTGGCACCAAAAGGGGCATGACAATATCCCTTGTTTTTCACTAGGCTGTAGGCACTATGAAAGCAGTACACTGTACTAAATTTAAAATTTCAAACAAAATTTCACTTGTATTAAAGTTATAAGCTGTTAAATTTCGGTGCAAATGGTCCATTTGTGTGGGAGGTAAAAAATGGGCGCATTTTTTACTAGATTGTAGATACTATAAAACAAAATTTGAAGTCTTTGTATACACTGGTATTCAAGTTACAAGTTGTTAACTTTTGGTGCAAATTAGTGCATTTGTGTGGGAAGTACCAAAACGGGAGCGCTCATTTTTCACTGGACTATAGGTACTAACAAGCACGAACGTACGGACGGACGGACATTGCTTAAATGACTTAAAATGGTTCAAAACACTTTTCCGCCAAATATACTTAAAGTCTTAGGCCACTCCTTCGATGTGCTACACTTTTTCTTTTTAAAGGCCTCCATTTGAAATGCCTTGTCATTAACCCCCATGTATATGTATTCTGCCCATTCTTTTATATCGGAATATTTTATTATTCTATTGTGTGTGTGTGTGTGTGTGTGTGTGCGAATGTGTACCCAAATGCTTGAATGGATTGTATATTGTTTGGAATAAAATGGAAAAACAATGTTTACCAACTATTGCCATAATTTCATGGTCCGCCTCCAGAGAAAATATAAAAAACCAAATATGTGGCTAATAAAAGTTGTGAATAAAATCCAAAAGAAATAAAATAAAAGAACGATATTGCTATGCTAATAAAAAGAGTTGCCTTTTGTTGTCATAAAATGTGAAACGAGGATTCAATTAAATACCAAAAGCGTTTCAAGGGAGCAATTCTGTCCGTGATGATGGTCAATGCCATGATAAGGAACGATGGCCATTGGCCACTGGCCAGATTATTTCAGGGGAAGTTTATCTGCATATAAGAGTTCAAGGTTAGATGAATATTTATTGGAATTTCGATAAAACTTTTTATTATTATTATTGAAAATATTTTATGACCTCGAAATTGATATTTTATGAGAAGGTGATTAACTTTACTCAGAAATGAAACAAATTATTATTATTTTTGGTTATTAAAAGGAATACAAACTTCACAAATATCACCTACCCATTTCTATGAAATGTAGGAGCAATAACATGTAAGAAAAATAACAATTTAAACAAATTCAAATTCAACAAATCAACTGAAGTATGCCATAAAATTCAGAGAAATGCGAGTATAATTTGGAGTTTACTACTTTGTATGGCTGATGCACCAGAACGGTGGAAACAGTTTGCTCATTCTGGGTCAGACTGTGCAACATTGAAAAAAATAAAAGGACAGTATACGTACGATTCTACTACCAAACGGTAGTATAATCCAGTACTCGGTTTGGCGAAATTGGTGCCCAATTTTTTTTCTGAAAATCAGTTTGCCCCTCGAAAAAGTTGTCATCAACTTTTGTCAATATACACAGAAAACAAGTGTTTAGATCTCGGATACAAAAAAATGCTGTTGTTGCATAGTGTAATTATTGTTAATTTGTTGGAATTTCTTAAAAAAACTTTTGATTTGGGTCTGATTTTCACTCTCTAGTTTTTTGATTTTCTTTATTATGCTATAATTGGGTTTAGAATTTTCCTACTTTTGCTTTTCTTTACTTGTTTCTCTTACAAAAAAAGTATATTACCTAAGAAATCTAACATTTATGCAAAAATTAATTATTACATTTATTGCTCTTACAGAGGGTTATTTATGTTTTTTATGTATTTCTAAATAAACAACATAAATTTATAATGTTTTTTCCAGCCTTTTCATAATTACATAAAGCTGATTTAAACGGAAAAAGTTAAAAAAAAAACTTCGCCACATCATAGATTTCCGAATACCAGGCCGAACTTTCTTACATATTTTTCTTTGTAATATCTTAAAGAAAAATGGTTTCCGAGCTTTTCCCCCATCTACCATTTAGGATTACTTCATCATGTTAATTATAAAGTTTTATCGAATTTTTTTCGCAACAAGGCTAACAACCAACACAAGTCGAGATGAAGAAGAAAACAAGAGTAATACTTTAGTATGTTTTTTTCTTCCTTCTTCTAACGGAAAGTTGTAAAAGTTGGTGTTTATCATAAAATTGTTAACTCGTATTTTTAGGTTGTATTGTGAAAAGTTTATGGGGACCTTTAACAATAATTGCTCCTTAAAGAGAAACATGTATTTTTGTGTTTAAGTATTAACAGATATTTTTATAAATGAAATGTTTACACACTTTTTATATAGGATGTAGAAAAAGAAGTAATAATACTGTGTTAAAAATAAGCTTATATTTTCTCTAGACAAATATATCGAAATATATCAAAGATGGCTATGAACAAAGACGCAATTTTTCAGAAGTGTAAAAGAACTGTTTCCCCTTCCCTACTTTTAAGAGTATTTATTCATATTTTTATCCCCTAACCTTAGAGGGAGGGTATACGGGGTGGCTGACATGTAATGCAACAAAGTAAAGCGCTATGTTTTTTTATTTTTGTTTTAAATTTTATTGTTCAATAGCAAAAAATGTCGGAAATAACATACAATTTTAGAAACAGTTAAGATTTGTTCGAATTGGCCACCTTTGGCACGAATAATGGCCTTCAAACGGCCGACAAAGCCATCACAAGCTGCACGAAAGTGGCTCTGCGGTATTTTGGTACTTTGGTATTTTTTAGTGCGAACCTTACTCTCTAAAATGCCCCAGGCGCAAAAGTCCAACGGATTGATATCCGGAGATCTTGGTGGCCATTGTGCGGTAGGAACATCCTTTTTAACCCATTCTTGGTTGACAAGTGCGATGGTGCTGAGTCCTGTTGGAATGTCCATGGTCTGCGGCCGAAATGTTTGTCTGCCCAGGGCTTTAGTACTGTCTTTAGGACATTTTCCCGATAATATTCGGCATTTATTTTGACCCCATTGTCGATGAATACGAGCGGGGAGCGACCATCGGCCGTTACGGCGGCCAACACCATTACCATCGACGGCGCTTGAGTTCTGGTGGCCAATCGAAGGTGTAAATTTTCAGCTGACCTCTTTGGCAAGTAAACCCGATCATTTTGTTTGTTCACAAACTGCTCAATTTGGAATGGCTTTTCATCGGAGAAAACCAAATTCGGCTTCGTGCAAGCGAAGCAACTCCTTGGCTCTTTCCAGTCTAACTTTTTTTGTGCATTGGTGCATTTTGCACTTTTTGGAACTTCAATGGCTTTAGTCCAAGCTCATATTTTAATATGTGTTGTATCCGTTCTCGCGATATGTTAAGCTCACGAGTAATTTTTCTACCGCTGCGGCGTGGATTTCGATCAAATCTGTCCTTCACTTTTCGGATCATTTCTGGTGTTGTTACCGTTTTTTTTCGTCCACTTTTTGGACGCGATGCAACACTGCCAGTATCACGGTAACGAGCAATGGTACGAGAAACAAAATATTTATTCTCATTTAAATGCTGGAGGGCTCTAACGATAGGCACTTGTGTTTTTCCACCCAAATATAAAGCAATCACACTATAACGCTTGAATTCCATCACGAATAACTTTTTTTTCTGAATGCAATAGATCAAAATGCTTTTGTAAGCTTGTAAACAATAAAATGAAATGTCACTGAAATAAATCATAATAAATAAGTCAGCTATCAGACTAGCGGTTTAGAAATGATAGCAACCTGAAGTTGGTTGCAATACATATCAGCCACCCTGTATATCATTTGCTACGAACCAAAAGTGTAACATATCGAAGGAGTGACCTAAGACCCTAAGTATGTTCGGCCGATATCAGTTTTGGGTCTTTTTAAGTCGAATGAGCAATGTTCGTCCTTCTGTCTGTCTGTCTGTCTGTCTTCTAGCTGGTGCGCAAAATAACTATCGAAAGGAGTAACCGATTGACTTCAAATTTGTTATGTGGTAATATTTTCTTGTATCTCCGGCTAAGTTCGAAGTTGGGGCATATTGGTCCACTCCTTCTAGTACCTCCCAAACAAAGTGTTAACATTTAGTGAAATATTGATTATTTAATAAGTTCTATATTACTCATTGTAATCCTCTGAAATTCTACACATGGTATTAGTTTATTAGTCACTATTACCTGGAGAAAGATGGGCGAAGTTGCCACGCCCCTTTGGGTACCTCCCACACAAATGGACAATTTTGAACCAAAAGTTAATAGCTTATAACTTTATTACCAGTGCATACAAAGACTTGCAATTTTGTACATTGTAATAAAGGGTCCGCCATCTCACGTTTTTTTTCAACTAGTGCTTATTTCGTGAATGGTAACACTTAGCTCATGTCTGATTTGACAGATAATTAGTTTTATCCTTCTGCTGAACATTGGACCGATCGTGTAGGCTACTGCATGGCCAGTCGAGGCAGCCATTTGAATGAAATTATTTTCCATTATTAACCGGAAGGATTTCAAATAAAGAAATTGGAGAAAATATTCAGCAGTTTTTTTTATAGCATTTTCAAAAAAAAAAGTTATTTGGCGGACCCTTAGTTTAATAGTACCTACAGTACATTGAAAAATGGGCATTATTGCCACGCTCCTTTTGGTACCTTCCACACAAATGGACCATTTTGTACCAAAAGTGCATATAAATACTTGAAATTTTGTACTTTTATAGTACCTAGAGTCCAGAGAAAAATTGACTTTATTGGCCCACCCCTTTTGGTACCACCAACACAAATTGACCTTTTTGTACCAAAAGTTAACAGCTTGTAACTTTAATACCAGTGCATACAAATACTTGAAATTTCATACAGTGCAATGATTTAATAGTACCTAGAGTCTAGAGAAAAGTGGCCGTAATTGGCACGCCCCTTTTGGTACCTCCCACACAATTTGACCATTTTACAACAAAAGTTAACAGCGTATAACTTTAATACCATTGAATATAAATACTTGCAATTTTGTGCAGTGTAATGCTTTTGTAGTACCTAGAGTCCAGAGAAAAGTGATTGGGACGCCCCTTTTGGTACCTCTCACACAAATGGACCATTTTGTACCAAAAGTAAACAGCTTTTAACTTTAATACCAGTACATACTTTAAAGTTAAAAATAAATAAAAATACTAATATTTTTTGAGACTTCAGGTGAGGGGATTCATTGGTCGGTTTAACCGACTGAACTTTCGTACTTGTTGTAAAGATCGGTTGAAAAATGTGGCTTATACAGTGCATATATGCCAATTCAGAGATACATATATATGGGACCTATATGTAAATCTGAACCGATTTTAATCAAAATCAATGTGGGTCGTCCTTGGGTCAAAAAAAAAGATATGTGCCAAGTTTCGTTGAGATCGGGCCATAATTGCGACCTGAACGGACGGACATAAAAAATTTTTATTTAAAAAACCTTTGTAGAAAAAATTGCTCCCCACCTCGATTTTCTTCAAATTCTCACAAATTCAGATAAGTAAAAAATTTTTAGGAGACTCAATATTTGTAAAAGTTATGGACGAAATACCGAGACTAGTCCGACAATTGCCCATTTTTCTCGAGGCGAAAAAGACTAATTAACTAATACTATGTGTACAATTTCAGAAAATTCGAATTAGTAGTATAGACGTTGTTAAAGAATCAATATTTCACTAAATGTTAACCTGTTGTGGAGGAGGTACTAGAAGGAGTGGACCAATATGGCCCATTTTCGAACATAGCCTGAGATAGAAATACATATTACCACATACAGACAGACAGATAGAGAGACGGACGGACGGACATTGCTCAAATGACTTAAAAAGGCCCAAGCGTCTTAGGTCACTCCTTCGATGTGTTACACGTTTGGCTCGTAGCAAATGAAACAATTAAACAATTTGTGGGGATAAAAAGCTAAATCGAAACAATTAAAGACGGATTAAGTTCGACTATACCGAATCTAATATATCCTCCACAATGGGTTGCATGTGAATTGTTTCGGGAACAAATAAACTCATTATAAATACCAAATTTCAGCCCAATTTTTTGAAGTTTGAGATTTTTTTGTGTCGTTAGGAGGTCAAATTGTATGGACCTAAGACTACCGTTGTTGGTGTGAAGGTTTTCGGTTATAAGTAAATCTCAGTTACCAATTTTCCGATCAGCCCGATCCGTTGACATTTGTGGTCTCTGTGGCGTTAAGAAGTAAAATCGGAGAGATGCTATATGTGGGGGCTTTATCAAAATATGGACCGATATTGCCCATTTTCAATCCCAATTTACCTGCAGCTACAAGAAGTATCTATACCGAATTTCAGCCACCTCGCTCAAGTATTATAGATTGTAGCATGATTACAAACAGATGGACGGACGGACATGGCAAAATCGTCTTAGAAATTTAAGAAGATTAAGAATATATATTAGGGCGTGTTAATTTTCTTTCTTTTAAATCGTATAGCAAAAACGTAAACTACATAAAATCCAAAGACAATTCTCCGAAGAAACCATGTATCTAAAATAAAATCCTAATCCGCGCCTCTCGACTTGAAAATGTATACGCCCTTCTTTGCCAAAAAAATAAATGTTAGAAAAAATAGCTTTTTCCAAAAAGTTTATATTTTTTTTACATTTAAAATTTTTGTTCATTAAAAAAAATATTCACCCAAGTAAAAAAGTTTGTATATAATTTTACATTTAATACTTTTATAAGGAACATAGATAACAAATTTTCTTTCATAATTTAATTAAAAAGATTGGAAATACCAAAAAAAATTGCACTCAAAAAATTGTTTTCAGTATTTATAAAATAACCTTATTTTATTTCGATAAAAAATTATTATTTTTTAAGGCAAATAAAAACGTGAAACGTGTTTTAACTATTTTTTTATATAGAACGCAGATCAGAGGAGATGCAAATTGGGGTTCAACTGATTTTTTGACAATTGAATATTTTGATTAGTCTCAAGACAAAACCTGTATTGTATAAACTATAATATAACAAGTAGTGATGTCAAACGGGAAATCCCGATCCCGAAAATCCCGAATCCCGGGATTTTTTAAAATGAATCCCGGGATATTTTAATAATAATATGTGAAGCTGTCCTCGTATAAAATATTAAGTGAAAGATTGATAATCTCTGTCGAAAATGTAAACTAAAGAAGCAAATTGTTAACATCAAAAAACATTGACATAATCCGCTGAAAATGCAGAAATTTGGAGAAGAATTACAAAATATATCATAAATGTAATTATAAATAAGTAAACTTAAAACAAGAACACAAATAGAGTTTGTTTCGCACAAACGATCATTGTGATCATTGTATTCTATTCTTTCAAATTTATGAAAAAATCCTACTATAAAATCTGATGTGGATCGACAAAACGGAGTTAGTCAAACTGATTTCTCAATTTGAAAAAAATATTTTTCGTGCTTTAATGAAAGAAAATTATAACATCAATAATGATTCAGACGACGAACTGAAATTGGACCAAAATTATTTCATAGCTAAGATGTTGTGAAATATTTTAGTAAAAGTTAGTATTTTTTATCAAATGTTAATGTATGCGTTAGCTGTTTTTATCGTTATTTAAATTAATTAAAATTATATTAAAACTGAACTAAAATGTTTGTATTCCATTTCGAAATATCACATTATAAAGAATGAAAAAATCCAGATTTATCCCGAAAATTCCGGGATATCGAACAATTTCGTACTGTAATATGAAATACACGAATTAATCCGTCAATTTGTATGGGTGATACCAGAGCGGGTTTAACAAATACTCCTATTTTTCGCTAAACACCAAACTTCAAATATATTGCACTGTATCGAATTGTAAGCTGGTATATTAAAGTTATGATCTACTCAATTTTGGTATGATTTGGCCATTTTGTGTGGGAGGTACCAAAAGGAGCGCGTTGATAAAGCCTATTTTTCATAGGGCTATATGTACTTTAAAAATATAACACTGTTCAAAATGTTGTTGTATTTTGTGCTATAAGCTCCTACCTTTTTGGAGATATAAACTTTATACCTTTTGGTATAAAACGGTACATTCACTGGATTGTAGGTACTATGAAACCATTACACTGTACAAAATTCCAAGTCTTTTTGTGCATAGGTATTCAAGATATAACCTGTTAACTTTTGGAGCAAAATGGTCCATTTGTGTGGGAGGTACCAAAAGGGGCGTGGTAACTTCCTCCATTTTTCTTGAGGTGATAGTGACTAATAAAATAATATTATGTGTAGAATTTCAGAGGATTGAAATGAGTAGTATAGAAGTTATTAAGTAATCAATAATTCACTTAATATTAACACTTTGTGGGGGAGGTACTAGAAGGAGTGGACCAGTATGACCCATCTTCGAACTTAGCCGGAGATAGAAGAAATTATTTCCACGTACCAAATTTGAAGTCAATCGGTTACTCCTTTCGAGAGTTATCGTGCGCACCAGCCAGCAGACAGACAGACGGACGGACGGACATTGCTCATTCGACTTAAACCGACCTCAAACGGCTATCCGCCAAACATACTTAGGGTCTTATGTCACTCCTTCGATGTGTTACACTTTTGGCCCGTAGCAAATGACATATACCCTCGTATCACTAAAGTGAGGGTATAATAAAACATAGTAAATTTCAAAAAAGAAGATAATTTTAGCGAAATAATAGGAAAAAAAAAATTCAAGTCGAGAGGCGCGGATTAGGTTTTGATTTTAGACCCAAGGTTTCTTCGGAGAATTCTCTTAGAATTGAATGTAGATTATGTTTTTGCTATACGATTTTTAATTTTTTTTCATCCGTACAAATCAACCCGCCCTAATATATATATGGGGTCTCAGATTGAGTGACAAATTGAATATACCTCACATCCTATGGTGGAGGGTATACAAAATTAAAACAATTTTCTTAAACATTTGTGTACACTCCACACGGGGCAAAATCGCCTTTTCTGATATGTTTGAATCGAAAGATAATATATTTGGAACACAAATTTTTAAATATTATATATTTCTGAGCAAATAAATTTTATTTGAAAATCAATAAAATATATTTAGAACTCGTATATTAATATGTTACAACATATAGTGTGTTTGAATACAAATTAAATTATTGTTTAGGAATTTATCCAAATATTTTTTTTTTAAAAAAGATTTTCGAAACTTTCGTTGTATTTTCGAATTTCAGTTTTAATTTTTTTTGGTTTCGAATTGAACATCCCTGTTATGATACCAAATGCAGCATTAACTTCTGTTTTAAATCAAACAATTAAATTTCTGAGTATTCCAAGCCATCATTAGTTGTCAGTCATCCAAGTAATATATTTCGATACAAGATTATACGATTTCAATAATTATTATTTATTATTTTTACGACATGAACGATTTCTAAAAAATTAACTTTGAATTACTGAACAATTTAACACAGTTTAGATATTTTCTAAATACTTAAATGCAAATAAACACATATTGGGATGTAAACAAAGATTGGTTTAGAACAATATCTTCCCAAATATATAATGTTCCCAAATATAATTTTTGTGTACCAAATATCATATGTTTAGAAAGTACCCTAAATATATATATGTTTCAAGCCCAATATGTTTGGGACAATTTACTACATTTTGTCACAACGTTTGTAACTCCTCCAAATATTGATATGAGACCCCATAAAGTATATATATTCTTAATCGTCGCCAAATTCTAAGACGATTTAGCCATGTCCGTTCATCCGTCTGTTGTAATCACGCTGCAATGTATAATACTTGAGCTAAGTGCCTGAAATTTGGGATTCAAAATGGCCAATATTGGTTAATTTTTTGTTGTAGCGAAGCATTTCTCCGATTTGACTTTTTAACGCCACAGAGACCACAAATTTGAACTGATCGGGCTGAAAATTGGTAGCAGGGGTTTATTTCACACGAACAACCGTAGTCATAGGTCTTTGTTTTGATACACGGGGGAAAATCGATATTTTTGATATGTTTGAATTGAAAGAAAATATATTTGGAAGCGATTTTTTCAAATACTATATATTTATTAACAGATAAATTTTATTTGAAAATCAAGAAATCTTGTTTGGAACGCATATATTAATATATTAGAACATAATATATTTGCTAACTGACTTTCACAAATAAAATATGTGTGTACCCACAAACAAAATTATTGTTTAAGAAGTTTTCCAAACATATTTTATTTAAAAAAATTTTTAAAACTTTGCTGATTTTTTCGAATTTTAGTTAGTTTTTCCAAGTTTTCGTTTTAAACGTTATAGCTAAAAAATGTCTTTTAATTTATAAATATTCCAATTCATCACTTTTTGTCAATCCATCAATGCAATTTATATTCACGAAAGATTATACGATTTAAGTTTTAATTAAATTTTAAAAACATTTAAAATTTATAAAAAAAATTATCTTTGAGCACCTGAAAAACAGAAAACTTGTCTTTAAATCAAGGCATTGATACATTGCCAAAATAATTAAATACAAATTAATCTTTGTTTCGGAAACACTAGTTCCAAATAAAAAAATATTACATATTTTTGTTTAGAACAATATTCTTCCAAACATATAATATTTATGTGTGTCAAATATTATATATTTGGAGTGTACTCTAAACATATGTATATTTCAAGCCGAATATGTTTGGGACAATATACTACAGAAGCGTGTATATCCCCCATACAAAGGTCCCTATAAATTTGACTTCGTAACGCCACAAAAACCTAAATTTTCAACGGATTGGACTGAAATTTTGTATAATGAGTCTATTTGTATCCGAAACATTCACATGCGATCCATGGTGGAGGGTATATAAGACTCGACTTGGCCGAACCTTATCCGTCTTTATTTTTTTTACTACACGGGGCAAAATCGCCTTTTTTGATATGTTTGAATAGAAAGAAAATATATTTGGAACACTAATTTTTAAATATTATATATTTCTGAGCAAATAAATTTTATTTGAAAATCAATAAAATATATTTGGAACTCGTATATTAATATGTTACAACATATAATATTTGCAAACTAAATTTCTCAAATAAAATATGTATTTGAATACAAATAAAATGATTGTTTAGGAATTTCTCCAAATATATTTTATTTAAAAAAGATTTTCGAAACTTTTGTTGAATTTTTCGAATTTAAATTTTATTTTTTTTGGTTTGACCCTCCCAGTTATGATACCAAATGCAGCAATAACTTATGTTTTAAACCAATCATTTAAAATTTCTGAGTATTCCATGCCATCATTGGTTGTCAATCCTCCAAGTATATATTTCGATCCAAGTTTATATGATTTCAATTATTATTATTATTTTTTATATTTAAGACGTTAAAATTTTTGAAAAAATTAACTTTGAATTACTGAAAAATTTAACACAATTTAGATATTTTCTGAATACTTAAATGAAAATAAATATTTGTTTCGGAAAAAATATTCCAAAATAAACACATTGGGATGTAAACAAAGATTTGTTTAGAACAACATCTTCCCAAATATATAATTTTTGTGTGTACCAAATATTATATGTTTAGAGTGTATCCCAAAGATATATATGTTTCAAGCCGAATATGTTTGGGACAATATACTACAGAAGCGATTTTTTTTCAGCGTGTACTTTTTTCGTGTTTGAGATACCAAATTACACCAGAAAATTTTATGTACAACTCTATGGCAAACATTTTGTAAGTTAGTGTAATTGGTGTATTATGATTTGATACGTTTTTAATAAATATATAGAATTAGTGCTTAGAGATTTTTTATAGTTCATACATTTTGTATGCAAAAAAATTCTCACATCACAATTTAGTACAGATTACAAAACTTGTGTACTCGTATAATGAAGTTTCGAATTAAGAGGAAATTAATTTCAGCAATGTAGTTTGGAGAGATTTAATTTTGTAAATCTATGTTTAAGTTTTTGCCTTTAGCAAAGTTATTTTATATTCTTTTAATTTATTTGATTTAATTCAACTTCTTTGTCAATTGTGGGAGGGCAAGTGTATGCTTTTTTGCCTCTCTTACATCCAATTGTTTCTCATATGTTACCTTGTAATAGAATGAATGTGTGTTGTTGGTTACGACCTCCATTATGAGTTGTTTGGTCATCCATTGGTGTGGTACTGGGAAACCCATAAAATAGTTCAGTCTGTCAGTTGGAATGGCCACCTCCACTTGTTTGCATAAAAAAACCATTGCAAAACTATGTAAGCTACTCCGTCCATATGTAGCTTGTCTTACAGCGATTCCTCTACTATAAAGCATGCAAATTCGATCAACATTTTATGAAAATATTAAATTTGTATGGAATTCTTTTTTTCTTTCTTTTTCAAAAGTTTTGTGAATAACATTTGTTTGGGTTGACAGATAATTACCGATTTTTTTTTGCTTATAATTTGAAATATTCGCAATTTACAAAGGTAATGTCCCTTAATGCATCCTAAGTCGATTTAACATACTTTGCAATCAAGGTACCTATACATATAAAATGTTCGTTTCCTGCTATGACGTTAAATTACCTATTTGGAAATTTTTGAGGCAGTCATACAAAAATGTTTCACTCATCAAAACCTATCTACGAGTTCAGTAATTAGAAATATTTCTGAAGAAGATAACTGTATTATGCACACTTCAAAGTTTGTTGTTTCGTCCCATTCTATTCGTCAATTTTTCCAATTTTACATATGTTGAACATTGACATCAATCCTAAGCTAAAATTCTATTTTAAGACATGGCAATCTTATATGATGTGGAGCGATATGTTTGCAAGTGGCTCGTATTACCTGACCAATTTTATGATTACCTTTGAAAAAAATCAAAGTGTACAACACGAAGGACTGGGCAGTTGCTTTCTAAACCCACACATTTCGTTTCAAATTAAGTCTATCTCGGTAGATACTCGTATATTGCAGATGTTTTATGTTTTTGTTTAAGTTTTTATTAAATGATGTTAATGTTCATGTTTATGTCCTTGTTGACTTTGTGACCGATGTTCTATGTTCATGGTGTACTGCAGATGATGGGAACAACTGATGATGTTGACAATGCTGATGTTATTTCAGCTGTGCTCAGCTCATCTCTACATTATTCAAATAACTAGTGTAGATTAGACCAGGTCGGCATATTTACTTAAGTGGAATAGATTTACAATGGGAATACGTAAAAATGGGAGGATTTCGAAAAAAATGAGACATCCCAGCAAAATTTCTCATTTCCAAATAATCCGACGAGTAACCAAAGTTCGATAATGATAAGTACTTATTATTTAGCCACTTTTCTCATTATTTTACCATGGAGATGTCATTGGAGGAAAGTACTTCCCAAAATCATATAATAAAGTAGCATAATAAGTACTTATTTGTAGCATAGCATGCCACTTAAATATGCGCTTATATTTTCACGATTTTAAGTATTTGAATAATGCATTACCATTCCTCATGCCAGATTCGAATTTCTGAACCAAAACCTCCAGTTGAAAAATTCTTCAATGATTTAACTTACGACATACGGAAATATTTATATTATTTTTGATTCAAATCTGCACGAAACATTAAAATTTCCAAAATGACTTTGATAACAAAAAATCACTTATTTCATTATTAATAAGCCGAAAGTAATGCCGTGAATAATGAGATGTCATTATGTGGTAATGCAGGGAATAATGACAGGTACTTACCAAGATTTTGCTGGGATACAACAGAAACGTGGAAATTGGCAAATCTATACACGGGGCAAAATTGCATTTTTTGATTTGTTTGAATCGAAAGAAAATAGACTTGGAACACAAATTTTTAATTATTAAATATTTTCGAGCAAATAAATTTTATTTGAAAATCAATAAAATGTATTTAGAACGCATATGTTAATATATTAGAATCAAATATATTTGCGAACTAATTTTCTCAAATAAAATATGTGTTTAAATACAAATAAAATTATTGTTTATGAATATTTCCAAAAATATTTTATTTAAAAAAAAGATTTTCAAAACTTTGCTGAATTTTTCGAACTTTAGTTATTTTCCATGTTTTCGAATAATGCTTTCCTATTAAAAATGATATACTTAGCATTAACTTCTATTTGAAACCACTTATTTTTGTTTTCTAACTATTCCCAGTCATTATTTTCAATTATAAAGAAATTTTACTAACATTAAAAATTTCTAAAAATTACCTTTCAATTGCTGAAAACTTAAAACAATTAAAAATTAGATATATATTCACGCAAATAGATCTTTGTTTGGGAAATAACATATGCAAATAAAAAATATTAGGATGTAAACATAGTTCTGTCTAGAACAACATCCTCCCAAACATATAATATTTGTATGTGTCAAATGTTATATATTTGGAGTGCACCCTAAACATATATATGTTTCAAGCAGAATATGTTTGGGACAATATACTACAGAGGCGATTTTTTTTCAGCGTGTAGGAGAGTAATGGGGAGAACAGAACAACTATGACGGACTTCTGAGCTAAATATTATGAAAAATACCTGCAACAAGCCGTTCAGTTAGGCCAAATCTATTGGGTTCACTTATGACTGGGATGTCTATAAAGATCAACTCTAGACCTATAAAAGGGAGCTTAGGAAGGCGCAAAGACGCTTTTGTTACAACTTCTATGGAGAAGTGGAAAATGCCTTAGACGCCGCAATGCAGAGGAAAACAAACAACTGGACTAAAGCAGCAAGCAGTCGCTTTAAGCAGTGCTCGACACTCGCCAACAGAACTCGAGGAACAGCAGGACCAACATGATAGCGAGTGAACTGCCAGCGTCGCAAGCCGTTTAAATCACGTGGACATGACGCCATTGCCACGGCAGAAAAGCAGAGAATGTTATATAGTCCATTATAACTCTGGCTGGAGAAAATTTATGAAGGCTGTGTCAGTCTCTCATATATCCCCAATCGATGGAGGGATACCAAAGTGGTATTCATACCCAAAGCGGGACAGATATCGCACACTAAGCCAAAGTACTGCAGACAAATTAGCCTATCCTCCTTTCTATTGAAAGGTCTGTAGAGACTTTTAGATTATTTATTAATGAAAAGCAGGATACAAAACTGCTGTCGGGAAACCAAGGGAAAGTCTACAGAATCTCCCTGCACGATCTTGTAGGCACTATCGAATCGCCCCTGCATTTCAAGGAACACACAATGGTGGCTATTCTTGACATTCACTCAGATGCTGTAATTGCGGCGCTGCCACATCTAAGGCTGAACTCAAATTGTATAGCAATTCTTGGCTTCACAACTCAAACAAGGTTTGAGAATAGAGGGGCCTCACAAGGAGGAGTACTGTCTCCACTAATTTGGAAGCTAAGAGGGCGGTCCGAAAATTAGTCAAACTGACATATAGATGGCGGTTTGAAAAAAAAATACTTTCGTGTAAAGTAGAAACCTTCAAAAACATATAATTTAATTTTAAAGGCGCCATATTGTTTAGTTTTTTGAGCACTCAAAAGTAAACGATCTCAGAGAAATTGTAAACATTGAAAAAATTGGTGACCGATATGTAATAACCGAGCTGGATTCTATTTTGGGGGAGTCTGCTGCTTCGTTTCGAGTTTTAACGGGGCCGTACGAGCTGCCAGAATTGAATTTTACTGGCCAAAGCCCTAATTTTTTGACATCACCGATTTCTAAAATGTTGATGTTACTGAATAGTAAACTTATTAAAACTAATAGATCAAAATATTTGTAATTGCGGGAGTGGCGTGCTGCTGAAAACACATATTTTATGTTATTTAAAAAAACGTTAGGTTAGGTTAGGTTAAAGAGAGTAGACGTTTAAACGTCTCATGTCTATGGACATACACTTAAGTCAGTGGTTCTGCCTGGTATGGTTTTTATACCTCACGAGTTACAGAAAAGCGGTACTAGACACGAATTTTCTCAGTATATTGCAGTCATATCCTCTGACGCAAGTTTTGTAAATTTCTGTAGAAGGAAATTGTCATTTCTCAAAAACTATTATCGTTACCGGTTAGGATAGTATTCTTTAAGACATGGTATACTGTATTTCTACTGTTTACAAGTGCTGTGTTATTATATGTTTCCTCAGTTCGTATAATTTAATCAAATTTCAATTTTAGAAGAATAGAACTTCTGTAGGTCAAAAGTGGTCAAAGCGATTTTTCTACCAGTAGAAAGATGAAAGTGTCCTCTTTAAGCCCATAAATACTTTTGTACCCGTCTTGACCTGTCTTTAGAACACTTTTTAATTTAAATGATATTACTCTGAAAAAATTGTTTTCCTCTTTTTAATTTACCTTAAGTTGTGTGTGTTACATCATATAGTTAGTTATATATCATTTATTTAACAATATTTAAAAAAAATCTTTTTTTAAATTTTCGAGGAAAAAAAATGTTTGTGTATTTTTTTTTAATTTTTTAAAATTTATTATTGAAATGGTTTATTTATGCACGTATGACCCTCTTTTAATAAATAAAGAAGATAAAAAAAAACAAAAACCCACAATTCCGTGAAAAATATTAAAAAAAATCTAAAGTTCAACTTTGACCTTGAATTCCTCAATAACTACTGAACCGTTGAATTCCGTGAAAAATATTTAAAAAATTCTAAAGTTCAACTTTGACCTTGAATTCCTCAATAACTACTGAACCAATTTTATTGAAATTGAATCTGGAGCAAAGGATTAAGGATTTCTCTAAAAAAAAAAACTACTATAAGAAATATTTCACATTTGGTAGAAATATTTCTTATAGTTGCAGGTTGTTTTGGGTTTGATAATGGGCCATATCGCTCCATGTTTTCATATAGCTCCCATAACGAGGTCGCTTCATATTTTCTGATAGTTACCCTATAGAGGTCGCTCCAAAATATACGTATTTACGCCATAAATACTATATTTTCTAAGCATTTTAACTTAATCTTTGCAGTTTGTATTTAATTAAGACAGTAAAGTTTTTTTTTAAACCAGTTCATATTGTGTTATAATCCACCTATAGATGTCGCTCCCAAAAAGGCTTATTTTAGTCATAAACATAAAATTTTCTAAGAAATTTAGCTGAAACTTTGAATTTGCGGCCTAAAACTGTCAGCGTTTGTTTTTTTTTAATAATTTACTTAAACAAAAACGATCGTTTCATGATTTGCTCCATATCCAAAGATTTTTCCAGTAATAATATTGAATGCGATCCATGGTGGAGGGTATGTAAGATTCGGCATGGCCGAACTTAACGCTTTTAGTTGTTTCATCCATTTTTATACCCTACACCACACTGTGGTACACAACACAAGTTATAAACTTTGTGCATTTGCCTGTAATACATAAAACGAGAAGAAATAGAGCCATCAGTTATTATACCGATCGACTTAGAATTACTTTCTGAGTCGATTTAGCTATGTCCGCCCGTCTGTGCATGTATTCTCGTAATCACAGTACGGGTCGAAATTATGGTCCGCTCTCAACGAAAATTAGACATTTCTTTCTTTAAGCCAAGGTTGATCCCTATTAAATTGGATTAAAATCGGTTCAGATTTACATATAGCTCCTATATGTATGTACCTCCGGTTCGGCACAAATGCACTGTATAAGCAACATTTTTTAACCGATCTTTAAAAAAAATGCCAGAGAAAAGTTTCTTGACAATACTAAATTTGAGGAAAATCGGTTCAGATTTAGATGATATAGCCCCCATGTATATGTTAATACCGATTTGGCTCTATAGAAATTGTACTTTATTTTCGGATCATTAAACCAGTAAGGAAAGACAGTAAGGAAAGACAGGAAAGACCGACTATATAATACCCTACAACTACCTTCCAATGCGAAAATGGGCATTGCGATAATAATTTGGCAGTGTTCATACATGTAATAAGCAAACTCTCTGCCGATTTTCGTACTGATTGGATATAAAACACGGTTTCTACAGTCAAACATGTCAAATCGGGTGTAACATATGTATGGGGGCTATATCTAAAACTGAACCAATTTTCCCCGAATTTGGCAGTGTTTATTCATGTAAAAGGAAAACTCTCTCTGCCAAATTTCGTACTGATCTGATTTAAAATACAGTTCCTACAGCGCTTACATGTCAAATCGGGTGAAACATATATATGGGGGCTATATCTAAATCTGAACGGATTTTCTCCGAATGTGGTACTGTTCATTCACGTAATAATCAAACTCTCTCTGTCGAATTTCATAAAGATCGGATGTAAAATGTGGTTTCTACAGCGCTTACAATCGGTTGAAACATATATATGGGGACTATATCCAAATCTGAACCGATTTTAACCAATTTCAATAGGGATCGTCCTTGGGCCAAAAAAGAGCACTATGCTAAATTTCATCACAATCGGACCATAAATACGACCTGCACTTTGATTACAAGAATACATGGGCAGACGGACAGACAGACAGACGGGCGGACAGACAGACGGACAGACGGACATGGCTAAATCGACTCAAAAAGTGATTCTGAGTCGATTGGTATAATAAACAATGGGTCTATCTCTTCTCCTTTTAGGTGTTACAAACAAATGCACAAGGTCATAGTACCCTGTACCACAGTGTGGTGTAGGGTATACAAATTTGGCAGATAGAAGTTTCTTAATTTAGGAACGAATACTGCTTAATTGCGGATAATAGATTTAGATATAGTCACATATAAATGTTCCTGCCTATTAAGTACTTAAGTGCTATTAAAACTGTGTTTAACGTCCGATCTATATATAATTTGGCAGACATTAAGTTTTTGATTAAAGTTGATGAAAATTTGTTTTGTTTATGTAAAGTATCTATTTATTCCTTTCGAATCTTGATCTATGAAAGAATACTGCTCGTTTTAAGGTTTGTTAATTGAAACGAAACCAATTATTCCAGGTGTAGGGTATTATACAGTCGGCCATGTCTGACTTTATGTCTTTCCTTACTGGTTTATGGTTATTTTTGTGCCAGTAAAACTATTTTTTCGAAAAAATATTTGTTAACGCCTGTTACTAAAGCACTGTTTCTACGTGAAAGGGTTATTACAACATTTGTAGCAATTAACCTGTTTAGGACATCATATTCATGTTTAGGACATCATATTACACCAAAAAATTTTATGCAAAGCCCTTCGACAAAATATTTGTAAGCTTTTGTTTTCTAATAACTTTTAAGCTATATCTAAATATCCTGTAATTGCACATATGGTAATAGTTTACATATATGTCGTTATCACCCTGAGGAAAATGGGTTAATTTGTTCCGCCCGTTTTGGTACCTCCCAAACAAAGGGACCATTTTCTTCAAAAAGTTAACAGTTTACAACTTTAACACCCTTAGATACAAATACTTAAAATTTTGTGCCGTACAATGTCTTGTGAAAAATGGGCGTTGTTGCCACTGCCCATTTGCCATATAAGCTGTATAGAAACCGAAATTATCACCAAAGCTTTAAGAAATTTGTAAAGGTAATGTAAACTTCTGCAAAAATATCGTGAACCTGTGGCAAGATCTAACGTCCGTATATATAGGCAGTTAAAGCGGCGTTTAAGCCATATTTTGCATCAGATCTTTATAAAATCCGGCATTACTTCAGATTTTGGATAAAGCTCCCTTAAAAATCGCTTTCTTAAAAATCAAAAATATTTATGAAAGAAATACTACTATATTTTGTAACTAGATTTAGTTAGATGAGTCCTTTATTCAGAACTGTCAGATCTGAATATCATTTCTTGTATTTGGGTACTCTGATATTAAAGAAATACATTTAAGATTTTGGTTGATTTGGGTAATTTCGGTAGTTTGTATAGATGTTTATAAACTTTTTTTGTTGAATTTTTTTTTTATTTATTTCTTTTTCTGAATAGAGAAACTTTCATGAATATTGTGTAAAAATGTAAGGTGAATCGGACCATCACCAACCTACTAACAAAGGTTCAGAGAACAGCCTGCCTGAGCATAAGCGGAGCCTTAAGGACTACAACGACCGAGTCTCTACAAGCCTTACTCCATATACTGCCGATTAATATTGTGGCGAGAGAAGTTGCAACCAAAGCGGCAATAAGATTAAACTGTCTATCAATGTGGAGGTACAAAAACTACGGTCACATGAGGATATCAAAGTGTAGTTAACCGACCGAGTGGACTATATATCAAAGGTGCGCACCTTTGAGAAGAACTACATCACTATGATACCAGCCAGGGATGAATGGGATGGCAGAATACCCGGAAATAGAAACCATCTCCACTTCTATACGGATGGTTCGAAGCATGATGAAAAGGTTGGTTTCGGAGTACACTGTGAAGAACTTAATTTGGATATAGCTCACAGACTACAGGATACCTGCAGTGTCTATCAAGCCGAAATAATGGCAATATGGGAAGTAGCCAAGTGGCTGAGTCGCAACATAGTAACCAACACTGGCGTTGTAATTTACTCGGACAGCCAGGCTGCCATCAATTCTCTGGAGGCAACATCCCTAAATTCACAAACAGCCCTCGACTGCCGCAGATCTCTTAACGAGATGGCTGAACAGTTTAATATACACGTCATATGGGTGCCTGAGCACAGGGATATCCCGGGGAACTGCAAAGCCGATGAACTTGCTAGGAAAGGGACGACATTACAAATTCTCGAAGAATTTGCATATATTGGTGCTCCACTATCCACGTGCAAGCTTTGGCTTAGGCAAGAGGCAATAAGCAGTCCAACGAAAGATGGCCAGAAATCGGCACCTGCAGAGTAGCTAGACAAATCTAGCCAAGGTATGACCTGAGAAGATCAAAATATCTCCTCGCACTAGAGAGACAAAGATTGTCTACGTTAGTATCAGTTCTGACGGGACACTGCTTGATCGGCGAACACGCCAAAAGATTGGGTATTGACTCCAATGACTTCTGCAGAAGCTGTGGAGATGAGAAAGAAGTGGAGAGCATTGAGCACTTGCTATGCGACTGCCCCGCTCTGAGTAAACGACGACTGGACATCGTCGGCTTTTCTAGGCAGCCTAACAGATCTTTCCAGTTCCGATATTCGTACTATCGACAAATTTGTATATCAAACAGGTTGGTTTCGATGAGGGTCATTTCAGCCCGTGGAGACCTAAACCGGTCTATGTGAGCTTGTATAACAAATACGGCTGCCACCCTAATCTAAACATAAACCTAAGGTGAATCGGAGCAAAACTAACGAAGATACAACAGTCCTAGCAACCGCGCCTCATATGTTACTTAGTATTTTAGAAAAACTTTAAAGCGTTTTTTCCCACAACCCATGTTTTTAAAAACGGTGCCCCTCATATCCCCAAAACTACTGAACCGATCCATTTGAAATTTTTAACATTATTTCTTTACATATTTTACGAGGTAAAGATGTCGAGTTTTTTGTAAATTTGTTTTTTTTTTGTTAACAATAACCAATTAGTCGAGTTTTACTCGCAAAAATCGCATTTTACACTTCAAAGTGTTCCCAAAAATTGAAAAATTTAAATTTCGAAAAAAACTCTACAACGTTACCTGGCTATAACTAAATAAATTTATTTTTTTAATATCAGAAGTTCCGGTATCGAGTTATGAGGGACACCGCAATTCAACTTTTTATCGAGATGCTTCCTCATTAATGCTGTCGTTGCCATATTTTTTTAAATTCACGAATTAACGTTACCGCCCTTAAGGGGACTATATCTAAATCTACTAAATATTAACCTTTTATGGAAAAAATTAAAATGGAAATTAAAGATATGGGCGAATGATTTTAGTGGAATCAAAAAATGTACATAGGTTTTCTTCCGACTCAATAAACATTTAAAGCAAATTGGGACATTTTATTCATAAATGCGGTAAAAAATGCAAAAAAAAAAAATCGCATTGGACATTTAAGTCCCAGTGGTAGTCAAAGAGTTACAATTTTACAAATTTTGAAGCAAGTTAAATATGCATATACTTATACTGTCCTCACGCTAAGTGGAAGCTATACATGTAATTAGCTTATTTTAAACTTATTTTGCCACAAAGTAAAAACAAAAATAGAAATATTCTGCCGAAAGACCCATATGCTCGACATTATATATTCTCAAAGTTACTTTTTTGTTGTTCAGGTCTGTCATTTTTTCTGAAGATAAATGATTTTGATTTTTGTGAAGACTGAACTGTCATTTTTTGTTGTTTCATTTGAATGATTTGTGTATTATTTTTTTGTCTGTTCTCTTCTGCTGTCAGTTGTGAGTTGTGTTTCCTCTTCAACATTTATGTGCACAAATATTATTATTCATAAGGATTTTTTGTTAGATTTTGTTGTTGTTATTGTCTTTTTTACAGCACATCCATCACATTTTCAGCTGTAAAATGATATTAACCTTTTTATACCCTCCACCATAGGATGGGGGGTATATTCATTTTGTCACTCCGTTTGTAACACCTCTAAATATTGATCTGAGACCCCATAAAGTATATATATTCTTAATCGTCGTAAAATTCTAAGACGATTTAGCCATGTCCGTCTGTCCGTCCGTCCGTCTGTGGTAATCACGCTACAGTCCGCAATAATAGAGCTAGGTTGATCAAATTTGGTACAAATACTTCTTATAGTTGCAGGTTGTTTGGGATTGCAAATGGGCCAAATCAGTCCATATTTAGGTGTTATTTTCTTTAGGTTTGAGTTATGGTGTGAGGTCACATGCTATCCATGGTGGAGGGTATATAAGTTTCGGCATGGCCGAATTTAACGCTTTTACTTGTTTTTGCTAGTTTATTAACACTGTTATGTTTTTTTGTCGTATTTTACTTTAGGAAAAATTTATACAATTCACGTAATAAGGAAATGTTAGCGTTTTAGTCATGTCAGTTAGTTTTGTGACCAAAAATTGAGGATATGGACCTGGACGATATGTGGTTCCAACAGGATGGTTGCGCTTTATGGGCAATTACGTAAAAACTTGTAAAAAAAGACATAAAAACAAAAAAATAAACATTTTACTTTTCGTTTAAATCCAAAAATAAGAAAAGTAATCAACTAGTTTTCTAATGTTGATTTCGTTTGTGCAAAAAAAATTTAAAATTTTTTTAACATTTTACACTGAAAGCGCATGTTTAGGTTCGTTTGTAAAAATGATGCAGCCGTATGAACGGATTTTGATTTAGTTTGTAAAATTCCGCTAATGCGAAAATATCGCACTTTCCACAGTTGGCACAGTCCACGGTGTGGAGTCTTGCACCGTCAAAAACTGGTCTTCACAACCAATCCTAAATGAAAGCGTAAATTCATAATGCACTACCAAATGGTTGCGGCATAAGATATGGGTTGTACTCACCGCTCGATTTTTGTTCGATTGTGCGCATGCAAAATGTGAAATTAGCAGAGGCTGCAGGGGGATCTTAAAATGTGGCAAAATGATGAGGTGGCATTATTTTTCAGAAACGAAATCACCATTAGCATAAACATTATACAAAGTTTCACTAAAATCCGTGACATGAGCCAAAAATACGGTGATGACTTAACATGGAAATGCCCATATTCGAGTATATTTTTATATCCTACACCACACTGTGGTACTCGTACAGGGTATTTCTAAGTTTGTTTGTTGGCAGATGTTTGTAACACCTAGAAATACTACAGCTAGACCCACATTATAGTATACCGATAGCTGAGTCGATTTAAAAACGTGTTTCCGTCCATCCGTCAAAAGTTGTCCGTTGAGTACAGGTCGCAACTTCACTCCGATTGTGCTGAAATTTTGCAGTTTGAAGTCTTTATTACTTGGAATGAAGCCTATTGGATTTTGAAGAAAATTGGTTCAGATTTAGATATAGCTCCCATATTGCTACATTAAGAAACTCAAATAACTGTTTTTTTCAGTGTATGGAATTCAGTTTTCTTTTATTCATATTAAAGCTCATTAAATTTAATTAAATATAGCTTAATTAGTTTTAAAAATAATGGAATTTAAATGCCCCCCCCTGCTCGTTGATGCATGTGCGGCATCTTACCAAAAAGTTGTTCATTACTACTTGGAGAGTTGAGACGGGAATAGCCGCAATTGTTTCTCGAATGGATTGCTTTAGTTCATTAAAATTTTTTGGTTTTGCTTTGTAGGCTTCCTGTTTGCAATAACCCCACAAGAAAAAGTCAGGTGCAGTAAGGTCAGGCGACCTGGGGGGCTAACGGAAAGTGGAGTTTCAGGATATCAGCTTATTGGAAAATTTTCGCCGGAATTCTGCCATAACTGGCCGAATTCCAAGCGAATCGGGAAGTCTGCTGAGTTCACTTTCTTGGCCATTTGAATTTTATATGGGAATAACTCCAAATCTTTGTGCATAATTGACTGCAATGACTGTCTGCTTATACCCATTTGAGCAGATAAGGTTCTTCTCGAAACTCTTGGATTGTTTTGTATGGCATCAGCTACAGCAGCGATTGTTTCCTGCGTCCGAACTGAAGGGTTTCGATGGTAAGGTCTTCTGTTGACTGTCCCATGCTCGGAAAAATTGTTAACAAGTCTCTTTATGGTCCATGTGCTCTGAGGATTGCCGCCAAACGTGCCCCTATACTCTCTTTGAACCGAAACTACGGACTTCAGTGCGCAATAGCGGCGGACAATCCAAATTCTTGTTTCAGTGTCCCAGTTATCCCAGTTATATGTTGTTAAATCTAAAAATCAATCTGCAAAATAAAAAAAAATTAACCAGATTCATTAAATAGAAAAAAAGTTATTAATTTTTTTTTTGGTAGCAGCTTTGATCAGCCACCCTGTATATCTTTCGTCCGATTTGACCCGTTTTCCTTACAGAAGCTGTATTTTACATCCAATTATTCTTAAATTTAGCATGGTGGAGTTTCTTGATCCGTTTACCAACTTTGCTGAATTTGAAGAAAATTGGTTCAGATTTAGATATAGCTCCCATATAAAGTTTCGTCCGATTTGACCCATTAGATCTATAGACGCTGTAGTTTAGATCCAATCGTTTTGAAATTTAGCATGTTAAGTTTATTAATACATGGAGCAACATTGCCGAGTAAGAAGAAAATCGGGTTTAACCTATAGCTCCCATATATATATTTCGTCCGATTTGGCCCATCAGCCCTATACAGACTGTATTTTACTCCCAATTGTTTTGCAATTTAGCATGGTAGAGTTTATTTATCTATGGATCAACATTGATGAATGTGAAGAACATCGGTTCAGATTTAGATATAGCTCCCATATATGTTTCGTCCGATTTTGCCCATTAGTCCTATAGTTGCTGTAGTTTACATCCAATCGTTTTGAAATTTAGCGTGGGGTAGATTTTCTTGATACACGGACCAACAGCGCCGAATTTGGAAGAAACCTGTTCAGTTTTAGTTAAAAGCCCCTTATACGGCACAACGTTTGAGTCGTCGCCAGCTATCAGCAAATAACGCCAAAACACAGTCTACGGTAACTAACCCATATGGCTGTAGTTAATTACACTGTGCTAGTCCAAATTACACTGTGCTAGCTGAATCCAATGACATGAGCCGTTTTTCTATGTTAGCTCTTGTTTTCGCGATGTTCGACCACAAAGTTTGTTGGGAAATCAGAGAGGTTACATATCTCTTTGGTGATTTTGAAGTGGAAGACGTCGGAATATACGCTTCAGTCAAAAGATCGAAATAAAGGGAACATTTAGTGAATTATTTCTCTCAAATCAGCATCTCACTCCCTTACCCCCGAAAAAATGCAATAAGATCTTACCATATGTTAAAAATCATACATATCGTCGATATTTTTAGTAGGCATCGTTGAGAAAAATATTCATCGCGAAAAAATACTATAAGTCCTTTCTCAACTTTTTTATGAGAATTAGGCAGATTTCGAGTTTTTACATAATTTGTGTATTTTTCTGCTCATAGCAGAAAATATTTGTAATAAAATTTTTTGACTTAAATTTTTGTAAATTATTCTTTGGTTAGTGTCAATGGAAATTTCAAAGGTATCCCACAAAACCTGCTAAATTATGAAATCTGTTTATTTTTCATAAATATGTTGAAAGGAGACTCATAGTAATTTTTCGCGAGGAATATTTTTCTCAAAGACACAAACTAAAATGTCGACGATTTGTATGACGTTTGACATATGGTAAGATTTGATTGCACTTAATTATCGAATGGTTCCCTTTATTTCGTTCTTTGGAATGAAACGTGTATTCCGAAGCCTTCCACTTCAAAATAACCTCCGAGATAACTAACCTCTTTGATTTCCTTACAAACTTTGTGGTCCAATATCGCGAAAACAAGAGCTAACCTAGAAAAACGGTTAACACTACTGGATTTAGCAATGTCGAAATAGGTATATCCATAAGGTCTCATTTCTGATACATTTTGAAAGTGTCCATTTCAAGCACAGTGTTATAAATTGGGCTTAATTGCATCACCCCTTTGATAACTTCCATACAATGGGATCAAATCACACACTTATTGAATATCTCATAGTATAAAGATAAATATAAATATAAATACACACATACATTACATATTTGGTGAAAATGAGAAAATATTTTCACATATCATTTTTATACACTCACTTTAATGTGACGAGGGTATATATCATTTGCTACGGAAAAAAGTGTAACACATCGAAGAAGTGACGTAAGACCCCAAGTATGTTCGGCGGAAATCCGTTTTGGGTCATTTTAAGTCGAATGAGCAATGTCCGTCCGTCTGTCTGTCTGTCTGTCTGTGTGTCTGCTGGCTGGTGCGCACGATAACTCTCGAAAGGAGTAACCGATTGACTTCAAATTTCGTATGTGGTAATATTTTTTTCTATCTCCGGCTAAGTTCGAAGATGGGCCATATTGGCCCACTCCTTCTGGTACCTCCCCCACAAAGGGTTAAAATGTTGTGAAATATTGATTCTTTAATAACTGCTTTATACGTATTCGAATCTTCTGAAATTCCACACATAGTATTAGTTTGTTAGTCGCTATCAACTCGAGGAAAATGGGCGAAATTGCCACGCCCCTTTTGCTACCTCCCACACAAATGCACCATTTTGCACTAAAAGTTAAAAGCTTATAACATTAATACCAGTGTTTAGAAATACTTGAAATTTTGTACAGTGTAATGCTTTTATAGTGCCTACAGTCCAGTGAAAAATGGGCGTTATTGCCGCGCCCCTTTTGGTACCTCCCACACAAATGCACCATTTTGCACCAAAAGTTAACAGCTTATAACATTAATACCAGTGTATAAAAATACTTGAAATTTTGTACAGCGTAATGTTTTTATAGTGCCTACAGTCCATTGAAAAATGGGCGTTATTGTCACGTCCCTTTTTGTACCTCCCACACAAAATGGCCAAATTACACCACAATTTAATATCTCAACGTTAATATACCAGTCCATATAAACGGTTACAATTCGGCACAGTGCAATGTATTTAAAGTATCTACTGTTCAGCGAAATATAGGTGTATTTCTTAAACCCCATCTGGTACCTCCCACATTTCAGTCGGGAAAACCGACTAAGGTATACCCTCACTTTGTGAGTAATATAATATTGAATATTACTCGAATTATTCTGTTAATTTGTGTGGGAGGTACCAGAAGGGGTTTATCAAATACACCTTTTTTCGCTGAACATTCGATACTTTAAAATCATTGCACTGTGCCGACTTATAAGCATTTATGTGCACTGGTATAAACGTTATGAGACATTAAATTGTGGTATCATTTGTGCATTTTGTGTGGGAGGTACAAAAAGGGGCGTGGCAATAACGCCCATTTTTCACAGGGCTATAGACACTTTAAAAACATTACACTGTACAAAATTTCAAGTATTTTTATAAACTGGTTTTAATGTTATAAGCTGTTAACTTTTGGTGCAAAAAGGTACCGTTGTGTGAGAGGTACCAAAAGGGGCGTAGCAACAACACCCATTTTTCCGTGGACTGTAGGCAATATAAAAGCATAATACAGTACAAAATTTCAAGTATTTTTATACACTGTTATTAATGTTATAAGCTTTTATCTTTTGGTGCAAAATGGTACATTTGTGTGGGAGGTACCAAAAGGGACGTGGCGACTTCGCCCATTTTTCTCGAGTTGATAGCGACTAATAAGCTAATACTATATGTGGACTTTCAAAAGATTCGAATAAGTAGTATAGCAATTATTAAAGAATCAATATTTCACAACATTTTAACCCTTTGTGGGGGAGGTACTAGAAGGAGTGGACCAATATGGTCCATCTTCGAACTTAGCCGAAGATAGAAAAAAATATTACCACATACCAAATTTGAGGTCAATCGGTTACTCCTTTCGAGAGTTATCGTGCGCACCAGCCAGCAGACAGACAGACAGACAGACAGACAGACGGACGGACGGACAGACATTGCTCATTCGACTTAAAATGACCCAAAACGGATTTCCTCCGAACATACTTGGGGTCTTAGGTCACTCCTTCGACGTGTTACACTTTTTTCCGTAGCAAATGATATATACCCTCGTCACACTAAAGTGAGGGTATAATGAATGGCTAATTAGGCTTGTTCTGGTGTTGGTGTTATCACTTTCGCATAATGTCGACCTATGGTGCCTCAGGTTTTTAGTTTGTGCTGTCGCTAGGGTTATACCGCCCAGTCCTTCGCCGGAGCCTCGTCAATGACTCGTTATAACGAGTATGTACATACATGCAAATATTTATATATGAATGTGTTTCTCTCGATTGGCGTGCTTTTGTACTTTACTCTAGTTCAGATTTCCTAATTTGAAGTAAAGATGCATGTTACTCAAATTTAGAAACCACTGACAAGTGTGAACTGTTTAAGATAAATTGAACAAAAATATAGTTCAATCATGTCATAATTTTCAGGACATTTGTTGAACTAAAGTTGAGTAAAATATATCAGAGTTAGTAACGATTTTGTTTATTTGAACTGCATTGTAGTAAGGATATCATTATCCTGAGTACGAAAAATGAAATGAGATGCACTTAATGTAAGTTTAAAAATTTCAATAAATAAAAATAAAACATCCTTTAAGGCAGTTATTCAGTTCTTATTCTTAAGTTAATGTTGAACTTGCCTCAAGTATGCGATGAACTAACTGTGAGGGAATATTAGAACTATGCTTTATGATGTATTTTATTGGGTTTAAAGAAAGATTGTCTTGAAATAAGTAAATTTTTATTTAATTTATATAATAGTTAAAATTACTCAAAACAAATACTGTAATGTCTTTAAACCAAGTTATTTATGAACTACTATAAAAGAAATAATATAAACGGAAAAAATAAAATTCCAAGAACATATATACATAATCTTTAGAATATGTGAACTAAAAAATTACAGCTTAGTTCATTTAAACTACATATAAAGAAGAAATAAACATAATTTGATGAAGGGACATGAACTCATTTTTATTATTTCGATATTTTTTAGTTAATAAGTACTAAAAATACGTTTTTTCACAAAAAAATATTTTTATTACTTTCCGTCCTAAATATGTGCAAATTTTTTCTCAGTTTAAGTATGCATTAACTAAACTATATGATGTTTTTAATAAGTGTGAATAAATTTTATTTTAGGAAAATAACTTCCTAATTCCTAGTATATGAAATATTCATAACTTACTTTTTATTAGTGAAATTTACTTATATTGGGTAAATTTTATTGCTACTTAGGGAATATTTACTACAAGTGAGTAAAAAAATTGAACTAAATTTGAGTTTAAAATATACTTGTACTTAGGGACGCCATTTTTCTGAGTGTAGCGTAACAGAGACCACGAAGTCTCCGGAGGATATTTCGTGAGGTTGACATTTTGAAAGGATTAACTACGAGGTTGACATTTAGAAAGGGTTAACTCTTTCCCATTAACCCTCCTTGTGCAGAGTAATTTGTAATAAACCAACAAGGATCTGTATTCATACGAATACTGGTATATAGGAGGAAAATTTTAAATAAGTTTACCGAAAAATTTAAAAAAGAAGTAAAATAAAGCAAATCTTTAATATGCAGAAATTTGTTATCATGATGATATGATATTAAACTAAAGTTTTCGTTGTAATTAGATCAATTTATGTATGAACATAACAAAGTTTTAGAGTTCCAGCTAAATGTGACTCGTATGTTGTACAACCCACATACTCATACCCTCAGTCTAATTTAACAAAATTGTCTTACAACGATAATGCCATCAATCAAAAGAAGTAAATCCTTAACTAAAATTTGAAAGAAATCTCTGTGCCACAAATATTTGTTGAAATTATGTGTGTGTATGTAAATATCTGCGCAAATACTCATATGTTGGGTATGTGTGTGTGAGTGGGCGTGTGTAAGAAGTATACTCGCGTGTGCTTGTAAGATTAAAACCTCAATGAAGTAACTTTTTCGTGGAAAGATTGTTGTTTTGTTAGTTCTAAATAAATTTTATAAATATTTGCAAATTCTTACATGAATATTTGATGTACCTCTTATTACCTTGAATGTCTTCGAACATATTTCAGTTTTAGTAGAAATTATCGTCAGCGATGAATGCGCACAGTTAGAGGAATTGGGAGAATTTAAGTTTGAAATTTGTTCCTCCTTTATGGTATGCAGAGTCGGAGAGATAAGGCCTCAGCGCTGGCCACCTCGGGTATACACAATTAATGTAAGCGCGTGTAACATTTGTATTTATCTTCTATTTCGTTGGGGGTATATTCATTTTGTCACTCCGTTTGTAACACCTCTAAATATTGATCGGAGACCACATAAAGTAAATATTCTTAATCGTCGTAAAATTCTAAGACGATTTAGCCATGTCCGTCTGTCCGTCCGTCCGTCTGTGGTAATCACGCTACAGTCCGCAATAATAGAGCTAGGTTGATCAAATTTGGTACACATACTTCTTATAGTTGCAGGTTATTTGGGATTGCAAATGGGCCATATCGGTCCATATTTAGATATAGCTCCCATATATAGCATCTAACTTGTTGTGATTCCTACTGTTCTCATCTACTATATTTTTTGTGTTTTCGGTGTTATTTTCTTTAGGTTTGAGTTTTTTGTGCTATCCATGGTGGAGGGTATATAAGATTCGGCATGGCCGAACTTAACGCTTTTACTTGTTTTTTTATTTTTTCCGACCTTGTTTTGCTTTGTATTTCGTAAATATCGGAGCAGAATATGTACCGATTTCTTTCAAATCAACATTTCTAAATTGGCACCAAAAATTTGCTATACGCTGAAAAACAAGTAAAAGCGTTAAGTTCGACTATGCCGCATCTTATATACCCTTATCAATGGATTGTATTCAATTGTATTACTGGAAAAATCTTTGAATATGGAGGACATTTTTAAAAAATGTACGCTGCAAATTTAAACCAACTTTTAGGCCGCAAATTCTTTAGCCAAACTCTTCAGCTAAAAAATGTGATATTTATGGCTTAAAATAGAATTTTTGAGAACAACATCTACACAGGGACTACAGCAAAATAAAATTTGATTTGTATACATTTTATAGAGATGAATTCTTGCCAAAAGAGAATACAAAGTGCAAAGTTTCTGCTAAATTTCTTAGAAAATGTGTTGTTAAAAAACACACAAAAACACTTCAAATGTTGTACAGTGTAACGTTTTTCTGGTACCTACAGTCCAGTTAAAAATGGGGTTATTGACATGCCCCTTTTGGTACCTCCCACACAAATGGACTATTTTGCACCAAAAGTTAACATCTTAAATTTTGTACAGTGTTATGGTTTTATGGTGCCTACTGTTCAGTTACCTCCCAAAGGTACCATTTTGTTGGTACCTCCCAAAGGTACCATTTTGTACAAAAAGTTAACAGCTTATAGCGTGAGTACCATTCCATGGAAATACTACAAAATTGTGCACAGTGTAACGCTTTTAAAGTAGCTATAGCATATAGGAAAAATGGGCGTTATCACCACGCCCCTTGTTGTACCTTCCATACACAGAATACCAAATCATACCAAAATTGAAGTTTTCATAATGTTAAGATACGATAGCACATAAACGCTTATAATTCAGTCCAATATAAATCATTTTAGGCCCACTTCTACCAAAGCTTATATGCATGTTAGAGAATTAATAGTAGTTTAAAATATAAAAAAAATTGCAAAAATCGTACCAACAATTTAAAAAATTACATTTAAATTTTAAAAGTAGCACACAAAATATGTTAATGTATATTTTTTTTTCTGAAAAGAACCGAAGAATACAAACATACAAATCGGAGCATAACTTAAGAAGTTATGACCAAAGAGTGATATCAATTTAAAAATGGCATTTAAATTTTAAATCTTAAAAAGCGCACATATAAAATTTTAAATTTTTTTTCTGAAACGTACCGAAAAGTACCAACATTTCCAAAAATATGTTTGAAATCGGAGCGGAAATTATAAAAAGAAATTATTATATACTAGCTTTAAGCCGGTGCGCGTCGCAGCCCCCCAACCTTTATTTATTTTCTGTTTGGGATACTGTAAAATATGTAAAAATGACATGATTATTACATATGGTGAAAAATGAAGTAGATTTGATTACTTTCATAATACAAAATACGAACTCCGTTTCATTTCTTGTTTAATGTTCCAAGAGTTACCCTGAGATCATGGTACAATATTTATCCCTTTTCCCACTGTACCTGCGAATGTTGAAAACTATTTTTTTTGATCATATATTAGCTTCTTTCGCCTAGTTTATGTTCCAATAGCTACATAAAGCCATGTTTGTCCCACAGTGTCTATTAAGGTACGAATTTAAAAATCTAAAGCGAATCGCTGCATTGTACCACATTTAACCCTTTTGCCCCAATGTGTCACAACAAACCAATTTTTAAAAATCATAGTTTATACGTCAAGATTCAAATTCGCAACCTTAGGCCATATATAACCATTTTTTTACCCTATCCGTGCCATGTTTAATTTTTTACCATGACGTTCCTTACATACTTGGAAAACAAAATTGTTTAACCTTGGTTTATACTGTAAGAGCTACCTTCGCACGCTGGGACCACATTCAAACCTTAATGCACCACCAACCTTTATGTACCATATTAAATACTGTTTATTTCACAGTGCTTCGAAAGTACGAAATTTATGCATATCTGGAACTATTTTTCCCTTTTGTTTTTCACTGACCACATTTAACTATTTTGCCACACTTTACCGTATTAAACACTTTTTTGCCCCACTCTACAAAATATAACTTTTTTTGCTTCACCGTACCATATTTAACCCTTTCTGCTCCACTTAACCATATTTAACACCTTTTCGACCCTCTGCAATATATTGAAAACTTTTTTCTTGCCCCAACTTCACCATAATTTTAACCTTTTTGCTCCACAGCATACATTTTGAAAAACACTTTTTATTTCATATTTAAGTTAACCTCTCTCTCTGCATCCATAGTTTTACCCACTGTACTAAATGTATGCTTTTTGGTCCACTGTACCATATTTAACCCTTTTGGGTCCACTGAATCATATTGAACACCTTTTTGTTCTACAGTACTGTATTTAACCATTTTGCCCCACTGTACCATTGTTAACACATTTTTGCCCCATTGTTCCATACATAACAACTCTAGCACCGTGGGGCCATGTTTAGCATTTACCACTGCACCATATTTTATACTTTTGCAATTGTGCCCCAAAAAGTACTAATATAAAAAAACAAGTAAGAAGTTTCAGTCGGGTAAACCGACTAATGAATCCCCCCACCTTGAGTCTCAAACAATATTAGTAAATTTATATATTTTTTTGTTTTATTTAAATTTTACAATTTAAATTGCGTCCCAATAACGATCACATTTCTCCGCACTCTATGTAGTATAAAATCATTACACTGTACAAAATTTCAAGTATTTATATGCACTTGTATTAAAGTTATAAGCTGTTAACTTTTAGTGTAAAATGATGGTGCATTTGTGAGGAAGGCACCAAAAGGGGCGTGCCAAATTACGGTCACTTTTCTCTAGACTCTAGGTACTATAAAACCATTGCACTGTACGAAATTTCAAGTATTTGTATGCACTAGTATTAAAGTTAAAAGTTGTTAACTTTTTGTACAAAAAAGTCCACATGTCTGGGAGGTACCAAAAGGGGCGGGACAATTACGCCCATTATGCGTGGGAGATACCAAAAGGAGTGTGACAAAAATGCCCATTTTTATACCCTCACTTTAGTGTGACGATGGTATATATCGTTTGCTACGAAAAAAAAGTGTAAGACATCCAAGGTGTGACCTAGGACCCCCAGTATGTTCGGGGGAAATCCGTTTTGGGCCATTTTAAGTCTAATGAGCAATGTCCGTCTGTCCGTCTGTCTGCTGGTTAGTGCGCACGATAACTCTCGGAAGGAGTAACCGATTGACTTCAAATTTGGTACGTGGAAATACGCTATTAACTTTTGGTTCAAAATTGTCCATTTGTGTTGGAGGTACCAAAAGGGGCGTGGCAACTTCGCCCATTTTTCTCGAGGTTATAGTGACTAATAAACTAATACTATGTGTACAATTTCAGAGGATTCAAATAAGCAGTACATAACTTATTAAATAATCAATATTTCAGTTAATGTTAACCCTTGGTGGGGGAGGAGTGGACCAATATGGCACACTAGAAGGAGTGGACCAATATGGCCCATCATCGAACTTAGCCGGAGATAGAAAAAAATATTACCAAACACCAAATTTGAAGTCAATCGGTTACTCCTTTCGAGAGTTATCGTGCACACCAGCCAGCAGACGGACAGACAGATAGATAGACGGACGGACATTGCTCATTCGACTTAAAGCGACCTAAACCGGATATCCGCCGAACATACTTAGGGTCTTATGTCACTCCTTCGATGTGTTACAGTTTTGGCCCGTAGAAAATGATATACAGGGTTGCCCATATCCGACGGACCCACGGACTCGTTGGGCCCATTCCAATCGACGAGGCTTGTCCGCAGGCAACAATCTTTGCGTCAATTGAATTTTGTACGGGAACAAATGCAAATCAACGCGAATAATCCGTTGTAAAGTGGACCGAGCCATGCCCAACTGCTAAGAACGGCGTTTTTGGGATGTTCTTGGGGACCTCTCAACACTGGCTCGTACGGCAGCGATATTCTCGGCCGATCGCCTTGGTCGACTTTTATTTGGCCTCTTCGGATTAGAAAGAGCCTCACCAGTCGAAAATTTTTCGTATAAACGCTTAATGGTGTTCTTAGAAGGCGCTCTTCTCACATTTTTTAATATTTTAAAAGCACCTTGACTTGACTTCTTCTGTTGAATGTAAATTTCAACTATTTCAGAGCGCTCGCGTGGCATGTATTGTTCCATGGTAAAAATCTGCTTGGACTGACGCTTCAATCGCGGTATGTCATTAAGCGATCTGACATCTCTGTCAAAAGTTATGGCGTTGCCAGATGGGTCCGTCGAATATGGACAACCCTGTATATCCTCGTATCACTAAAGTGAGGGTATAAAAATACTGATGCATTTGCAACGAAAATTTCTGAAAAATGCAATTTCGACTAAAATTTACAATAAAAATGAACAATTTACGAAACAAGATATCAATTTAAGCTAAATAAAATAGAACATTCCTATAAAAATTACCACTTAAAAATTTTTGAATATAGCATCCACAAAATCTAGCAACCTATTTATAAAATATACTCACGGCTTACCTGGAAGATCGCTACGGCAGCCGGGAAAGCCGCTACTCTCAGTTTTCGAAGGACTGGGCCTTCGTAATTTGTTTGCATTCTATTAATCATTATTATTCTTAATATCTGAGAGTGAGTGTTTACTCGAATGTAATTTCCTTACCTGTTTTGTAAATAAAAAAACATTAAGGAAAGGCAGAAGGTCGGGCGGGGCCGACTATATAATACGCTACACCTCCCTAACAATGCGATAATGGTGATTGCGATAATAATTCGGAATAATTAGTAAATGGGTAAGAACATATATATGTGGATATACCTAATTCTGAACCGATAATCGCTAAATAATCAATATTCGTTCCTAAATTGAGAAACATCTTTCTGGATACTTTTGTAATGATCGGAAGTAAAGTACAACTTCTATAGCGCTTTGTAACCAAATCAAGAGGAACATATATATGGAGGTTATATATAAATCTGAATCGATTTTCCCTGGATACTCATTCATGTAAAATAGAAACCTCTTTCTGTCGAATTTCGTACTGATCGGATATAAAATACAGTCTCTACAGCGCTTAGATGTCAAATCGGGTGTAACATATATATGGGGCTATATTAAAATCTGAACCGATTTTCTCCGAATTTGGCAGTATTCCTTCATATAATAAGAAACCTCTTTCTGCCGAATTTCGCTGTGATCGGATATAAAATACAATTTCTACAGCGCTTACAGGTCTAATCGGGGGTAACATATATATGGGGGGCTATATCCAAATCCGAACCGATTTTCTCCGAATTTGGCAGTATTCCTTCATGTAATAAGAAACCTCTCTTTCCTGAATTTCGCACTGATCGGATATAAAGTAAAAATTTTACAGCGCTAACATGTCAAATCGGGGGTAACGTATATATGGGGGCTATATCTAAATCTGAACCGATTTCTTCCAAATTTAACAGTGTTCATTCATATAATAACAAACCTCTTTCTGCCGAATTTCATATTGATCGGCGCTTACATGTCAAATCGGGGCTAACATATATATGGGGGCTATATCTAAATCTGAACCGATTTTAACCAAGTTCAATAGGGATCGTCCTTGGGCCACAAATAAGATATGTGTAAAGTTTCGTCGAGATCGGACCATAATTGCGACCTGTACTTTGGTTACAAGAATACATGAACAGACAGACGGACAGACGGGCATAGCTAAATCAACTCAGAATGTGATTCTAAGTCGATCGGTATAATAAACGATGGGTCTATTTCTTCTCCTTTTGGGTGTTACAAACAAATGCATAAAGTTATAATACCCTGTACCACAGTGTGGTGTAGGGTATAACTATCGTTTGCTGTTAAAACGATATACAACGAAATTTTTATTATTATTTCATAACATATGGAAACCATATTATATAATTTAACGTATGGAAAATCGTTGAAAGCACATGTGCCTGTCATTGAACTTTCTCCTCGAGTCTGGTGGCACTGCAGATTCAAAATGGATGGCAAAGTTAAAACACTCAAGAAACACAGTATTTTAAAATTAATTGGTTTTTTGTGAATGGTCAACATCAAAATATAAATTTCAAGTGAAATACTTCAAAAAGTTTCAAAACTACCATGGAGGGTTCTCAAATGCATATTTGATTTGAAACAAGTGGATGATATATATTTTATAGCCTTCTCTGTTGTGCGATTGTTGACTTAAATACACTTTTCTGAGATAAATAAATATTTATTTAATAGAATAACAAGAACACACGAAAACAAACCTTTTAACGAAACAATCAAGACCAGAATAGAATAGGATCCATCAGTATTCACTTCTTTCCTTCTCAAGTGCTACAACAGCTTTTCCGAAAGTGCAAGACAAAAAAACAACAACTCTAAGTTGTATTAAGTAGAAAAAAGGACTAAAGTTTTAAATTTGATGTCGATGATGTTGGTGAGTTGTTGTCATCCGTACTTCCATTGAAGACGATGAAAAAAAAATAGGTGAATGTTAAGTTGTTGTACCCAAACAAACATTGTATCGACTTCTCTTCTTTTGTTGGTAAAGTCAAGACAACGGAAAAAGGATTAAAATCCTTTTCCGAGTTATCTTCATTTAAACTTGAGAAACCACAGTGGGGCAGTTACAAAGATTAAAAATAATTCACAATATGGTGATTTTCTCTAAGAAAAGTCTGTCTCAGTGGCCTAAGACGACTTTTCTCTAAGAAAAATCTGAGACGAACTTTTCTCTAAGAAAAGTCTATCTCAGTGGCCTGAGACGAAATTTTCTCTAAGAACAGTCTGTCTCAGTGGCCTGAAACGAACTTTACTCTCAGAAAAGTCTATCTCAGTGGCCTGAGACGAACTTTTCTCTAAGAACAGTCTGTCTCAGAAAAAAACGTCTGTCTGAAATGAAAAAAGTTTGTCTGAGATGAAATTTTCTCTAAAAAAATATGTCTCAGTGGCCTGAGATGAACTTTTCTCTAAGAAAGGCTGTCTCAGTGGTCTGAGTCGAACTTTTCTCTAAGAAAAGTCTGTCTCAGTGGCCTGAGACGAACTTTTCTCTAAGTGGCCTGAGACGAATTGTTCTCCAAGAAAAGTCTGTCTCAGTGGCCTGCGACGAACTTTTCTGTATGAAAAGTCTGTCTCAGTGGCCTGAGACGAACTTTTCTGTATGAAAAGTCTGTCTCAGTGGCCTGAGACGAACTTTTCTGTATGAAAAGTCTGTCTCAGTGGCCTGAGACGAACTTTTCTGTATGAAAAGTCTGTCTCAGTGGCCTGAGACGAACTTTTCTCTAACAACAGTCTGTCTCAGTGCCATGGACGAATTTGACCTGCAATTTTATTGAAAATGGTTGTTTAAATATTATTTAGATTTAAATCTGAAAATGAAAAGTTAACATTTCTTTATGTATGTATCAATAAATATGTTTTTATCGTTTTAATATATATTTATCAATATTTACATTAGCATTCGTATTTTAATTTGAACGTTTTATTTATCTTTCCAGGTCAGTACGATGAATTCAATAGAAATGTCTGGATTTCCTAGAATTTTTGCATTGCAATTTATTAAATTTTAAGGTAATGAATATTATTGTCAATTGATAAATAAGTCATATGGCAGTAATATATGGCATTACAAGATATGGCAATTGATGTTACATTAAGTGGAAAATACATAAATTCAATGGAAAAAATATTCAATATCGTTATGAGAAAACAAATTAAATCGAGTAAGCCAACTACTGTTGTACCTCACTTTGTGAATAATGTTATGTGGAATATTGTGCTTTGTGTGGGCGCTAAAACGGTGGAAAAATGTTGCTCATTGTATATGAGTGTAGCAAATGTAAAATACCATTTATTATTAATAAATTGTAGACCCTGTACAATATATAATAACAAAGTGATGCATTATTATGCAATTGACCCTTAAGAATATAAGTCTATTTTTACATTACTTAAAGAAAATTATTACAATTGTACCACAAAACCCCCCACTGTGCCCATCTGCGCTAAGTGATGAAAAAGGTCTGTGCACCGAACAAAACTTACAAACGAAATTGTATTTCTTTGGGATCGAAAAAACACAAATGAACAAATATTGAGTTGAAACTTTGTAAAATGTTGTTTAGGGTTTGTTTTGCTACGTTTTCCTTTCTTCTTTTTGTTAACATTCGAACTTCTTTGAAATATTGAGTGACATGCACCCGAGACCGGGCAAAAAACGGGACGAGCACAGAAGGAGCCATTAATGTGACATATTGATTTGAATTGAATACTCGTACCTTTTGACAAGAATAAAATAATATTACCCGTTTTTTGTTTTGTATCGTTTTGAAGGGTTCCTGATGAACTCGTCTGGTCATTTATGGTTTGACAAATTTCCCCTTGTTTGGGTAGCACTTGTATTTAATTGATTTCCTTTTTCTGAAGTTTTTGTAGGGGAAACCTCTGTTCGTTTTTCTTTTTTTATTTACTTGAAAACATGTATTGTCACAGTTTTGTTAGTACTTTGCCAGGACAACAGCTTGGAAAACACAATTTTGTACGAGTATTATGATGGAGGATAGCAGAACTAAATAAATATTTATCATAATCCTCAGTGGATTTCCTGGGTGAAAATTGTAATATTTCTAAAACACAAACGACACAAATGAGAGGATAAAGAAATTAAATCGGAGCATACCTTTATTTATTTATTTATCATTTATTTAAGACAAATTTCAAATATCGGACGAAACATATATATGAAAGCTATAACTAAATCTGATGGGAGCTATAATCTCAACGTGGGATCAAGAAACTCTACCATGCTAAATTTCAAAACGATTGGATGTAAGCTACTGCTTCCATAGGTCTAAAGGGCCAAATCGGACGAAATAAATATACGATGAATGACGTATGACAGTACAGCATTTTTCAGATCACTGATTTGGGGCTCAATTCTGAGAAATGGACGTGAAAGTAGCCCAAAAAATAAGAAATTCTGCATCATTCGTTTAGTCAAGTTGACTCAATTAATAATTTAATGGCCATACGAATTTTTTTGCTTAAGGTGGAATTTTTGCACTTTTTCTATATTTATCCCCTCAACTTAGAGAGGAGGGTATACAATGACTCGATTGGAGCACTCTAAATGGGTCAAAGTGGAATTTTTTCCGGGACATCAGAATTCGTTTTAGAGGTATGGTTCCTTCGGCAAAGTTTCTTATTTTGATCCCTAGAATACGATTTTCACTGAGCACTTCACTGAGTGGGGGTCGGTCATACATTTGGACTCGATTGGAGCACTCTAAATGGGTCAAAGTGGGATTTTTTCCGGGACATCAGAATTCATTTTAGAGGTATGGTTCCTTCGGCAAAGTTTCTTATTTTGAACCCTAGAATACGATTTTCACTGAGCAATGGGCGATTTTTAAATCGACCCGCCCTAGTATACATATATCAGTTGCTACGAGCCAAAAGTGTAACACATCAAAGGAGTGACCTAAGACCCTAAGTATGTTCGGCGGATATCCGTTTTGGGTCATTTTAAGTCGAATGAGCAATGTCCGTCCGTTCGTCTGTCTGTCTGCCTGCTGGCTGGTGCGCTCGATAACTCTCGAAAGGAGTAACCGATTGACTTCAAATTTGTTATGTGGTAATATTTTCTTCTATCTCCGGCTAAGTTCGAAGATGGGCCATATTGGTCCACCTCCCCCACAAAGGGTTAACATTTAGTGATATATTGATTATTTAATAACTCCTATACTCCTTATTTGAATCCTCTGAAATTCTACACGTAGCATTGGTTTATTAGTCACTATTACCTCGAGAAAAATGGGCGTTGCTACGCCCCTTTTGGTACCTCCCACAGAAATGACAAATTTTGAACCATAAGTTAATAGCTTATAACTTTATTACCAGTACATACAAAGACTTGATATTTTGTACAGTGTAATGGTTTAATAGTACCTAAAAAACAGTGAAAAATTGGCATTATTGCCCTGCACCTTTTGGTACCTCCCACACAAATGGATCATTTTGTACCAAATTTACCAGCTTATAACTTTTATACCAGTGCATACAAATACCTGAAATTTTGTTTAGTGTAATGCTATTATAGTACCTAGAGTCCAGAGAAAAATGGGCGTTATTGGCACACCCCTGTTGTACCTCCCACACAAATGGACCTTTTTATACCAAAAGATAACAGCTTTTAACTTTAATACCAGTGCATACAATTACTTGAAATATCGTACAGTGCAATGCTTTTATAGTACCTAGAGTCTAGAGTAAAGTGGACGTTATTTGCACGCCCCTTTTGGTACCTCTTACCCCAGAAGTTAAGAGCTTATAACTGTACTACCAGTGCACAATAATACTTTAAATATTGTACAATGCTTTTATAGTACCTTGAGTCCAGCAAAAAGAGTGCGTTAGTGGCACGCCCATTTTAGTAACTTCCACACTAGTGGACCATTTTGCACCAAAAGTTAGCTGCGTATAACTTTAATACCAGTCACACAAATACTTGAAATTTTGTTCAGTGTAATGCTTTTATAGGACCTTCAGTTCGTTGAAAAAATGGGAGTTATTTGTACGCCCCTTTTGGTACCTCCCACAGAAATGTACCATTTTGCACCAAAAGTTAACAACTTGTGACTTTAATACCAGTAAATACTTTAAAGCAATTAAATGCGATTTAAATTGATAATAATTTTATTAAAACAAAAAATTTATATTTTTTCGGACTCCAAGTGAGGGGATTCATAGGTCGGTTTACCTGACTGAACTTTCTTACTTGTCCATATGGCCTTTTTCAATGGGCATATACTTTTTTATATTTTAAGTTAAATTGGAAAAGTCTAACGTCCTGCTGTATAGCAAAATATTATTACTCCTACGCACAAGTGCTTATTTACCAAATATAAATAACGATTTTTTAACGACTATTTTTCAAGTTACGGAAATATTCTTTTGGGGACTTTTACTTTGATTTCAGTAATATTTTAGGTGACTGTCAGACAGATTGACATTTCTTATTTCCCTTTTTTGTGAATACCAGAAAATATGTGTAGGATATCTACATGAAATACTTTTGATTTAAGACATCGTTTTATTTGTAATAATTTGCTGCGTCTTAAATGTCATACATTTTATGCTATTTGAACTTTAGTTTTAATTAACAAATTTCATGAATTATATTTATAGAATTACGTATGTATGTTGATTTATAAATTCACTTAAGGACTGCGGTTTATATGTGACACATGGAATGCTAGGAAATGGTATCATTCATAAATATCCGCTTACTTTCAAATTAATTCTTTTTTACACCTTCTATGTATATTTTGTAATATTTTTGAAAAGCAAAAACTCGGCAGGCAATTTTATTGATTGTCATTTACTATTTAGATTTTCAATATATAAGAGGATTATAAAATATTCTTAGCAGTTGTGGCCGTAATGTCTGTTCAATACTTTTGATAGAAAGTTTTAAATACAAATGACAACAATCATACCTCTTTATACGTACGACTTTCCATCTACTAAATATAAAAATATTAACAGATAAGTAAAAGTTTTATAGTTGACTATATGATACGCTTCACCAGCATATTAGTACAGAATAAACACACACATACCCGTATATTTGTTCGATATCTGAAACGATTACATTTAAAATGGAAGCGTTGAAAAATTACTACTTTTCAAATGTATGGGGAATATACATATATACATCTGAACCGACATTTTTCAAATTTGTCTGTGCTCGCCCTTGGATAAAGAAACTACTCTACGCCAAATTTCAAAATGATCACATGCAAAATACAACCATTATTGCGTTTAGATGCCAACTCGGAAGGAAAGGGGAATTCCACGACAAATCGACGGTTTCAAAAAATTTCGGTTTGGATTTTGTTGGGACAATACTTTGTTCACTTCTTAATACTGTATTACTTTAATATTGTATTTCGTATAGTAGGCTTTGCCTTTGTGTGACATATGAATGTATTTTAGAATTTGGAGAATAAAAATTCATTAGTCATTGTTTTGTGATAGAAGTGAAAACGTGTTTGATACAAAACATAACAATTTGGCGACGAGGATTATAACGAACATACGCGATGTCTACGAGTACTTTGGAGAATGTTGTTGCAGATCTTCTTATACAGCAAAAAGAAGCTGCAAAACGACAACAGGCGTTAATCGAACTATTGTCCAAGAAACTGGAAACGCATGCATTGGTTTCGCAAGAGGTAATGCTCCCACCACAGCAGGAGGCCTTAATGGACATTATAGCCAGGAACATTCAAGAGTTTCGATATGTTCCTGAAGAAGATTTAACTTTTTCGAATTGGTTTGGGCGTTTTGAAGAAAATTTTTCTGAAGATGCCAAGAGTCTGAACGATGCCAGTAAATTTAGATTGCTACTGCGGCATTAAGCAATAAGGATTACACGAAATGCGCGGATTCCATTTTGCCGAAGAAACCGAGGGATGTAAATTTTAATGGGACCGTCCAATATCTAAAATTCATGTTTGACAGAAAGGAATCCGTATTCAGTCTCCGATATAAATGTCTCAACACTCAAAAAGGCGATCTTGAGGACTTTGTAAGTTATGCATCAAGAGTGAACAGACATTGCGAAGATTTTCTACATGGACAAATGACATCTGAGGAATTGAAGTGTCTTATATTTATTGTCGGACTCAAGTCATCTAAAGAAGCTGATTTGCGTTCAAAGTTGCTGAAATTGCTCGATAACTCAAAAGATCTTCTCACCCTGGATGTTATTATGGATGAAGCCCACAGATACAATTCTCTTAAAGAAGATGTTCAACTGATAGGTCAATCAGCTATATACAAGTCAGAAAATCCAGAAATTCATGTGAACAAAATACGTAAAAATTTGGGATCAAAATCACCAAATAAAAGCCCACCAACAGTTGATAAACAATCACCAAAACGACCTTGCTGGCAATGTGGGGCAATGCATTTCGTTAAAAACTGCAATTATTCAAATCACAAATGTAAACTGTGTAATAAAATTGGTCACAAGGATGGTTACTGTGCTTGTTTTAGCAAAAATGCCGAAGAGATAAAACAAAATTTTGGCGACCACAACCAATCTCAAAGAAAATTTTCATCTAAGACGGATAAAAAGGTCAATCAAGTTCAACACCCAATATCATCGAGAAAATATATCACTATCAACATTTGCAACAATCAGCTTCAACTTCAATTTGAGAGGAGGGTATATATCATTTGGTACGGGCCAAAATTGTAACAGCCTGAGAAAAATGGGCGAAGTGGCCCTGCCCCTTTTGGTACCTACCACACAAAAGGGAAAATTTCGTTAACTAACTTTAATACCAGAGCATACAAAAACTTGCATTTTGTACAGTGCAATGTGTTTATAGTACCTACAGTCAGGTGAAAAGTGGGCGTTATTGGCACGCTCCTTTTGGTACCTCCCACACAAATGAACAATTTTCCACCAAAAGCTTACTGCTTACAGCTTTTATATCAGTCGATACAAATACCTGAAATTTTTTCAAATTTCGTAATTTTTTAATCCAAGAATTCCTCAATAAAAGGTAGAAATTTCCTACTACTTATTTATACAGATAAGAGGATTAAGTTTTTTTTTTAACAAAACCATGTGTACGATTAATTTTGTTCCTTAATAACTTTTCAATCTTTTAGAAAAAAAAAAACAAATAAATCGGTATAAAACGTGCATATGAATTTAAAATTCTAATGAAAACAATAATAAATGTTGATGTATCAAAAATGTAAGAGTTTATCATTCATACGCACAGTAGTGTAATAGGTAAACATAATTATCGACATTTTAACGATTGTTTAAGCATTTTCGTTAATTTCAAATTTGGTATGTGTGAATATATTTTCCTATCTCAGGCTAAGGTCAAAGATGGACTATGTTTGTCCACCCCTTCGAGTGAAATATTGATTATTCCATAACTTATACTTATATACAGGGTGGCTGATATGTAATGCAACAAAGTAAAGCGCTATATGTTTTTAATTTTTTTTTAAATTTTATTGTTCAAAAGCAAAAAATGTCGGAAATAACATACAATTTTAGAAACAGTTTAGATTTGTTCGAATTGGCCACCTTTGGCACGAATTATGGCCTTCAAACGGCCGACAAAGCCATCACACGCTGCACGAAAGTAGCTCTGTGGCATTCTGGCCCATTTCCGGCGAAGCGCAGCCTTGAGATGATCAATACTTCGGTATTTTTTAGTGCGAACCTTACTCTCTAAAATGCCCCAGGCGCAAAAGTCCAACGGATTGAGATCCGGAGATCTTGGTGGCCATTGTGCGGTAGAAATGAAGCGAGGAACCTCCTTTTTAAGCCATTCTTGGTTGACGCGTGCTGAGTGCGATGGTGCTGAGTCCTGTTGGAATGTCCATGGTCTGCGGCCGAAATGATTGTCTGCCCAGGGCTTCAATACTGTCTTTAGAACATTTTCCCGATAATATTCGGCATTTATTTTGACCCCCATGGTCGATGAATACGAGCGGGGAGCGACCATCGGCCGTTACGGCGGCCCACACCATTACCATCGGCGGCGCTTGAGTTCTGGTGGCCAATCGAAGGAGTAAATTTTCAACTGACCTCTTTGGCAAGTAAACCCGATCATTTTGTTTGTTCACAAACTGCTCAATTTGGAATGGCTTCTCATCGGAGAAAACCAAATTCGGTAACTGGCCACTTTCGTGCAAGCGAAGCAACTCCTTGGCTCTTTTCAGTCTAACTTTTTTTTGTGCATCGGTGAGCTCTTGCACTTTTTGGAACTTCAATGGCTTTAGTCCAAGCTAATTTTTTAATATGTGTTGTATCCGTTCTCGCGATATGTTCAGCTCACGAGCAATTTTTCTACCACTGCGGCGTGGATTTCGATCAAATCTGGCCTTCACTTTTCGTATCATTTCTGGTGTTGTTACCGTTTTTTTCGTCCACTTTTTGGACGCGCTGCAACACTGCCAGTATCACGGTAACGAGCAATGGTACGAGAAACAAAAGATTTATTCAAATTTAAATGCTGGAAAATATATAAAGCAATCACACTATCACGCTTGAATTCCATCACGAATAACTTTTTTCTGAATGCAATAGATCAAAATGCTTTTGTAAGCATGAACTGTCACTGAAATAAATCTGTCAGCTATCAGACTAGCGGTTTAGAAATGATAGCAACCTGAAGTTGGTTGCAATACATATCAGCTACCCTGTATATACTACTACCCAGAATCGTTCACATTTCCGCACATAGTATTAGTTTATTAATCGCCCCTTTTGGATCCTCCCATAACAATGGACAATTTTGCACACAAAATTAACGGCTTATAACTTTGATTCCTGTCCATAGAAATATTGAAGTTTTGTGAAGTGTAGTGCTTTTATAGTACCTACAGTTCCGTAGCCGTTATTGCCACGCCCCTTTTGATAACTCCCATACAAATGGACCAGGTTGCACCAAAAGTTAACGGTTTATAACTTTGATTCCAGTCCATACAAATGCTTAAAATTTTGTACAGTGTAATTTAATAGTACCTTAATTTTTATAGTACCCATAGCATATTGCAAAATGGGCATTATTGCCGTGCACCCTTTGGTACCTCCCAAACAAAATTTCCAAAATAAACCAGTAAGGAAAGGCAGAAAGTCGGGCGGGGCCGACTATATAATACCCTACACCTGCCTAACAATGCGATGAGGGTCACTGCGATAAGAATTTGGAATAATTGGTAAATGGGTAGGAACATATTATCTAATTCTGAACCGATAATCGCAAAATTAAGCAATATTCGTTCCTAAATTGAGAAACATCTTTCTGGAAAATTTTAATGATCGGAAGTAAAGTACAACTTCTATAGCGATTTGATACCAAATCAGGAGGAACATATATATGGAGGTTATATATAAATCTGAACCGATTTTCCCTGAATACTCATTCATGTAAAAATACCTCTTAGGGGCTATATCTAAATCTGAACGGATTTTCTCCGAATTTAGTAGTGTTCATTCACGTAACAAGAAAACTCTCTCTGCCCAATTTCATAAAGATCGGATATAAAATACGGTTTCGATAGCGCTAACATGTTGAAACATATATATGGGGACTATATCTAAATCTGAACCGATTTTCCCCGAATTTAGCAGTGTTCATTCATGTAAAAAGGGAACTCTCTCTGCCAAATTTCGTACTGATCTGATATAAAATACAGTTTCTACAGCGCTTACATATCAAATCGGGGGTAACATATATATAGGGGCTATATCTAAATCTGAACCGATTTTGACCAATTTCAATAGGGATCGTCCTTGGGCCAAAAAAGAGCACTGTGCTAAATTTCATCACAATCGGAACATAAATACGTCCTGCACTTTGATTACAAGAATACATGGACAGACGGACAGACAGACAGACGGACATGGCTAAATCGACTCAAAAATTGATTCTATGACGATCGGTATAATAAACTATGGTTCTATTTCTTGTCTTTTTGGGCGTTACAAACAAATGCACAAAGTCATAATACTCTGTACCACAGTGTGGTGTAGGGTATAAAAATATGAAAAATAAATTTTTTGAATTTCCCTATTCATATATATTTTGCAAATGGGCATTGTTTTCATGGTTAGGATGAAATGGTTCCACTTCGTTTCAGAAATGGCACCAACAACTTTTTCCATTTTTTAAGGTTTTTTCCCTGCCAGCAAAAAAATGTTTTTGAAAATATTTTTTTTTTCTAATTGTTTTAACGACATTTACTAAACTTCAATCTCTACATGAAAATGTTGTTTTCAGCATTATTAGCCCTCATAATTTCCTTTAATATAGTATCTCGACTTTATCGAGCTCAGGGACGTATTCAGGGGGGAGGGCCCGGAGGCCCGGGCCCCCCCGAAATGTTTTAAACATAGGCATAATCTATTTACAATTTTCAAAAACACTCCAAAAAAAAAAAGAAAATAAAACACGAAAAAAATAATGGAAGGCAGTCAAAAAAACGATATAAAAGCGTAAAAAATGGTAACAGTAAAAATAATAACAACTAAAAATAAGAAAAGTGCATGCTTTACGATTTTTTGATTGGTTCTAGCCAGACAATTTGGCGTTTTAGGAGTCTGAAAAATAGCAAAGTTAATTCCAAAAGCACTTACATGGTAGCACTGGCCCACGCTCTGTTGCTCAGTAAAATTTATTTTACTCTGGCTCTCTCTTGTCGTCACTGTTTTGATGATTCACTGGACTGACCAAACAGCCACACATTTCTGCTGGGAGTGAAATAATTGATATATTTCTTTCAAAAAATCGAAGATTACATTTTTAACTCTTACGTATTTTATTATAAAAAGTTTTAATGATATCGCACTAAAGTCCATATTTATATTTAGGAATAAAATAAAAAATAAAAAACTAAGGAACTTAACTTCCCTTACCTACACAATAAACGCGATTTTTTAATTGTTTATCTTTGTTATGAAAAAAAGGTTGTAAAAAAACCTTTACCATAAAAAAATTGGTTTTTGGTTTCATAAAATAGTATGCCTCAATCTATACCAAAAAGTTTTTAGGTCTCGGAAACAAAAAATTTTATGTTGCTTAGTGTTATTTGTATACGTTTCTCGAATGAAATTTAGTAAATTGTGCACTTTCTACGTGACACCTGTCAAAAGAGAAAACTGAAAAAAAAAAAATCCAGAAGAAATAAAACAATAACATAAAACAAAATATTTGTAAGATTTTATATCTTAGTTTTAAATTATCGCAAATAAGATGAAAATGTTGACTCATAATATATTAAATTTTTTGGATTGCAAAAACTAAACGATCAATGTTAATGATTGCAATTTCCTACAAAATATTCCAAACGATAAGAAGATTAGGAAATGTTCTTAGCATTTGCGAAAAATTCTTCTTTATATCTTAATGGTTTTACAATTTGTTTCAATCAAAGCAAAAAAGGGGGATTGGTACGTATGTATACGTATGTATTTAAAATTCAATAATTATACGCCCTGATGTACCATAAAATATTATAACCTATACGCACGGGTGTCTCGATAATGGATATCAAGAACTGATATTTTCATGATTATGTTTTGAGATTTCCTTTAGATCGGTTCATGTGTGCCAGCTGTGGTGTAAGGTATAACACTATTTGAACTTCAGTTGCAAAATACAAACTATTTTATTTATTTATATCGGTTACTAAGAATTCACGTAAGGCTAGTCTTTTACATTTGTCAAATGAAGGAAAAGCAAATTGTATCAGTATAAGCACTTACTGTTCTTACATAACTAAAATTAATTTAAATAAATAAATATTTTACGCATTCTTGTAAAAGAGGTTTTTGGTTGCAATGGATACAAAACATTCTTAGAATACTAAAAATGTTTTCTGAGAATTTATGACATATCATTTCCCATAGATTAATGACTTTGCAATGTCTGCAAATAAAACTAAAAGAAAAACATAATTAAAATGAAAAATGCATACATTCTGGTGTACCGTAAAAGAGTATTACTTCTACGCCCAAGTGCTTATTTACAAAAAAATAAATAACTGTATTTCATGATTATTTGTCGTGTTTCGCTTCGTTAAATTCTCGTTAGGGAATTTTACTTTGATTTCAGTAATATTTTGACAGACAAATTTACATTTTTTATTTCTGTTTTTAAGTGAGTACCAGAAAAATGTGTAGGTTATTGACTTGAAATACATTTGATTTAAGGCATCGTTATATTCGAAATAATTAACTTTGGAACTTTAGTACTATATTAAAATGTTCATGAATTATATATGGGTAATTCCAAAGCATTTCGACCAACTTTCTATAATTCTCCTAGTGTGTAGGAATATTTTGGCAATTTCAGTTTTTCAAAATTCATTGTAGTTTTCGTAGTACAGAGCTCCAAAGTTACCTATTTCAGGGATTTTTCTCAAAATTACCATTTGTTCAAATAATCATATCTTCTTAACCGATGCACGTATTTATAAGGTATTAATATCAATGAAAAGCTCTGGTACTCCTCTTCAATGCAGCATTTATACAATATTTATGTCCATTTGGTGGAAGCCTGTGGAAATATGGATAAAATCATTAATCCTTATATCCTGAACATGTATTAATTCATGTCCTTGATTGTTTTGGCACTAAATGGTCAAACTATTATGAACAGACTATGAGAAACTATAAATGGAAACTTGACGGACCTAAAAGATGTAGCAATTTTATTGATTTTATTTTATTATCATTTTGTATAGCCTCCACCATAGGAACATGTAACATCACTTAATATTGATCGAAGACCCCATAAAGTATATATTTTATTAATCATAAAATTCTAAGACATTTTAACCATGTCTGTCTGTCCGTCCGTCCGTCTGTTGTTATTACGCTACAGTCCTTAATAATACATAGAGCCAGGCTGATCAAATTTGGTAGAAATATTTCTTATAGTTGCAGGTTATTGTGGATTGCAAATGGGCCATATCGGTGACTGTTTTGACATAGGCGCCCCATAGAGGTCGCTCCAAAATACGGTTTTTGAGCCATAGATACCACATTTTTAAAGCAATGTAGCAGATATTTTGCAGTTTGTATTATATTTTAAAAAGAATTCCTCACAGCAAAAATTTTATAAATCGGTTCATACTTTGTTATGGTCACCGTATAGAGGTCGCTCCAAAATATACGTATTTTAACTGAATCTTTGCAGTTTGTATTTAATTGAGACAAGAATTCATCGCATTAAACATTTTTTTAAATCGGTTCATATGTTTTTATAATCCACCTATAGATGTCGCTCCCGAAAAAGTCTTATTTAAGCCATAAACACCAAATTTTCTAAGAAATTTAGCGGAAACTTTGCAGTTTATATTCTATTTTGGCAAGAATTCATCTCAATAAAATTTATACAAATAAATTTTTATTTTTTGTAGTCCCCGTGTAGATGTAGTTGTCAAAAAAAACTATATAGGATGAAATACTAAATTTTTCAGGTGAAGAGTTTGGCTTAAGAATTTGCGGCCTAAAATTTGGCTTAAAATTGCAGCGTTCGTTTTTTATTCCCTACACCACACTGTGGTACAGGGTATTATAAGTTTGTTTCACGGCAGCTGTTTGTAACACCTGAAAATAACACAGCTAGACCCACCTTAAAGTATACCGATCGACTCAGAATCACTAGCTGAGTCGATTTAACGATGTCCGTCCGTCCGTCTGTCCATGTAAAGTTGTTCGTCGACTACAGGTCGCAATTTCTCTCCGATCGTTCTGAAATTTTGCAGTTTAGAGTATTTCGCGGCTGTTAAGATCGCTATTGAATTTGGTTGAAATCGGTTCATATTTAGATATAGCTCCCATATATATCTTTCGTCCGATTTGGCCCTTTAGTCCTATAAAAGCTGTATTTTACATCCAATCGTTTTGAAATTTAGAATGGTAGAGCTTCTTGATCCATGAACCAACATAGTCGAATTTTAAGAAAATCGGTTAAGATTTAGCTATAGCTCCCATATATATGTTTCGTCCGATTTGGCCCTTTAGTCCTATAAAAGCTGTATTTTACATCCAATCGTTTTGAAATTTAGAACGGTAGAGTTTCTTGATCCATGAACCAACACTGCCAAATTTGAAGAAAATCGGTTAAGATTTAGCTATATTTCCCATATATATGTTTCGTCCGATTTGGCCCTTTTGTCCTATAAAAGCTGTATTTTACATCCAATCGTTTTGAAATTGAGAATGGTAGAGTTTCTGGATCCATGAACCAACACTACCGAATTTGAAGAAAATCGTTTAAGATTTAGCTATAGCTCCCATATATATGTTTCGTCCGATTTGGACCTTTAGTCCTATAAAAGCTGTATTTTACATCCAATCGTTTTGAAATTTAGAATGGTAGAGTTTCTTGATCCATGAACCAACACTACCGAATTTGAAGAAAATCGGTTAAGATTTAGATATAGCTCCCATATACATGTTTCGTCCGATTTGGCCCTTTTGTCCTATAAAAGCTGTATTTTACATCCAATCGTTTTGAAATTTTGAATGGTAGAGTTTCTTGATCCATGAAGCAACACTACCGAATTTGAAGAAAATCGGTTAAGATTTAGATATAGCTCCCATATACATGTTTCGTCCGATTTGGCCCTTTTGTCCTATAAAAGCTGTGTTTTACATCCAATCGTTTTGAAATTTAGAATGGTAGAGTTTCTTGATCCATGAACCAACACTACCGAATTTGAAGAAAATCGGTTAAGATTTAGATATAGCTCCCATATATATGTTTCGTCCGATTTGGCCCTTTATTCCTATAAAAGCTGTATTTTACATCCAATCGTTTTGAAATTTAGAATGGTAGAGTTTCTGGATCCTTGAACCAACACTACCGAATTTGAAGAAAATCGGTTAAGATTTAGATATAGCTCCCATATATATGTTTCGTCCGATTTGGCCCTTTAGTCCTATAAAAGCTGTATTTTACATCCAATCGTTTTGAAATTTAGAATGGTAGAGTTTCTTGATCCATGAACCAACACTACCGAATTTGAAGAAAATCGGTTAAGATTTAGATATAGCTCCCATATACATGTTTCGTCCGATTTGGCCCTTTTGTCCTATAAAAGCTGTATTTTACATCCAATCATTTTGAAATTTAGAATGGTAGAGTTTCTTGATCCTTGAACCAACACTATCGAATTTGAAGAAAATCTGCCAAATTTGGTATGTTGTAATATTTCTTTCTATCTCCAGCTAAGTTCGAAGATGGGCCGTATTGGTCAACTCCTTCTGGTACCTAAATGGTTAAAATATAGTGAAATATTGATTTTTTAATAACTGCTATTATACTTATTCGAATGTGAAATTTCATACATAGTATTAGTTTATTAGTCGCTATCAACTCGAGAAAGATGGGCGAAGTGGCCATACCCCTTTTTGTACCTCCCACACAAATGCATAATTTTGCAGCTAATGTAAACAGCTTATAATATTAATACCAGAGTATACTCGTACAAAGACTTGAAATTTTGTTCAGTGGGATGCCTTTATAGTGCCTACAGTACAGTGAAAAATGGGCGTTATTGTCACGGCCCTTTTGGTACCTCCCAGACAAAGGTACCATTTTCCACCAAAAGTTAACAGCTTATATCGTTAATACCAGTGTATAAAAATACTTGAAATTTTGTACAGTGTAATGCTTTTATAATGCATACAGCCCAGTTAAAAATGGGCGTTATCACTACGCCCTTTTTGTACTTTTCACACAAAATGGTCAAATCATACCACAATTTAATATCTCATAACATTAATATACCAGTGCACATAAACGCTTATAATTCGGCACAGTACAATGTATTTAAAGTATATACTGTTCAGCGAAATATAGGTGTATTTGTTAAACCCCTTCTCGTACCTTCCACACAAATTGACAGAATAATTCGTGTAATATTCAATATTACATTACTCACAAAGTGAGGGTATACCTTAGTCGGTTTACCCGACTGAAACTTTCTTACTTGTTAATAATTTACCCAAACAAAAAGAATCGTTTCATGATTTGTTCTATATCCAAAAATTTTTCCAGTAATAAAATTGGATTTCATACATGGTGGAGGGTATATAAGATTTGGCATGGCCGAAATGATCCCTATTACTTGTTTTAATTTTTTCGCCATTTTCAATTTAGACAATGTTTTTTAAAATTAGCTTGTGAGATAACCACACGAATAATTGATTTAAATAAATAGTATATATATTTAAGAGAAAAAAAGCGACCGGTCCCATAAAAATCCGTTTTGTAATTGCCTAAGTTATTAAAGTTTCATTAAAACTAAATCGATACATAAACAACTACTAGAGTTAAAACAAATAAAATCAAAATTTGCGTATATTTTTTGGGACTCATTTAAATTCGAAAGGTCGGTTTACCCTACTGAACTTTCTTACTTGTTTTATTCTATTTGAAATTCTTTTGAAAACAATCATACGTTCTGATGTGCCATAAAATATTATATATATAAGTAACGGAGATATAAGTAACGACATTTTAATGACAATTTTATTCAAATGAAGGCTGCCCAATACTGTTTTTTTTTTGTTTTTGCCAAAACCCATTTATAAGCTCTTTTGCAAAATAAGAATAACAATTAAGGTGTTCAAAGTCCAAAAGTTTTGCGGAAAGTTTCAAAATTTTTTTTACTTGGCTTTTTTTTCGTTGTTTTTGTTTAGCAAGAAAACCTTTTTACACTTCATTAATTCTTCTTCTTAGCAATATTTGGGCCAACCAGAAAAAAAGAAAATAATAAATCATCTATAAAAATCACTATGAAAGCTGACACCGAATATTGTTGTTGTTGTCTCTCCTTTTTATCTTTGCATCATCTGCCGAACACGTGCAACATAATTAGGATTTGTCATTGTCTTTTTTGTTGGTCCTTTAAAAAGTGAAAACAAAAGAAAAACAAAGAAAGTCTCTGAAGTATCATTAAATGACTTATTATAACGCCTCAAGTGCCTTTATTGTTTTCTTGTATCTTTGAAGAGAAAAGTGAGGTTTTTTGGAAGGGTGTTTTCCTTAATGGATTTTGAGAAGGATTACTTTGAGAACATATGTATTGTTATATAAACCATTGTTGATAGAAAGCATAAGGCTTGCTAATATGTGTGGGTATTTTTGAAGGTTCCCGTTTTATTATTTTTTTTTGCTAAATAAGTCCATCATTTGCAACATAGAGAAACAAGAAAAAATATTTGCAAAAGTAGTTATAAAAAATGCATACATTCAAATATCGTTTGAGTGGTTTTCAGAATATGGAACAAATAGGTCGTTTGTTAGCATAAGGGTGATTCCAACGGAATTGGTGTGACATTGTTACTGAATATTTTCCTGATTTTGATCTATATAATATATAACGACAACTCACAAAGGGTGGTTTATGTAGATATTCAGAAGTGTTACCTGATGACATGCAAGGAAATTAAATAATATTTTTAATAATAATATGGTTGATATATCATTGTAACAGGTGTGACCTTAGGTTTTGATAAAATATTGATCAGCCGCTTTCTTTATTACATACTGTAAAATTTTTCTAGGTACTGCCAACAAAAAAAAATGTTGTTGGTATCTTGAGAGTATTGTGTATTCTGTAGACTTCATTCCAAATAATTAAAATTAGCCAATGTAACGGGTGTGACATAGTCTCAATCTGGAGGAGTAATGAGTAGATCGAAATATTGTCCAGGATTTATTAGCCAACATGCATCTATTAAACTAGGTTTTTTCTGCGAAAAACAAAATCGAAGTCGTTTTATTCACTAAAACATATTCATATTGCCGACTTTCTTTATCACATAGAGCAAAAACTTACAAATACAAAATTCGTTCACAAAAACAAGTTCTTAAAAACATCTCAAAAACTCTATCTCTATTGTATCAATGTTTATGACAATGCTATTTTTCATTTTCTACAAAGAATTTGTTTCTGAATTAGAATATGCTGTGCGTCCTGCTAGAATATTATAAGCAGAAATCTTTTCAAAATAATGTTTAGGTCGGTTATTTTTGATTTTTTTTAGTTTTCCACCTATTTTTCCGAAATACGTTGATAATTTTTTGACTTTATTTGAGAAGTATTCTTATGCTTTTTATTCCAGAACCAATCAAAACCTTGTAACAATGAATGGGCTTATTTAAAATGACCTTATGGACCTTCACTGCCGCACACATCCTTCTCTTAATGATTGCCCCTATACCACCTATTTATTTTTCATTTTATACCGAAATTTCTGCTTTCTATTATTTAATTTCATATTTGACATCAAATTAATAAATATACAATATTTTTAAATCGATTAAAAATTATTTACGGTCTTTCCGTAACGGGTGTGACAAATATTAGAATGCAAATTGTACCGTAAATATTGCAATGATACTGAAACATTTTGATTCACTTTATACTATATAACCTTGACCTAACTTACATAAAAGATGATATATGCATATCTACATAAAATTTATTTAATTTAACTTTTTCTATATTTCCGGTATCTGGTGTGACAAAAAAACACTCCAAGATACAAAACAGTTTACAGACACAGCATATTTTCCAAAAGTTACGAATTTTACACTAAACTACACTTAAGGATGCGTACTTTCTTGTAGTCAAAAGAAAAATTTCAGAAAATAAAAGATATGTCGCAAAATAGCTCAGCTCAACAGTAAAATTAGTGCATCCAACAATTTTATAATAACCTATAGAAAACTCTTTGGTAGGAGAAAAAACTATTCCTAGATTTCATCAGCTCTTCATGAATTTCTAAAATTCAATTGTTCGTTATGTCCATTATGGTATTTTTTTTGCAAAAATCTGATTTATTTTTTATGTGGGATGGGGTCAGTTTACGTGGAATCACCCATAACCAACAAAATATCTTTTACACATTTTTCAAATGCAGTCAGAAATTTAATAAAGCCATAGTCAAATGTTATTACACATTGCTAAATTTTTTCGTGTTTTGGAAAGACTGGTTCGTTTATTGTTGTTGTTGTTTTCAATATAAAGCAAATTTGTTGCTATTTTATTGAATGGAGTGTGTAGAAGAAATGTAAAAAAATTCCAAAAAAATAACGGTATTCTTCACAGAAAAACGACAGATTTTGTTGATGACTATTGGCGTCAGAAGTTATTATACACATTTTATTCGTGTCAAAGATAATTACACAATGTTAAAAATCATTAGTTTTCAGCTATCTTTGGAGCTATACAAATTAATTGGACAAATTAATTGGAAAAACAGTTAGTGAAGCTACGATTCGTCGCAGGATGAAGAGCATGCAAATGAAATCCTATGTAGTCCGCAAAGTGATCGACATAACCTCAAACAACAAAGCCAAACGCCTTGCCTTTGCTCAAGAGTATATTAAAAAGCCTATAGAATTCTGGCACAACGTTCTGTGGACAGACGAGTCCTCTTTTCAGTTCCAGGGGACGTTTGGAAGAAAATATATGCATCTACCGTCAACTCTGAAAGGCAAAGCAAGGCAGCCTCTAAACAGATTTGGTGGAGGATCGGTAATGTTTTGGGGATGCATATCATTCTATGGATTTGGAGAGGTAGTACCAATTAAAGGAACTTTAAATCAATCTGGATATATTGATTTGTTGAATGCTCATGCATTTCCTTCAGCAAATAGTCTATTTCCAAGCGACGACTGGGTTCTGCAACAGGATAATGCCCCTTGCCACAAAGGATGGTTGGCAATGAAGTTTTTAAATGAGGTAGATCAAGCTGTTCTTCCCTGGCCTCCACAAAGTCCGGACCTTAACATCATAGAAAATGTTTGGGGTTTCATGAAACAGCAACGAACAATTGATAAAAACCGAAAACTAAATGGCACTATTGAAGAAATTAAAAATATTTGGGCTAAACTAACACTTCCTTTCATCCACACCTTGATAGAGTCTATTCCGGCCAGGTTGCAAGCAGTAATTGATGTCAAAGGAGGAGTAACCAAATATTGACTTAAAATATAAGAAACAATTTTATAATTCTTTGTATAAACCGTATAAAATGACATTGTATAATTATCTTTGACACGAATAAAATGTGTATAATAACTTCTGACGCCAATAGGCATCAACAAAATCTGTCGTTTTTCTGTAAAGAATACCGTTATTTTTTTGGAATTTTTGTACATTTCTTCTACACACTCCATTCAATAAAATAGCAACAAATTTGCTTTATATTGAAAACAACAACAACAAGAAACGAACCAGTCTTTCCAAAACACGAAAAAATTTAGCAATGTGTAATAAAATTTGACTATGGCTGTATAACATAATACATTTCAACACATCGTTATATTTGCAGAAGCTAATCCCACAATTCCCAAAATAAATTCGAAAATCCCCAAAAATCGCCGTTGACTTTTATTGCAAAATGTTTCATTTGTGCGGATGCTACTAAAAGGGTCGTGGCAACTTCTCCCATTTTTCTCAAGGGAGTAGCGACTAATAAACTATTTATAATTATATGTGTGGAATAGCGGAGGATTTCTATAAGTAATATAGAAGAAGATTTCTATAGTACACGAAGGAGTGGGATAATTTGGCTCTTACCAAATTGAAAGTCAGTCGGTTATTCCTTTCGAGACTTACCGTCGCACCAGCAGGACGGACGAATGGACGGACATTGCTCAAATTACTTAGGTCATTCCTTCGATGTGTTGTACATGTACCACAGTATGGTGTAGGTTAAAATGATAAAGGCTGTAACATTCTAGCTTTGCGATTTGAAAAAATGTGACTTAGTTTTGAAATTTGAGTGAAAAATGGCGTACGTTTGAAATCATCAACAATATTATTTGATATTATTGAACAGTTCTTAACTATAAATGTGTTATACTTTTTATCCCCTCACCTTAGATAGGAGGGTATATATCATTTTCTACGAGCCAAAAGTGTAGCACATCGAAGGAGTGACGTAAGTGTTAGAATTTGTGCTTTTATTTCAAGATCAACTTAAAGACTAACGTACAAAGAAAATTAAAAATGCAATAGAGCATAAAAGACAACATACATGTTGCAAACAAAGTAATACAAAAGGCAGATAGAAACATACAGGTTGTAAGGGAGTTGCCAAATTTCAATACTCCTCCTCAAACTGGATGTTTCTTTACAAAAACAAATTTAATTCATATTCATTAATTTCACAAAATTAGTATGCTTCATCTTAGATAGGCTCTTCGTCATGATGTCCGCAATCATCTCATCAGTCGGGCAATATTGCAATTGAACTTCATTGTTTCGGATGACCTCGCGCACATGATGGTGCCTGATGTCAATGTGCTTCGTTCGGTTGTGATACACAGGATTCATTGCCAGTTTAATTGCACCTTGATTGTCGACATTTAGTTGTATTGGTGAACCATCGCAGTAATTAAGTTCCGCCAATAATCGCCTAAGATATATGGCCTCTTTTGAAGCATTAGACATGGCCATATACTCTGCTTCGGTGGTACTAAGGGCCACGGTTTGTTGCTTTTTAGACTCCCAGGAAACAATTGAATCACCGACGAAAAATACAAAACCAGTGTAGGATTTGCGGTCGATAGCGTCGCTTCCCCAGTCAGAATCCACGTAGCCTTTAACGGAATTGTTGCCTTTCTTGTATATTAATCCCAATTCAGTCGTACCTCGTAGATAACGTAGAACATGTTTAACGGCAACCATATGTTCGACGTGTGGATCTGTATTGTGTTGTGCCAACTTAGATACAGAATGCTGAATATCGGGTCTCGTTGTAACAGCAAGAAATGATAACGCGCCAATAATAGATTGATATCCTTCTTTATTTGCTCGTTCACAATCGTTTTCGCATTTGCCTTTATAGCCAGGATCAAGAGGTGTTCCTACAGCCTTACATTTATCCATATTGTACTGAATTAAAATGTCCTTAATGTATCGACGTTGACATATCTTAATCGGACCAGTCTCTCCTTCTCGAGTTATATTAATGCCCAAAAAATAATTCAAAACACCTTTGTCAGTCATTTCAAAATCATCTGCTAAACGTTTCTTAAATTTCAAAATCTCCTCCTTGTCCTTGCATGCGATTATCAAATCATCCACGTATACCGCTATAAATATTCTATTTCCATTAAAATCACCCTTATAGAGACATGGCTCGTTTTCACATGAAGAAAATCCGATCGTACGTAGGACGCTGTCAAGTTTCTCATTCCAGTTCCTTCCCGATTGTTTAAGACCGTAAATCGCCTTTCTTAGCCTTAAAACTTTATCCGGTTCACTTGCATTTATGAAACATTCGGGTTGTTTCATATAAACCTCGTCATCAAGATCACTGTTTAGATAAGCAGTGCTTATGTCCACTTGATGTACGTGCATATCTTCTTGAACAGCTATAGCAAGTAATGTCCGTATAGTAGCATGGCGAACAACTGGCGAAAAAGTTTCCGTATAATTAACGCCATACTCCTGATTGCACCCTTTTGCCACAAGACGTGCCTTGAAACGTTCTATTCCACCCTTCTTGTCGCGTTTGAGAGCAAAAACCCATTTCGAACCAATTGCCTTTCGATCTTCTGGTAAATCTACCAGGTTCCATGTCTTGTTTTTCTCCAAAGCATTTATTTCCGCCCTCATAGCACTCTTCCATTTGTTCGAATTCTCGCAAGACAAAGCTGTATTTACATTGTTCGGAATCATTTCGTCGCAAATAGTAAAAAGTTTATTATAGACCTTTCTCGGACGCCCTGGGGCTCCACTTCTAACAATACGTGGTCTACCAGGTCCTATTCTCACCTGTGTTTCCTCATCCGAATCCTCATCGGCGGTGTTAAAATCATCATGCAACTCATCATTATCAACATTACTTTCTTCATCAACTACAACCTCATCATCATCAACAGTAATAGCATTATCATCATCAGCCACCCTGATGCTCTTATTCGTTGATGTCGTTGCAGGCCCTTCACAAACATTTGTCTTTGCACGGTCGTTGTCAAAACAAACAGTAACAAAATCATCGTGTGAGGCGTCAACGTCAGCGTCACTATCTCTGCCCGCCAACTTCGACTCGTCAAACAAAACATCACGTCGTTCTACAATGCCGTGCATCTTTTTGTCGTACAGACGATACGCCTTGGACACCAATGAGTATCCAACCATCGTAAATTCTTCACCTCGAGCATCGAACTTAGACTTATGAGACTTCTTCAGACTTACCGCCAACGATCCAAATGTTTTTAGATGACCAACAAATGGTTGTCTACCATGAAAAATTTCATACGGCGTTTTGTTCTTCAACATATTTGTCGGACTTCTGTTCCTTAAGTAAGCTGCCGTGTTGATCGCTTCAGCCCATAACGCCTTTGGAACATTTGAATGGATCATCATTGAACGTGCCATTTCGACCAGAGTACGGTTTGCTCTTTCCGCAACACCGTTTTGTTGAGGAGTGTAGGGCACCGTCAGCTGCCTCGTTATTCCATGTTCTTTCAAATATGTGTCGAAATTCTTTCCGATGTACTCTCCACCATTGTCACTTCTAATTGTCTTTATTTTCTGCCCCGTTTGTCGCTCTACTTGTACTTGAAACTGCTTAAATTTCTCAAGCACCTCTGACTTGGATTTCAGAAAATAAACGTGGACAAATCTCGATTTGTCATCAATAAACGTTAAAAAATACGTTGAACCGCCAATAGATTTCACATTGATTGGCCCACAAACATCGGTATGTATCAACTGTAGCAAGTCGGATGACATAGTCGTTGATTCTTTCGGAAATGGCAATGTATGAATTTTACTAAGCATACATGTCTTGCACTTTTCGGCAACTTCGTTTTGGTTCACTTTCAACCCTTTTACCATTCTCTCTCGCGACAGCGTTTGAAGACTTTGATTATTTAAATGGCCATACCTGTTGTGCCATTCCACATTCATAGAAAAAAGTTCTTCGTTGTTGCAGTCCACAACAAACAAATTATTCTGCCTGACAGCCTTCAGTACAACTTGATTGTTCTTGTTCTTGATGAGAGCAGCAGATTTTATTGAACGTCGCATGTAAATCATGTTCGACAGCTTTGCTAATCGATATAAAATTAGCCTGTAGTTCTGGAGCAAACAAAACATCCCTCAACACAACATCAAACCCTCCAGCAGCAAGTATGACATCACCTTTTCCCATCGCTGTAATGTGGTTGTCACCAGCTAGCAAAATCTCTTCCTGTCTTTCTGCAAAGTTCACGAACATGTTACGTTCATTGCACATATGCGCGGTTGCGCCGCTGTCCATGTACCAACGTTTTCTCTGAAATGTATCAACAAGCGCAAGCATCGAGAATGAAAGTTGCTGTTTTTCTTGTCGCACTTATTAGCATAGTGCCCAAACTGTCCACATGTATAGCATTTGCCCTTCATCTTCGGTTTGGCATTCTTCTTCGTTTTTGCATTCCTATTGTCGCCGGTTGTTCTTGCATTGAAAGCTTGGTGGTGGTTGTTTTCTCCGTCGTTTCCACGCCGTTCTCCCTCTTCTAGAAGTTTCTGTTTCAGGGAACTCAAAGCAGGCAAACTGTCTCTCGTTTCCATAGCGATGACGAAATTCTCATATTGCTGAGGCAAACTAGACAACAACACAATGCTCAACAATTCCTCTTGAATAGTTATGCCGATCTCTGCCAATTTGTCCGCTATCTCGGTGAACGCATTTATGTGCTGTACCATTTCGGCGTTATCGGTCATTTTCAAATTAAGCAATTTCTTGTAAAGTGTTACTTTCCGTATGGGTCCTCGCGGCATGTACACTTCTTCTAAGCATTTCCAAGCGTCAGATGAGGATTTGCAATTCTTGATGTAATTCAGTTGAGATGGTTTAACGCTAAGATATATTGTTGCTAAAGCCTTTTCATCTATTTCGGCGGCTTGTGCAGCTGCTTCTGGAGTCTCCGATTTAACTTCACCCTTAACCACCTTCCAATAACCAGAATGAATTAATACACTTCTCATGTGGATTACCCACGAATCATAATTTTGACCGTCCAATTTCTCAATCTGATAAAGTCCTGAAGCCATTTTTAACACTTTCAACTTTTCAGTCTTTACATGAATTTTCACAAATTTCTTTCCTTCTGTCTTTCCGCGTAAACAACTGGGCGCATAACCTGTTAGAATTTGTGCTTTTATTTCAAGATCAACTTAAAGACTAACGTACAAAGAAAATTAAAAATGCAATAGAGCATAAAAGACAACATACATGTTGCAAACAAAGTAATACAAAAGGCAGATAGAAACATACAGGTTGTAAGGGAGTTGCCAAATTTCAATAGTAAGACCCTAAGTATGTTCGGCGGATATCCGTTTTGGGTCATTTTAAGTCGAATGAACAATGTCCGTCCGTCAATCTGCTGGCTGGTGCACACGATAACTCTCGAAAGGGGCAACCGATTGACTTCAACTTTGGTGTGCGGTAATATTTTTCTCTATCTCCGGCTAATTCGAAGATGGACCATATTGGTACACTCCTGAAATATTGATTATTTAATAACATCTATACTACTTATTTGAATACTCTGAAATTCTACACATAGTATTAGTTTATTAGTCATTATTACCTCGAGAAAATGAACGAAGTTGCTACGCCACTTTTGGTCCTCCCACACTAATGGACAATTTTGAACCAAAAGTTAATAGCTTTTAACTTTATTACCGGTGCATACAAAGACTTGATATTTTGTACAGTCTAATGGTTTAATAGTACCGACAATACAGTGAAAAATTGGCATTATTGCCATGCTCCTTTTGGTACCTCCCACACAAATGGACCATTTTGTACCAAAAGTTACCAGTTTATAACTTTAATATAAGTACATACAAATACTTGATATTTTGTACAGTGCTTTTATAGTACCTAGAGTCCAGAGAAAAGTGGGCGTTATTGACACGCCCCTTTTGGTACCCTCCACACAAATGGAACATTTTACACCAATAGTTAACAGCTTATAACTTTAATACCAGCACATACTTTAAAGTTATTAAATGCAATTTAAATAGATAATAATTTAATTAAAACAAGAAAAAAATAATTTGATAATATTTTTTTGGGACTCAAGGTGGGGGGGATTCATCAGTCGGTTTACGCGACTGAACTTTCTTACTTGTTTTTGAAGTATATACTCGATAAAGTCGGGTTACACTTTAAATTAATGAAAATTAAGAGGACAACAAAGGTTATTAATAAGGGTTCCAATTGGAAACCAAAGTTTAGTAAATGTTGTTAAAACAATTAGAAACAATTTTATTTATTTTTTAAAATCGTTATTTGCTGGCACGAAAAAACCATACAAAATTACGAAATTCGGCAAAAAAATTTTTGTTACATTTGTTGAAAGCTAGCATCCTAACAAAGGAAAAAACCCTATTCGAAGAAAATCTATGGGTACATGTATAAATTATAGCACTTTTTGGTAGAAATAAGAGAATTTAAACTTATTCCGGTGTTTATACCCCCACTATCGTGAACAAGGGTATATGTATATCATGTATGTATCAATATTTTTTTTTATCTCAGGCTAAGGTCAAAGATGGACTATGTTGGTCCACTCCTTCTAGTAGCTCCCCCACGAAGGGTCAAAATTAAGTGACATATTGATTATCCCATAAATTATATACTACTACCCAGAATCTTTCACAATTCAAGTGGAGTGTAATGCTTTTGTAGTATCTACAGTCCTGTAAAAAATGGGCGAAGTAACCACGCCGCTTATGGTAACTCCCAAACAAATTGCCATAATAAAAAATATGAAAAATAATATTTTTGAATTTTCCTATTGTTACAATATGGGACATAATTTATACATTTATACTCCGACCAGTGTTGCCAGACGAATTTCACAGAAAATCGTCAAAATGGGGGTACAAAAATCGTCAAAATAAAAATTGAAATGGTCAACGCAAAAATCTGTTAAAACGTACAGCTTTTGAGTTTTTTTATGACGAGGGACATGTTTCGGAGATAGATATGTATTAATTGGTACTCTCTAATGATTTTTGGGGTTCCTCAAAGTAAACTTAAAATACATTTTGTTGGCGGATATCACATTCGACATTAAAATTATATTTGGTTGTGGTCCAATACCTCGAATGTGGTCCAATACCTTTGTGTAGAACAAATCTTCGAAGATACTCTTTTGCTCTTCGGGAATTCTGCCAGACGCACTACTGCTATCAATTATGGCATAGTGTAGTTCGGCCTGAATATGTTTTTTGGCTACCTGGGAATAAGAGGGTGCTTCCTTACCCTTTTTTATAGCCACCTTGCTTTTTCCTTTGGAATGGGTCTTTTTGTTTGAGGCCCCCTCCTTTGTGAATGGTTTGGTGGACTTTCTCACCTTATCAACAACAGGATCAACTTCACCTCCCACCATTAACGGATTCTGACTAGAAACTCCTTTTTTTGGTAGATTGAATAAGTTTCACCGAAGTGCTGGGTGTCGGTGAGCTTTTTTCTTCTTAATTGATTTCGCATCGCTATGCTCTTCGGGAGATCTGACTCTTTTAGTAGATGTAGAAGAGTCAGATTCATCCTGTAATATCTTCTGCCGGTTCATCTTATTCAGTTTCCTTCTTTGTGCCCCTGACAGTCTTTTCCGATTTTCAACAATAGTAATATTGTTATCACTTGATGACTCAGAGTCTGAGTTCCAACTAGCTTTTAAAAGCTGGGGTAGCTTAGAGCCCCCCCTTGGGTTTTCTTTATCTTCCTCATCGTAGAAGTTACTTGCTCACGATTGTTTGATAACGACGACACGTGACTCGTGAGTAAATCAACTCTTTCCGCCGGTACTGGTTTTATTTTTCCCTGCACCGTAATATCATTTACTTAATCAGGGTTAATCATACATTTTTGCCAGTATTTGCCCGTAATAAGTACGTCGATGTTGGCCTTCCAGACTACTTCCAAAATATCTGTCCTGAGACCGATGCAACAAATTCAACCCTCAATTTAGGAACAACACACCTTGTGGTTGCGTAGTAGGTAGGTGAATAGATACTGCGTAATAGGTTGAAAAAACTATCCGCTCTGCAATAACAGGTGCGTTCGCTACAACTGGCGGCGACAAGAAAAAATTATAGATTAAATTTTTATTGCAGATATCTCGGTCAATATATGAGTTAACTCTTAGTTTTAAATGTTTTGGAATCAGACGAAAAATATTATAATATAATGTTGTTATCGTAACTATACTTTGTGAATAGAATTTCATTTGGTGAGTATAAAACTTAGGTATCTACAACAAATATTTGTTTGAAGGTATCTAAATACATTCCAGTAGCCGTAAATACAAAGTTATCTACATTCTTTGGGAAATAAGAGTAATCTATCTAATCTATTTTCTTTTTGTACATACATATTCGTATATGTTGTAGTCAAAAACCATAAAAATTCTGTATTTATTTACTGTATTTTGTATAAGTACATATATACAAATACTACAAAGACAAACACGAACATTATCATTGCAGATCTACGAAAAACGCCTTATATTATATCCTTTACATCATTTATATATTTATTTACATGTCTGTGTAAACAAAAAAACTCAACCATCAGAGACTAAGGACACTCGGAGGAGAGGGGGAAAGGAAATCCACTTCTCAATCTCTATGTGTTGGAGAGTTCATCATAATGGTGTTGATGGCAAAATAATTGATGAGGGACCTCCAGTCACCCTAGACTGAAAACTGTTCTATTACCAACTTAACTTCACCCTCTGCTGTGGTTCATCTCCCGCATCCCATATCCCGTTTCTCAAAGGGATGATATTTTCTGGGCCATATGTTTGTAATCGTATGTGGCTGCTTTGCCCTCAGAGATGTGTCGACGTCTACTCGCAGATGAGTGATAGATTTCAGCTGCGGAAATGATAAGGGTCTTGGCAAAAAAAAAGGAAATCTCGGCTGTTGTTGGTATAGCAAATAATTCCATGAAGTTGTGTAAGAAGGCAAACGAATGAAAATTGCCGACTTTGTATGTAAAAACTGTTCATGGGAAATTCGTATGGAAATGAAAATATATTACATATATTCTTTATGGCTTCAATGGTCATATGGATTACTTCCAGAAGTTTGGACGGATGATGTTGATGTTGAGAGGACATGACTGGTATTATTGCTCTTTTGTGATTTGTTCATTTGGTTTCATTTTTTTTTTGGTATTACTCGCATGTTGTGTTGTTAAAGGACACTCCTTACAAACAGTCGTATGAATTATGCAACTTATATTTTGGAAAAGTACATGTTGCTTAAATCAACATTAAAGCTTTGGATTTTATTTTGTAGATAATACACCAAAGAAATATCAAAAGAGAATGATGTTAATTTTAGATATCCGCAATTATTCTTTAACGATAAATTTTAATGGAAATCTGTTAGTTAGCCATTAAAAAGCAAAAAATAAAACAAATCATTTCTATGCAAATGCCTCATCCAATTTAAAACAAATTTAACATAAAAAAAATTTAGTAAGTTTTCCTTAATTTTTTCATATCATATGAAATCGTCATTTCAGGTTAAAAATCGTCATGTCGCATTTTTTGGCCCTAAAAATCGTCAAAATGACGATAAATCGTCATTTCTGGCAACACTGCAAACAATATTTAACAAATCTGTCAAAAAAGGCTATTGAAAAAAGTACCTCTAGTTGGATCACCCTATAGAACTAGGTTGATCAAATTTGGTAGAAATATTTCTTATAGTTGCATGTTATTTGGGACTGCAAATGGGCTATATCGGTCAATGTTTTGATATAGCTCCCCTATAGAGGTCGCTTCAAAATACGGGTTATGAGCCATAGATACCACATTTTTAAAGCAATTTAGCAGAAACTTTGCAGATTGTATACTATTTTGACAAGAATTCATCACAGCAAAAATTCTACAAATCGGTTCAAATTATTTTATAGTCACCCTACAGGGTTCGCTCCAAAATATACGTATTGAAGCCATAAATACCATATTTTCTAAGCATTTCAACTGAATCTTTGCAGTTTGTATATAATTAAGACAAAAATTCATCACAGTTAAAATTTTTTAAATCGGTTCGTATTTTGTTGTTGTCCACCTATAGATGTCGCTTCTCAGCAATGGTAAATTTTTATGCTACAAAGCATAAGGCATTGAAAATAGAAAATATCATTTCTTTTACGCTTTTTCTGCGTACTTTTCATAAAAAATACTAATTTAGTCCAAAACTGTTTATTTTGGTCACTTTTCCCGGGTATTTAATCGATTTAATTTTTTTCCTTAAATTTTTTATAAAAAATGGCCCATACGTACTCTACCGATGGTGTTAATTTTGGACTGAAGACGATCGTGGTTCATAAGTTATATTATAATAACAGAAAATCTTCACCGAATTACAAAGAAAAAATATTTGTATGTTTTCTCAACTCTGTTTTGTTTGTTCATTTTTTTCCAATAATTTTTTTTGTAATTTTGTTTGGATTTTCATTTAAAAGTTCTGGACGAAAGTTATGCCCCCTCCAAAAATTTACACCATCGTAAGAATTGGAAAACTGGAAAAATCTTTGGATATGGAACAAATCTTGGAATCATTATTTTTGTTTAAACAAATTATTAAAATAAACGAACGCTGAAATTTTTAGCCAGGTTTTAGGCCTCAAATTCGTAAGCCGAACGCTTCATCTGTAAAATGTGGTATTTATGGCTAAATTAGCATATTTGAGGGTTACGTCTACACCGGGACTACAACAAACCAGTAAGGAAAGGCAGAAAGTCGGGCGGGGCCGACTATATAATACCCTACACCTCCCTAATAATGCGATATGGGTTATTGCGATAATAACTTGGAATAATTGGTAAATGGGTAAGAACATATATATGCGGATATATCTAATTCTGAACCGATAATCGCAAAATTAAGCAATATTCGTTCCTAAATTGAGAAACATCTTTCTGGAGAATTTTGTAATGATCGGAAGTAGAGTACAACTTCTATAGCGCTTTGTAACCAAATCTGGAGGAACATATATATGGAGCTTATATATAAATCTGAATCGATTTTCCCTGAATACTCATTCATGTAAAATAGAAACCTCTTTCTGTCGAATTTCGTACTGATCGGATATAAATTACAGTCTCTACAGCGCTTGAATGTCAAATCGGTGCTAACATATATATGGGGGCTATATCTAAATCTGAACCGATTTTCTCCAAATTTGGCAGTATTCCTTCGTGTAATAAGAAACCTCTTTCTGTCGAATTTCGTACTGATCGGATATAAAATACAGTCTCTACAGCGCTTGAATGTCAAATCGGTGGTAACATATATATGGGGGCTATATCTAAATCTGAACCGATTTTCTCCGAATTTGGCAGTATTCCTTCATGTAATAAGAAACCTCTTTCTGCCGAATTTCGTACTGATTGGATATAAAATACAGTTTCTACAGCGCTTACATGTCAAATCGGGTGCAACATATATATGGGGGCTATATATAAATCTGAACCGCAAAGGTTCGTTGAGATCGGACCATAATTGCGACCTGTACTTTGATTACAAGAATACGTCTACAGACAGACAGACGGACAGACAGACGGACATAGCTAAATCGACTCAGAAAGTGATTACAAGTCGATCGGTATAATAAACAATGGGTCTATCTCTTCTCCTTTTGGGTGTTACAAACAAATGCACAAAGTCATAATACCCTGTACCACAGTGTGGTGTAGGGTATAAAAATAAACAGACTTGTATACATTTTATTGCGAAGAATTCTTGCCACAATAGAATACAAACTGCAAAGTTTCAGCAAAATTACTTAGAAAATGTGGTATTTATGGCTTAAACAATCGCTTTTGTGAGCGACATCTATACGTGGAATATAACAAAATATGAAGAAATTTAAAAAAAATTCTAATAAAAAAAGATTCCCTTAAAATGCTTAGAAAATGTGGTATTTATGGCTTATATTAGCCTATTTTAGAGCGACCTCTAAAGGATGACTATAACAAAATATGAACCGATTTGTAAATGTTTTGCTGCAATGAATGCTTGTCAAAATAGAATAAAAACTGCAAAGTTTCAGCAAAAGGAAACTTTGCAGTTTTTTTCTATCTCCGGCTAAGTTCGAAGATGGGCCATATTGGTCCAGTCTTTCTAGTACCTCCCCCACAAAGTGTTAAAATGTTGTGAAATATTGAATCTTTAATAACTGATATACTACTTATTCGAATCTTCTGAAATTCCACACATAGCATTAGTTTATTAGTCGCTATCAACTCGAGAAAAATGGGCCAAGTTGCTACGCCCCATTGTCTATAGCCCTTTGAAAAATTTACGTTATTGCACCGATTTGTAAAATTTTTGTGGCGATGAATGCTTGTCAAAATAGAATACAAACAAAACTTCAGCAAAATTGCTATGGCTCAAAAACAGTATTTTGGAGCGACCTCTATAGGGGAGCTATATCTAAACATTGACTGATATGACCCATTTGCAATCCCAAACGACCTGCAACTATAAGATCAACCAAATTTGATCAACCTAGCTCTATTATTAAATACTGTAGCGTGATTTTACAGACAGACAGACAGACGGACGGACATTGCCCATTCGATTTAGGTTAGGTTAGGGTGGCAGCCGTATTTTTTTTTACAAGCTCACATAGACCAGCTTAGGTCCCTAGTGTTACCACGGGCTGAAATGCCCCTCATCGAAACCAACCTGTTTGATATATAAATTTATCGATACTACGAATATCAGTATTAGAAAGATCTGTTAGGCTGCCTAAAAAGGCGACCCCAGTATGTCCAGTCTTCGTTTACTCAAATCGGGACAGTCGCAAAGCAAGTGCTCAATGCTCTCCACTTCTTCCTCATCTCCACAGCTTCGACAGAAGTCATTGGAGTCAATACCCAATCTTTTGGCGTGTTCGCCGATCAAGCAGTGTCCCGTCAGAACCTGTACTAACGAAGACAATCGTTTCCTCTCTAGTGCGAGGAGATATTTTGACCTTCTCAGGTCATACCTTGGCCAGATTTGTCTAGCTACCCTGCAGGTGCCGATTTCTGTCCATCTTTCGTTGGACTGCCTGATTGCCTCTTGCCTAAGCCAAAGCTTGCACGTGGATAGTGGCGCACCAATATATGTAAATTCTTGTCAATTCTTGTAATGTCGTCCCTTTCCTAGCAAGTTAATCTGCTTTGCAGTTCCCCGGGATATCCCTATGCCCAGGCACCCATATGAGGTGTATATTCAACTGCTCAGCCATCTCGTTAAGAGATCTGCGGCAGTCGAGGGCTGTTTGCGAATTTAGGGATGTTGCATCCAGAGAATTGATGGCAGCCTGGCTGTCCGAGTAAATGACAACGCCAGTGTTGGTTACTATGTTGCAACTCAGCCACTTGGCGACTTCCCATATTGCCATTATTTCGGCTTGATAGACACTGCAGGTATCTGGTAGTCTCTGAGCTATATCCAGCCTAAGTTCGTCACAGTGTACTCCGAAGCCAACCTTTTCATCAAGCTTGTAAAAGTGGAGATGGTTTCTATTACCTGGTATTCTGCCGACCCATTCATCTCTGGCGGGAATCATAGTGATGTAATTTCTCTTGAAGGTGTACACAGTTGGTATATAGTCCACTCGGTCGGTTACCATATCACTACACTTTGATATCCTCATGTGACCATAGTTCTTGTACCTCCACATTGATAGGCAGTTTAATCTTATTGCTGCTTTGGTTGCAACTTCTCTCGCCACAATATTAGTCGGCAGTATATGGAGTAGGGCTTGTAGAGACTCGGTCGCTGTAGTCCTTAGGGCTCCGCTTATGCTCAGACAGGCAGTTCTCTGAACCTTTGTTAGTAGGTTGGTGATGGTTAGTTTGTCAGTTGCCGTCCACCATACCACAATACCGCATAACAGTATTGGACGAACTACTGCTATATATATCCAGTGGACGATTTTTGGAGAGAGTCCCCACCGCGACCCTACAGCCTTTTTGCCTTTGGCCTTCCTTACACGTTCCAATACGTTACGTCTAAATAACAGTTTCCTATCTAGAATTATTCCTAAAAATTTTGCACATTCAGAAAAGACTAGATCTGTTCCATTTATCCGAGGTGGGGGGTCCACATGTGGGACATTATTCATCCTAGTAAAGAGAACCAATTCTGTCTTGTTGGGGTTAACGCCCAAACCGCTGCTTCTGGCCCATCTAGCCAACTTGTTCAGAGCCACCTGTAGGATGTCTCTGAGGACGTTTACGAATTTGCCACTCACTGCGATTGCCACGTCGTCCGCATATGCCACGACCTTGCAGCCACAACGTTCTAGATCTAGCAGGATTTCATTCACCGCTAGTTTCCAAATTAGTGGAGACAGTACTCCTCCTTGCGGGGTCCCTCTGTTTACAAACCTTGTTAGAGTTGTGGACCCTAGACATGCTGTTATGCGTCTTCTGGTGAGCAGACTTTGAATTAGTCTAATCAAACTATTGTTAACTTTTAGATGTGACAGTGCCGCAATTACCGCATCTGAGTGAATGTTGTTAAAAGCCCCTTCTATGTCAAGAAATGCCACCATGGTGAATTCCTTGAAATGCAGGGACGATTCGATAGTGCTCACAAGTTCGTGCAGGGCTGATTCTGTAGACTTGCCCTTATTGTAGGCATGTTGGTTCCCCGACAGGAGTTTTGTATCCAGGTTTTCCCTAATGAAATGATCTAAAAGTCTTTCCAGACCTTTCAATAGGAAGGATGATAGGCTAATTGGTCTGAAGTCTTTTGGCCTAGTGTGTGATATCTTTCCCGCTTTAGGTATGAATACCACTTTGGTATCCCTCCATCGATTCGGGACGTATGAAAGCCTAATACAGCCTACATAAATTTTCTCCAGCCAGATGATAATGTACTTTAAGATTTTCTGCATTTCTGCTGGAGTGATGCCATCTGGTCCAGGCTCAAAGCTATTAATAGCCCAGCTTATTCTGGATCTCTCAGTAAAGAAGCTAGCGACGCTCGCAGTCCACTCGCACTCTTGTTGGTCCTGCTGATCCTCGGGTTCTGTTACAGAGTTCCCCGGGAAATGTGTGTCGAGCAGTACATTGAGCGACTGCTCGCTGTTTTTGGTCCAGTTATTTGCCTCATACTGTAAATATCCCACTGTACAGGGTGAAGCAGATAATATCTTCCTCAGCCTAGCGGCGTCGGAAACCTTTTCCACTTCACCACAGAAGGTATACCAAGAGCGCCTTTGCGCCTTTCTAAGCTCCTTCTTATAGATCATGAGTTGCTCTTTATAGGCATCCCAATCATTAGCGACCCCAGTAGATTTAGCCTTATTGAATAGCTTGTTGCAGGTCTTTTTCATAGCCGTTAGCTCAGAAGTCCACCATTGGGGTTTAGTTTTACCCTTGTACCTTGTTTTTGGACAGGCTTCTTCAAGGGATCTATTGAATGATATGGTGATATGATCGACCAGATTATCCAGACCGGCTTTGTCATTCGGTTCGTACAGAAGTTTAGAGTTGAGGACTTTCTTGAAATTCTTCTCATACAGGTGCCACTTTGTCTTCCTTACATTTCTGTGGACGGCAGGTTTAGGCGCTTTTTCCGCGAGTTTGAACTCAATATAATGGTGATCTGAGAATGAGTGGTCGTCCAGTACATTCCACCCAATAATTTTGTCTGACAGCCGATCAGTAGCAAACGTTACGTCGAGTACTTCTTGTCTGTCTTTAATTGTAAAGGTCGGTTTATTACCTACATATGTTACAAATACTAAGGTTGGTAGTTAGAATAAAGTCAAGAAGCGAATCACCCCTATTGTTTATATCCGTACTACCCCAGATAGTATGATGAGCGTTCGTGTCTGCGCCAAGTAGCTGGAGACCACCCAATATATGCGATTACCGATCTCCAGGCTAGCAGTTGTTTGGTCTTTACCACTTAAATTAGTCAGGAGAAAGATACTTAGATCTTTCCTGGCCAAAATGCAGGTTCTTGGAGTGCCTTCACAGTTGGCCACAAGCAGTTTAAAGTTGGGTGTCCTAATACCGCACACCCTTCCTCCTCTACGTAGGGCTCCTGTATCAGGACGATGTCCGCTGAGGCTGCTTTAGCGTGATGGAGGTTAATCTGTAGAATTCTTACCATCATTGGTAATTGACAGATTAACATCCACCCCGACAAGGGTGTTATCGAACTCTTCGTCCGTATCGTCGAGAAGCATGTTCCCGCCAGATGCGTCAAAGAGTCCTCAGAGAAGGACGTTACAGATCTTCTGTTAGAGTTGGAGTCACCAGAAATAATAGGCATGGTTACCTCCGCATTTCCAGAAAGTGCCACGGTGGACGACTCACCTTCTGCAGTGGGAGCTATATCCTGCTTGTATATATTCAAGATTATAGTCTCGAAGCCATATTGTAGGGTTGCACTCGCACTTTGTATATGGGAGGTGGATTCAGCGTTTAGGATATGATTGACCTGCCGCTTTTTACCATCAGCCTCACCCACCTTGCTGATTCTCCAATTATGGGCCGGCAGACCAGGATTGGAATCTTTTATTATTTCTAAGATGTCAGCTGGGTTGGAGGGCTCTTCTGTAACCCAGGTGATGGCTCTAGGGTGACTAGGGATGTTGTTTTTTTCGACAACATCCAACTGGGCACCCGGCCACACCTCACCCGCTCGACTCAGAGCAGCCTTATACAGGTCTACTGATCTGGCATCACCGAAATATAAGAGCTTTACTCTCCTACCTTACGGACTTTGTACAGATTTTTTGCTATTGCGTAATAGGTACTGGTAACTATCCGCTATGTGATAAACACGTCCGTTCACTGCGAATGATCACAATACGAATATGTAGTTTTTGATCCGAGATGATGAAAATATGTTCAGATTGTACGAGTATATAGTCCAATGTATTTGTTCTTCCCAATTCTTGATCTATGAAAGAATAATACGCATTTTAAGATTATCGTTTCAGATCTAGTTTATTATGATCAATATCTTCAACTCCTCCTTGGAATAAGCCTTGATACGCCCGACTTTCTGTCTTTCATTACTGGTTAATTTTGAAAACTAAAATTAAGTTTTCAAAATTTGATATCCATAAAATTTATGCTGTGAACTAGGTTAGCATTTTCAAAAGATGGACCTTGAAGATTAAGCAATTCTGTTGAGTCAACAATATAATTGTTATACCTTCTACCATAGGATGGGAGATATATTAATTTTGTCACTCGGTTTGTAACACCTAAACATATTGATGTGAGACCCTAATTCTAAGTGATGTGCGTCTGTTCGTCCGTCTGTTGTAACCACGCTGCAGTTCGTAATAATAGAGCTAGGTTGATCAAATTCGGTAGAAATATTTCTTATAGTTGCAGGTTGTTTGGGATTGCACATGGGCCATATCGGTCAATGTTTTGATATAGCTCCCCTATTGAGGTCATTTTTAAAGCAATTTAGCAGAAACTTTGCAGTTTGTATTCCATTTTGACAAGAATTCAGGACAGAAAAAATTTTACAAATTGGTTCATATCTTGTTATAGTCCACCTATAGTTGTCGCTCCCAAAAATGCTTATTTAAGCCACAAACACCACATTTTCTAAGGAATTTAGCAGAAACTTTACAGTTTGAATTCTATTTTGGCAAGAATTTATCTCAATAAAATACAAATAAAATTTTATTTGGTTGTAGTCCCCGTGTAGATGTAGCCCTCAAAAAAGCTGTTTTATGCCATAAATACCACATTTTTCTGGTGAAGAATAATTTGCTTAAAGAAAAGAAATCGTTTCATGATTTGTTCCATATCCAAAGATTTTTCCTGTAAAAAAATTGAATGCAATCCATGGTGGAGGGTATATAATCGTTGTATATAATCGTCTGAGCGCACACGATTGTTTTGGAGTTTTTTTGATAAAAAACATTTTTTAAAATATTTTTTTCCAAACTATCTAATTTCTGTGTTTTCTAAGAAAAGCACAACTGCTTTGAAAAGGAGTAGCAGATCTCTTTACTGATATTAACAGCTCATTCGACTTAAAATGGCCCAAAACGGATTTCCTCCGAACATACTTGGGGTCTTAGGTCACTCCTTCGACGTGTTACACTATTTTCCGTAGCAAATGATATATACCTTCGTCACACTAAAGTGAGGGTATAAAAATGGTAAAGGTTTTCATATTCTAATTGTGTTGTTAACTCAGAAAATATGATGCGAGAGAAATCGGTTTATATGCTGCACTGATATTATTAAAATGCTAAGACAAGGTCAGTAAAAAAGAAAAAAATCAATTTTAAAATGCAGACAGAAATGTAATAAGGCTTTAAAATATTTAAATATAAATATATTTCAATGAAATATTTTTGATATCAGAAATTTAAGGTAATTCGCAAATCATTATACTTGCAAAAATCAATCCCACAATTTCAAAAAGAACTTCGAAAATAACAGAAAAACTGAATTTTTTGAATTTTCCCCTTATGTCTACTATACAAAAAGCCGGGCACCAAACACCATTTGCAGTTCATCGTGCAAGGCCTCTTGCCACATATAAAAATTGCAAAGGTTTTAATATTTATACCCTACACCACACTGTGGTACAGGGTATTATAAGTTTGTTTCACTGCAGATGTTTGTAACACCTGACAATAACACAGCTAGACCCACCTTAAAGTATACAGATCGACTCAGAATCACTAGCTGAGTCGTTTTAACGATGTCTGTCCGTCCGTCTGTCCATGTAAAGTTGTTCGTCGACTACAGGTCGCAATTTCACTCCGATCGTTCTGAAATATTGCAGTTTAAAGTATTTCGCGGCTGTTAAGATCGCTATTGAATTTGGTTGAAATCGGTTCAGATTTAGATATAGCTCCCATATATATCTTTCGCCCGATTTGGCCCTTTAGTCCTATAAAAGCTGTATTTTACATCCAATCGTTTTGAAATTTAGAATGGTAGAGTTTCTTGATCCATGAACCAACATAGCCGAATTTGAAGAAAATCAGTTAAGATTTAGCTATAGCTCCCATATATATGTTTCGTCCGATTTTGCTCTTTAGTCTTGTAGAAGCTGTATTTTACATCCAATCATTTTGAAATTTAGAATGGTAGAGTTTCTTGATCCATGAACCAACACTACCGAATTTGAAGAAAATCGGTTAAGACTTAGCTATAGCTCCCATATATATGTTTCGTCCGATTTGGCCCTTTAGTTCTATAGAAGCTGTGTTTTACATCCAATCGTTTTGAAATTTAGAATGGTAGAGTTTCTTGATCCATGAACCAACATTGCCGAATTTGAAGAAAATCGGTTAATATTTAGATCTAGCTCCCATACATATCTTTCGTCCGATTTGGCTCTTTAGATCCAATCTATTGAATTTGGTTGAATTTTACATCCAATCGTTTTGAAATTTAGAATGGTAGAGTTTCTTGATCCATGAACATTGCCGAATTTGAAGAAAATCGGTGAAGATTTAGCTATAGCTCCCATATATATGTTTCGTTCGATTTTGCTCTTTAGTCCTGTAGAAGCTGTATTTTACATCCAATCATTTTTAAATTTAGAATGGTAGAGTTTCTCGATCCATGAACCAACACTACCGAATTTGAAGAAAATCGGTTAAGACTTAGCTATAGCTCCCATATGTATGTTACGTCCGATTTGGCCCTTTAGTTCTATAGAAGCTGTAATTTACATCCAATCGTTTTGAAATTAAGAATGGTAGAGTTTCTTGATCCATGAACCAACATTGCCGAATTTGAAGAAAATCGGTTAATATTTAGATCTAGCTCCCATACATATCTTTCGTCCGATTTGGCTCTGTAGATCCAATCGTTTTTATACCCTACACCACACTGTGGTACAGGGTATTATTTAAGTATAAAATGTCCCAAAAGTAAACTTATGTAAACAATTTATACATGAATTACAAAGTTTATATATCAGAGTTATTCAATATTGCGAGAGCGGTGTAGGGTATTATATTCACATAATGGTAAAATAGGCTCAAAAAAAAATTGTAAATTAAATTTTTAATTGCGGATATCTCCATAACTATACGAGGTAACTTTTCGATATAAAAAGTCTTTTGTATACTTCTTTTGTAAAAGGCGAAGGTTACGCGCGCTTAAACATATTGTTCACACGAGGTGGCCAACTTTGAGGCCCTGCCTTGTGTGGAGGCATAAATTTAAAGCTTAACTTATTTAATACCTCTCCTACAGACATGTGAAGTTTTGTCGAAATTGGTTGTCTGGTTTAGAAACGGCTGGATTATTTCCCTTTTTTCTGAATTCCACCCACTGTGTACCGTTTGGAAAATCAACCGCTCAACCGGTTGGACAGTGTAATTAATTGAGTATGTATATAAATCAGAGCATGTTTTATTCAATAGCTAAATTACTCTTAAGCAAACAAAGTTCCCTAAATATATATATATATTAGGGCGGGTCGATTTAAAAATCGCCCATTGCTCAGTGAAAATCGTATTCTAGGGATCAAAATAAGAAACTTTGCCGAAGGAACCATACCTCTAAAACGAATTCTGAAGTCCCGGGAAAAATCCCACTTTGACCCATTTAGAGTGCTCCAATCGAGTCCAAATGTATGACCGACCCCCACTCAGTGAAGTGCTCGTGAAAATCGTATTCTAGGGAACAAAATAAGAAACTTTGCCGAAGGAACCATACCTCTAAAACGAATTCTGATGTCCCGGAAAAAATCCCACTTTGACCCATTTAGAGTGCTCCAATCGAGTCCAAATGTATGGAACCCCCAAGGGTTCCAGGAGGTGTGCCACTGGCATGGGTGGGTCGGGCCTCCAAAGTTAGTGGGGGTCGGTCATACATTTGGACTCGATTGGAGCACTCTAAATGGGTCAAAGTCGGATTTTTCAAAATTTGCCCCTACCCAAAACTTAGACCCAAATTCCGGGACATTCGTTTTAGAGGTATGGTTCCTTCGGCAAAGCTTCTTATTTTGATCCCTAGAATACGATTTTCACTGAGCAATGGCGACTTTTTTTGCATCCCCACAAATCGACCCGGCCTAATATATATATATGGAATAAAATAGTTTAACTTAATTCAGAATTTCGTTTTAAGTTAACATTTATTAAAAAAAAATACCAGCATTCAGCTGGCTTCAACTGCACAAACTTTAAGAATAACACCTCCAACAAATTAACAAATATTGCCACAAAGTTTTCAGCTTAAAACAAACTTTGTACAAATTTCGTCCGAATTTTAAACGGAGAAAAATGCAATATACTCGTACTTCAACATTTGCTGCGGTGCCAAATGCCAGGAGAACCGCCAAAAGCCAGTTATGGTTGTTGATTTAGTGTTAATTAATTTAATTTTATTAAATTATCTCATTGTACTCGTATCTATATGTTTCTCGTCGAGTTCTTTGACCTGAAACTGTTGCTTAGACGTTCGAGACGTGGGATTGATGGCAATGTTTGAGGGATGTTAGATGTTTCCTTGCCCTCCCATAACAACGACCTTTCATTTTATGGGTCATTATACCCGTAATTGGTGACATTAATTTATTAAATTACAGCTCTGGCAAACTTTTGACATTTGGCAATGTATACAAAGCTTTAATTTTGGGGCGGAGAGAGCAAAGTTCCCCTTACGCCATAATTCTTCACATTCTCAAGGGTATCCCTTTACTTTCTGTTAGCAATCACTAATGGGAAAAAGTTTGGAAATTAATTGAATTTACGTATCTCAATTTTGTTTGACATATTGGCGTATTGTTCATTTGGCCGAACGTTGTTTGCTGCCTTTCACTCAGTCATTCAATAATATATCCATTTATGTATATTTTGGCAAAAGGCAAAACTTTAGTTATCTTTTCATCGTTTGTCTAAATTGATTTATGATTTATGGTATTGCTTTTTGCTCTTTTCTCTCTATCTATATATTCGCTGAAATCGGTTATTACCATCGTTTATTTATTCACTTAAATATTAAGTTTTGTTTGATTTTCGAAGCAATTTTTTCCTCATTTATTCGGTGTTATATTATACATTCTCTTTTATCACTTTATTAGGTGTTGCGATAAAGAAAAAAATTGTTTTTCGATGAATAAATTTTAGTCATTACATTTTTGTGTGTGTATTCATTGTGTATGCAAATCTTCCTGAAATATAAATACCGGTCCTCTGATGGATGAGAATGCATCGAGCTCATAAATAATGCAAAAATTCTAATTAAAATTATTATTAGAAAACATATGTTGTCGGTTGGAAAAGTAAATTTGGAATATTTTGTAATGTTGTTTAGTTTTTGCTGTGAGAAAGAAATTTAGTATTAAAGTAGTTTCAACTATAGGAGAATATATGTATATCATTAAACAATGATTTTTCATGAGCATACAATTTATCATATCTTCATTTTAGTGGAAGATGGTAGATATCATTCCATACGGCGCAAAATTGCAACACATTGCACAGTGGGAGGAATTTAAAAAGGGAAATAATTCGGTCGTGTCTTATCCAGACCAATAGCGATTGCTATAAAACACGTAGAAGAGAAGAATTAAAGAAGTTAAGTTTTAAATTTGGGCCCCTATGCTATAGGGGCGGAGCTACAGGGTCTCAAAGTTGGCCACCTTGGGTGAAAAAATGCTTAAGCACGTGTAACTTGTATCCTTTTCGCTTAAGACAAAGGTTATGCCCATTTAAAGTTATCCTTTACAAAAAATATATTTTGGGTTTTTGCCCCTTTTTTGAATTTTTGCCAAAGGATATTTATGGAAAATATAACTTCGAATGGCCATAACATTTATCTGAGCGGGTTTATCTAATGGCAATATTTTCCATCAAATAGCTAATTTTGTTGTCTATCCGGAAAAGATAATGAGAATGGAATAGGTATTATCCGGCCCTGATATAGGGTGCTCCAAGTAGAGATACTTTTTTCAATAGCCTTTTTTTGACAGATCACTCTGAAAAACAATTTGTCGTAAAATTAAAGAAATGCTCCAAAGACTTCCTTAGTCTTCAAAATAAGTACATTTTGTACTTAAAATTAAGAAAATTTACTTAAAATAAAGTAAATTACTTAATATTAATGAATTATCTATATTTTAAGTACAAAATGTTCTTATTTTAAAAACTAATGACGTTTTTGGAGCCATTCTTTAATTTTATGAATTTTTTTTTTCATTGCAAGTGTGAGTCTTTTTTGGCATTTCATCATGGAAAGACTTACGCCTGAACAACGCCTCAGATGGTCCATCCGTTGAGTCCAATTTTTGATGACTCGATTATGTTGACCATAAGTTGAGCGAAGTGCACGAAACACATTCCTCACAGAACGTGAATTTTCGTAATAAAGTTGAACGATTTGTAAACGTTGTTCGGGCGTAAGTCTTTCCATGATGAAATGCCAAACAATACTTAACAAAAATAACATGACAGCATGACACGACTCACACGTGATCTGTCAAAAAAGGCTATTGAAAATGTATCTCAACTTGGATCACTCTATATATACCGATTCGTAGAAAAGAATCGGGAAAATATGAAAAAAAATGTTTTCAAACGCAGACTGATACTTCACTAATCCATAAAATATTTAAAATCTAATATATTTAAATTATTATTTTTGTAATTTGTACGTCTTGACATCAGAAATCGGGGCTAATTCTATCACTAAAATTCCTTTTCAGTTTTTTCGTGTAACACATTACTACAAATAAAAAGATAAAGGTTTTCATTAAGATATAGTGTAATTTGGAGAAGTGTGGCAACACTATAAGTAAATTTTTATGACCCATTCTTTTTCGAAAATATTCTCCATGAATTTTCCTTTAAGACAAATATACTCGTACCCTTTCGCAATAAAATACTGAAATTATCTATTTTATACCCTGCACCACACTTTGGTACAGGGTATTATAAGTTAGTTTCACGGCAGATGTTTGTAACACCTGCAAAACACCACAGCTAGACCCATCTTAAAGTATACCGATCGACTCAGAATCACTAGCTGAGTCGATTTAACCATGTCTGTCCGTCCGTCCGTCTGTCCATGTAAAGTTGTTCGTCGGCTACAGGTTGCAATTTCACTCCGATCGTTCTGAAATTTTACAGTTTAGAGTATTTCGCAGCTGTAAAGATCCCTATTGAATTTGGTTGAAATCGGTTCAGATTTAGCTATAGCTCCCATATATATGTTTCGTCCGATTTTTCTCTTTAGTCCTGTAGAAGCTGTATTTTACATCCAATCATTTTGAAATTTAGAATGGCAGAGTTTCTTGATCCATGAGCCAACACTACCGAATTTGAAGAAAATCGGTTAAGATTTAGCTATAGCTCCCATATATAGGTTTCGTCCGATTTGGCCCTTTAGTTCTATAGAAGCTGTATTTTACTTCCAATCGTTTTGAAATTTAGAATGGTAGAGTTTCTTTAACCATGAACCAACATAGCCGAATTTGAAGAAAATCGGTTAATATTTAGATATAGCTCTTTCGTCCGATTTGACCCTTTAGTCCTATAGCTGCTGTAGTTTACATCCAATCGTTTTGAAATTTAGAATGGTAGAGTTTCTTTGACCATGAACCAACATTGCCGAATTTGAAGAAAATCGGTTAAGATTTATCTATAGCTCCCATATATACGTTTCATCCGATTTGGCTCTTTAGTCCTGTAGAAGCTGTATTTTACATCCAATCGTTAATATACCCTACACCACACTGTGGTACACAGTATGGTACAGGGTATTTATACCCTACACCACAGTGTGGTGTAGGTTATAAGTACAGCTATTACAGCGCTTACATGTCAAATCGGGGCTAACATATATATGGGTGTTATATCTAAATCTGAACCGATTTTCTCCGAATATGGCGCCATATATAGCCCCATATATATGTTACCCCCGATTTGACATGTAAGCGCTGTAGAGACTCTATTTTATATCCGATCAGTACGAAATTCGACAGATGGAGATCTTTTTACATGAATGAGTATTCAGGGAAGATCGTTTCAGATTTATATTAAAGCTCCATATATATGTTCCTCCTGATTTGGTATCAAACCGCTATAGAAGTTGTATTTTACTTCCGATCATTACAATTTTCCAGAAAGATGTTTCTCAATTTAGGAACAAATATGCTTAATTTATCGATTATCGTTTCAGAATTAGATAATAAGTTTCTACCCATTTACCAATTATTCCAAATTATTATGGCAATGACCCTTATCGCATTGTTAGGGAGGTGTAGGGTATTATATAGTCGGCCCCGCCCGACTTTCTGCCTTTCCTTACTGGTTTGTATATATATTTAATTGAAACAACAATAATACCATGGATACGATCAAATGAAAATTCTTGCAACTAATCGATGGTTGTATCAATCGAATTAAGATTGTTTTTTTCATTGACACTCGGTTAGTTATGGTAACCAATTTTAAGTTTTCATTATAGTACCATATGATCGATTTTTGGTTGTGACAACCAATGTTTTATTCTTGACAACAGAAATTGTATCAATAGGCCAAAGATTATTATTGCAACGAATAATTGGTTACTACAACAGAAATAATATTAGTAAATAATCGTTTATTGGTTATCCCAATCATTTCCCAAATTAAGAATAATTAAATGTATTTTGGGAAATACAACCGAAAGATTGGGTACTGTTCTTTTGCTGATACATGACAACCAAAAAAAAAGGTAATCAAAAATAATCTCGTGTGGATAATAATGTGTGGAATGCAGAATATGTTGTGTAAAATGTTTTACATAAATAAAAAATAAATGCAACAATCATGAAATTGAAAGCACAGGGTTAAGCGATATTTGCATACAAGTTTTGTGTTTTTTTTCGTGTACTAAAATGTGTGTGAAATATTTCCACATCTCATAATAGTGATGAATTTGTTGTAATATGGGATTTTTAATTTTGTTATGAATCGTTTTGTTTTTAGTTCAATAAATAAAATAAAAATTAATGAAAACTGTTTTAATGAATTGTCGGTAGTATATGACGGACAAATTGTCAGAACAACCAATTTTTTAAAACAGTTGGTTGTGGCAACTACAACATATAATTTAAGCCACCATTTTCGTAGTTGGCGCTACCAAATGTGATTGTTGTCAACATGGAAGCAGAAGAACACCACACCCAAAATGTTGGTTGTCCTGATAGAATCGCATGATAGTAGACAGAACTACCAAAATTCGGTTGGCAAATAATTCGGTTGAGGCAACCAAACTGTATTCTGTGTGTATATACCTTTGCAGTTCAACGTGCAACACCTTACAACATATACAAATGGTAAAGGTTTTAATATTTTAGTTTTGCAATTGGAGAAAATATAGCCTACTTTTGCAATTTGAGTAAAATATGGTGTAAATTGGGAAGGTCGGGAACAAAACCAGTGAATATTTCTCTAGGAAGTTTCCTTTCAGATGATTAGAAATATGTTATACTTTTTAAATAAGAACAGACCAACAATAAATAACAACAACACATATAAACACATGAGGTACGATGACGTCTGCATTAGCCGTTGAAAAAACTACATTTGTTTTCGAAGTTCGCGATGCGAACCCAAGCAAAAAACAAAAATGTATTGGTATGAGAGTTTTAGTATGTTGACTTATTTCGGCAAAATACGGGTTTGGTTAGCAGTTCTTGTTAAATTCAATTTACTGCTTCCATAAGTATTTCAGCTGATTTAAGTTAACGACATACACTATTGCTACTGAATTCTGAAGATGATAGAGTGGAACATATGTATGGGGGCTATATCTAAATATGTACTAAGAAACCTCTTTCTGCCGAATTTCGCACTGATCGGATATAAAATACAGTTTTTACAGCGCTTACATGGTAAGCATTACACTGTACAAAACTTAAAGTATTTGTATGCACTTTTATTAAAACAAGTAAGAAAGTTTCAGTCGGGTAAACCGACTAAGGTATACCCTCACTTTGTGAGTAATGTAATATTGAATACTACTCGAATTATTGTCAATTTGTGTGGGAGGTACCAGAAGGGGTTTATTAAATACACCTTTTTTTTTGCTGAACATTAGATACTTTAAATTCATTGCACTGTGTCGACTTATAAGCATTTATGTGCGCTGGTATAAACTTTATGAGACATTAAATTGTGGTATGATTTGGGCATTTTGTGTGGGAGGTACAAAAAGGGGCGTGGCAATAACGCCTATTTTTCACAGGGCTATAGACACTATAAAAACATTACACTGTACAAAATTTCAAGTATTTTTATACACTGGTTTTAATGTTATAAGCTGTTAACTTTTGGTGCAAAAAGGTACCTTTGTGTGGGAGGTACCAAAAGGGGCGTGACAACAACACCCATTTTTCCCTGGACAGTAGGCAATATAAAAGCATAATACTGTACAAAATTTCAAGTATTTTTATACAATGTTATTAATGTTATAAGCTGTTAACTTTTGGTGCAAAATGGTGCATTTGTGTGGGAGGTACCAAAAGGGACGTGGCGACTTCGCCCATTTTTCTCGCGTTGATAACGACTAATAAGCTAATATTATGTGTGGAATTTCAAAAGATTCGAATAAGTAGTATAGCAGTTATTAAAGAATCAACATTTCTCAACATTTTAACCCTTTGTGGGGGAGGTACTAGAAGGAGTGGACCAATATGGCCCATCTTCGAACTTAGCCGGAGATAGAAAAAAATATTACCACATACCAAATTTGAGGTCAATCGGTTACTCCTTTCGAGAGTTATCGTGCGCACCAGCCAGCAGACACACAGACAGACAGACAGACAGACAGACAGACGGACGGACATTGCTCATTCGACTTAAAATGACCCAAAACGGATTTCCTCCGAACATACTTGGGGTCTTAGGTCACTCCTTCGACGTGTTACACTTTTTTCCGTAGCAAATGATATATACCCTCGTCACACTAAAGTGAGGGTATTTTTTGGTGCAAAATGGTCAACTTGTGTGGGAGGTACCAAAAGGGGCGTGGCAAATTCGCTCATTTTTCTCGAAGCAATAGCGACTAATAACACTATGTAACAAAAATTTTGTCCACGGGATGTGGATAACAGTTTCTGGTGCAAATATTAAACAAATTTTTTATGGTATGTGTGGAATAGCGCAACAGTAGGAGCAACTGCAAAGATACTGTGGGGTGAAAACAAGAAGTCTTCTGAAACTAAACAAGATCGGTATTAGTAAGATGATGAGTGTTCTAACGGGACACTCAAGCTTACAAGCACATCTTCATCGCATAGGACTAGCAGGAAACGAAAAATGCAGGGCATGCAGAGAAAACATCGAAACGATGGAACATTTTCTGTGTCACTGCCCGGCTTTCACACATGCAAGATCCCAACATTTCGGGTCCGACATATTACCAGACTTGACTCATCTCAGAGAATATGACTGGAAGATACTGAGAAAATTCGTGTGTAGTACCGATTTTCTGTAACTCGTGAGGTATAACAAGATCACAAATAAGGAGCGCACAACAGGCCGAACCACTAGCTTAAGTGTATGTCCACGGACATGAGACGTTTAAACGTCTCCTCTCTTCAACCTAAACTAACCTAACCTAACCTATGTTTTTTTCCCAGGATTTTTTTTGAAAAAATCTACTTTTTCCAATTTGTTTAATGACTGTTACTAAACCACTGTTTCTAAGTGAAAGAGATATTTCCAACATTGGTAGCCCACATTAATAGCTTCAATTTATCGTATAAGTCGACCTTATCGGGCATATACTCCAAAAATTATAGTGCAAATATTAGGGATACCTTCGACGAAAATAGTACTTTTAATAAAAATTTTTTTCAAAAAAAAAATTTTCCATAAAAAATTTTAATTTTATATAACAGTATGCCACAATCTATACAAGCAAATTATTTTTAGGTCTAGGACACACAAAAATTTTTTTTTTGTTGCGTAGTGTAATCTATTACTACGTGGGAAATTTCAGAAGATTCGAGTAAGTAGTATATATATATATTAGCCTTGCTCGTCGTCCATGGATTAAGAGCTGCCTCTATACTGGGCATAGGCTGTCTATAATTTCTCTCCATCTCTGCCGGTGTGCTGCTACGTCACTTAGTTCTCCAATGTTATTGTAGGATCTGCCGAGTATATGCGATATTGAGTTTATTTCCGTCAATGTTGACCTTATCCATGTGTTTTTCGGTCTTCCACGTTTTCTACTTCCTTGCGGGTTGTATACTAAGGCACGATTACATACTTCTTCCGGCGGCTTACGAAGGGTATGGCCAATCCAACCGAATTTTCTTCTGCGGATTTCGGTATTTATGTCTCCAAGCTCTGCTTTTAGCCATAGTTGTTCATTGGAGATTCTGCGTGGCCAAAATATTCCGAGAATTCTACGTAGGCATCTGTTGACGAATGCCCTTAGTTTCTCCTGTATGTTTTCTGTAACAAACCATGTTTCGCAGCCGTATAATAGAACAGAAAGAACGCAAGCTTTAAATATTTTGATTTTGGTTTTGACGCTGTAGATGTTGGAACTCCATGCATTACGTAGTTGTGTAAATGCACCTAGGGATTTTCTAATTCGACTTTCAATGTCTTCTTTGGCACCGCCGTTTTCGCATATACAACTTCCAAGGTACGTGAACTCCTCTACTCGTTCGACGTGTGTGTTAAGCAAGTTTAGGTGATCCGTGGATGTGGAATTAATTCTCAATTCCTTTGTCTTGGCTGTGTTAATTCGCAGGCCCACTTTATTTGATTCGCTTGTGAGGTCATTAAGTTTTTGTTGCATGTCACATATCCGATGTGAAAGTTCGCATTTATCATCGGCATAATCAAGCGATTCCAACCTTTGATTTGGTTTTAGTGGGTCCCACACAATGTCTCTTGGTTTGTCTAAATAAGCGCGTCTGGCTACAGCATCTATCACAACCAGGAATAAAAGTGGTGACAATAAGCATCCTTGCCTAACCCCTGAGATGGTATTAAAGGGTTCAGACATTTTTCCCTCATGCATCACTGTACATTCAAAATTTTCGTAACTGCTGCGTATAATTGAAATAATCTTCTGTGGCACTCCCAAATTTTTTAATTCTGCCCAAATACATTCTCGATGTATGGAGTCAAATGCTTTTTCGTAGTCGACGAAAAGGATATATAAAGGAGAGCGCATTTCAAGGGATTGTTCTATTATGATCCTGAGAGTGTTAATTTGATCGACGCAGGAGCGTCCACTTCTGAAAACGGCTTGTTCCAGGCGCAGTTTTTCATCTACTTGCTGGACGATTCGCTCCAGAATAATTTTCATGAATACTTTCATATACTAAGTAAGTAGTATAGAAGTTATTAAAGAATAAATATTTCACTAAATATTAACCTTTGTGGGGGAGGTACTAGGAGAAGTGGAGTGTACCAAAATATGGCCTATCTTCGAACTTAGCTGAATATAGAGAAAAATATTACCTCATACCAATTTTGAAGATAGTGGGTTACTCCTATCGAGAGTTATAGTGCACTACAGCCAGCAGACAGACAGACGGACGGGCGGATGGACGGACGGACGGGCGGACATTGCTCAAATGACTTAAATCGAATTTCCACCAAACATACTAGGGGTCTTAAGTTAGTCCTTCGAGTTGTTACACTTTTGGCTCGTAGCAAATGATATATACCCTCCTCTCTAAGGTGGGAGTATAAACACTTCAAAAAAACTTGATATTATGTTGGGAAGTATTTGTCGATACTTTTTGTATTAATGATCACCCAAATCAGTTTTGGTTTTGGGTAATGTTCCATTGAAAAAATTAAATATGGATACATTTTTAATTTGTTGGTTGGTGGACTGTTTCTGGGATTTGCCCATATATGTATTCATATATCATTTAGTATCATCTGATATGGGCCAAAAGGTTAACACATCGATGGAGTGACCTAAGTCCTCAAGTAAGGCGGAAATCTGTTTTGGGTTAAGTCATTTCAGCAATGTACGTCCGTCTGTCTATATGGCTGGTGCCCACGATAACTCTAGATAGGGTTAACCGATTAACTTCAAATTTGTTATGTGTTTTATATATTGTTCAATATCAAGCTAAGATCGAAAATGGATCATGTTTGTCCATTCCATCTAGTAACTTCCATACAAAGGTTCAAAATTTAGTGAAATAATGATCAAAAATAACTTCTATACTTATTATCACAATCTTCCGCAATTCAACATTTTTAGTAGCTATAACCTTGAAAAATACAGTCCCGTGAGGAATGAGCTTTAGTGACACACTTTTTTTGGTACCTGGAACACAAATGCCTCATTTTTCAAAAAAGCTTTTAACATTGATTCATACCCATGCAAATAATTATTTTTTTTAGTGTAAAGCTTTTATAGTATCTTAAGTCCTGCGAAAAATGAGCGTTATTTCCATGCCTCCCATAAATGTACCTCCTACACGGAGGAAAATCGTCATTTTTGATATGTTTGAATCGAAAGAGAATATACTTGGAAACTATTTTTTGAAATGTTATATATTTGTTAACAAATAAATTTTATTTGAAAATCAAGAAATTTTGTTTGTAACGCATATATTAATACATTAGAACATAATTTATTTGCAGACTGAATTTCACAAATAAAAGTTTTACACACAAACAAAGTTATTGTTCAAGAAGTTTTCCAAATATATTTTATTTAAAAAGATTTTTAAAACCTTGCTGACTTATTCGAATTTTAGTTAGTTTTTTCCTGGTTTTCGTGTTAAACTTTATAAGCAAAAATGTCTTAATTTATAAATATTCCAATTCATCACTTTTTGTCAATCCATCGTCAATGCAATGCAATGCAATTTATATTTACGAAAGATTATCCGATTTAAGTTTTAATTAAATTTTACAAACATATACAATTTATAAAAAAAAGATCTTTGAACATCTGAAAAACAGAAATCTTGTCTTTAAGTTAAGGCATTGATACATTGCCAAAATAAATAATTACAAATTAATCTTTGTTTCGGAAATACTAGTACCAAATAAAAAAATATTTGAACGGAAGCACATTTTTGTTTAGAACAATATCCTCCCAAACATATAATATTTGTGTGTGTCAAATATTATATATTTATAGTGTACCCTAAACATATGTATATTTCAAGCCGAATATGTTTGGGACAATATACTACAGAAGCGATTTTTTTGAGCGTGTACATACGCTGAAACATATATATGTTTAGGGTTTGAAACATATATATGTTTGACATCCTTTTGAACATACATATGTTTAGGGTTTGAAACATATATATGTTTAGGGTACACTCTAAACATATAATATTGGGTACAGACAAAAAGTATATAATTCAGAAAATACGTTAATTGTGTTAAATTTTTAACGAATTCAAAGTTATTTTTTAGACATTTTTTAATGTTCGTAAAAATAAAAAATAATAATAATTGAAGACGTATAATCTTGCTATACTAACTCAGAAATTTGAAGTGATTGATTTAAACAGAAGTTAATGCTGCATATAGTATTGCAACTGGGACGTACAATTCGAAACTAAGGAAAAATTTTAACTGAAATTCTAAAAGGTCAGCAAAAGTTTTGAAAATCTTTTTACATAAAATATTTATTTATATGAATTACAATACAAAGTAAATTTATATTCTAATTTTAAGGTCCAGGGAAAGGCCGGGTTACAAAGACCATATGGCTTAATGTTTGCAGCGACAGACCAGAGCCTCTGGGGGGAATCGAACCCACGACCACCAAACTCATAGGCGAGTAAGCTACCAACTCGCCTACTGGGGCGCTTTAAATAAAATCTGTTTGGATAAATTTCTAAACAATAGTTATATTTGTATTTAGACACATATTTTATTTGAGAAATTTACTTTCCAAACATATTTTGTTGTAATATATTAATGTATGCGTTCCAAATATATTTTATTGATTTTCAAATAAAATTTATTTGCTGTATAATATTTAAAAATTTGTGTTACAAATATATTTCTTTTGTATTCAAACATATCAAAAAAGGCGATTTTACACCGTGCATAAATTAACATTTTGCACAAACAGATAACGGCTCATAACTTTATTTATTTTTTTAAATATATAATTCTTATGAATTACAGAAAATTGATAAAACGATTCCAGCTACAAACATTTTTGCATGTAACCGATCAGGAATTCCCGAATCCGAAACTCTACCAACATCATTGTGTTACAAAATAAATGTATATCTATTATCGTAAATTTGTGGCCAGCACTAAAAGGAACACTTTATTTCAAATTCATCTAAACCAATTAATAAATTTCTCAAAAAAGATGCTGCCTACCCCGCAAATTAATCTTGACAATTAATCACTATTTGGGCGTAGAAAATCCGATAGACTAGAACCGCCACAGTTACCAATTTAACGCCAATACTTTCTGTCTACATTGAAAATGACCGGCAACATTTAAAGTGTCATTTATTAAAGTTCCATTAAAATAATGGTATTCCATTAATTTCTTACTCGGTTCACCACGATGACTTTCAGAGATAAATTCAATTTAATTCTTTATGGATTTTATATGTCTGTCTATCACAGCCATAGACAGGACTACGAACACAGCATTCATCATTTCAATGGCAGTGGCTTTAAATAAACTTTTTCACTTATGCCAAAAGTTTAGTAGGGGCAAAACTTTCCAAAACTGAATGCGCAAAATGCTGCCTTGAAAATCAATTTGGGGAAATAAGTCTGGGATTGTTCCCGTCTTTGTGGGATGCTGATGTACTCACTTGCCCTCGACCAGATTCTCTCCCCTCTCTCTCCGCAATTAATTATGCCAAGAATGTTTGAGAAAAAAATTTGCAATTAAATTTAATTTTTATGAAATGCCCATGACGACGGCTTTTCTTGGTTAATAATGGCTTTGGTTGGTGGATGGTTCTTTGTAGGTTTTTTGGTGGGGTGGATTTTTCCAAATTGTAATGCAAATAACCACAAAATTGAATTTTTGTGTGTTTGTTTTACATTCAAAAGCCAAGAAAAGTAGAAACAACAATAAAAATGTTGACAAGAGTCAACGAAAGGTATCCGCAACAACGAACATACTGGCAGACAGACACACACATTTCTTTTTGGAACCATAGCAATGGTTGGTGGAATTTTCAGTGGCGCAGAAAATAGGGAACGAAACTCTAAAGTTTGGAAAGACATATTGGCCATGGTAACCATCCAAAAATTCATCAATTAATGGATTTTTTTTAATTTTTAAAATATAGTCTTTAGCAAACATTACAGATGCCAAAATGCGAGGAATGTTATTAAAGTTGTGGTAAATATATTTTTTAATAAAATACGCTATACCTCATTTTATTCATGACCGATCAGACATTACGATAAAATAATAAATAAATAATAATTGTGAATTTTTCAATGTTCTAAAAACAAACAAACAAACCGACTTAAGAATCCCCTCACCATCAGTCTCAAAAATGTTCGTAAATGTATTTATTTTTTTGTTTTAATTTAATTTTTATATTTTTGCATTTAATACCTTTAAAGTATACACTATTTACAGTATTTAAATTATAAGCTGTTAACTTCACTAAATGTTAACCCTTTGTGGAGAGGTACGAGAAGGAGTGGACCAATATGGCCCATCTTCGAGTTTAGCCGGAGATAGAGCAAAATATCACAGACAGGCGGACGGACATTGCTCAAACGACTTAAAACAAGTAACAAAGTTAAGTCGGGTAAACCGACTAATGAATCCCCTCACCTTCAGTCTCAAAAAAATATAAGTAAATTTATTTATTTTTTTGTTTTTTTTTTTTAAATTATTATCGTTTTAAATTGAATTTAATAACTTTAAAGTATGTACTCGTATTAAAGTTCAAATCTTTTATTTTTGGTACAAAATGGTCCATTTGTGTGAGAGGTTGCAAAAGGGGCGTCCCAATAACGGTCACTTTTCTTTGGACTCTAAGTACTATAAAGAATTACACTGTACACAATTTCAAGTATTTATATGCACTGTTATTAAAGTGTTAAGCTGTTAACTTTTGGTGTAAAATGGTTCATTTGTGTGCGAGGTACAAAAAGGGGCGTGCCAATTACGGACACTTTTCTCTAGACTCTAGGTACTATAAAAGCATTACACTGTACAAAATTTCAAGTATTTCTATGCACTGTGTGAGAGGTACCAAAAATGGGCGGGCCAATAACGCCCATTTTTCTTTAGACTCTAGGTACTATACAAGTATTACACTGTACAAAATTTCAAGTGTTTGTACGAGAACTGGTATTACATTTATAAGCTGGTGTCTTTTGGTACAAAATGGTCCATTTGTGTGGGAGGTACCAAAAAGAGCGTGACAATAATGCCAATTTTTCACTGTATTGTAGGTATTATTAAACCATTACACTGTACAAAATTTCAAGTCTTTGTATGCACTGGTAATAAAGTTATAAGCTATTATCTTTTGGTTGAAAATTGTCCATTTGTGTGGCAGGTGCCAAAAGGGGCGTGGAAACATCGCCAATTTTTCTCGAGGTAATAGTGACTAATAAACTAATACTATGTGTAGAATTTCAGAGGATTAAAATAAGTAGTATAGAAGTTATTAAATAATCAATATTTCACTAAATGTTAATCCTTTGTGGGGGATGTACTAGAAGAAGTAAACCATAATGGTCCATCTTCGAACTTAGCCGGAGATAGGAGAAAATATACACATATGCAAAATTTGAAGTCAATCGGTTACTCCGTTCGAGAGTTATTGTGCGGACCAACCTGCAGACAGACATACAGACCGACGGACATGGCTCTTTCGACTTAAAATGACCCAAAACGGATATCCGTCGAACATACTTAGGGTCTTAGGTCACTCCTTCGATGTGTTACACATTTGGTTCGTAGCAAATGATATATACCCTCCTCTCTAAGGTGAGGGGATAAAAAATGAATTGATGGACATTCGCGAAAATTGTACTCGCCATATTAGTGCGATTTTTTCGCCTGTTAAAATATTTTGTGAAGAACAAGACATTCAAATCAAGAAACCTAGGATTTCGGCCCGACAAAGTCATCGTTTCAATGTTGATGCAACAAATATTGTTGCTGGATTTATTCATCACTCATCTCGAAGATCGCTTTTTAAAACACCGTGCAATTCTGTCAAACTTTCAACTTCTTTTTCTATCTAAAAGTACAGTACTAAATGAAACCAGTAAGGAAAGGCAGAAAGTCGGGCGGGGCCGACTATATAATACCCTACACCTCCCTAACAATGCGATAAGGGTCATTGACATAATCATTTGGAATAATTGGTAAATGGGTAGAAACATATTATCTAATTCTGAAACGATAATCGCTAAATTAAGCAATATTCGTTCCTAAATTGAGAAACATCTTTCTGGAAAATGTTAATGATCGGAAGTAAAATACAACTTATATAGCGGTTTGATACCAAATCAGGAGGAACATATATATGGAGCTTTAATATAAATCTGAACCGATCTTCCCTGAATACTCATTCATGTAAAAAGACCTCCTTCTGTCGAATTTCGTACTGATCGGATATAAAATACAGTCTCTACAGCGCTTACATGTCAAATCGGGGGTAACATATATATGGGAGCTATATCTAAATCTGAACCGATTTTCTCCGACCTCCGCTTACAGGTCAAATCGGGGGTAACATATATATGGGTGTTATATCTAAATCTAAACCGAGTTTCTCCGAATTTGGCAGTATTCCTTCATGTAGAAAGAAACCTCTTTTTGCCGACTTTCGCACTGATCGGATATAAAATAACATTTTTACAGCGCTCACGTGTCAAATCGGTGGTAACGTATATATGGGGGCTGTATCTAAATCTGAACCGATTTCTTTCAAATTTAAAAGTGTTCATTCATATAATAGGAAACCTCTTTCTGACGAATTTCATACTGATCGGATATAAAATACAGTTTTTACAGCGCGTACATGTCAAATCGGGGGTAACATATATATGGGGGCTATATCTAAATCTGAACCGATTTCTTCCAAATTTAAAAGTGTTCATTCATATAATAGGAAACCTCTTTCTGACGAATTTCATACTGATCGGATATAAAATACAGTTTTTACAGCGCTTACATGTCAAATCGGGGGTAACATATATATGGGGGCTATATCTAAATCTGAACCGATTTTCTCCGAATTTAGCAGTATTCCTTCATGTAATAAGAAACCTCTCCTTGCCGAATTTCGCACTGATCGGCTATAAAATAAAGTTTTTACAGCGCTTACATGTCAAATCGGGGCTAACATATATATGGGGGCTATATCTAAATCTGAACCGATTTTAACCAAATTCAATAGGGATCGTCCTTGGGCCAAAAAAAAGTTATGTGTAAAGTTTCGTCGAGATCGGACCATAATTGTGACCTGTACTTTGATTAAAAGAATACATGCACAGACGGACAGACAGACGGACAGACAGACAGACGGACATAGATAAATCAACTCAGAAAGTGATTCTAAGTCGATCGGTATAATAAACGATGGGTCTATTTCTTCTCCTTTTGGGTGTTACAAACAAATGCACAAAGTTATAATACCCTGTACCACAGTGTGGTGTAGGGTATAAAAAGTTGCAAACAATAATTAGAAAAATATTCATCAATTTTGCCTGACAGTTCTTTGATGTGTGGATTGCTTCGGCTGAACAATTACTTGCGGTCAACCATGACTGGAAATCGTTTAAATGGATTGGCTGTCCTGAATATTCATCGAGACATTCCAGTACACGCTGAAAAAAAATCGCCTCTGTAGTATATTGTGCCAAACATATTCAGCTTGAAACATATATATTTTTAGGGTGCACTCCAAATATATAACATTTAACACATACAAATAATATATGTTTGGGAGGATGTTGTTCTAAACAAAACTATGTTTACATCCTAATATTTTTTATTTGCATATGTTATTTCCCAAACAAAGATCTATTTGCGTGAATATATATCTATTCTTTAATTGTTTTAAGTTTTCAGCAATTGAAAGGTAATTTTTAGAAATTTTTAATGTTAGTAAAATTTCTTTATAATTGAAAATAATGACTGGGAATAGTTAGAAAATAAAAATAAGTGGTTTCAAATAGAAGTTAATGCTAAGTATGCCATTTTTAATAGGAAAGCATAATTCGAAAACATGGAAAAAATTAAAACTAAAGTTCGAAAAATTCAACAAAGTTTTAAAAATATTTTTTTTTAAATAAAATATATTTGGAAATATTCATAAACAATAATTTTATTTGTATTTAAACACATATATTATTTGAGAAAATTAGTTCGCAAATATATTTTATTCTAATATATTAACATATGCGTTCTAAATACATTTTATTGATTTTCAAATAAAATTTATTTGCTCGAAAATATATAATAATTAAAAATTTGTGTTCCAAGTATATTTTCTTTCGATTCAAACAAATCAAAAGATGCGATTTTGTCCCGTGTAGATTTTAACGCAGTATTAGACGATTTTTTTTTATTTATGTGTTCGGAGTATCTTAACATACAAGTTAAATTAAACATTAATTGTCTGAAGTAAATTTGATACTGAAAAACACACAGAGTAGACACTGTAAATTTGTCTTTGAATAATTCTTATTGAAAATATTATCTAGGTATTTTTTAATGTTATAACTATAAATATATACGAGTATATAGTATATACTCGTATATATGTATTAAAATGTCAACCATCGATTTTTAATAAATAAAAATTGGGTACACGCTGAAAAAAATCGCTTCTGTAGTATATTGTCCCAAACCTATTCGGCTTGAAATATATACTTATACGTTTAGAGTATACTCCGAATATAAAATATTTGACAAAAACAGATATTATATGTTTGGGAAGATGCTGTTCTAAAGAAATATTTTTATTTATTTATTTATTTATTAAATTCAGTTCAGTAATATGAAGCCTACAAGGCCAATAAATTATATTACATAGTTCAATAAACCTGAGTAATACATCCTGAGTTTACATCCTGATATTATTTCATTTGCGTTTAAGTATTCGAAAAATGTATTGATACCATAGTTGGGAGCAAAGTTTTTCACTACTTTAAAGCTCAATCTTTAGAAGTTTTAAATTTTCGTAAAATTCTTTTATAACTGAAATCATATTTCAGTTTGCATAGCGATAAATTGCTTGATGGCCCAACAACAAATTAAAACTGAAATTCGGAAAAGTTAGGAAGGTTTTTATTTTTACCTATATATATATTTTATTTGAGAAAATTATTTTGCAAATATACATTGTTGTAATGTATTAATATATCCGCTTCAAATAAGTTTTATTGATTTTTCAAATAAAATTTATTTGTTTTCAAATATATATTCAAAAAATTGTGTTCCAAATATATTTTCTTTTAATTCAAACACATCAAAAATAAAATCCTGCGCACGGCCCTGACAGTGCATGAAAATGCCTGCCATTTTGTACAGTGTTATGTTTTCATACTTATACTACCTAGAATCTAGAGAAAAGGGAGTTATTGAACTTTCTTACTTGCTTTTTTATTAATTACAACTTTTAAACGTAACGAGGCATATTTTGAGGACTTTATACTCGTATACTAATTCTGCCATCAACTCTTCTGAACTATCGATTACTTTGATTTGTGATCTGAGCCCTTTGCATTATTTTCTGTTGGGAACCTATTAAGGATAAATGTTATACAAAGCATCCAGAGACAATTGAAGCGTTAAAACATGAAATCGAAGTTGCCAATGAAGAGAGTCGACCCGAAACAATCGAAAATTTACTGAAAAATTGCGTTGGTCTGATGACATACTGCAGAGCATGACAAAGTTCAACCTTTCCAATAAAACCAAACATTTTAAAAAATTATAAATTCTTTTTTACAGCGGATTCAAATTTAAAATTTTAAATGGCCCTCCCGTACCTGATTCCATCCCTGAAATTCTCAATTTCTGAGCCAGTAGTGGTAGTCATATGAATGATATTGTGTTCCATTATTAAATGACAAAGTTCAACCTTTCCAATAAAACCAAAACTTTGAAAAAATTATCAGTACTTTTTTATTTCCGATTCAAATTTAAAATTTTAAATGGCCCACTCTAGTACCAAGTGGGCGTTATTGCCAGCCACTTTTAGTACCTCCCTCACTAATGGCCCATTTTGGACCAAAAAAAGATAAAAGTTTATAACTTTAATACCAGTACATTAGGGCGGGTCGATTTAAAAATCGCCAATTGCTCAGTGAAAATCGTATTCTAGGGATCAAAATAAGAAACTTTGCCGAAGGAACAATACCTCTAAAACGAATTCTGATGTCCCGGAAAAAAATCCCACTTTGACCCATATAGAGTGCCTTAATCGAGTCCAAATGTATGACCGACCCCCACTCAGTGGAGTGCTCAGTGAAAATCGTATTCTAGGGATCAAAATAAGAAACTTTGCCGAAGGAACCATACCCCTAAAACGATGTCCCGGAAAAAATCCCACTTTGACCCATTTAGAGTGCTCCAATCGAGTCCAAATGTATGGAACCCCCAAGGGGTTCCAGGGGGTGTGCCACTGGCATGGGTGGGTCGGGCCTCCAAAGTTAGTGGGGGTCGCTCATACATTTGGACTCGATTGGAGCACTCTAAATGGGTCAAAGTGGGATTTTTCAAAATTTGCCCCTACCCAAAAGTTCGTCCCAAATTCCGGGACATCAGAATTCGTTTTAGAGGTATGGTTCCTTCGGCAAAGTTTCTTTTTTTCATCCCTAGGATACGATTTTCACTGAGCAATGGCGACTTTTTTTGCCTCCCCACAAATCGACCCGGCCTACAGTACATACTTAAATACCCCCTTTTTTACCACCCACACTAAAGGACCATTTTGCACCAAAAGTTAACAGCTTATAATATATAGAGAATAATTTAATTAAAGCAAAAAACAATAAATAAATTCACGAATATTTATTTGGGACTGAATGTGAGGGGATTTTTAAGTCAGTTGACCCGACTGAACTTTCTTACTTGTTGAATCATTATTTTACATTATTTCGATCACAATGTGTAAATTATTTTCCTTCCATAACGACCCATTTTGTGGTCCTTGTAATATAGCGTGATCCATTTCGAGGTTCCCTACTTTTTTAAAGAAAAAAACACATAAAATTCAAATTGAATGGGGAATGTTTAGTATCATTTGAAAGAATATTCTTTAGGATTTATTTTTTGAAGATTATGTCTATCAATTGTTGGCCGCGGCTACTTCTAAGATGGTCCATCCGTTGAGTCCAATTTTCGACGACTCGTTCGAGCATTTCGACTGGTAACTGGCGAATGACGATGTTTTGCTCCAAGGCCTGAATAAACTTTAGACTTTACATATCCCCACAGGAAAAAGTCGAACGGTGTGATATCAGACGATCTTGGTGACCAATCGACCGGCCCAAAACGTGAAATTATCTGCTCACCGAAGT